>OY720300.1:25432856-26673661 GCA_963082785.1 Philonthus spinipes | reverse complement strand
CGCTGAAATCCTTTCATTTATACGCTGGAAGTTTATTTATTATGGCCGTGAACCACCGGGATTTCTCTTCATAAAGTTGAGAAATGGGATTTTCCACTCGCAGCCGGCGCGTGTTATTCATTCGAAGGGACTTCCAGGCGATTTCCTCTGGATTACCGAAATGTATCACCGCATTATTTATACTTTAATAACATTTATCATACTCGACAGGCTGAATAACGACAAGGAAAAACTGTATAAAAAAAGGCTCGTGATGGATAAAAAATATTTATCAAGGGATTTAATGTATAGTAAAATATATATATATATATATTCAATGACCCCTTTCTACCCACATGGGTGTAGGGTATATAGTAAAATAAATTAAATTAAAAAATATTGAAAACAACTAATTATTAATCAATCATTTACCCTTTAGCTACAGTGACATTTTGACTGACGGTCTTTAAAATAACTACTTCTCGGGTCTATACCCCTCCAGATATAGAATTACATATTGCATAGCAATAAGATTGTATAGAGAAATATTTGTTTTAATGTACACATGTTTTAAAGTAATTACGTGATGTAAGTCAAAATGTCACAGAGCTAAATGTGGAAATAATTTATTAATTATTTTCAAATGATTTTTATTTAAGTTATTTAAATAAGTGTGATCAAGTGAATGAATACTCTTTTCTACGTAAATCAACATACAAAAGTAACTTATAATAAACTTAATATAAACTAAATGAATAGTGTGAGAAAAATAACAACAGTTTTAGGTTTAAGGGGTTCGCTATTTTTATATCCAAATCTATAGCAGAATTAAATATGCATATAATTATAAAGTATTAATTTGTGGACTGCTTATTATGATAAAGTTTAAAAATTGTAGAGTAAATAAACGTGGCGAAATGCTTTAAATTTCCCCCAATCATTCACAATCTGATCTAGTTTATTTTAAAATATGCAAAATCTGATGAAACGTGCCTTTAATACCCGCCTCACTTTATTTATATTTACGGCGGTCTCCTTTTTGTGTGTGTACATGTCGTCGTCTTTTTTTGTGAAGTTTTTTTTTATCGCACGATGAAGGGAAATTAAGGGGTGATATTTTGCGCTTATCTGGGGGTGGCAGGCACTTTCGCGGGAGAGAGAGGCGATCCTGTCTGCAACCAGACGCAGTTATTGATCGCATCGCACGCAGAATGAATGGACCAACACCAGCCACCATCCACCCCCGCCCCTATAACACACACGCCGAATTCTGGAAATCTCATTTTCACTACGGAGAATACAAAAGGAACCGCGCAATATCGCGCCCGTTCCGACCGCGAAGTTATAATGAAAATAAATGAAAATGAATGTTATAATGAAAATAAATAATAATAATAAGGAAACCCTTATAATTTTAATAAAATACGATGAGCATCAAAGGATACGTATTTATTTAAAAATTTTAATATGGTTTCATGTTAAAACTAATAATTTTAATTTAATTTTGTTTTTACCAATAATATTAATAATAACTTTATTACGGTAACACATTTTTACAAGATTTACATATATTTTACAGATTAAACATTATATTATAATTAATGAAAAATATATAAGACTGAACCTTATATGAACAATATGTACTCCTTATAAAGAAAATTTATAAAATAAACAAAACAGAAATAATCTTATGAAATGTTCAACCACCATTTATTTATCTAGTACCATATGAAATTAGTCGCTTGTATCGTCTTCCATTTATTATAATCGAAACCTAAAACGTGGGCCATTAAACAGAACTGGGATACAGCAATGAAAATAGTAACCTTTGAAAAAATCACTTGATAGTGGGCATTTTCTAAGGATTCAAATCTCCGGAGAAACAATAATAGGTCCACTCAGGAAACATCTGTACAATATGGGACTCTTACTAAGAAATTGTTAAAACCCATTAATATTTCTAAAAAAAAAAAAATGTGGGAAACCTATTTATCTTTCATTCGCTCATCATTTAAGAAAGGCAAATAAAATAGGGTTTGCACACTTGGTGGTGGGTATTAATTAAAAAAAAGAAACACCGCGTATTAACTCTTCTGATGTCATGAACTCTCAACAGCGATTTAAAATTCCACTCATATAGGGTCATCATTGCACCGAAGCTACTACCAATAGACCACTGGCATACTTTAATTTAGTTTATTTAAAAAAATCAAAGAAGTCGCAGAAATATCATTAATATAAATCCCAATGATATACGGCAACACCCTCTCAATTTGTGAAGTTTTCAAGTGGACACAATCGGGTTATATTAAAAAAAAAACACTGGTAGAGACAATCGCTGTTATTTTTCAGCATTACGTAAGGAAATTCCATTGTTGCAATGGGGAGGATGATAATATTTGAGTGCGTTCATTCATTGATTAACCCTAGGAGAAGAGGAAGTAGAAGGAGCCAAACGGCTGAAGTGGTTGGGTACATTCCTCCGTCTACCGCATACAATACAACAGTCGAATCGATGGAATAATGTTCAGTAAACTCACAGCATTTCAGTCCTTCGAATAGGATATTACATTTATTTATTTATTTCTGAACGGAATCTCCTTTTTCACATACAAACAATAAAATAATCTAACAATGGATTCTGTAAGAGAAATATTAAGTTTAATGTGTACGTTAATTTTTATCCTCACAGTCTTAACAGATTATGTAATATATATCATAGAATGTGACATTAATAAATAACGTACGCGTTAATATTAATTTTTCCCGTACAAAAAAATAGCCCCGGATATGAAAAGAATTTAAGAAGAAACAAAGTTAATAATAAAAATAGATATAAACACGAAACACCAGGCGGAAAGACCAGAAAGGCTAATTAACAGATATAAAATATACATTTGATTTTGTAATATTTTAATATTTATTTAGTATTTTTTGCTGTATATATCTGTTAATAAAGATTATTATTATTAATAAAAATAAATTTTAAAGTAGTACACGATTGTGAATAATATTTTATAGCCATTGCAACATTGAATTTATAAATTATTTTCTATCGGATTAAATACAAAGAATTTGAAAATAATTAAAAATTATCTCATCTTTAGCTACTGTGACATTTTAACTTACGTCACGTAAGTACTTTAAATTAAATGTACATTAAAACAACTACTTCTGAGGGAATTACCCCGCCCGACTTCGAATTACATAATGAACTCTTTCTATCAAACCAGTAAGACTCGATTCTTTGAAATCAATTAATAATTATAATTTAATTTCTTGAATGATTTTCTCACTCGGTGAAACATTTTGAACTATTACTGTTGAAGGTTTAAATTAAATTACACTTTGTTTGTTTCGCAATTTTTCTCTAGTTTCCCTTTTTAAGTAAATGTGGAAATAATTTATTAATTATTTTCAAATCATTTTTATTTAATTTATTAAATAACTGTGATCAAGTGAATGAATTCTCTTTTCTATTTAATCAAAAGTAAGTTACAAAAACAATCGACAAGCTTATATATGACACGTTGACAACTGATAATATACATGATTATATACAGAGAGGTTTTTTTATCAGTATACATTAGGGGAAGTGTATACCTGCAAAAAACGCGAGTCAAACGCATTGAACCGAATAATGTGTGTATGTTTAGTTGATTATTTGGCATATGTGTGTTCAGTTCTGTGTTATATGCAACTAAACATACATACATCAATGCGTTTGACTCGCGTATTTTGCATGTATACATAGGGGAAATGTATACTGATAAAAAAAGCTCTCTGTATAATCAGGTAATAAGGGATTTTAAGATCGGGGAATCTAATTTTTGCGATTATTTAATAATGAATGAAGGATGGTTTGATGAAAGGTTTTTATTTTAAAAGAAAAATGACATCGTAGATCACCATTCATCAGTACGGACCAGGACAGTTCAGCTAGCTAGCACAGACATTTCTAAATTCACATCACCATAAATTCATGACAGGGCAGATCTCAAGTCGATAGCCCAGGACAGACTAACACCTTCATACAAACTTATAATTGTGTTATATAACTGTATATTATATAAAGTTATTGTCTGAATAAATATATATATATATATATATATTTCAATTTACTTTATTAACGGAATCTCCATTTCCAAATTACAATAATAATTACATATTAAAAATTTTATAAGAAAAGTGTGACGCTCTAAAAAGATTACAAAACATATGTATAAAAAAAAGCAAATTACCAATCACAAATTACGACAAAATACAAAATAATACGTATCAAAATATTTATTTATCAATCCCAAACAGTTCATTGTGAACTGACATGGAAGGCGAACTAAATTGCGCTGTAAATTCTCTTCAACAAATTAATTGCACCGCACCAACAAGTTTGACGTTTTTGTTAAAGTTTTTAATTACTTTCACTGACAGTTTTCGTTTTTTTTCACAATCGCTTGATCGAGTTCTGGTGTCAAATAGTTAAATAATAATAAGTTGTCTTTATTCGAAAAATAATAATAAATTAAATTTAAACTTTTGTTTTGATAATGACACGTTAAGGTTGTCGAAACTATAGTCAACAATAAAAACAATCCGAGTTATACAAACAAAGTAAAAGAGTGTTTAATTTATTAAAATTAAATTTAAAATTATTGAAGTTAATTTAATTTTAGTTTTGTTTAAAAGACGCCGTTATTGTTTCGTTTTAAGTTTGCCCATGCAATTATGACAAAGCTCATTTTTAGGTGGAATTATTTTAGACAGAAATACCGATGATCAACAGCCATTTTCTGTGTTAAGCCTTAATTTGTAAACAACATCGAAGATATTTGGCACTCCCCAATAGCATCCGTTCTTATTGCCTGACGTATTTTATTAATTTATGATTTCTGTGTGTAATTTTTTATAAAATGGTTAGCTTTAAGAATTTCTGTACATTCCTCCCTGAAGCTGACCAATGGTCGAAACTAGCCGGAGAGATAAATACCAAGTGTTTTATTTGAATAATAAATATATATATAAATTGTAATGTTATAAATATTGTGATGTAATTCCTTTATTCTCAGGAATAAAGATTTTCTTTACGTAATTATTTTACTTTATAAAAGCCAGTAGAAACATTTGAAAGAATAAATAATAATAATACATTTATTTACGGGAGATCCCATTTTGTAGAAAGATATATAAATAAATGCACTTATAAAGTATTATTACAGCATTAGGATTTTATAAAGAGCGAGCAATTTCTCCGCAAACTGTATAAACGGCGTGCCTTGATGTGATCATTAAATCCAACCGGGCGTACTCTATCATCTTTTATCTGATGTTATTTTTTTATCTCTTCTTCAGTTACGTTTGGATTTTAAATTTTCATGTAAAATTATTAATAATATTTTAAAGTTCAAGAAATGTTTTGTAATTTAAAGCACGAAATATTTATCTACAAGAATTGGAAATTGATTATAACATTCATATTACAAGGAATTAAAATCTGCAAATTTTACAGTAATACACGATTGTGGGCGGAAAGACCGTCGATCGATAGCCCACTAAATATTAATAATTACTTAAATATTTTAAAGAAAATTGTATCAAAAATTGTTTAAATAATGTAGTACACGATTGTGAATAATACTCTACACACCAGTGGTTCCCAAAAATTATGATTTGTGTACGATTTAAAATACTAGTTTATTTGTAATTCACTTTTATCTCACACAAAACTCTTCTAAACATTTTTTTAAGGCTTTAAACGTTTCTACAATGTATAAAATGTCACCGAACCTAACGACGAGGAAAAAAATATGTATGATATATATACAGGGTCCTGAGATGTAGCTCCCGTCTTCGATAGGTAATCGAATTAAGTTATGACTTTGAAAATTCGGAGACTTTAATTGGATCCTAGGACGTACTTCAGAAAAATATTTTTGATTATACAGGATTTCACAAAAAAAGAGTTACGTCATAAAGATGTGTTTAAAATTTCTTGATATACATTTCATTCATTACTCTGCTCTATTCCTAACAGATTAAAAGTAATTAACAAAAAAAAAACTGTTGTTTTTTTTCTCTGGACCATTTCAATGGATATTTTGATGAATAAAAATCGAAGGTTACAGATATTTTTGTGCCCCATACATATGTGGCGCTTACAATAATCTTTCGTTTGTAAAAAAAAAAAAAAAATAATGAGAGCCGTGTTGCGGATTTTTTATATAAATTTCATCTAGCGTATGGATAACTAGTGATGGCCATTTAGTGGACGAAAACAATGATATCGGTCGTCTACCTTGTAGACCCAAATTGTTTACTTGAATATAGCTGAATATTTCATTATATGTAAATATTTAATTGTTTATTACTGGCCGATTTGCTATTATTCGACTGTAGGTAATTATGCAGAAATAAATGTGATATTTCCGTAAGTTCACGTATACGTGGAATAGGAATTTCTGTTAAATTTTGAAACAAAAAGAAACCCGTATTTTCTTTCTGACTGAAATTTATAATTATTTCCCCCAGATAAAACTCCCGTTTATCCAAAATTCCGTGTCTTCATTGCGTCCTCTCTTAATTATCAGAACGATAAACCCGCTAACTGATTACCCTCGCGAAATTTATTTACCAGAACGAACTCGGGATTCGGGCGGAGGGCGCAACTTGTAAATTTCGAGGAACTAGAAAATTTATGTGCCTGAGGAGGGGTACCGACCCTCGCGGAAATTCCAACAGCTTTTCCCACTTGCCTAGTATTCGGACCGGTTGCTGAAAAATTAATATGCACGCCGAGGACGGCCGTCTCGTTTCGATTTTTACGTTTAAACGAGGGTGGAGATGAAATACATTCACGTTTTAATTACTTAACTTTAACAGAGAGTTTGTGAATGACCGGCGAGACGCGGGCTCCCCTGTTGAAGTTTGCGCTTCTTTCATGGAAAGCAAAGTGGGATGTTTTATAAAATAAATAAATATTCAGTAATAATATTTATTAACGTATATACAGGCTATTTTTTTAACAACGTCTCATAGGAATTTACATGGAAAAATCTTTATGTAAATTAAATTTTCATTGCACAAGTTTTTATTAGCAAAAATTTAATTTAAAATTTGCTATAAATTTGATCAATTTTCATTGTTTTTCATAATTATTTTTCACAGAAACTAAACATTAAAATAATTTTTAATTTATCTGATGAAATTCCTGCTTATTTTAAGATTATTTTAATGTATAATACAATATTGTTCATTGATCACAACAACAATCTAACTCAAATTAGTGATTGCCCATATTTCTATAGCTATCTCTTTCTTCTAAACCGTACCCTTAAGGAGTTTTTAAGTTCTTTTAACCTGTTTTTTTTTTCGTGTTTATGTCCTTGTCGTGAAAATTAACCCTTTTCACGCACAAAAAAAACGTTAATATAATTAATGGTTTTAATATTTAGACATTGGTAGTTCATATTGTATGAAATAAATATGAATAGATTATTAAAAATCAACCAATAAAACACAGATTAGATTGAATAACTTTAAATTCTCGACTAGTTTCGGGTTATTAGCTCATATTCAAGAAACTAGTTGAGAATTTAAAGAAATTCAATCTAATCTGTGTTTTATTTGTTGATTTTTAATAATCTATTCATATTTATTTAAAAAATACGGTCTACTGATTCAGATACATACAGTCATTATTTTAACTATGGCTGTTGAAGTAGCTCGAAATATAAAAAAAAATGTAATCTCTGATAGGTCGATTTGTTTTTTGAACTTTTTAACGTACTTTATGACTTAGTAATTTTTGATTTATGTCGTCATTAATATTTTTCTAGAGCAATTAGATTTTACTATTTTTGTTTAGCCATTCATTTTTATTACAGTAATTTATTTTTGGTGTACAAATATTTTTAATTTCATATGAAAATCTGAATTTCTGATAAAAAATCCTATGGTTTACTAACCAAAATTTAGATTGCGATGGTTTTCATTAAACGTTCTAATTGGAAATTTTTTATTTACTATCTACAAAAATTCTCGATTGTGCTGGTTTTCATTTCTCTAAGAAAATATCATTTAATATATTTTACTGCGTAAAAAATGAACGATATTTATCAAGTATCACATTTATCTTAATATCATGTATATTTATTATATTATCATGTACCATTTTTATTTTATATACAAACATCTTTATTCAGACAGCAGAATTACAATTCTTTACAAATATTTATATTTACAATACATATCGATGGGTTAGTAGTGTGTCATGGGCTATCGACCGGATGTATTTCTGCCCAATATTTATTTATATTTTTACTTGATAAATATCGTTGATGAAAATGGTATAAGACGGTGACATTATATCAAGTCTCACATGAATATTATTTTCTATGATATCGTTCATAATGGTAAATGGGGTAAAAATAAATAAAAAATGTATTTTCTTAAATTCCAATTAATTAAAATTGATACTTTCTGCGATCCTTTATCTTCCTTCTAGTTTAAGTTCACTACATATTACATCTTGTTTTTGATTCTATTTATCTATTTTTGATTTAATATAATTGGAAATATATTTCCTGTGAGGCAACAAATATTATAACGCAAGAGTTTTATCATTTTTAAAAAGTGAAGTAAGGAAACTCTTGCGTTATTATTGATATTAACACTTAACGTGAACTCACAACTCATTTATTTGAATAAATATTATTAAGGCGGAGAGACTATCGGTCGATAGCCAATCAAAAGATATAAAATATACATTTGTTTTTGTAATTACTTAATATTTATTTAGTATTTTTTTACTGTATATATCTATTAAGAAAGATTATTATTATTAAAATTTTATTCGAAAGCCCTTTTAAATTAATTAAGTTTAAAATATTTCTTTTATTTTTTTATAGGACAATATTTCTCTTTCATGTTTCCTCTAGAAGTTTTAACTACGCATCTTAAGCAATCCGACCCGACCACATCACCATAAAACATTCTAAACTACACTGCTTAAGCACGAACATGTACGCCACAGAAAGTTCACCCCGTTAATGAAAAGCCCCCCAACTAACTAACTCGCTTCCGCTTTTAATTAAATCATACATTACTGCAGTAGTTTCTGGCTTCGCCGTTTCCTTCATAGCTTTCGTTAAATCTAAAGACACGTCTCTTACGTGTACTGTGACAGGGTTTTATTCGGTTAGAAAACAACAACACAGTACATTGTAGGTAATTTAGTTTAACTGTAGAAAATTACATTAATATTAAACAGATTAGGGTTTGTTATATTTACAAAACCCTTTTTTATATAAAAATAAATTTACATACATAATTATGTGCTAATTACCATTAGCCCGAGATGGGAAACAACGCCTGTGGTGAAAAATAAGGGAAAGAAAACCTGCCTAACATTTTACAATACAAATAATCATGTAATATGTAATTATTATTATTGAAAAATAAAGAATATATAAATATATATAATAAATTACTGTAATAAGAATTAATGGCTAAACAAAAATAGAAAAATCTATATTAAAGACGATACATTTTGATACAATATTTATACAATAATATATGATATTTCAAATGAATGGATTTTTAAATAAAATAAAACTGCAATCGGCTAACGGCCAGAAGCCTTTCTGCCAGGATTTAATAAATTATATAATAGTTTAATGTGATGAAATGTGTGTTGATAGTTTGTGATTTACGCATTATGATAACTTTCTATGTATTGAAACAATGATTGTGGGGAATTTTGGATTAATGTTAGGATTTCTAGGAAGGCAAAGTTCTGATAGGTTATCATAATTGGATTGGTTAAGGGAAAATTTCTTGGCGAGGTTTTGAAGAATCGATTTATCAGAAATATGCAAAAGACAATGAAAGTTTAATATAATTTTCGATAAATTAAAGACGACGCAAACGCCACCTTTTGCCTAATTTCAAGTGGCATCGTCAACGATTTCTTTAAATGTGAATAAATTTCGATATTTTATTAAACATATAAAATTATATAAAAAATATTTCACCACGGATTAAGTGAGAAATTAATTAAGCATCTATGAAAGTTTCATTTCAAAATACCATATGATCAAGAATTTTTCTCCTCTAGTGTTCTGATTTTTTTCTTATTTATTTTACATTTTGTTGGCATCAGTGAATAAAAACAAATAAAACGTCACATGTTTCATTATTTATCAAATCAAATTCCTGAATTTGTTAGAATAACTAACATAACCTATGGCGCGTGGTTACTTTTATTGCCAACATAACTTTTTAATAAAAAAAATCAAAGTACTCGAGAAGAGAAAAGTTCTCGCTGATATTCTACGAAAAAGGGATAAAATTAATGTAAGTTGAAATTAATTAAAATAAACAAAAAATTAAACACAATAAAATAAATAATAATAGGGCAGAAAGACAGAAGGAAAAGGTCGATAGCCCATGACAGACTAAAATGTGAGTCAAACGTATTGAACCGATGTGTGTATGTTTAGTTGATTATTTGGCATATGTGTGTTCAGTCGCGTGTTATAGGCAACTAAACACACATACATCAGTGCGTTTGATTCGCGTATTTTGCAGGTATACATAGGGGAAATGTAAACTGATAAAAAAAGCTCTCTCTCTCTCTCTCTCTCTCTATATATATATATATATATATATATACAGAGAGGTTTTTTTTATCAGTATACATTTCCCCTACGTATACCTGCAAAATAGGCGAGTCTAACGCATTGATGTATGTATGTTATTTGCCTATAACACGCAACTGAACACACATATGCCAAATAGTCAACTAAACATACACACATTAATCGGTTCAATGCGTTTGACTCGCGTTTTTTTGCAGGTATACACTTCGCCTAATGTATACTGACAAAAAAACCTCTCTGTATATATATATATATATATAATCAATATTGTCCTATACAAAAAAATAAATATTGTGAACATAATTAACCAAGAATTACGAGGCGAGGATAGAAGGAATGACCTCTCCACAGCAACAACTACAGAATATATATTTTTAATATACAAACAATACATATTGTAATTGTATTTATTGCTAAAATAAGCAATTTTTTCAACTTATTTTAACTAGTGAATAATTGGAGAGAATCATATCTAAAAATAACTTTTAAAAGTATAGAGTTTAAAGAAAATAACGATTTCTCTATTTTTACAGGCAGGCACCTTTTTATTTACTTGGTTGAAATTACAAAATGTAAAATAAAGAAAAAAAAAATAAAAATAAAGCACTCTAGAGGTGAAAAGCTCTAGATCATATGGTATATCAATTACACCATAAAAATTGTGTTTTTTTATAAACGCCTAACACCCGTAAGGGTACAGGGTTTTTGATAATATATAATTATAATTGCAGAGAAGATTATACAAAAAATCACAATTTCTCCTCTATAGCTAGATCACAATTTCTTCTCTATTTCTAGAAAGAAAATTCAAATCATCCGGACTGAGAGTGTGTTTCTTTTTATTTCACCGGGCGTTGATTGATAACCTCCAGACTCCAACATCAGTTACCCCCGCTTAAGGAACGTTATTTTTTTCCACGCTGGTGAGCAAGAAGGGTGGTTTAATTAATTATTTTCATTAAAAGGGCGATATATTATTCATGCGAGGACGTCGATGCCGTCCTCCCTTCCTCATTTAAGCGCACAAAAAATGTCAACTCGCATTAATCAAAGCCATCGGGAAGTTTTGAATTGTGTATTTTACAGAACAATAAATTGCACTCGAAGCTCAATGTAAGCGTGAAATTAATTTTTGAGCATTGTGTTTGTAGTTAAAAAAATGACAAAGCTTTATTGACACAATTTACGGTGGTTTACTGCGAATTTGAAGTCATAAAACGCCACGATGATTCAAAACCGATACAATTGAAAGTTATAGAATAAACATAACAAAAGAGGAGATAGAAAACACGATAAAATATTTCACAAAGAAATTTAGGGGAATAATAATTGAAAATTCACAAAAAAAAATACATATAAAATACTTGTAAATTAATAATAAATATGAACTACCAATGTTTAAATATTGATAGTATTAATTAAACCTTGTAAATTTAATAAAAACTAAATTCGAGTGATTTTACGCGAACATTGGATTTTAACCTTAAATGACAATTTATAAGTTAAATCTTTAACAATAAATAACATTAATAAAACTAATTAATCTATATTAATTTCACTGTCTTGAAAGTAAGCTCCATTAATAATTTTTTTATGAAGCTTATTTTCGACGCCACAGCGTACATTATAATTTTAATTATAACTTCCCAGTTATTAATTCCGGCTTCTTTGTCGAAAGCAATTTTCCAGACATCCCGAACTCAGACAGTATCTAATCACGCTGAGCTTAATAGTATCCCTTTATCAAACAATAAAATGTATACAAGACTTTAAATTGGATCCTGAATCGCGTAACCAAATAGAAAAGAGTCAGTCTGATAAGAGTAGTGAATAGAAGACGAAACAAGCGCCATCTTTTGCCTAATTTCATGTGGCGAAGAGTATATATATTTTAGAATAAATAAAAAAAAATATCAGGGGCCATCAGGTCGGGCCAGCTCCATAGGAAATTTGTCCATTAAAATCTGTTTCTATCTGACGTTTTGCCTTCTTACTCTTACTTATTGATCATATCGGTTTTAGATCCTCATCGTTTCCGTGGCCCAGATGGCGCTAGTTGGTGCAAAGATTGCACACCTGGTTTTACATCAAGTTGTTTTGGTGAACGTGTTTGACATTCTGTCAAAGTTATTTCGTAATATAGTTTAAGTGTTTTTAATACTATGAAAATTGCTTGTATTATTGGTGGCCATCAGGAGATTAATTTGTGAAAATCTACATTTTTGGCGTCTTTACAGCCATCACGTAAGACAATAATTGTATATCGGTAAAATTTGTTGCTAATTTTTTAGGTAATAGTATCGAGCGTATAAAAAAATCGACGGCGAAGTTGGCGTTGGAAGTCTCGAGTCATGTCTGTATTAAGATCACACGCGTGAAATGCCTGTACTTTACGCGTGTGATTTCAATTCAGACATTACTTTAGATTTCCAATGCCAACTTCGTCGTCGATTTTTGTTATACGCTCGATATAATGATCATTTAATTTGAAAATTGTTCATAATTGATATGTTTCAATGTATATGTCCTTATTTAATTAATAATGTAACTGTCATAAGAAGCAGATATGACAGTTACATTGAAAATAAATCAATTTCAACAGAATTATTAAGCTCTTGGGATATTTTGTTACAATAAAATAAATTCTCGCACTAATGAAAGCTTCTCTATAATGAGATGAATTTTAAGAGATTAACAGATTCCTGTAAATTATTTACTTTATACAGCGCTACCTAGAATGCGGAAACACTGTTGAGTGAAAGGAACATAGTTTTGTTGGAGAAAGAGCTACTTTTAGCGTTCAAAAAAATACATGCAGTCTGTTGTAGTGTGTGGGGGTAATACTCGTATAATAAATGTGGAATCATTCAATTATTATGCAGCTCAATAAATCAATACATTTTTTTTCCTACTTGCGAAAGTTGTGAGTTCCCTAGTAATTACTTGCGGAGTGAGAGAGAATGGGGAAGTCAGTCGAGTGGCTGGAGTTTTTAGGGGAATGGAAAAGAATTCGAGCTGGCGGACGGAAGGAAATTAACAAAGAGGGGTGGAATAGTTCAGCGATGAGTTTCGGGTTTCGTAATTATCTTATCACTGTCCTTTCCATCTAGATTCACCGCGGCGAGGAAAATACGACAACTAATTATTCTCCGTGCGATGCCTAGATAGACTTTAAAGAAGTTAATAAGTAGAAGTCTATGCGGGGAATTTTGATTGGATTTTTTTTTTTTGAAAAAGAGAGAAAGAAAAAGTAAAGCGATTTCGCTTATAAATTAAATTGTGTTAACTTCACATTGTTAGAAAACTCAAGGGATTTTTATGCTTTCATTCTCGAACTTTTTTTACCCGATTGTTTTTATTGATTAAAAAAAAGATTAATTTTCATTATACCGCTAATTTAAACAAATTCTTCTCTAATCTTATAGTGCTAGCTGATTACCTTGAAAGAGGCGCACACACACGCATGTGTGTATAGTAGAATAGTTAGATAACATTTTTCTGTGTGCGCACACAAGAAAATATTGAAGCGGCATTTCGCACTATAAACACGGCCTTAGAGTTGCGCACTTTTAAACAGTCCATTCGATACCCAACGAGGTGTGCAGTCGCAAATGCAGTGAATTTATATTCCTCGCGTGCAACTTCGGAAACTTTATCAAAACCGAATAATGCATTCCGCACATTTTGCAAATTATACACACACCCCTTTCTCGCTTAACTTTCGGATGCTGCTCGATGCGGGGTTGGAGAGCGTGGGGATGGACATTTGTATGCAGTCCGCACCCTCGCATCAAACCCCTCCCCGCACCCTCGTTTCCAGACAGTTCATGCACACTCGTTCGCTTCCAGAATGTAATTATCACAGCGTTATGTATTTATCGCCATGTAGTACATGTATTTATTGGTATATAATGTGATTATGAAGATATTATATACGAGCGGGGAATGGCATTTATATGTGCGGAGTATTTGTTACTTGGGGAAATGTAATTTCTGTTTGGAATTATACTGATATTGAATAATGAAGGGACCTTCATTTTAGTTAATGAGACAATCATATTATTCATCCATTTGTCAGACTGTTCGTCTTTCTTGTGTCGTAGCCTTTTATATGCATTTCATCTTTAGAATGTGGCAAACTGTTGTTATTAGTATAAATAGAAAAGAGTATTTGCTTGCTCACAATTATTTAAATAAATTAAATAAAAATGATTTCAAAATAATTAATAAATTATTTTAACATTTAGCTGGAACAAAGAGAAAAAAAATCAAGAATTGGCGTATTCCCTATAACCGTGTATTGAAGAATTCCACGCTGCATTTCTCGCAATTGTAGTTTCCTATTTAAGAATGTGTTCTAAAGTTTCATGAAACGGGAGCTGTGAATAGTGGACCTGACCAACGAAACGGATGGTTGAAAATGTCACCGAAGCGATAACCTCGGAACATTTAGTGAGTGCTTTTTGATTGAAACGGAAAATGTCGTTTATTTCTCAATCAAAACAAATAATTAGCAAAGGACCTAACTGTGTAGTGAAAATTAAGGCATGTACATATCTTAATTCAATGGGAAATAAGATTGCATCAGGCTTTCATAAATATTCTTATCGGATTCCAAAAAAACACAAAAAATTTGTTTAAATAATGAAGGCAAGAGATTTTAAGGTGTACTTACTGTAAATTCTACTTGCTGTTGTAATTAAAATTTGATAAAATAACATAACCTATAGCTCGTGGTTACTTTTATTACCAACATATGTTTTTAATAAATTCAAAGCACTCTAGAGAAGAAAAGTTCTCGATCATATGGTACTTCAAAAAATGTAATCTCATTGATTGATAACGAAGTAGAAACCTCAACCATCAAGAATAATAATAAACCAATGAGTTATTATTGGATAAAATGATAGTATTTATATATCTAATCATTAAATTTTTTTTCAATAATGCCCTCTTGGTTGTATGTGTAAATATGAATTAAATCATTTAATTTTTAAATATTTCGCCACCGTTTCATTAAAATATAATCTTATTTTGTTTAACCAATTATTCTTCCTTTTTGTCCATTTAATGGCTCCGGCTTTAAAGTTTTATCAACCACTAGACATCTAGAGATATTTCAATGATGATTTTATTTCTTTAAAATGTTTAAATAAGTTTCACTAAATCTCAAATATATTTAAGTAAAGTAATATTAATAAAAATGGTTGAAATTGTTGGCATTGCCGTGTTAATTGAATTAAAAGAAAATAATAAATCCCTGACAGAAAGACCTCCGGTCAATAGCCCATGACACCCACCAATATGTATTGTAAATATAAATATTTGTAAAGAATTGTAATTCTGCTTTCTGAATAAAGATGTTTGTATATAATAAATCCCGAAACACGTGTATACATATGGCCTTTTATACATTTTTACTTTTGTTTGTGTAAAATATTCTTTATTCGCAAAAAATAATAATAACGGCTGAAAGACCTCCGGTCGATAGCCGATTCACCATCTACAGAATATAATTCTAATTTTTGTATATTATTGTACATATATATACACATTTGAATAAAGATGGTTAGTTAGTTAATAATAACGTTGCTTTATCACGTTTGCTAAGATGCAACGGCAAATATCTCTTGTGTAATTCAATGTCCGGCGTAGGTAAGTAGTTGTTTCAATAGATTTTCTGTGTACTTACGTCGTAAGTCTTTAATTGCAGAGCAATTTTGACGAAAATAATTAATTATTTGCGTATTCTTTTAATTCAATACTGTTAACTTTTGAAAATCTGGAGATATTTCAGTTATTCCCTACAAATCACGATTTTATTTCTGGGTTGACCAAATATATATATATACATATAATCTAAAATCCCCATCCACCATAATGGTGGTGTAGGGGTTACACCATATATAAATAAATAAAAATGTAAATGTAATGTTTCCTGAAAATAAATAAAAAATGAAATGTAAAGATAAGGGAATGTTTTATGCATTTTCTTTGCGCAGATTGGAAAAGTTGGGAACTGAAAGGTCTCTCATCAATATGAATGAAATTCGAGTGAATCAATTCGGCCAGTGTTTATCTGCTCTAATGTATTATACTAACATTTTACAAATCGATTCTTGAATTTAATTTTTGAGAGTATATTATTTACATTTAAAGGAATAAACGGGTTAGAGTAAATGTTGGCCATTTAAAGAAATTTGAGCTTTGTATATAATCAAAGTACAAATTCATTTATTGACTTTATTTATTTGAAATTGCTCATTTAGAAATACTCGATTACTAATAATAATATTCACAAAAAAATCTACATGCCATTTGAATGAGCTCACAAAACTTTGCTTGTTTAAACGCTCATTATTTCCTATTATTTTATTACTTCTCATTATTAAACTTTCTCATTACACGAAAAAAAGGAAAAAAAACCTGTATAAAAAAGTGCTGTGTTAAGATCACCACTCGGGTTAAAAGCTGGAATTTCCTTACTGGAAGTAATGGTTGACATGGCTTTGAAGCCAGAGCTATTAAATGGACACACAAGAAGAATATTTGAGATTAAATAATTTAATTCATAACTGTATATTTATTTACTTAACTGAGGCCATTTCATACAGTAACATACATACATAATAAAATGATAATAGTTACAATAATAATATAATAAAACTAACAAAATACATTAAATATAATAATAGAAAAAGGATTTATTCACTTGGTCACAGCTATTTAAATAAATTAAATAAAAAGAATTTGAAAATAATTAATTAATATATTATTTTCTCTTTTCCTAAGGCAGAGCTCTACTGATGAGAGATCAAATCCCGAAACACGTGTCTGCAGATAGCCTTATATTACGTAATTTTTATCTTATTTTTATTTTTTTTGCATTAAATATTTTCGATTCAAAAATTATTGCATTATATAATTTTTATTGTTATTTAACAGCAAATGTCTATTATTAAACATTTATTAAAGTACTTATGTAACACAGTAGCAAAAGAGAAAATAATTTATTAATTAATTATTTTCAAATTCTTTTTATTTAATTTACATTAAATATATATTGATTATTATATATTGATGTATATGAACATTTATTGGACAAACAATAATAATTATTGTTTAATTTAGATTTCATGTTAACACTTTTATCATTGAATCTTAATTATTAAAAAAAATCTATTCAATGATAAAAGCGTTTTATTAAGTTCTCACTTAACCCGTGGTGAAACATATTTAAACCTATATATATATATATATATATATATATATATATAATATATATCGATAAAAGTGTTTTTGACGTCAAACTAAATCGACAGATCAATTCTTTTCATTCGAGTAGTAACTAGCACGAGACGGGAAAGCTGAAGTGCGTCTCGACGCCGTCGACAATGAGCAAACATATGTTGCCGGAAAGTCAGACAGTTGGGTGCGGCATGGCGGAATCGATACGGGTGCCTAGACGGAGGGGCGTCGCGACGACCGCCTCCCAGCGTCGACCAACCTGTTGCGCACGTCTGTGCACGCACACACCCTCGACAACAGGGCAAAAAACCGTCCCTTCGCCGCCCCAACATATGGTCCTGTTGCCATGTGTCCGCGAACGCACGCGATTACAATATGTAATATGCGATGATTCAATTTAATAAATAAATCAGCTTAAGAAAGAAAAAAAAAATGTAATCCTAAAGAATATAAAGATTTTGTAAATTTAAGTTTAGGTTTCATCCCCGACACATGAATGCGAGATTAGTATCTTTCACTATTTTCTCATTAATCACTTTGTGAAACATGATTAAATATATATGTAAGAATATATATATATATATTCAATGACCCTTTCTACCCATATGGATGTAGGGTTTGTAAGAATAATCTTAAATATAAATCACTTGGTTTCACAAAGATTAGTTTCGATTATTTGTTTTTTGTGAACCATAAAATATGAATCCATGTTTCTGGAAACAGGTGTACAAAACGAAATTATACTTAACAGAAAAATGACAAAATGCTTTAGTAATGAAATGAAATAGTGATTTTTAGGAGACACTGGAATATATACAGATTTTCCAAACCTGGAAAAATCTTGAGATATTCTAATGAGCCCTAAAATCTTAACAAAAATTGTTTTAGGAATATCTAGAATATCTCTAGATTAATACTACTAACAAATCTTTATTACTTAAGAATTTACATATTATATACAACTTATGATATGTATGTACAAACTTTACTAAAGTAAGGGCTATCGACCAAAAGTCTTTCTGCCCACTAGATTAATATATATACAAATATCTTTATTCAAGGGACTTTTACATTATATTAAGTACAGTATTGTATAGTATAATACGGTATATAATTTGAGGTTATCCTTTCATAGGCTATCGACCCGAGGTCTTTCTGCCATTGTTTAGCTTTGAAGATGAGTTATGATTAAAGTATGTTATACTAGATTTATATTCTTATGAAATTCTGTCATTTCAATTTTAATGAAAATCGTGATTTTTAGAATATCTCTAGATTTTCCAAATTTGAAAAAATCTGGAGATTTTTAATGAGCCCTAACATCACAATTTTATATACACACATCTTTATTCAGACTATACAGATAATTTTAACAATATAACATAAATAATTACAATACATGTAGGTGTTAGTCTGTCGACCAGAGGTCTTTCTGCCCTGTCATGAATTTATGATGAATTTGAAAAAATCTATGCTAGCTAGCTGAACTGTCCTTATGATTTGCGCAAATAAATTAATGAATACTGATGGTAGGATGTTTGTATTTAGGATGGATATTAGGGTTACGAGGAATATACAATTTTGTAAGAAGGGGTAGGTTATCAGAATTACATCATGTCCTGGCCTATATTTACTTAATGTAACTAATAAATACATTATATTCTAAGTATTTATATTCCGTATTTCTATATAGAAATATTTTATACACTATTTGTAAATAAAACAATTTTTTTATGTTTCGTAAAATTTGTTGTAGAGAAACTGCTAGAATTGTTTTGCCAACACAGTGGCATCATCAGGAAGAAGATTAATAATGAAATACATTATATTCTAAGTATTTATATTCCGTATTTTTACATAGAAATATTTTATACACTATTTGTAAATAAAACAAGTTTTTTATGTTTCGTAAAATTTGTTGTAGAGACACTGCTAGAATTGTTTCGCCAACACAGTGGCATCATCAGGAAGAAGATTAATAATGAAATATATTATATATTTTTATAACTAATACACGTTGAATAAAAATATTTTTTTTATTAAAATAAAAACATTCTGCCTTCCACAAAAAGAGCGGGAACTGAATCATATTTAATATAAACCATTTTATTTTTTTATGTGGATATCTGTACGAGTTAAAACTTCGTGCTGGGATAATTGACTTAATAATACGCACAAAGATGGCAGTAAAAATTATTTCAGTCTAGCAAGCACCGATTATTTAAAACTTAATATAATTCACAGTGAACGAAACGTTTTTCCACGCCACATAAAACCTTTGTTAAACTTGAAAATATGCGCTGAAAATAGGTTGTTGAAATGCTAAACATTTCAAAATTCTCGCATAAATAATACAATAATCGGAAAATATTTTCGCAAAGAATTCCACTAAAATTACAAAATAAAACAGCAGGAAAAAATAATATATATACACACAACTTTATACAGACCATGCAGATAATACAAAAGAATACATAATACAATGTAGGTGCTATATTTTATGTTTGAAATCAAAACACACAAATTTAATTTTATTTGATTGTGAATATATGGAACAATATTAATAGAAAAGAATATTCATTCACTTGGTCAGTTATTTAAATAAACATGATTTAAATATAATAATAATTATATATATATATATATATATATATATACATATATATTATCAAAAACCCTTGTACTCTTACTGGTGTTGGGCAATAATAATAATTATTATCTTTATTTACGGAATTCGCCTATTTTACAAATGTAAGAAAACACAATTAGCTATACATAAACATATGTAGCTCATGCTCATTAAATTACTAAATAGAACACAAAAAAAAGGCATTAAACAACATAATATGAGAATGGGATAATCTGAATCTGAAACAGTATCCCCCTACGGTTTAATAGCTGAGGTTAAATTAATGCTGCTTATCTTTTATATGGGAATGCATACATAAATAGAATAAATATTATACAATTAATAAATTATCACCACATTTAGCTCTGTGACATTTTGACTTATGTAAATACTTTAAACAAATACACATTTTTCTCGGATCAAAAATTTATTGCATGATTCAATATTTTATTGATATGCAACAGCGGTTGTACATTATGTATTTTAATGTTCGCCGTTTTTTTTGCCCGGGAAGTAGTTGTTTTAATTTGCATTTGTTTAAAGTACTTACGTTACGTAAGTCAAAATGTCACAGAGCTAAATGTGGAAATAATTTATTAATTATTTTGAAATAGTTTTTACTTAATTTATATGAAACAATACCAAGTGCTTTGATTTCAAACATAATGTATTTCAAAATGTTCCACCACGAGTTAAGTAAGCAATCAATTACACATATGTAGGTGTTTGTCTGGGCTATCAATCTTTCTGCATTTAATAATTATTTTAGATACAAAGTATAAAACCTAACATAAAACGACCTTCTTAGTCGTTAAAAGAAATTTTCAAATCAATATATTTTATTAAAAGCGATTTACAACAGTTCTTTACATGTTATGATCAACAAATATTATTATTATACGTATGTTTAATAAATCACATTACTCAATAAATGTAATTAATATTTAAAATTTTAATATCACGACAAATTTAATTTTATTTTTTTCAAAATTGAATTCGCTCCGGTAAATTCATTCTGCGTTCAAATTTAATGTTACAGCGTAGATATCGGTTTATTAAATCCATCAACCGTATTGATTTTTTCCACTCTGACAGCACTAATGAACATTACACACTACTCCGTGACAAATTGTTTTGTACGATGCACCAGTGCGGCGCGGAAAGCAATTTGTAATTTCTGTTGTGCTCCGCAATAATTAATTTACGAATAGATAGGTAGATGCATCGAGTATTAAACGCTATTTATAAACCAATTTGTTTATATTGCGTACGATAATAAAATGCGATTACCGAGAAATATTGCCTGGAATTAATCATTATTCGGCTCGTAAACGGAGATTGAACGATTGTAAACGGTATGACCTGGATGCTAGTTAGAGTATAATATTTTTAATTAGGTTTTAATCAATCAATTCATTTTTTTTTATTTTCAACCAATATTGAGGTTTTCTATTTAAACTCTACAAAAAGCTTACTTCTAATATTATCAAATTCATTTCGACTTCATTTGATATTCGAAGGATCAAGTCCAAAATTTTCGGATAAATAAATAAAAATTAATAAGGCATGTGTCTTTGGATTAAAATTAAATTTTGTGCTGGACAAGATCGGATCGAGTTACTTGAAAGGATCAAGCTGATTCAATGTCACAGAACTACTTGTAGAAATAATGTATTAATTATTTTCATTATACATTATGTTTTGTAAAGTTTTTAATGCGTCACACTTTTCTTGTAAAATTTTTAATATGTAATTTGGAAATGGAAATTCCGTTAATAAATCATTTTTATTTAATTTATTAAGGATATAATATACAACGATTCTTTGTCATCTACTACAAATTGTTAACTATGCCACTTGTAAATTAGGCAATAGATGGCGTTTTTGCTATCATTCCAATTATATTGCTGGAAATGTTTCTACACCACATGAGAATTAATCATCGGCTTGATGATGCCGCTTTGTTAGCGAAACAATCGCAGCAAAAACGGTGAAACTAAAAACAGTTGTGTTTTTAATTAATTGCCAAAATGCAGTTTCATTAAGTAACAGCCTCAACCATTAAATGTTTTAAACAATTTCATTAATTAAAAAATCATTAATTTAAATGAAATATAAACATTTCTATTGTGTTTTAATTTAATTGAAAATTGTTCAGTTTAGTCGAGGCCATAACAAATTGCACGTACGTTCCGTTTGTTGTGCGAGAAAACATTAGGGATGTAATTTACGTGGGGTTGAGTCCCATTCGTGTTTACGGAAATGCTCTTGTGGAATTTTGCGCGCTGAATTTCAATTCGGGATAGGGATTCAATCTTTTCAGGGAGCGCGCAATTCCGATTTGCACCCGGCTCATTTATTGAATTCGCCCAGTGAAGAATTGCCGTTCGGGCTTTATTGAATTCATTGTGAGGAATATTAAAAAACACACACACACATAACACTTATTCAAAAGGCATATTGGAGTTGATAATTCCATTATACAGCCAACAATTGGAATTATTTATTCAGGCGACATTATTGTAGTGAAAATCCTATTTTCTCTATGATTTATACTCCTACTAATAAATCTTCATAGAAGATTAGTAAAATCCTTCTTCGATCTCAAGTTTTTGCTGATTGAAAAGCTGGCGCAACCAAGCCAAAGGAATTAAAAAAATAAAATAAGTAAGGATTTAGTAAAATCCTTCTTTGATCTCAAGTTTTTGCTGATTGAAAAGCTGGTACAATCAAGACAAGAAAATCAAAAGAACAAATGACGATCTGTCATTAAAATAGTGAAACTATGAATTTCAATTTCACTTTACTCAAATATTTTTAATAATTCATAGATATATTGTTTAATGAAAATTGAAGTATGAATGAAATGAAGTAAAAAATCGTAACTAGAGAAAATTTATATTTCGGGTTAATTTTTATTCCACAAAAAATGCTATATTCCAGGGAAACACACATCGATTGCTTACTAATCCTTTATCTCTGCCCCCCAATTAATAAGCGTTTGATTCAAGACTTATCAGATCCCCGTACTAATCCCAGTTTGAATGCCAGAAGGCAGGCACCGCATTTCCATTTCCACGTCTAGCACAATCAACGAAAGCGAACGTAGGGAGGAATCTCTCACGCGTCAAGGGAATTACTCCCGAGAGATCCTAGGTTTAGCTACAAATGGAAAGACACGCCACATAGAAATGCATGGCTCCGTAATCTCTAACTAAAAGGATTAGGTTTAAATCACAACCAGTGACTTTGATAAGCATGATTCTGAGCTTAATTTATGGTTAAATTAAGCGGAGTTTATTTTTGTGATTTTAAACTATTATTGCTTGTATGATAACTATTCATATTTCATAATGTTGTTCCGTTAAAACTAAGCAACAAAAGTAGTTTAAATCTGCAGTTTATAATATATTTATTGAAGCTCGATCAATTGCTTTGAAATTTTTATTTTATAAGCGGAAGAATTGCATCTACTTGATAAATTCTCTTAGAAATAAACAATTATTTTTATATTCCACTTAATGTTGGCTGTGGAGACTTTTATTATTTAAATAATTATTTTTATGTCAAATTAAACGTCACAGTCATATTTAATACATCATTCGTAAAGGCTTCCAGCTTCAAAAAATGAAAACGACATTTTTCAATTTTATTCCTATTCAATTTTCAAACAAAAACTTATT
Organism: Philonthus spinipes; assembly: GCA_963082785.1. Classification (NCBI taxonomy): domain Eukaryota; kingdom Metazoa; phylum Arthropoda; class Insecta; order Coleoptera; family Staphylinidae; genus Philonthus; species Philonthus spinipes. The sequence goes on along the minus strand of OY720300.1, from coordinate 26,649,467 downwards.
TAACCGAATTCAACGGGGAAAGTACCATGATGGACACCATTTTTTTGTCTTTTGTTTTATTTATTAATTGATTTTTTGTTGATAACAAGTCACATTTTTATAATATTCTTCCGTTAAAATTAAAGGAAATTAAGTCGTTAAATAATAATATTTTTTATTGCAATAAATAAATAGTACAACAATACACGATCATATTAACAAAAATACTGCATATTTCCCTTTTTGTATTGTAATGGCTTCAAACAATATTTTGCTTGAAGCTCATTTATGCTCGATCAATTGATTACTTTGACATTTTTAGATTAGTGATTAGTTCAAAATCGATTATTTCAAAAATCGAATACGAAATAATCGATTATTTTTGATAATCGAATGATAATTTTATCGTTTCTGTGAAATATATGATTAAAAACTCAACCAGAATTATTATAAATACTGTTTCTACGACTATTTGAGGTAGTATTAGTCAAAATCGAGTAATATTTGTAATCGAGTGTTTCTAAATGAGCAGTATTAAATAAAGTTTATAAGCAATAATAGATTGACGTTTTTCAACAAATAAGGAACAATTACTGTTAATAATAGAGCATGTTCATTGATACAAATTAAATATGAGAAATTGTTATCGTCTTATACTTAATTTTGCAGTAACACAATAGATTGGAATGATCGACTGTGATTTTAGGTAATTTAGAATTCAACTTTCATCTTTTGTATTTTTCAAATAAATCGATTTTGCCCATAAAATTTTGTTTTAGATTATTTTTGTCTTTTGTTTTATACATGAATTGTATTTCTGTTATATTAGACACAATTTCATTTATGTTCCCAATTTGGACCATTAAATTAAATTAACGATTCGCATTACAAAATTGTAATTAATTAATTAAATTGATATTTCTTTTAAATCATATGTATATCTATGAAATTGAAGAAATTCCCGTGTGCAACACCGAGATTTCTTTTAGAATCATTAAATATGAGAGGAAAAGAAACATCTTTGGTGGGATTTGAACCAATGTCTCATGTGGTGTAGTTTATAACATACCTGAGAGACATGGGTTCAAATTTTATTGCAATAAATAAAAAAAAGAATGTAATTCAATGTCCGGCGTGGGTATTTGCCCGGGAAGTAGTTGTATCTTTTAGAAGCATTAAATATGAGAGGAAACGAAACATCTTTGGTGGGATTTGAACCAATGTCTCATGTGGTGTAGTTTATAACATACTCGAGAGGCATGGGTTCAAATCCCATGAAAGATGTTTCTTTTACATTTATATTTAATCACACCTCACACTGAGAACATATAACGATGTTATATAAGACTAAATAAAATATATTTAATTATAGGTTATATTCGGGGCTAATCTGTTGGGGAAATGTTAACATACACGTTAAACGTTAGTTTTTATCATCACAGTCCAAGCTGCCTTTTTAATATATATATATATATATATATATATATATATATATATATATATATATATATATATATATATATATATATATATATACATAGAATGTGAATTTATTTAATAACTTTCACATTTAACTTAATATTTCCCTTACCGAATGTGAGGTATGTTAGCAATAGATCTTATATGTCGCATTTTAAGAGAGTTAAAAAGAGACATACAAGATCTATTGTTCTGTCCTAACCCAATCACATCCCAAGCAGTCCCACGTTCTCTATGTACCTGATGATTTTCTTGGGGTGATGTTTTTTTTGTTTGTTGTGCATCTGCAAACAGATTGGGGGTGATGTTGCTCACCTTTTCGTGGGACAGACGCACCGGCCTAAGTGTAAAATACGCTTGTGGGCAATCGCCCTGTTTATATTTAATTAAATTATATCGCAGTGTTGCACACTGAAATTTCTTTTATTGTAATTATTGAGGTTTCGTAATTTATTATTTTCATCCATGATTGGTTTTGAGTTACGTGAAGAGTATAATCAAAATAATTAACATTATTGTATCATTTCTTCACACTTGAAGAAAGTGAAGAAAGGATAGAACAGTGTTAATTATTTTTTATTATTTTTTGTTTTTTTTTTTTAAATTAGAATATTGTACTTACCACACCACCTCCAGCAGAATGAACCAGAAGACTCTTTCCTTGTGAGAGTCCAGCCATTTCGAAGAGCAGAATATAGGCCACGGTGTAGTTCATGGTGATGGCTGCGGCGTCCAGCGGGGTCATTCCTTCTGGTAGCTTGAACACGTATTTTGCGGGGACGGCCACTAATTCAGCCCATGCTTTGAATTCCGGAAGAGCCACCACTTTATCTCCTACCTAAAGAAAGGGAAACAGGAAAAAAAACGTTAATCATTTAATATTAATTATTTTATTCAGTAATCTTCTTTAAAGACATTTGTTAAAGTACTTATGCAACATAAGTCATAATGTCACAATAGGGAAAATAATTCTTTTTGTTTATCATAATATTTATTAATATTAATTATGATTATTATCAGGTATATAACCACAATACAAAATCCGTTCAGCCGCCTTCATCAAGACATTTCACATGAAACACATTAGTCTGATGAGGTTTGAAAAACCGAAATGGCCATCACGCTAGATGAATGGTGGCTGAACATTTTATTAAATATTTTTATTTAATTTATTTAAGTTTGTTGTCGAGACTTTTAATTATTTACATAATTTTATTAACCCTACACTCTTCTGGATATAACTTTTTTTTTATAATATATATACATATATAAATAATTTTATTCAGTGTATGTTGCGGCGAGTTTTATAATACTTTCACCTATGTTTTTAGTTCATTGGTAATAATAATAACAATGTTTAGTTTAACCTATCTATAACCAACTCCAAATATATTCTCAATTACTTTTTTTATGATGCAATAATATAATATTCTCGTTCGACAGCAAAAAGGAAATATTAAAACAAATATTTTATATTATAGTAATTATTAGGATGTAAATTAATTAAGACACTTGGTGTGTTTTATTGTTGAATTCAAAATAATTCTGATATATACCCGATTCTGTAAGGGAAACGTTAAGTTTAACATGTACGCTATTTTCTATCCTCACAGTCTAAGCAGTTTATGTAATATTTTTTTATCATAGAATATAAAATTAATAAATAACGTACACGTTAAATTTAACATTTCCCGTGCGGAATAGCCACGATTAAGTAGCTTCTTTAACTTTAATTTATGTGACTACGAGTAGCACGTGTCGTGAATTAAATTATTTAAAATATGTTTTAATTGCTGGATTGGAATCGAGGTAAATAGGCTTTTTACATTTTTGTGGTTCAATGTAGAATATTGTATTATTACGATACAATTTTACATGAACAAACTTATTATTTTAATATATATAAACATCTTTATTCAGACAATATGACAACAAAATTTATTATAACAATATGTACAATTGTGTTAGTAGTCTGTTACGGGCTATCGACCATAGGTCTTTCTGTCCATTATTTTAATGTTATTATAAATAAGACTAAAAATTAAAAAGTGTATATGGGGTAAACGATAAAGTCATTCAAAACCAGAATCCGCGAATATAAAAAAATCTTTACAGAGCAAAAGAGGGCAAATCTACATATGCTGAATGTCTGTTGGAATCAGCACATAATTTGAACAAAAAATTCCAAATTTTGCACGATTGTAGTAAAATATCCTTAAAGAGATATTAATTAGCAAATTCAAGAAATAAGGGACGGTTTTGAATGACCAACTCGAAGTCAAACACTCACTACTACACAACCTATAAAATCATAACACATATCCTGAATGCCTGTTGGAATCAGCACATAATTTTAACAAAAAATTCCAAATTTTGATCATTAGTGCTAAGGTAAATGTTCTTGAAGAGATAGAAATTAGTAAATTTAAGAAATAAAGGACGATTTTGAACCTATAATATAATGAAATGTTTTAATTTGTGTGATCATGTGGTACGCATATAATATCTATATGTGTATGTTTGTTTGTATGTATAATTATCATTAATTCCCCTTAATTTTATTTCTAACTTTTTCTACTGCTGTATTGTAATATCGGAAATACATAAATACCCCTCGTGTTGATTTATTTAATCATTAGATCAGCTGCCTGATGATGAGACTATGTATTAAAATAATTGTAGCAGTTTATTAAATAAAACACTTTTTTTAACTTTGTATAACTTGTTATTTTATTTTAGTAAATATAGTTTCGAAGCATAGAGCTCCATTACCAAACTAATCATACAAACTTTTAGTTTGATAATGAAGCTCTATGTCACTAAAATAAAATAACAAGTTATACAAACAAAGTTAAAAAGTGTTTTATTTAATAAACTCAAAATGTATAACCAAGTGAAAGCCTTAACAATTAATTGTAGCAGTATTTTCTACAATATATACGCGAAACATTCCAGTGTAATTTTACTTGTAAAATTAGTCAAAAAGCATACTTTAATTCTGTATATTATAAACGTTTATTATTACCATCACATAATTACAAGGTGTTTATATTTATATTAAAGCTATAAAGGCATTAATCTCGCGTAATACGATCTCTATTACACAGAGGAAAACATTCCGGAATTACGAAATTAATTCGAACAAACCGCTTTCGCCCCGCCATCAAATACGAAACGAGTCATTTTCTCAAATTATAATTAACGAGCGTATTACATGTTGGAACGGTTAATTTGGTAGCAGCGTGCATCTCAACTCGAACATAAATTCAAATAACGGACAGATGCTGCTCTTCAGATAAACACATGACGATATGGTGGTGTTAAAATGTACGTTGTCCTGCACCATAGGCAGTAATAAAATAATTAAACGTGTTATTAAAGTTTTCCTGTGAAAATTAGGAATATTTTTAACATAACATGTGGATCATAATGAAACTAAAGCAAATATCCATTGTTGAACATTTGTTTTAAGTACTTATGTAACATAAGTCAAATTATCAAAGTAGCTAAAGAAGGAATAATTTATTAATTATTTTCAAATTCTTTTTATTTAATTTATTTAAAGGAATCCTCTCAAAAATGAATTAATGGGTTTCAGATAATTGCATCTAGGGAAAGTCAACACTGCTTTACATTTTTTATACTATGTTTGATTTCAACTATCGATAATTTATGTTTCTTAAACTATTAAAATTTTTCGTGTTTTTTTTTTTAAATGGATTTGTTTAGAATGATTATGTATATAACCTGGTTAGGTTGGATCTGTTACGCTTCGAATATTTTTTTCCAATACATCAAAACGGAGACAAAAAAACTGTAATTACTACCGATGTAAAACGCTGAGGAACATTTCCGAGCAACTACTGCACAAGAGAATTAAATCAGTGGCAAAAAAAACTAGAAGAATCACAGAGCGGATTTAGGAGAAGCAGAAGTATACAGGATCATAATAAATAGAAGACTTCGCGAGCGCCATCTATTGCTTAATTTCATGTGGCATCGTCAACGATTAGAGTCTACAAGGTAGACAACCGAAATATGCAGGACATATTTACTATCAAACAAATAATAAACAACAATGTGCAAGAGAAAAAGAACATGTATATTGCTTTTATAAATCTTGAGAAGGGATTCGATCTAGAGGAAAACTATAGGAAATTTTTGAAAAGAGAGGAATCACGGATAAAATAATAATAACTATTTATATAAATATTATTGTGTATATATCCATAGAAATTTAAATAAATTAAATTTTGAATTGTGTTGAAAAAGGTTCCAAAACTATTCGAGAATTTAAAGTTATTCAATTTAATCTGTATTTTATTTAATTTAATATTAATAGCAGATTTTTAATAATCTATTCAAATTTATTATTACAATTATACATACACACATTACAGTTTGTCTTTCGTTCTGTTTCTTATAATATTTTTAATAAATTTTAAATTGGAGATTTCCGTAAACAATAAATAAATAAAATTTCAATATGAACTACCAATGTTTAAATTTTAGAACTTAATTATGTACCCTTGTAAATTTGTGATTTCCGTAAACAACAAAAAAATAAAATTTCAATATGAACTACCAATGTTTAAATTTTAGAACTTAATTATGTACCCTTGTAAATTTGTGATTTCCGTAAACAATAAATAAATAAAATTTCAATATGAACCAATGCTTTAATTTTAAAACTTTATTGTGTTACAAAACATTTACAGAGATAACAATAACGTGGCCATCTACAACAATCAGGCATCATAAAGTTTTACAACAAATGGAGTATTACGTTAGTGTAGAGTTCTAGTCTTCGGATTGTTCATTATATATATGGGCTATACAACAAAGCCATGCAACAAGAAAAACATTAATAGGTCCCAGGAATATGCAGAGTAAACATGTTGGAAGCAGCGTTTCCCGACGATATTTTCCTCTTCGCAAAAAAAACGAGAAGGAACCACAGCAAATCCGGGATATATGGAACGCTACTTTATAATATTAAGGAGTGAAAATTATCACCAAAAAAATACGAAGTATAGAAAATAAAAAATTGAAATACGATGTGAAACTATTGAACAAGTACAAACAATGATAAAACTGGAGGTTCCCATTGATGAGAAAGGAACACAAGGAATGGAAATTAACGAGATAGTAAAGACGATGAAATTACATTTTGCAGTGAAGGAATTAAATATATCAAAAGATAAGAGATAACAAGGACCACAGAGGTGAAAAACATACGTACCAATCCTGCCGAAAGGATGCGAATAGTAGAATCTCAATCTTTGTCAACAGACAAAGAAACAAACTATAAGTGGTTGAGATGAATTACCTAAGAAGATTGATATGAATTCCCGAGAAGAATAAAATACGAAATGCAATAATAAGAGAGAAGAGCTGGAATGCCAATCGTTATTCCAGATAGTAGAAGAAAAATAACGTGGTATCTACAAACAATGGAAGAGTAAAAACCAATAGAAGAAAATGGGAAGCTAAGATAGAGAAGAATAAGAAAGTGGAAAGATCAAGGAGGACATGGGACAGCATTGCAGAAAAAATAGACAGAAAGGGATCAATGTGGAAGGAAGAAGAATATGGGACGGTAAGATGCATAAGAATAAGAAAGTGGGAAGACCAAGGAGAGCATGGGACAGCATTATTACAGAAATAATAGACAGAAGATCAACATGGAAGGAAGGAGAGTATAGGAAGGTAAGATACAGAAGAATAGAAAGTGTGAAGTCCAAAGAGAACATTAACAAAAAATGCTAAATAGAAGAGGATCGATATTGAAGGAAGAAGAATATGGAAAGGTAAGATACACTCGTCATCTATTTTTAAATTACGCCATAATCCTAAGGTAACATGGGGGAAATAATAGTCACGGATTTAAATTGAACTCTACAAATGTTTTTGCACGATTCCCATCCTTAGGATCCTTACTGATAAATATTCGTATTTCATTTAAAATACATTAATTAATTCGGTGTTATTCTGTAAGAGAAATGTTAAGTATAAAGTGTAGGTTAATTTATATCATCACAGCCTAAGCAGATTTTATAATAAATATATATTCATAGAATGTGAAATCAATTAATAACAATCTTGTTAAACTCAACATTTCCCGCACGGAATTGCCCTGATTATTAGTGTAATTCTAAGTCAACAGTAAATATAATTTCATAAAGAGCTCCCATCAAGTTTTTAATAATCCAATACATCGCTTAACTACATATACAATACATCCTCATGTGATCTCCCCGTTGTTTTTTTTATATGTTTATTGGAAAACTGATGCCTTTGTGTGTTCAAAGTATGTGTGTGTGCTGGCTGAACAAATAGACAGGAAATGAATGCTATTAGAGAGGATAGGGGACCCTTCTCTTTAAATGTCAAAAAACGCGTGATTCATGCCCATAACGCTGTTGAAAAACGATTCCCCCTTTTTGGCAAGCATATCCGACATAACAATTCCAGATCCTCGACCTATGATGCATCGCGGTTAGCATGGATAGGTCGAAATATTGATTGTATTCCATTCTCACGCTCGTTTCGTTGAATTATTATTCGTGTTATAAGTTTATTTTGTGATGATTTTTTTATATAATAAAAAATTCCTTTATTCACTAAATAGTAATACAATATGAGTGAGCAATACAAACAAAAATTATTACAACTAGCTAATCTTAAGGCTGGCGTTTATCGTATGTAAAATGAAGCGATTTTGTACCAATTGAATTCCTCTAATAAACAAACCCTGAATAATGAATTTCATCATATTATATATCAAAATAATCCTAAAACTCCACAGATTTCGAACGAGTTATTGAAAAATTAATCTGATTAATAGTTTAGAAGAAAATTACGTCCAAAGTTAGCACATTTTATACAAAGAATGTGCTATATTTTTACTTATTAATATAATTTTTGAAAGAAAATGAAATATGTCGTAATAATCTACATTGAATGTAGTTATAGTTCAATACATTTTTTCGTCAGAAAACAATGCTGTTTACTGAGGAAGGTCGTTCCGAAAATATCATCAATTCCCGTGAAATTCGGCCATATTGAATAAAACCGGCAAGTTGCATATAGTTTTCTGCATTTGACTAGACAAATATTAGTTCATTAAGTCTCATATAGATAGCGGGAAATAGTGTACTATATTTTAATAAATGTTATTTGCGTTTATCATCTTTAAGTTATTTATAAAATTAATGTTATGAGTAATAATTTAAATAATTAATACTGTGGAAAAACACAAACAAAGATTTTTAATTAATTTTCAAGAGTACTCAATAGATGTTTCTCCCCTCTTCTTGATAATGTTGTGTATGTATGCTTATTGCTGTTTCACATTCAATGAATATGAGAAAGACAAAAATATCTTTTATAGTTATCTCTGCGCGTCGCGTTTTTAAAACACCGACGATGCACATGCCATTCTAAAATAATAAACATTTTAAATAACGTTCAGTAAGCAGCATACAAATATGAATGAATCTTTTTTTGCCAATGTTTGCACGGTGAAAAATTATTATTATGGATTTCTTTTTTATTTTATAAAAAATGTAATGTTTTCAAATAATTTTATTTGAGCCTTAGGATTGTAATAAAAGGCTAATGATCTAAAATAGGTCAATATAATTGTAAAATTAAAATTATTATTAAAAATTATTAAATTGTATCAAGTTGTTACTTCACTTACTGTTTCATAGGTTCTTTTGAACTGTATGTTCTATTTTTTTTTATTTTTGAAGTATACATTTCAAACCAAACACTTGTTATGGGGTAGCAGTTTTCGTCATATTTCACAAAATATATATAAATGTTTGCCTTCATATTTCCCGATAGGCCATTTTTAATTTCACTTTTATTTTATTATATTTACGGATACAAAAATTAATAAAAAAATTATAGAATGATTGTAATGTAAGCAGAAATTATACTTTCCAAAAATGTATCTAGTTCTACACTATGTGTGGGGTTATTCATCCCAAATAGAGAATTTTAAATTTTGGCATACTTATGACATATGATTATTAACATTGATGTCAATTTTTTTATAATTACAATTTAAAATAAAATGGAATCCCGGCCAGGGAAGGTTCATTTTTATTTCGGATAGAAAAATGTTTCAAATAAAAGTTGAGGATCTTAAAAAATAAGTAATTTTTGTTACCAAACTTTTATTGTAGGACTTTCAGTTTTCATTTTATAAGCGGAAGAATTTCATCTACCTAATAAATTCCCTTAGAAATAAACAATTATTTTTATAATCTTCTTTGTGTTGGCTGTGGAGATATTATTTATTGAAATAGTTATTTTAATGACAAATAAAACGTCAAAGTTCCCTCATATTCAACATATCATTCACAAACGCCTCCAGTTTGAAAAGAAAAAGGGTGTAGAGAAATGTCTTTAATCCATTGTAAGGTAATAAATATCACACTAAATTATAATCTCCTTCCAAGTACTCGCCTTTAACTTTAAAAGACAACAATCCATTTTTTCAATTAATCATTTTTGATTTCCTATTAAATTTTCAATCAGAAACTTATTTGACCGAATTCACTGGGGAAAGTACCATGACGGGCACATCACCATTTTTTAAAGAAATTTAAAAGAGAATAGGACGTTTGATAATGCTATACAAAAATATTTAGTTATTCAACTTCTACACTTCTATTTAAAATATTTGTCTATCCCAAAAAAGTATAATCCAAGAACTGACAATACTAAAACAAATGGTTAATGAGGGAAAATAAGAAAATTCCTTCAAGATAAATGAGTGAGTAAAGCGCAAATCATATTTTCTTTTTCATATTATATATAATGTAACATAGGAAAATTTAAAACAAAAAGAAATGCTGCGATTTTTTATTATATTTTATTTCGACGGAATGTTATTCGCCATTAAGAGTGTTATTTTAATATTCTTTTAATAAACCAATTTATCTATAAAAAATATCATAACTTTGTAAGGTTTCAACTGTTTTTTAGTGGAACCTCTGTAGATTTTTATGCAATCAAATTCTCTATCGATTCATATTAGCATTAAAAACGATAAAGATAGATGGATTCGAAATTTAGGTCTGTAGAATTGGCCTGCTAGATTTCCACATCTTTCCTAAAGAATATTGATGCACGCGTAAATAGAACACGAATTACTCAATTATGAAAAAAAAATGTGAGGAAAGAAATTTAGAAATAACTCAAACACTACTTGCTCTGGATATATAGATATATAATATTTTGATGTTGCAAATTAATTTGCTAATCGATTTGTGAGATAAAATATTGAGCATTCCATTTAAAAAAATGAATTATGCTGTTTTTAATTGGGCATTGAAATATGGATCTTATGGAAATACCTATTGTCAAAATTGACAAATGTTTTTTTAATACTAGAGGGATCTATTAGTAAAAATTGAAGATGCCGTTCATCAGTATATTTTGATTCTACTAGAATTTATAGACATTTTTCGAAAGGTCTATTTGGTGTTAATATTCGAAAAATAATTTTTTAACTCAAAAACTGTAACAATTATGTGGATATAAATTCATATAAGTGGATGGACAATTAAATGGGGAATCCAAAAAATAATAATATGTAGTGTTCTATTTAAAATAACAAAATTGGTAGCCATTTCCGATATAATCTGTCAAGAACCCCGTAAACTTTTAATGGCCGTTATTAGTGGCCCACCCTGTATACATAATTTTATCCATTTTATTTCACTAAATTACACCTTTAATTTGATGTATATATTATCTTACTATTTTTATTATTTCAATATGCATTTTATCTCGCGAAATATAATTTGAGGATCAATTCTGCGTAAAAGGTAATTTTTATGAATATTCAAATATTAATAAAAACGGTTAGGTATAAGTATAACGACTTTTTACCGCTTTTTTTAATAACATCACACGAAGAATCCAAACTTACAGTGAAAATGATTTTTTCTTAAAAATGAGAATAAAAATATAATAGCATGCATTGAGTAATTCTTTCGATGATTCGACAAAATTCATCAAATATATTTATACACTGTCTAAATAATAAATAATATATTCATTAATAAAAAAATCGATCGCGTCAGCGTCGGTTGTCGAATACACAGACACACACATAGATAAGGAAACCAAACTGCAGTGTTCTACATATTTCTCAAATAGTTCGCTATTAAAATCGAGAGGCCATCACCTCCTTGACGATTGGCAACTATCTGTCATCGCATCATTCCTTTTCTAGTAAACGCCAGCCTTAAGGCGGGATTCTCTCCCAAACTATTCTGCCATCCAAACCTCAGAGTTATAAGATTACACTATAAAAATAAAAAAAAAAAAACATAATGTGGTATCTATATAGAATTTAGTGAAAGAAAATATAATGTATCTTTAATGAAAAAATAAAGATGGCGTTTGCGTCGTCTTTAATTTATTATAATGTATGTGTTTATACTTAAAAGAAATTAAACAAAAAGAAAAATATATATTAAGAGTCGAGTGTGTATCGGACTGAAACAAATGTAAACATTTTGATATAATTAATGGTTTCAATATTTAGATATTGGTAGTTCATATTGTATGAAATAAATATGAACAAATTATTAAAAATCAACGAATAAAACACAGATTAGATTGAATAACTTTAAATTCTCGACTAGTTTCGGGTTATTAGCCCAATTTCAAGAGAATTTAAAATTTGTTTTAGCAACATATTTTATTTGAAAGAGAAAATGATTGAATTAATAATTATTTTCCACTTCATTATATATTGAAAAATGGGCTAATAACCCGAAACTAGTCGAGAATTTAAAGTTATTCAATCTAATCTGTGTTTTATTGGTTTTTTTTAATAAATTATTCATATTTATTTCGTAAACATTTTGCTTTATTATTTTTTTTTAGAGCGCTTAACATTTTTCATTATTTCTCCATATACCGATTCATACACACTGGTCTCTTAAAATTACGAATATAATTTTAGTAAAAAAATATTTAATTCAATAGTAGTCACAATTATTGCATTGCTACCAATTGTCTAGTTAAGAACAGAAGTGATCTAAGTAACATTTTTACAAAAACTGAGTTATGTTGCTGTTTAGACTTCTTTGTCATCAACTTAGTTAGTGCAAAAGTAATCCCAGTTCTGGTGAGCACTGTGGTCAACAAATTTCTAATTGTGACATTTTTGCACTGTCATAGAAATATAAAATTGTTAGTGCAGATGTGATTTAAGTTACTTGAATTCTACTTGGATCACGTCACTCTTGATTTTATCAGAGACTGAACAAGTGCGCCCATATTAGCGTCCTTTTTCCGCACCGTCTTCGGTTGCACTCACAAGCACATGGCATTTTCACATTAAACTTGTCCAAATCGTGTTGTTAAAATTGTGAAAATGTTATCTCGGTCTAAAAAATTAGTTGCTTTAGCATTACAAGCTGCTTTAGTTGAAAACTAAGATCGGCCTACTTTGAATAATGACGTCCCAATAATCGGTTAGTTTATTTTCAAGTGGTTATGTTTTAGGGCTGTTTATTTTTATTATTTTAGAAATTTCAAGGGTTGTGGTGTCTAACGCTGCTGAAGATATCAATAATGTTACTGAAAAAGCAGGTATATAAGTTTTAATTGTTGTCATTGTAATTCTGTCTCAATAATGAACTAGAATCTGATAATATTATGTAATATTTTTTAGTGGGTCCCAAGGACGTTGTTCCTGATTATGAAAATGTAATATTTGAACACCAATCTTCAGAATCACATCCAGATCCTTACAGTGACAGTAGTGAATCATATCGTCCATGAGAAGAATCGGAATCTGAAGATGAAAATGAAGATATTAATCATATTAAAAAAAGACCCACCACAAGTCGAGCAGGAACTTCATCAAGTTTACAAAATATGGGGCAATCAGAAGAAGTTGTGATAACTCGAAAACGCAGAAATGAGAATATGTGGAAGAGAAATGTTATTAAACAAAAACGAAACAAAGGTGAACAGTATGTCAGTTATCCTGGAAAAACAATACCAGCAAAACATTTTACTTCTATTTTATGTACGTGCAAAAGGAAGTGTAGTGATTATGTTTCTACAAGAGTGCAAGAGAATATTCACTCTAAATTCTATGCCATGGACTGGAATGGACAAACTGCATGGTTATGTGCTACTGTGAAAATAAGTTTGCCTCTGAGACGAAAAAAAACGCGTCCTTGGAGAACCAGTCATAAGCAACACATCCGAAGTTTCTTTGTCGGTGAGAATAAGTTTTGAAAGTCCTTTTTTTCTTAAAGTTCACCAAATATCTAATAAAAGGTTAGATTATGCCCTTACAAAAAAGAGAGAACCAGAAACAAACATACCCTCACCAGATCAGAGAGGTAAACAAGTGTCTCTGAATATAATCCCAGACGACGTTAAGGAATTTTTAAAGCAACACATTGAGAGTATTCCTCGTTATGTGAGCCACTATGGTGAAAGATCGTCTAATCGCCAATATCTAGAACCAAGTTTAAATCTGCAAAAAGTTTATTCATCTTATGTTGAAAAATGTAGAACAGCTGGCAAAGATCCCGTTAAAAAAAGTTACTACAGAACCATTTTCAACATCTACAACTTGCATTTTTATATTCCAAAGAAGGACACATGCAAAACATGTGATATATTTCGAATAGATATTCAAGATATTGAAACATGTCTGCAGATCAAATCAAAGCAAAAGGAACATGCTTTAGCTGAAAGGGCCAGATCACTGATGAATTCATACAAAGACAAAGTGTTGAGTAATGACTCGTCATGCTTGATCACATTTGACTTACAACGTACTCTTCCAACACCCTTCATACAATCTCACCTGTTTATTACCTCAGTTACACACTTTGAACTTTGGGACTCATCTCTATTTACCTGATGGTGAAAAGATTAACATGAACATGTGGTATGAAACAACCGCAGGCAGGGGGTCCCAAGAAATTATATCATGTCTTTACTACAACATTCTGCATAAAATTCCCGACAATGTAACATCGGTATATACATTCAGTGTACGTGACAAAACCGTAATTGGAACCTGTTTTTCTTTATGATTTACATGGTTAATATTGTTGAAAACATATCAGAGATAACTGTGTGTTATCTTATTAGTGGTCATTCTTTTCTGCCCAACGACTCTGATTTTTCAGATATTTCTAAAGTTCAAAAGAAACAGCCGTACGTATACACTCCACAAGAATGGATGGACTTGATTCGTAATTGTAGGAAGAGAAAACCATTCATTATGATGGATATGGTTGGGAAGTTCCTTAATTTTACTGGGTTAGAAAACATAATGAACAAAAAAGGACAACGAGCTAACGGGAATCGTATCCTAATTTCTAAAATGAGAAAAATAAAATTTTGTAAAGGAGCTAGTAGAATCTATTTCAATGACAACTACTCGGAAGATTACAACGTTTTAGACTTAGACAAACGAGGGAATAGAGATCTATTTTTAAATACCCTAAAGTCTCTTACGCCAACAGAAAAAAAATGTACTAAGCCACTTACACACCTAAAAATGCAGGACTTAAAAAAAATGCTACACTACGTGCCACCCTGTCATCATCAGTTTTATTTAAACTTACCACACCTTAATAGAAGAAACAATGCAGCTGAAAATGAAGAGAAGGATGTGCTCCCATATGTAGAGGGTGATGAATGTGAATAATTACGCATTGTCAATTTATTAATAATAAAGTTATTTTCAAATAAAAGCTCTTTTATTTCATTTCTGAAATACCATATATTGTGTTTTAATAATTGCAGAAGTGATCCAAGTTCATAAAAGTGTCATTTTACCTGTTAAATATTGAATGTGTCAAAAAGATCTTCTAGTAAAGACTAAGTTAAGTTAGTAAATATCATATTATAAACATATTGTAACAAATAAATTAGCCTCAATTTTAATAATCATGAAAACGTGTTTTGCTCATTATCTCAATAAGACCTAAATGTTACTTGGATCACTTCTGTTCTTAGCTAGCCAATTATATAAAAGCAGAAGTTAATATATTCTATTGCACAGTCTCTTATTTTGGGATACTCCATCTCACTTGAGAAAATAAGACAGAGTTTCACAATATTGCTATAATAAACATTATGATAACTTAATCAATCCTTTCTTTTAATTTCTCAAATGAGAAATTAATAGAAATAATTTTAACAAGTTTTTTAACGAGAAGTTAAGTTAGCTATTGAATAAATTAAATAAAAAGAATTTGAAATTAATTAATTAATTATATTCCGTATTTATACTCGTTAAACGTATTTATAAACTTATATTTAAATAATTGTAAAACTCGTAAAAAGGTGATTACCATAATAAAGTTATTATTTTTATTAATTTATTTATATAACTGTGACCAAGTGAATAAATCATTTTTACTTTCCCCGGACCCCTGTCCAAGGGAAAGTATTGTGATCGTGAAAATTTTCGAACCGCCAATTTCAACAAATATGCACGTTTTGAGGTCCCCTGAGTCCATTCCATCGAGTTTTGAAAAATGTCTGTGTGTGTGTCTGTGTGTTTCCGCGATAGCGCATAAACGGCTGAATGGATTAAGCCCAAACTTTATATCTAAGCTTTATATAACAGTGGAATGATCTGAAAAGCTTTTGGTTAGAATCAAAACTCATTAAGTGCAACTTTACTCTTAGCAATTTTTCATTTTTCAATTCGGATAGAAAAATGTTTCAAATAAAAGTTTTAGATCTTGGAAAATAAATAATTTCTGTTATAAAACTTTTATTGTAGGACCTCCGGTTTTCATTTTATAAGCCTGATTACCTGATAAATTCCCTTAGAGATTTTAATTATT
Source organism: Philonthus spinipes (assembly GCA_963082785.1). Taxonomy (NCBI): domain Eukaryota; kingdom Metazoa; phylum Arthropoda; class Insecta; order Coleoptera; family Staphylinidae; genus Philonthus; species Philonthus spinipes. Next base: position 26,633,145 of record OY720300.1, on the reverse strand, counting down.
GAAATTATTATTTTAATGACAAATAAAACGTCAAAGTGCCGTCGTATTCAGCACATTCGCAAAGTTTTAAAAAATGAAGAAGAGTGTGGATAAATAATTTCAACACATTGTAAGGTAAGAAATAACACACTTAATTATAATATTCTTCTAAATACTCGGTTTTAACTTTGAAAGATAACAATCAATTTTTTCTATTAATCATTTTGCTTTCCTATTAAATTTTCAATCAGAAACTTATTTGACCGTATTCACCGGGGAAAGTACCATGGATATGGTGATGATGGACACATCACCATTTTTTTCTATTATTAGCTATTGAAAAAAGACGATTTTGGATTTTTTATTTGTAAAGTTCCCGATTTTAGATTATTCATTCAACATGAGGAATGCTTTTTTTAAGATATTTTGAACTCTTATTTTCTAAATTATTTTAATGATTACGTTCTTAAGATTCAGATATATATATTTTTTATTTCATTCAACGTGTGGAAATGTATTTTAAGATATTTTAATCCACGATGTAACAAAAAAATGGAAAATTCCCCCAGCAAGCGAACAAAAGAGAGCAGCGAAAGTTCAGACGGCTGCACCCGTATAAAGTATTTGTGGAGCAAGGTGAAAGTGATATCGATCAAATGGGTCGACTCCCTCAGGAATGGCCATAAACATGTGAGTCTCGTCGCCAGAATATCCCTCTTTTTTTTACACAGCCCTCGTCGCAAATAAAAGCAGCAACTTCCTTTACTCTCCTACACCTAACGGTAAAAAGGTTACAAAAACTTCCTTTACTTTTCATTCCGAAAATCTTCCCCTAGCACAACTAAAAACGTACAAAATATATTTTTCAATAAAAACAAAACAAAAAATCACTTCGTGTAACTTTAATTTTATTTTAGTGACTATAGTTTCAACAAATTTAACTTCACTCAGTGTTTTTTATTAAAACTTAAAACAATATATAACGAAGTGGAAAATAATTATTAATTCAATCATTTTCTCTTTCAATAAAATATGTTGCTATTGATAGCCTCTATTATCATTGATAATAGAGACTCTTAGCGCAAGCAACTTTTCTTTGTGTTGATGCCAAACGTTTCCTGTACAATTCGATTTTCATTTTATCTCCCCATATCTCAGATTGAAATTGTTGAAACTATAGTCACTAAAAAACAACATAAAATTCTATTATACAAAATTAAAGTGTTTTATTATAAAATATTTTGTGGATTACATAAAAGAATTTGAAAATAATTCAATCATTTTCTCCTTTAAATATGTTGCTTCTTTTATGTAATCCACAAAATATTTTATAATAAAACACTTTAATTTTTTATAATAGAATTTTATGCTGTTTTTTAGTGACTATAGTTTCAACAATTTCAATCGAAGATATGGGGAGATAAAATGAAAATCGAATTATACAGGAAACATTTGGCATCAACACAAAGAAAAGCTGCTTGCTCTAAGAGTATCATAGATATAGAACAGTATCTGAGGCTGTAGTATTAGTAATTGCCAGTGTAATATCAATTGGGCTATTAGCCATTGATAGAAAAGCAATATTCGATAGGAGAATAGAAATAGGACGAAAACAAGCAAGAAGAAAAGAGAGAATACTAACTTTAAAAAAGTGGCAACATTTTTGGAGAAATACTTGTAAGGGAAAATGACAGTTAGACTAATATATTGAACCATGGTTGAACAGAAGCCATGGGGAAGTTTCATACTTTATTACCCAGTTTTTAAGCGGACACGGATACTTTCGATATTACTTAAATTGTATAGGAAAGTGCCTTATAATTAGTTGTCTTTACCTTCTTTTGTCGTTGGTCGTCATTGTTAAACTGTCTATTGAATCGATCAGGGTCAATTTAACTGTATATGTCTTGCAAGGATGTAATGAATTGAAATATTGTTGTGGATAATAGATTTGTTTTTAAGTACTTACGTTATGTAAATAAGTGTGGCAGTAGTCAAAGAAAAAAAAAGATTTATTAATTATTTTTATTTACTTTATTCAATTGACAATATATAATTTCGTTGTACTATTCTATATTTATTTAATTCATATATATTTATATCCGCTCTGTCTCTCTGTTTTCCCCAAAAACCCAATATGTACGAATACATCCCCGGTCCTTTCCCTCATTAATTCAACAGACACCCCGGACAAGAAAACCCCCAATAGAATCCCTCAACGTTCGGGCCTTTACTTCATAAAAAATACTCTCTATCCCTCCGTAACTTTTCTCTTTCTAATCCACAAAGGGCATAAAACGTAGAAGTCGTGCACTTTTTACGATCGCAAAAGCCGCCCCCTCGGAAAATAGCGCCGGGTGAAAAGGGCGAGGTGAACGAGAGCACGTGTAATCAAACCGAAGGGCTTCATAAATAAATATTTGTACGGTTGGTAAAAAATGTTCAGCTAGAAAATAAGGTATTTGTTTCACATGAGTTATTTATTTTTTTAAAATACGCCATGAAAAAAAAAAATCGATTCCTTACACGATGATTATGCCGTGAACAAAATTGGGGAATTGTAGAATTGTTTTTTTTTTCTCACTGCAAAATAAAGTATATGACAATTTCCTTAATGTTATTTATATTATTAATATTAGGGAGTGTCACTTATTTATTAATAAACTTCAATTATGTTGTTTAATGTCTTTATTTGTGTTCTATTTAGTAATTTAATGAGCTACATATGTTTATATATAGCTAATTGTGTTTTCTTAAATTTGTAAAATAGGTGAATTCCGTAAATAAATATAAATAAAAAATTATTTTTTTTTATATTTGGTTACTTAAAGTTGGTTATTCAGAAATACTCGATTACTAAATTTTCCAACACTAAATTTTAGTAATTGAGTTTTTTTATTAGGATTTATTAAAAATAGTTTATTTAAGGGCAGAAAGACCTTACAGGATGTCCTATTTTCGATGTCGATGGAACACGGGTTTAAATCCCATCAGAGATGTTTCTTTTCCACTTATATTTAATCAATGAAATTATATCTCAATGTTGGACATTGAAATTTCTTCAATTCAACAATATATTACATTTAATAAAATGTTCAACCAGCATTCATCTAGCGTATGGATAACTAGTGATGGCCATATCGGTTTTTCGAACCTCATCAGACCAGTGTGTTCCATGTTCGCCTTCCTTTAGTGGACGAAACAATAATTCTCGGTCCTCTGCCTTGTAGACCCAAACCGTTGACGATGCCACTTGAAATTAGGCAAAAGATGGCGCTTGCGTCGTCTTTAATTTTTTATGAATATATTACACATTGAGATTTATTCAGTGTTACTTTACATTTGAATATACTATGAACCACTTTGAATCTGCGTTACCATTTGTATTTTCTGCAGCTAATTTATATTTTTTTGTTAGTATTAGTATGTAATATTTTTTAAGGCGAAAAGACCTCCGGTCGATAGCCATTTCTCTTAAGAATATATATATATTAGTTTTAAATTGTTTCATGTATTGTATATTAAATTAAATATTCTTATTCTTTGGGAATAAAGAAGTTTATATATATATATATATATATATATATATTACTGTCATTTATGCACGCGATTGAATATTATATTACTTTTTGCGTAATGTTTATATTATTTTGTTAAATTATGAATTTCCGTTTAAGAAGTTTATTATTAACTTACTGGCAGTATTGTATTTCATGTTTAAGTTCTGTAATAAAATGTATTGTCTTACCGAAAATCCTTCGACTCCTTCGGCCACCTGCTCGATTTCCCCGGCGCACTCGAATCCCAGGATGAAGGGGCATTTCGGGGGCGAGTCGATGGCTCCTTGGCGCACCATCAAATCTTGGAAGTTTAATCCGCTGTAACAATGTCGTAAATTCAAATGTATACCCCCAACAACACGAAATGTTAGTAATAAAAGGAAGAGAGGACCGTACGTACGAAGTAGTAAATTTTAATTTAATTAACGTTATGGAAACAAGAGTTTATTGCTTTTTATATATTGTACATAGAGAAAATTAATTATTAATTATAATTAAAAACGTGTATTTTTTTATTAATCATCCAAATTTTTACTATAATACTATTTTATTGGGCAGAAAGACTTCCGGCCGATAGCCCATGACAGATTACTAACCCACCAATATGTATTGTAAATATAAATATTTGTAAAGAATTCTAATTCTGCTGTCTGAATAACTGAATAAAGATGTTTATATACTAGGTTGATTTAAAAAAAAAATGATGTTGGCAATAAAAGTAACTACACTTTATAGGTTACGTTATTGTAACAAATTGATTCATTTGATTTGGTAAATAATGACACATGTGACGATTTATTTGTTTTTAAATAAAAATGATTTGAAAATAATTAATAAATTATTTCCGCAGCAGCAGGTGTACATTATGTAATTCAATGTCCGGCGTGGGTATTTGCCCGGGAAGTAGTTGTTTTAATGTGCATTTGTTTAACGTACGTAAGTAAGTCAATAGTCACAGAGCTAAATGTGGAAATAATTTATTAATTATTTTCAAATCATTTTTATTTAATATATTTAAATAACTGTGACCAAGTGGAATGAATACTTGTGTTCTATTTATTTGTTTTTATTCACTATTGCAAACAAAATGTAAAAAAAGAAAAAAAAGTCAAAGCACTCTGGAGGAGAAAAGTTCAAAACCATATGGTATTAAAATTTGTTTAGTTTTATAACTTATCTGGCTATTTATGACATTTAATCAGTATCAAGGATATACGTACAAATCGTTTTTTTTACAACGCAATGGGTGCGTTCAGGGAACTGTAGCGCTGCAGCGCTTTACGAAAACGGTGTCGCTGAACGGTACCGCTTTATGTGTGGCGCTGCAGCGCTTTATCAAGCGGTAAAGCATATATTTTTCCGCTGGATCGCTTTTCAAGCCGTGCAGCTGTAAACAACGATAGTAATTCTACGAACTACAATTTGTCCGTTCAAGGAACATCAAGCGCTTTGCGCTACATGTCTAAAATTTCGCTGAACGCGCCCATTATTTCAGGTAATAAGGCGACGAGTGATTGCCAGATATCGTCAATATTATTAACCCTGGATTTTTTTGCCTTGTTTATTTGAAAACTTTCTCTGAGATTTAATTCGCATCACTTATTACCTGAATACAATATCAATGAAAACCAAGTGTCAAAACTAATCGGAGAGAAATAAAATAAATCTGATTTAAGAGTTTGTATTTGAAGTGGAATTTATATTGCGTCAAAAAAATATTTCACTAAGCGATTTAAAAGGACCGAAAAATGGAATTGCATAAAAAAGAAACAGTTAGAAATGTCAAGAATTCGTTGGATATCCTGCAAAGCGTGGTTCAAAATCCTCAAAAATCTGTTAGAAAATGTGCCAGAAGTTTAGAATTGGGCACATTTAGTGTGCCCAACAAATACAGTGGTTAAACAAAGTTTAAAAAAATGTTTTATTTACAAGTGTATTTAAGATGTATCACAAAGTGAACGCCTACATCACAAAACAGTTAATAGCAATAAGTTTAAAGAATTTAAATCAAGATATGGTCAAACTTTCCAAGAAGGGATAATTTAGAAATTGATTTATTTAAAACTGTGTTGATGATTCCGACATAACAGATGCACAGAGCAATACGTAATTTGTTGTTCTTTACTTTCCCCGGACCCATGTCCAAAAGAAAGTATTGTGATCGTAAAAATGTTCGAATCGCCAATTTCAACGGATTGCATATGCGTTGGCGTTTTGCTAAAATTCAAAAGGACCTAATCCTTGGCAGAAAATAAGTGTATAAATAATATTTGTTTAGCCCTTCATTGCCATTATTTCATTATTACAGGTGTGCCTTATTGATTTTGTAATTTTTCTAGTTCATGATGATAGGGCCCAGATAATCAGAATAAGGTCAGAGGAAAATAACTTAACTAGACTTTGTGGAGAAATTTGTAAAATATTCAACTTCTGTTATTGTATAGTCTGTTATAAGTTCTAAAGACATGAAAAGTTAATTGGGCATTTATTTAACATGCTAAAAGGAATCGAATGTCTTGGTTGTATCTAGGAAGAGTGTGGCGGATTTTTGTTTGTTGGAAGGACACGGTTTTCATATATATTGACTATCTGAAAAACATCGTTTTCAAAAGTTATGTCATGAATTATTTTATATAGTTTTTTTATTGGTTTATAAATATGCCAGAAAAGTCTTTGTATATTTTTATATTTAATAAACTTTAAATAAATATGAGATGATAATAAGAAAAGAGTATTTATTCACTTGGTCACAGTTATTTAAATAAATTAAATAAATAGAATTTGAAAAAAAAAAAATATTTTCCCTTTAGCTATTGTGATATTATGACAGCAATCGCACACCATAATTTTATAACGGGTCATAAATTCAACATTAATAACATGAAACTCCTGAAAGAGTCCAATAATTACAACCTGTCCATGTTGGAAGCTATAGAAATGCGAAAAAATAAAGATGATTTATTGAATTTTGATCTGAATCCCTTAAATAATCCGCTTTTAAATTTGTTACCGCAATAAACTCAACCTGAGAGATAAGGGAAGCTATCATGGATGAGATATGGCCTACATAATGGACCTACCCGCCTCTGTGATAGTGGATTACCTCCATGAGACAATCTGGTTGTAGCAGAGGAGGGTAGGCCTGTAATGAAGGGAGGCTATGGGCCTTTTAGGCATATGCACAGTGCTTCAGCACACCTTCACATATATACATACATAAACTACCCAAGGGTTTTCCCTTAATCCACTGTAGGTATAAAGACACCGCACATTAGTTGGTAGAATTAGTTGTGCATAGCACTCGAAATATATATCTAAACATTAGAAAATAAAGTGTGAATAAAGGATACAACAGTGTTAATTATTTTGATTATACTTTTCACGTAACTCAACCAATCATCGATTATGAATAAATTTCGATTCAAAAATTGTTGCATTATACAATATGTTATTGTTATGCAACAGCAAATGTCTATTATTAGATATTTGTTAAAGTACTTATGTGACATAAGTCATAATGTCACAGTAGCTAAAGGGAAAATAATTTATTAATTAAACAAAACATATTTATAATTTCAACCTGTAAATTAACAAATTTTGAACAAAATAATCGTTCTCGAATCCACTTATTAACAAAAGATTACGATCGGGCTCGTTCCCTTCTACGCATTTTAAAACCCTTTGTGAAAACACCAGACACATTCCGTGCAAATATCCTTCCTGTAGGCGCACAGGCGCCAGGAAGTACGTCAACCCTTCCATCAAACAACCCCACTTCCCCATTAATTTTAATCGCACAACAACGAAAAAAAAAAAAAAATGGAAAAATCGAACGGCTTTACTACGCGTCATCTTATCGCGTAAAAATGACTCACTTCGGCAATTCCAGCGAAAATGTTCATTCATTTAATTCTAGCGATTGTTGTAAGGCAATCTTATTTTATAAAGAAGACATAGAAAATTAAAATAATATAAACAGAAAATAGTTATATTTAGAATTAATCTGTATATACTTTGCGTAAACTAAAGACCACAATCAATCAATAATTAACAAATCAATAATTATTTATTAATTATTATGAAATTGATTTTTAATTTTTAATAATAATAATAATTTATTTCTCAACAAGCAGAGCCTAATTACAGAGAAATATATATGTATAAACTAAACTAAATATAGTTGTACAGTGTGAGTGCAGGTATATAATGAATTCAGAATACACATTCGCTAATGTCAAACATAAATTGTTTTATACAGGGTGTAAAAATGTCGACAAAACATTGGATTTCATGATAATTCCGTATCATTTTATATAATGGAGAAAACATGTAGTGAGAAGTACGTGGCGTTGCATAATTAAATGTTTGCTTATATCTAGATAATAGTCTGGGCACACTAAAATCGATGTTACATAACAATTCAGAATTATCAGCAAAATTATGATTAATTTATATAAATTAACCATAGATATGTAGCGATGTTTTTTGTGTATAGTATCAAATTTAAATTCTATGAGTCTATGAGTGCAGAATAACTTGTGTGAAGTTCTGGATATTTTCTGTGTTTTATGAAGTATATGTATTTAAGAAAGCGTTTATTAACTTTCTCAAGCGTGTTTATGTGTATTGAATATCCAGGAGTCCACACAGTAGCGCAATAATTGATTTTAGATAAAATAAGGGACTGATATAAGTTAACGACAGTATTTGTGGACTACAATTACGTTTTAGGAATCCAAGTAGTTTATAACATTCACTCGTAGTGTTTTGAACATGGGCATTAAAGGTGAGTTTATCGTCGAAATGGATTCCAAGATCTTTGAAACTATTTACGCGTAAGATTATATCATTATGCAAACAATAATTATATATAGTAGGAGTAATGGATCTTGTATATGACATGATTCTGCACTTAGGTATATTTAGAACAATGCTGTTTGAGGAACACCATTGACTCAATTTTAACAAGTTATTTTGCAATTTAAAAGTATCTTGTAAACTACGTATTACAGAATAAAGCTTGATATCGTCCGCGTAAAGAGATATTCGGGAAAGGTTTCCGAATCGTGTCACGGGCTTTTTAAAATTTTAAAAACGGAATCATGGGTAAACATGCGTGAAATGAACGAATCTGAAGTCAGAATCTGTAGGAAACTTACCGTTTGGTCACAATTCGCATTGAAAGTCCCAATTTTGAGGTTATAATTGATCCGATTTCTGACTAAATAAGCACATTGCGAGTATAAATCGTATACATGATGAAATAATCTTCTAATTTATGACGAAATTTAACAAATTTGTTGCGATTTTTTCATTTATTCGGCCAAAATCACGATTTTAATTTTATACAGAAAATTACGTTTCTATGAAAAAATCAATATGTATTTTAGATCCATTTGTAAATAGTAGATATTTTAATTTATGATGGCAAAAATAGATGGCGTCACCGCTCCACTAAACTATTTTGTACAATATAATAAAAAATAATAGAGAATTATTCATCGACTATATAAATAATACATACATATTTAATTAATGATTTTTTAATGAAAATATTGGATAGATTGGTACAACTTACGATCTTTTGCACGTTTTGTCGGCTTCGGTTAGGTTAGTTTAGGTTAGGTTAGTTTAGTTTAGTTTGGGTTAGTTTAGGTTAGGTTAGTTTGGGTTGGTTTAGGTTAGGTTAGTTTAGTTTGGGTTAGGTTAGTTTAGTTTGAGTTAGGTTAGTTTAGGTTATGTTAGGTTAGTTTAGGTTAGTTTGTGTTAGTTTAGGTTATGTTAGGTTAGTTTAGGTTAGGTTAGTTTGGGTTAGGTTAGTTTAGTTTAGTTTGGGTTAGGTTAGTTTAGTTTGTGTTAGTTTAGGTTATGTTAGGTTAATTTGGGTTAGTTTAGGTTAGCTTAGTTTAGGTTATGTTAGGTTAGTTTAAGTTAGGTTAGTTTAGGTTAGGTTAGTTTGTGTTAATTTAGGTTAGGTTAGTTTGGGTTAGTTTAGGTTATGTTAGTTTGGGTTAGTTTAGGTTAGGTGAGTGTGCAAAGATGTTTGTAAAGTATTCTGACAAAACGTGCAAACGATCGTAAGTTGTACCAATCTATCTAATATTTTCATAAAAAAATCATTAATTAAATATGTATGTATTATTTATAATAGTCGATGAATAATTCTGTTTACGCTCGATGTTGTGGAGTGTGGAATAAACGGCGAGATGGACCAATTAACAAAAACTGGAGTCGTTTCAATTTTGTATTTTAAAACTCAAAATTTTGCAATTACAAACGTCTTTACACTTTGGCGTCTCAGAGGGTTCTGTCTAATCGTAAACGCCCCGCTTGCGGCCTCAACCACCCCCTCCTATTCCCCTCCTATTCTTAATCAGGGGTTGGACCGAGCGCAGGTACCCAGGGCCTTAACATGCCGCCCCCCTTGAAACGACCGACATTAAAATAATATAAAAACAACAATATTAAAATTATACAACATAATTATAGACATGCAAAGTAAATATATATATACATATATATATACTACACTAAATACAATACACAAAATGCATAAAAATATTAAACAATAAAATTATTGTAATAATAAAATTGTTCATTGCTGATTTATGCTATATCGCGGTTTTTGCCATTTCCTTCAAAGGGAAGAACGCACACACGATTTATGGCGCGTTTAAAATCGCCTGAGTTCGTACGCACTGTCACTGCACGCACTAGCCCGTCCGCTCCCGGATGCAACTCCTTGATTCGTCCTGCAACCCATCGCATCGGTGGCAAATTCTCGTCCCTTAAAATTACAAAAGATCCTTCTTGAACGATATCCTCATCTGGATACCTCCACTTGTTCCGACTCTGCAATTGACTTAAATATTCAAGCGACCATCTTTTCCAAAAGTGTTGTTGCACATATTGCAAATGCTCCCATCGCGTTAGCCTGTTGATTCTAACGTCCAAGTAATTCTCCGTTGGAAGTGCTGTCATCGCTTCTCCAATTAAAAAGTGGCCAGGAGTCAAAAAGGATGCATCATTGGGATCGGGTGAAATTGGGGTCAAAGGACGGGAATTTAATATTGCTTCAATTTGCGAAAAAATGGTGTACAATTCTTCAAAAGTTAATTTTAATTGACCTATTACTCTATTTAGGTGGTGTTTAATGCTTTTAATTGAAGCCTCCCACAACCCTCCAAAGTGTGGCGATCTCGCTGGATTGAAATGCCATGTGATGCCATCATTAATAAATTCTCGCATTATTTTATTTTGATTATACTCGTTATTAAAGAAGTCATAAAGCATCCGTAATTCATTATTAGCACCCACAAAGTTAGTAGCATTGTCTGAATGAATATTTAAACATTTACCGCGTCTTGATATAAAACGATGCATAGCAGCCAAAAAAGATTGTGTCGACAAATCTGAAACAACTTCGATATGCACGGCCTTGGTAGCGAAACAAACAAAAACTGCACCATATGCTTTACATATTTTTATTTTGCGTACACCTTCCTTTATCATGAAAGGGCCGCATAAGTCTACCCCACAATTTAAAAATGGTCTAGACACCTTTACTCTCAACGCAGGCAAATCGCCCATTAATTGACTTTTAATTTTGGGTTTATTTTTAAAGCAAATTACACATTTGTGCAGAATTTTCTTTACATTATTTTTTAATGATAACGGCCAATAATTTTGTCTAATAATCGCCATAGTTGTTTGTATTCCCGAATGCAGATTTTTTAAGTGAGTTTCCCTTATTATTAAGTTAGTGATGGGATGATTGCCGGGTAAAACAATTGGATGTTTATTATTGAAATCTACGTTTGCTTTGTTAATACGACCACCTACTCTAATTAGCCCATCTTCTATAAAAGGATTTAAGTTTTTTAATTTAGAATTTTTATAGTTTTTGTTCTCTTTTAAATATTTGTAATCTAGGGCAAACGCGTCGCATTGCACAAGTCTTAATAATAAATTAGTGGCAATTTTAATTTCCCTAACACTAAGTTCGCCTTTGACTCTACTATCTTTATCTTTACAATATTTACAAAATCTACAACAATAAGCAATAACCCTAACTAATTTATTCCAAGATGAATATCTATTGAAAATACTAAAATCTCGACCGTCTGTAACAATAGTGCACAAGGCGGCCATTGACCTTTTTTCAGGTAGTTGGTCATAATTTATTACCTGATCACTCGTATATTGTCCCTTTACGAGCCAATAAGGGCCAAACCACCATAATTTTGAATTGATTAACGTATCACCCGTTACTCCGCGAGATACGAGATCAGCTGGGTTTTCGGAAGTTCTTACATGTCTCCAAGAATCGATTTGTGTTAATTCATGAATTTCTGCAACCCGGTTAGCCACAAACGTTTTCCATGTTACTGTCGATGAGTGAATCCAACCCAAGACAATCGTTGAGTCAGTATAAAAGAACGTTTCGTTAATATTAATTGTTAAGCTACTCCGAACTTTATTATATAATCTAGCCAACAATAACGCACCACATAACTCTAACCTTGGTAAACTAACAAACTTAATGGGTGCAACCCTTGACTTAGCACATAGAAGCTGAGACATATATTTTCCCGTCGAATTATTTTTTACTTTTAAATATATACACGCACCATATGCGCTTTCGCTAGCGTCTGAGAACCCGTGTATTTCAATTTGAGATATTAAGTCATTAGTTATGATTGTACGATTAATTCTTAAGGATTTAATCGATTTAATCGTATTCTCAAACGCTAACCATTTTTCACTTATTGCAGAAGATATTTCTTCATCCCATCCTAATTTCTTTTTCCACAACTCTTGCATAATTATTTTTCCTGTAACTATTATAGGATTTATAAGTCCCAAAGGGTCAAATATTTGTGCAATGAGTGAAAGTATCAGGCGTTTCGTCACTTTGTACTTAGATCGTTCTATTGTTGCAGAAAAATGCAGAAAATCGTTAACAGAATCCCATAATAATCCCAAAGTTTTATTGTTTTCACATTTATTTAAAAATACTGTTGTTGTATCATCTTTATTAATATTTAATAAAAGTTTTGGATTGTTGGAATTCCATTTATTTAAATGAAAACCACTTTCAGCTAACAATTTAATTATATCATCCCTTATGATAATAGCCTCAGATTCATTATCAAAACCAGTTAGTAAATCATCAACATAGAAATCCCGTTTAATTCTGCTTGCTGCGTTTGGAAAAAAACTCATTTGCTCGTTAGCTATTTCTAATAAACATCGTGTTGCTAAAAATGCAGCCGGAGCTGTGCCATATGTAACAGTTTTTAACCTATATGTTTTAAGAGGCATTGTGTGTTGATCGCGCCAAATAATTTTTTGAAATTCCGTATCCTCATCTCTAACTCTTATTTGTCTATACATTTTAGTTACATCCGCTGCTAAAATGTATCGACTAGTCCTAAACCGCAATAAAATTGCAAACAGGTCATCTTGCACTACCGGACCCTTCATTAAATTATCATTCAGTGACAATCCCGTCTCCGTTTTCGCAGACCCATCAAAAACAACCCTGAGTTTTGTTGTTACACTATCATGTTTCAAAACACCATGGTGCGGCAAATAAAATCCTGTTTTATTTATTTCTTTTGTGTCCTTACATTCTGCCATGTGCCCCAAACTTATATACTCCCGCATGAAATTTTTGTAACTGTCACTAAATGATTTATCTTTTGAGAACCTTTTTTCTAAATTTAGAAAACGCTTTATTGCTGTTTTCCTTGAATCACCCAGGGAGGTCCTACCCTCAGCTTTAAACGGAAGAGAGACAATAAATCTCCCGTCTGGAGCCCTTTCTGTTGTATTTTTAAAATGAGTTTCACAAAGCTTATCCTCAAGTGTTCGCGGTATTATTGGAAGCACGTGTTCCAATTCCCAAAACCGTTGCAGGTCAAAATTGATTGACCGGTTCAGGTTACAAATAGCACCCTTTGTTGGTGATCCGGCACCACCGCCCATGACTAACCATCCCAATTTTGTTTTCAATAAAATCGGCTGTGATTTGTTTCCTTTTATATTTTTGTTGTCAACAATGGCTGCAAATATATTAACGCCTAATAAAATATCCACATTACCCGGAATTTCAAAATGTTTATCGGCTAGCCGTAAACCCTTGGGAATTTTTAAGTCCCCTTTATTAATTAATTCACGTGGCATTTTATCAGCTATTTCTTGAACCACAAAACAATCTATCTCTTCGCAATAATTTCCAACACATGATTTAATTTTAACTCTACATTTTGAAGTAGATTTTGTTTCTGCTTCGTTAATTCCTTTAATTTGAAGTACATTGTCTTCTAACTCTAAATTTAATTTCTTTGCCATTTCACTCGAAATTATGTTTAATGATGAACACGTGTCTATTACAGCGCGCCCCTTTACAGTTACGCCCCCTGTTGTTATAAATTTTATTGTCGCCGTAGGAAATAATACCTCATTAGTAAAGGTACTTAGCATTGTCGAATTTGTACCTGTGGATGTACCTGCCGAGGTACCTGCTGCATATTTATGTAAAAGTGTGTGATGCCTCGATTGACAAACTTGGCACAAACTTGCATTGCAATTATAAAATTTATGATTACCCCGTTTTAAGCAAACGTAACATAATGCATTTGTTTTTACCGCCTTCATTCTATCATCCAAGCTATAATTTTTAAAGGTATTACATTTAAGAATCGAATGAAACCCTTTACATACACAACATTGTTTATTCTCATTATTGTTTATATGTGACCTATTATATTCGCTATTACTGGGCCTTTTTGTGCTATTATCAAACATTTCAAGTGACTCACATTTGACTGCTATGAAATCGCATAAATCCTTTGTTTTAGGTTTATCATCCTTCTTTAATGTACGCTCAAATTCTATTACGGTTTCGCGATCAATTTTCCGCTTAATTATACAATTTAGTAATGGATCCCATGTATCCGTATTCACACCCAAAGCATTTAAAGCACGCGTATGTTTTGTTATCCCGCGAATAATATTTTTTAGTGATGCTACTGATCCTGAAGCAGACGGTAAATCAAATAATGCCATTACGTGACGTTCTTCAATTTTTCGTTTATTATCAAAATTTTCAACTAAAATATTCCAAGCCTCATCGTAATGTGATGAACTTATTTCAAATGATGCGAGAACATCGGCGGCATCGTCGGTGAGACAGCCTAAAAGATGTGTGAATTTTTCTATTTTACTTAAATCGCTATTTTCATGAATTAACGATTTATATGCACTATAAAAAGGAAGCCATTTTTCATAACAACCGTTAAATTTAGGAATTTCAATTTTATTTAACTGAATTTTATTTTGATTTAAAGCATTATTCGCATTATTCTGATTTAACCTCTGATTAGTATTGATTTGATTATCATCACACAATTGTTTTGCTTCTGTGATTAACCTATAAAAACTATTTTCAAAATTTGTTATTACGTCGTCGTCATTCGCGACCGGTGGCTCAAGTGTTTCAATATTAGTTTGAATTTCAATAAATTCATCTAAAATTGGTTCAATTTTTATAATTCTTTGTTTTAACTCTTCTATTTTCTTAGAATCATTATTAACGTCCTTTAAAAAAGTTTCAAACCTCGTAAGATTTGACCTAAGTTTTTTACGATTATTCTTTAAAATATTTAAATCCATTTTTGCAAATTGAAACAACAAATGTCAGGAAGAATAAAAAGAGGAATCTGACCTTTACTTTGCAGTCTGCCAAACTTGACACCGCCGGTGGATCCCAAATGGCCGTCACTACGCTAATGGTGGTGGCGAAAATTATCTTCCTCGATGTTGAATTAATTGATATCTGCTGTTATATCCGTTTCGAAGGACCAATGTTTACGCTCGATGTTGTGGAGTGTGGAATAAACGGCGAGATGGACCAATTAACAAAAACTGGAGTCGTTTCAATTTTGTATTTTAAAACTCAAAATTTTGCAATTACAAACGTCTTTACACTTTGGCGTCTCAGAGGGTTCTGTCTAATCGTAAACGCCCCGCTTGCGGCCTCAACCACCCCCTCCTATTCCCCTCCTATTCTTAATCAGGGGTTGGACCGAGCGCAGGTACCCAGGGCCTTAACAAATTCTTTATTATTTTTTATTATATTGTACAAAATACATTCGGTTTATCTACTATTTACAAATGGATCTAAAATACATATTGATTTTTTCATAGAAACGTAATTTTCTGTATAAAATTAAAATCGTGATTTTGGCCGAATAAATGAAAAAATTGCAACAAATTTGTTAAATTTCGTCATAAATTAGAAGATTATTTCATTATGTGTACGATTTATACTCGCAATGTGCTTATTTAGTCGGAAATCGGATCAATTATAACCTCAAAATTGGGACTTTCAATGCGAATTGTGACCAAACGGTAAGTTTCCTACAGATTCTGACTTCGGATTCGTTCATTTCACGCACGTTTACCCATAATTCCGCTTTCAAATTTTTCTATATCCCGTGACACCATTCGGAATAAAAGTATTTATAATGTAGCTAAAGGGAAAATTATTTATTAATTGATTATTTTCAAATTATTTTAGTATTAATTTCTGAGAACTTTTTTTTTCTTTATAAAAGTTGGTGCTTGATATAAAATATACAAAAAAAGACAAAACAAAGGACATTTGACGCTATATGAGCAAAATAATTAACAATTTTTATAACTTTTACACTTTTTAATTTTATGAAATACTCTCAGTTTTAACGTATCATTAATTTTTATTATTAACAAATAACTAATTAGTAATTTATTAAGAGTTGTTGTGTCCTAAATTATGGGAGTGCAATTATGTTTACAAGACCAATATGTGGCGATAACTATAAAACCTGCAGAGAAGCAGCTGAACTTTTTAATGGCAGGCACCCAGAAAAGAGAATCAGTTATTCACAAGTGTCAAGAATTTTGAAGCGATGTAAAAGGACCGAAAAAATGGAATAGTATTAAAAAACAGTTAGAAATGTCAAGAATTCGTTGGAAATCTTGCAAAGCGTGGTTCAAAATCCTCAAATATCTGTTAGAAAATGTGCCAGAAGTCTAGAATTGGGCACATAAGGTACTAGTAGCAAATACAGTGGTTAAACAAAGCATCACAAAACAGTTATTAGCAAATAAGTTTAAAGAATTTAAATCAAGATGTGGTGAAACTTTCCAAGAAGATGATTACGACAATCGTTCTGAATTTGGTTTCATGGCACAAGGTGAAATATAAATTGATAGAATATTTTTTGAGAAGATCCTATTTATAAATGAAGCTGCATTTACTATAAATGGTGTAGTTTCATGACAAAACTGTCATTGGTGGTCAACGGGAAACCCCAAAATTCCGAATTATCTACAAAAATCAATATTCTCGAAAAATAAATATTTGGTGCGGAATTTTGTACAGAACAATGTCATATTTCGGCAGAGATTCAGAAATATATTTATATTCTTAAATGTGGAATTGAAAAATGAATTCGACTAAAATTTGGTTCACGCAGGTGTCCCATCCTGCCTAAACCAAATTAAATTTGACGAAAATTTAAATTTTACGCAGGATGGGGCATCTGCGTAAACCAAATTTTAGTCAAATTCATTTTTTAATTCCATATTTAAAAATCTAAATATATTTCTGAATCTCTGCCGAAATATATAGTGCTCGTGTCGCAGTTGAATATTTAAATGGACAATTTTATGAGAAATGGATCGAACGGCACTCAAGATTTCCATGGCATGCTCGCTCATCCGAATAATATCGTTAAGGTTGTTAATTTCAAAGAAATTAATTTTTGTTATGTCATTTGTTGTGACTTTTTTTGTATGTTTAAGAACTTTTATAAAGAATACAATTTTCTGAAAAATCAATACAAAAAAAAATTAAATAAAAATGATTTGAAAATATTTAATAAAATATTTTCACATTTAGCTCTTTTAACTTATCTTACGTAAGTACGTTAAAACCAAGTGAGTAAATATTTTTTTCTATTTAATACTAAAAAAGTTTCCTATATGTAAAAGAATTATATTGTTAATTTTTTATATTATCTCTGGGATTATAAATAAAGCTGTTAATTATTATTATGTAGAGATGTTATATACAGAAAAAAATGATATAAAGAATATTTTTTCAAAATGTTTATTAATTTTATAATTATTTTATTAAAAAAATATGAGTCCTTGTGTAGTTGATCGAAATTCACATCATAACACACAACGTGAATAATACCGATAATATCCAGCCGCATTAACCTTGAATGCGGCGTCCATCGTCTAATTTAAATTGATTTTAATATAAATAACAAACACAACGGCACGACGCGATGAATAACGTATAAACTATGCATACTTGAATGAGCCTTCTTCGTGGAATTATCCAATTAGGCGATGTGTTTCTGGTCGGCTCATCAAGTGCAATTTAAATGCTGGCATTATTGCATTAATTTTCCCATGGGGACGACAATGATAAACCCAATTCACTCGAATTAAATCTACTGGCTGAAACATTTCACATTCACACAATGCAATTTTGATAATCCGATTTGCTTTTATTGAATTTTAGAATATACTAATACAAAACAGGAGTGACTTCTGGTCGACAGCCCAGGACAAACTAAAACAATCACGTATTGCTCATATTAAATGTTTATATTGTAAAATATATACATTGAAATTGAAATCATTCAATGTATTGTCTGAATAAAAAAATGTTTGTATATCCAGGGTGATTTATAAAAGGTGTACACAATTTTGACATCGTGTTTGGGAAGGCATTTTAAGAAAACAAAAATGTTAAATGAAGATTAATAGTCGTATTTTGTTTATTTAAAGAACTACATCTGTTTGAAATTTTATTTACTTAGAAAGTAAAACTTGAAAAATGGTTAATAAGAAAAATAAATGACCCTCTGTTATCACTCCTTGTGTGGAGCTTTTGATAAAACTTTGCGGTTCACGTTGACAAGAAGTCAACGACAATAATTCTGAGATCAAACCTTAACTTATACACACACAATTATAACATTTATCACTATTAACGAAAAGGCAAAGATATCTGATCAGCCCGAATCAGAGATATTATTATCTCTTTAGCTATTGTGACATTAAGTCTTTCTTAAAAACAATTTCAAACTAAAAGACAATGATTAATGCCCTTGTGTATCAAAATATTTACACAGTCATTAGTCAACTGAAAATATTTCTTGCATATCTAAAATCTAATTACTTCTCTTCAAAATATTTACTTTTCAAAGTTCAAAACAATAATTACTGACTGATAATTTTATTTACTAAATATAATTATATGAAATGTTAAGAAATGTTTACAACATCCCTTCAGTTCGAATGCAAGCATTATTTAGTCGCAAACTGTTGCACCATCTTTCCGAATTTCGTTAAATCTATTTTTTATTTGGTTAATATTTGATCACGTGTATTAATTTCGACACTGTAAACCAGTTGCTTCAAATGGCCCTAAAGAAGAAAAAAAATGCAAAGGATTTAAGTCGGGAACTCTTGGCGGCCAAATAATAAAATCTCACCATCCATCGTTCCGAATAATTAATCTACATATAACAAAAATTTTAGTAAAACAAAACCAAGAGATTTGCTTTAAAACAAACGCTTTTTAAATATGTTTTAATGAGGAAAAAGCTTACAATATAATGCAAATTCAACCATTGACGTACTTGTCTACTGTAGTGAGATGGATGCTGAAACCGCGTTTGTTGCAGAAGAAGAGAAGTGGAATATGTACAATCTTCTCAAAATGCGCTTCATCAAGAAAAGTTAAACCTGTGTGGTGAAACTTCTAATTCAAACAGTTCTTCGTTAAACATACCAGCCCAAGTATTCATATTCAAACGGTGTTGAAATCGCGATTGTCTAACAGTATGTGGATTCTGGAGATTCCATAGATTAATTCCATTCTCTAGTAAATTGGGCCTCCTCTTTTCATGCTATTCTAGTTAAAAATATTGGATAATCAGCAATTTTTTGTAGCAACCAAATGCAAAAGCTGGCCGCAATGGGGACGAAAAATGGGTTGTATACAACAACGTCAAACGCAAGAGGTCATGGAGCAAAAAATATGAACCGGCTCAAACCATTTCCAAAACAGATATTCACAAAAAAAGGCGATGCTGTTTGTTTCGTGTGATTTTAAAGGAATCGTATTTTTTTACACAACACAACGATTAATTCGGAAGTCTACTGTCATCAACTGGACAAACTGAACGATGCACTTCAACAGAAAAGGCCGGAACTAATCAACAGGAAAGGTGTAGTGTTTCACCAAGCAACGCGAGACCTCACACAAGTTTGATCACTCGCCAAAAGCTTTTACAGCTTGAATGGGATACAATGCCACGCCCACCATATTCTCCAGACCTGACACCATCGGATTATCATTTGTTCCAGTCACTCCAAAATTTTTTAGACGGTAAAACCTTCACCCCAAATGAGGAAGTAAAAAAACCACCTCGATCAGTTTTTTGCCAGCAAAGACAAAACATTTTATGAGCCTGGAATTATGCTACTACCAGAAAGATGGCAAAAGGTGTTGGACCAGAACGGCCAATATATAATTTAATAAAGTATTTATTATACGAAAACAGTCTTTTATTCCCACAAAAAAAATGAAATTACTTTCCAAACAAACAAAGTTTAAAATGATTAATTAATCAATCATTTTCCCTTTAGATACTGTATTTTAAAACAAATGTATTGGGTTGCATTTGTTTTAAAATACAGTATCTAAAGGGAAAATGATTGATTAATTAATCACTTTAAACTTTGTTTGTTTAACAATAAAAATATTAAATAAAAAGAATTAAAAAAATATATATTATTATATCTTTAGCTACTGTGACATTATGTCTTATGTTACATAAGTACTTTTTTCTATTATTACTAAAATTATTATATTGTGACTATAGTCAAACTGTTAGTTTGATAATTACAAGAGTAAATTGTTGAAATTATAGTCATAATAAAATAATTTTAATATTATGCAAACAAAGTTTAAAGTTTTAATTGTGGACTCATCGAACACTTGATGAAACATATTTTAACACTGATTTAAAATTTAATAATTATAATAATGTATTTCTCAACAAACAGAGCGTAATTACAGAGAAACATATATAAACTAAATTAAATATGGATTTACAGTGTAAGTGAGCACAGATACAATTTTATTAATACATTAATAATACGCTAACATTTGTTTTTTTTTTCATTATTTGTTTATTATATAATGTAGTAATAAAGTTTAAAGTGTTTTATTCAATTTATAAACAATGTATAACAAAGCCTCAGTTATTAAAAGATTAATAATTATTTTCGAATATTTCGATTTTTCTTTATTAAAGTTGCTCATCTTGAAACACTCTATTACTAAAATCACTCAATTTAGCTCAACACAAATGTTTATATAAAATTCAAAATCCGAATTGAAAACGATTCTGGTGTTGCGCATATTCCTTCCCTTTTGTGCGTACTTATTTCATTCTTCTGCGCGCCGGGCTCGAATCAATGGATCGTGAAAAAGGGCATTAGTCTCTGTTCTATCTCCGCTGTCTAGACTATTGCACAAATCCTCCTTTATTTCACTTCTCTTTTTTTACCATTTCCAGGTTTAGACTCCCCCGCATAGTGAGTGCGTTATAAATCTTGCACTATGACGTGAAACGCGGATTAAACCGAAGGCATAAATAAATTTTGCACGAATTTAATAAAGTTATTTCTTTTAAAAGCAAGATAATACATTTTCCGAGAAATATGTCGCACAACTATATAATCGATTAATAAAAGTTGATGCACTTTACGCTACATTTCTGTACAAAAAAACACATTTAATCTATCATTATTATTAAATTTCAATTAAAGCTGCGATTTTACGCCTAATAGACGGTGCGACAATATAAATAATTACAATGCATGTAGGTGTTAGTCTGTCTGGGTTATCGGCCATAGGTCTTTCTGCCCTGTCGTGAATTTTTGTATTATTCTGCATTTTAAACAAAAAAACGAAGAAGAGTGTTTATAGCATATTCTGCATATATGCTATAAACACTGAAAAAAAATGTATCTATTTTTTTTATAAATAGAAAATAGTATTTATTCACTTGGTCACAGTTATTTAAATATATTAAATAAAAACTAACTAACCCGAAACTAGTCGAGAATTTAAAGTTATTCAATCTAATCTGCGTTTTATTGGTTGATTTTTAATAATTTATTCATATTTATTTCATAAATAAAAATGATTTGAAAATAATTAAATTATTTCCACATTTAGCTCTGTGACTTTTGACTTACGTTATGTAAGTACGTTAAACAAATGCACATTAAAACAACTACTTCCCGGGCAAATACCCACGCCGGACATTGAATTACATAATGTACACCTGCTGTTGCACATCAATAAAATATGTTCTTTAAAAAATGAAACTTTATATTTCCATTGTGTTATTTGATAATTTAACATTTATAAAACATAAAAAAATCAAAATTTGTTGCATTAATTTTGATTTTTCTATGTTTTATAATCAAAATTAATGCAACAACTTTTGATTTTTTTATGTTTAATAAATGTTAAATTATCAAATGACACAATGGAAATATTAAGTTTCATTTTTTAACGAACATCTATAAATCCTCTTTAAAAACCCGTCTATTCTCTCACATTGAAACTTCATAAAGAGCGAACAATGAGCACCTAAATATGAGATAATTGATAGCTGTGATAACATGCCTCTTTGTCGGTGATGAAATTACACTTCGTTGGATGGAGGGAAACATCAAAGAAATGCTCACATCAAAGCGTCCACGTTCAGGTTTCCAGAGTTAATTAACAGTCTCCGTGTCTTTTAGCTCTAAGTTTGTTTTTTTTGAAATTCAAACGTTTTACCTTTGACTTACGCAACGGGATTGCATTGCTTTATTCTCTTAACAAAATAATTTATAACATAAATATTTTGGTAGTTATCACAGTACTCTGTGCTGATGAGACTATTTGAATGAAATAATTTGATTTTTTTTTTGATTATCTAAAAAAAATATAAGAAGTAGACTGAATGACCTTCGGTCGATAGTCAATTTATATACAAATTTTAGTTAATAATTGTAAATATATGTAAAGTGGTAAATATTGTAATTCTGTATATAAACAAAAATGTTATTACGAAGTATTTAAATCATGACATTCGAAAAATAATTCAAATTATAATCTTCTTTATGTCGGTTGTTGAGACTTCACTTATTTAATAAAAAAATTGTAGGAGAAAGGACAACTATTTTTATTTAAATAATTAAAATTATGTTGATTCCAATGAATTTTCGCCGATGAGAAGTTGTCATGGCGGAAAGACCAACGGTCGATATCCAATTGGCAGAAGAATTAATTGTCATATTACTGATTTATTGTATTTATTTATTATTATTAGTTTGTTAAAAACAAATCTGCCAATAAAGATTTATATAATAAATAAATACAATAAATATTTATTTATTATTAATATTTTGTTGAAAACAAATCTATCAATAAAGATATATATTTATATATAACAATTAGTTGTATATATATATATATATATAAATTTTTTTGGCACATTAGTTTTTAACAAAATAATAATAATAATAAATAAATAAGTAATACAAAAATAAATTCTTCTGCCAATTGGCTATCGACAGTTGGTCTTTCCGCCTGGTTTTGTAGGCGTCTGTCCTTGTCAGTTGCTGTGTCAAAAAAAAGTTCGATCGCTAATGTCGTTCATTGTCTTATGAAACGAATTTACTCGTTGTGTTAGTGAAATGATGAAAATAAATCGTGAATGGTGATGGTGAAACGTTTACGTTTGGAAATGATATTTTGGTTTCGGGGGTTAATTGCTAAATAATTATTTATTGGAGTTATAGCTTGCTAAATATTCGTTTAATTGGTGGATTTTATTTGACTCTTTAATATCTTAGATTTGGATGAAATTTAATATATTGCATTATTCTTAAAATAGTCTTCAACATGCGCTAGTTTCAAAGTTTTTTCGATGTTAATTTGTTAATAGCAACCTAATGAAATTATTTAGAGAGTATAAAAGTAGTATGTATTAAATTTAATGTTTTATGAATTTTTGATTTGAATGAACGAATATTCGAATTGTACATTTCGAAAAATAATCAATTTAAATAATGATTATTTTTCGAAACGTACAAATTTTCGATTATCAAAATCATTGATTTTAGAGATGAGAAGTTGGCCACGATGTGTTTAATTTTCATGAACATATTTAGTAATTTTATTCGAAAAATATTCTTTATAACAAAAATATTAAAATAACGCTGAAAACGCCCCGGAAGGATCTATAATTCGCTAAAGGTGACTTATAAAATTGTTTAAACAAAAATGACACATGTGGAATTTTGTATTATTTAATTGTATAAATAAAACGTTCGTAAACACATATGCTTAATAAAATTGGTTATTAATTATGCTATGAGTGTATGATAAAGAAAATGTTTAAACAATAATAAGATACATGTGGCGCTTTAATATTATTGAATATTACAAACAAAGCCTTAATGAATAATTATGGCTAATAAAATCAAAAATCGACAGCACCCAATAGTGTCTTTCTGCACTTTGAAAATTTCCAATTTTCAATATGAGTGTCCGACTAAAAAAATGTTTAAATAAAAACAAGACATATGTGGCATTATTTTATTGTTTGTGATTATAAACAAAGCCTTTATAAATAATTATGGCCTATGAAATAAAATATCGACAGCACCCAATAGTGTTTTTTTTGCACTTTGAAAATGTCCAATTTTCGATATAAGTGTCTGACTAAAAAATGTTTAAATAAAAACAAGACATATGTGGCATTATTTTATTGTTTGATATTATAAACAAAGCCTTTATAAACAATTATGGCCTATAAAATCAAAAATCGACAGCACCTAATAGTGTCTTTTTGCACTTTGAAAATTTCCAATTTTCGATATAAGTGTCTGACTAAAAAATGTTTAAATAAAAACAAGACATATGTGGCATTATTTTATTGTTTGTGATTATAAACAAAGCCTGTATAAACAATTATGGCCTATAAAATAAAAAATCGACAGCACCTAATAGTGTCTTTTTGCACTTTGAAAATTTCCAATTTTCGATATAAGTGTCCGACTAAAAAAATGTTTAAATAAAAACAAGACATATGTGGCATTATTTTGTTGTTTGTGATTATAAACAAAGCCTTTATAAATAATTATGGCCTATAAAATAAAAAATCGACAGCACCTAATAGTGTCTTTTTGCACTTTGAAAATTTCCAATTTTCGATATAAGTGTCCGACTAAAAAATGTTTAAATAAAAACAAGACATATGTGGCATTATTTTATTGTTTTATGTTATAAACAAAGCCTGTATAAACAATTATGGCCTATAAAATAAAAAATCGACAGCACCTAATAGTGTCTTTTTGCACTTTGAAAATTTCCAATTTTCGATATAAGTGTCCGACTAAAAAAATGTTTAAATAAAAACAAGACATATGTGGCATTATTTTGTTGTTTGTGATTATAAACAAAGCCTTTATAAATAATTATGGCCTATAAAATAAAAAATCGACAGCACCTAATAGTGTCTTTTTGCACTTTGAAAATTTCCAATTTTCGATATAAGTGTCCGACTAAAAAATGTTTAAATAAAAACAAGACATATGTGGCATTATTTTATTGTTTTATGTTATAAACAAAGCCTGTATAAACAATTATGGCCTATAAAATAAAAAATCGACAGCACCTAATAGTGTCTTTTTGCACTTTGAAAATTTCCAATTTTCGATATAAGTGTCCGACTAAAAAAATGTTTAAATAAAAATGATTTGAAAATAATTAATAAATTATTTCCACATTTAACTCTGTGACTATTGACTTACCTACGTAAGTACGTTAAACATTTGTTTACATTTGTTTAACGTACTTACGTAGGTAAGTCAATAGTCACAGAGCTAAATGTGGAAATAATTTATTAATTATTTTCAAATAATTTTTATTTAATATATTTAAATAACTGTGACCAAGTGAATGAATACTCTTTTCTATTTAAAAAAATGTTTAAATAAAAACAATACATATGTGGCATTTTTTTTATTGTTTGATATTATAAACAGAGCCCTAATAAACATTTGTGGCCAATAAAATAAAAAATCCACAGCGCCCAACTATGACTTTTGGCACTTTGAAAATTATACAAATTTCATTGAATTCTTGCTGCAATAATTTACTGAAATAAATGTTTTTAAGTTATTAGAGTATCTGAGGCGTTTGATTATAAGTATTTTGTAAATAATTGTTTGAAATAATATCAAAATTTCATGTTTCGTCGGATGGTAGAGGCGCCGGATTCGTGGCCAACTTCTCATCGGTTTGATTTTGACAATCTTTGAATAATCAGGATGGCATCAAGCGCAGATCCATAAAGCCGTTCTTGAAGAGCAGCAGAAGATTTAGTAATAACCAAGGAGGAACAGGGGATACAAAATATTTTTTCTAAAAAAAAAAACGAATGGTGGAAGTTACAATTTTTACAAAAAAAATGTTTGTTGTCGTTTTTTTTTTGGCATACATTGTTTTCCATAAAAGGCACAAGAACATATGGCGCAATTGTCGATAATAAAAATGTTCATAATTATTGAATAATATTTATTTCCATTATTTATTGCTTACAAAACTTATTGAATAAATTATAAAGAAACACACATTAATTTAAACAATGAATTGTTTAAAACGGTTTCACCAAGTGATAAGTGGGAAATTAATTCTTTTGTTAATGTATATTAAAGATAGAAATAAATGCAACATTTTTTAATACCATATTTTAATCATTTAACAGGCAAATAGATAGCGCTCGCGTCTTCTTCCAATAAAAATATTTTTTGCTGTTATAAAAAAATATTTTTATTGGAAGAAGACGCGAGCGCTATCTATTTGCTAAAATTAGAAAATCAAATGTATATTATTTGATTTTCTAATTTTTTAATATTTATTTATAATTTTTTGCTGTTATAAAAAAATATTTTTATTGGAAGAAGACGCGAGCGTTATCTATTTTTTTAATATTATTATTTTATGTAATTTGGCTATCGACCTTTCTGCCTGCTTTTTCGTGTTTATGTCTTTATCGTGAAAGAGGTATGGCGATTTTTAACTATCTCAGAAGTTATTGATGGTTGTGTTCGTAGTCGTCTCCCATTTATATTTTAATCACATTTTTTCTTAGCCCATTTTTTTAAAATAATGAGTACACATTTTTCATTTATATAATTTCGTTCGCTTATTCTAGAAACATCAACATTGCTAAATTTGCCTCTCATTGGTTACTTGGTAAAACATTTCTACTAATATATAGAGTATTTAATTGAATTCACTTGGTTTATTTGTGAAATCAATATTGCGTTGAAAATTTCCATTTGTGTAAAAATATATGTAATTATTGAATCAGTGTGAAAAGATTACAATTGCTGCATTAGTCAATCATGTCAACAATGATAAAAACGGCCGGCGTGACCTTACATAATAAAAGTGCATCAGCAGCAGAATAAACAATGTCGCTGATAATAATAAAAATCGTAATAATAACGGACAAACAAATCTGCACCGGCATTGTTTGCGTGTTTGCCTTTTTAATTGAATAAATAAAATTTAAAAAAAAAGTGGGGAAAATCTGGACATTGCGAATTTTTCGCCTGCACACAATTTTATTTTGTGTGTATATTACAAATAAAAAAAGGCATAAAATTCAACTGTTGTTGATTTGTTTTATATTGATCGTTATATACAATAAAAGCGATTTAGAACGAATTTAATGTAAGTCCACATTCTTATTTATTTTTTTGAATATTCAGCATACTTTTAATATCCGTTATTCGTGGCCCACCCTGTTATTATAGGTATTTTACTTGAAGAAACCATCGAAAATACAATATAATTAATTATTTTCAAATTCGTTTCATTCAATTTATTTTCATTAATTAAAATCCCCTTTAAGATCAACACGTTTATATCCTCTGTACACATCCACGGTGGACTCATTTTTGTTCTCGAAGCGCAAACCGAAACGACATTCGCACACAGCGTCTACACTCACGAAATTCGTCGAAAAACAGGGGAGGAGAAACGAAATGCCCCTTGCGATTTTCTCCCCTCGAGACATAATTCAATCCGAACGGCACACTGCGGAATTATTTATTACTTCCTGATTGCAAATTGATTACTCGCACAAAACGCAATTTATTGCTAATCATAAACCGTGCGGTTTTATTGCCGAACGTAACTCACTTTTATCGGTAATTTGTTTAATGTTTACAAAAAATACATATCGAGCATTTAAAATATTTAAACTCATTATTGGATGACTTATTTTCCGTTGTTGTTGAGGAAGGGAGTCGTAATGTGATAGGGTATAATAAAAAGGAAGGAGAGTTTATCCATGAGGGGTAAGAAAAGTTTTACGAGTCTGTAACACGAACAGTGCCATGACCTGAAATGTCATGTTCCGATGTAATTTAATTAACTATGCGAATTTTAAAGGTGGAACGGAACAGAGTTGGTGTTTAACAAAATATTCGTTTACAATAATACATTTTTTAATAAAACAATTTAATAATTAATATGAATGTTATTATAAAAGATGGACCTATTTTTAAAAATTCGTATTTATTAAAGTACAAATGGCTGAAAGACCTAAGGTCGATAGCAATTATAAGTTTATATTATATATATAATCTTATATCCTTCTACCACATATTGGTGTAGGATACTTTATATTATATGTATTATATAATATATGTATATGTAAATACCACAATAAAGATTATTGTACGTAAAGTACAAATCCAAAATTAACTATCTTTATAGCCATGAAAAGAGGAAGTTACAACGTTTTTTAATACATTATAAATGTTCAATGTGTCCACCGTTTGAGGGCGAATGATCAAAGATGTCGAAGCGCACACCGATGAGAAGTTAGCCATAACTTTTTCAGCCATAGATGGTGGTAACCCTATTAATTTATAAATTCAATAAAGCGATATTTTTTCGTGTCGGGAATGATTTCCACTGGACTATGCTGTTTTAAAGGAGTACATATTAAGCAGTTTAAACTATGTATTACTGGTTTAAATGAAAACTTGCAGATTTTACTAATATTATATTGCGTGATTTCCACTAATATTTCAAAGTGGAAAATCACCCTATTAGGCCTACCTTTAGGGGTGTTTTCTATATTGGGCTGTTAAGTGGAAGGGTTGAAGAGTATTTTAAAGTAATAAAATTGCAGTGGCATCTTAAAACAAATGGCAATTTTTTGAAAAATAGTTCGACGAAATCGGATATTAAATTTTCAAAGGGGAAAATCACCCTGTCAGCCCTATCTTTGGGGGTGTTTTTCTATATTGGGTTGCTAAGAAGAAGGGTTGAAGAGTATTTTAAAGCAATAAAATTGTAGTGGCATCTTAAAACAAACAAATGAGGTTTTTTTGAAAAATAGTTCGACGAAATCGGACATTAAATTTTCAAAGGGGAAAATCACTTTGTTGGGCCTATCTTTGGGGGTGTTTTCTATATTGGGTTGGTTGCTAAGAGGAAGGGTTGAAGAGTATTTTAAAGCAATACAATTGTAGTGGCATCTTAAAACAAACAAATGACAATTTTTTGAAAAATAGTTCGACGAAATCGGACATTAAATTTTCAAAAGGGAAAATCACCCTGTCAGCCCTATCTTTGGGGTTGTTTTCTATTTTGGGTTGCTAAGAGGAAGGGTTGAAGAGTATTTTAAAGCAATAAAATTGTAGTGGCATCTTAAAACAAACAAATGACAATTTTTTGAAAAATAGTTCGACGAAATCGGACATTAAATTTTCAAAAGGGAAAATCACCCTGTCAGCCCTATCTTTGGGGTTGTTTTCTATTTTGGGTTGCTAAGAGGAAGGGTTGAAGAGTATTTTAAAGAAATAAAATTGCAGTGGTATCTTCAAACAAACAAATGACAATTTTTTGAAAAATTGTTCGACGAAATCGGACATTAAATTTTCAAAAGGGAAAATCACCCTGTCAGCCCTATCTTTGAGGTTGTTTTCTATTTTGGGTTGCTAAGAGGAAGGGTTGAAGAGTATTTTAAAGCAATACAATTGCAGTGGCATCTTAAAACAAACAAATGACAATTTTTTGAAAAATAGTTCGACGAAATCGGACATTAAATTTTCAAAGGGGAAAAATCACCGTGTTAGGCCTATCTTTGGGGGTGTTTTCTATATTGAGTTGCTAAGAGGAAGGGTTGAAGAGTATTTTAAAGCAATACAATTGCAGTGGCATCTTAAAACAAACAAATGATAATTTTTTGAAAAATAGTTCGACGAAATCGGACATTAAATTTTCAAAAGGGAAAATCACCCTGTCAGCCCTATCTTTGAGGTTGTTTTCTATTTTGGGTTGCTAAGAGGAAGGGCTGAAGAGTATTTTAAAGCAATAAAATTTTAGTGGCATCTTAAAACAAACAAATGACAATTTTTTGAATAATAGTTCGACGAAATCGGACATTAAACTTTTAAAGGGAAAATCACCCTGTCAGCCCTATCTTTGGGGGTGTTTTCTATATTGGGTTGCTAAGAGGAAGAGTTGAAGAGTATTTTAAAGCAATAAAATTTTAGTGGCATCTTAAAACAAACAAATGACAATTTTTTGAAAAATAGTTCGACGAAATCGGACATTAAATTTTCAAAGGGGAAAAATCACCCTGTCAGCCCTATCTTTGGGGGTGTTTTCTATATTGGGTTGCTAAGAGGAAGAGTTGAAGGGTATTTTAAAGCAATAAAATTGCAGTGGCATCTTAAAAAAATGGCAATTTTTTGAAAAATAGTTCGACGAAATCGGACATTAAATTTTCAAAGGGGAAAATCACTCTGTTAGGCCTATCTTTGGGGTTGTTTTCTATTTTGGGTTGCTAAGAGGAAGGGTTGAAGAGTATTTTAAAGCAATACAATTGCAGTGGCATCTTAAAACAAACAAATGACAATTTTTTGAAAAATAGTTCGACGAAATCGGACATTAAATTTTCAAAGGGGAAAAATCACCCTGTCAGCCCTATCTTTGGGGGTGTTTTCTATTTTAGGTTGCTAAGAGGAAGAGTTGAAGGGTATTTTAAAGAAATAAAGTTACAGTGGCATCTTAAAACAAACAAATGACAATTTTTTGAAAAATAGTTTGACGAAATCGGACATTAAATTTTCAAAAGGGGAAAATCACCCTGTCAGCCCTATCTTTGGGGGTGTTTTCTATTTTGGGTTGCTAAGAAGAAAGATTGAAGAGTATTTTAAAGCAATAAAATTGCAGTGGCATCTTAAAACAAACAAATGACAATTTTTTGAAAAATTGTTTGACGAAATCTGACATTAAATTTTCAAAGGAAAAATCACCCTGTCAGCCCTATCTTTGGAGGTATTTTCTATATTGGGTTGCTATGAGGAAGGGTTGAAGAGCATTTTAAAGCAATAAAATTGCAGTGGCATCTTAAAACAAACAAATGACAATTTTTTGAAAAATTGTTTGACGAAATCTGACATTAAATTTTCAAAGGGAAAATCACCCTGTCAGCCCTATCTTTGGGGGTATTTTCTATATTGGGTTGCTATGAGGAAGGGTTGAAGAGCATTTTAAAGCAATAAAATTTTAGTGGCATCTTAAAACAAACAAATGACAATTTGTTGAAGAATCGGTCAACGAAATCAGACATGAAATTTGAAATTAATTTCAATTGTTTTTTGTTTTACCCATTTCTATTTTTCGACTAGTTTCATCACAATACTATTATGAAATGAAATAAGTCGTTTGTACATCAATTAGTCGAAAAATAGAATAATAATAATATAATATTACAAAATTAATTTAATCAAAATACTAATTTATGACTATAAAAAACTTGGCAATAGATTTCATGTGTTTTGTTTAATTTTATATGATAATAAATTATTAACAGAATTGTTCTGACGAGAGTGATACAATTTAAAATTATGTTTATTGTTTACTATAACGGAATTGAGTATTCTTTATTTGTCGTTTGTTTGTTTTAAGATGTCACTACAATTTTATTGCTTTAAAATACACCTCAACCCTTCCTCAGTTCAGCTGGACAGTTTAAATAAAGTTTAATATATGTTTAGAATTTTAATTCCTGTTTTCTAAGAAATTGTTTTGGTACAGATTAAAAACGCACGTCTCGGTTTGTACGCGGCAAGGGGGAGGGGCGACGACAAGCCGGAAACGGAAGTGACATATTGATTTTTTTGTAGCACTGCGTATGAAAATAAGTGCACTGAGCAGAAACAAGATAATTCCCATAATTAACATGGCAAAAATGTCATGAATTCGTTAGGAGGGAAAAATAAAATGATTCCTACCACTACTAAAAGTGGTTTTAATCGGCATTTTTTGCATACTTTAAAACTAAAGTGTAAAAAAAGAATGCTAGAATAACTACTGAAAGGAGAGTTTTAATCAACATTTATTTTACACATTTTAAAACTAGAATATAAATTGATAGTATTAACGTTTTATTTTTTCTGCCAAAACAGTTTGTAATTTATTTTAATTTATTTTTAAATATTAAATGCTGGTTTCTGCGCCCTCTGTAATTTACGAAGATGCGCGAAAACCAGACGCGCAGATCATCATCTGATCTGCGCAGATCCTTCTTGCATTAGCTGCCCGTGAGTGTGTTTTGCTAAAGAATGAATATTAGTGTGTTAATAAAGTGTAGATTTTATTTCCCCAACATGCAAAAAAATCACACAGTTTTTGATAGAAAAAAGATCTTGGTGTCCGCTTAGATAAAAAAATCTATAATTAATGCTCGTGGCGCCACATTCTCGATGGAACCGTAATTTAATATTAGATAAATTAAGACAAAGTTAAACTGACTTAAACTTTAATAATGATCTGTGAAGATCGAAACACGTGTCAGTAAAGTGAAAATAAAAATATGGAACATAACAAGTGTCCTAATTTACCTAATATTAAAAAAATCTATATATAATATGTATAATAAACTACTAATTTACCTAATATTAAAAAAAATCTATATATAATATGTATAAAAACTAGCACATATCCTCCTAGAAATATTGATCAAAATAAACTCAGTTTAATTTTGAACCTAGAAGAAAATACAGTAGCGCTTTGGTATTAGTTAAAATTATACACATTCAGGGTGTCCCTGGACGTGACTTACATAGCTTGGAAGTGTGTTGTTCGGGTGATCAAAAATGTCTAATAAACATACACCTAAAACGGTAAACAATATATTGAATGTCGATGCGATGTTATTTGTGAACATTTAGTTCAGTGGGGAGGCAACTTTTTGTTTGGAATTTAATTTTAAGCAAGTTTTGCTTGAATAGATTCTTCGTAACTGTCGGACAACTCATTTGATCTCAGTCGAAATTTATTCGGGAATAATACAAAACAACTATTTAAGTCGCAAATGAGTTATCATCGAAATACCCAATCGGACGTAATAACAATGAAATGTCTTATCGCGAATACTCACAATACGTTGTAGTCATGCACGTTATGGTAAACATAAATATATTTATTCGACCAAAAATATTCACACGGATTCACTTAATATCTCAATTATTATCGTCAAATCTATTTTGCGCAGAATAAAACTCATTATTATCGTCAATATCCCAACTTCTTTTTAATGAATCAATTAAAAATAATTTGAAAATAATTCATAAATTATTCCCTCTTTAGCTACTGTGACTTTTTGACTTGTGTTACGTAAGTACTTTAAAATAAATGCACATTAAAACAACGGCTTCCCCGGCCTGTACCTCGTCAGATATTAAATTACAAAAGAAAGATAAAGAAGATATAACTCCTAAGTCGAAAAATAAAAATAATTTAAAATACCAAAGAAACCAAATGTCCATTTTTTTGTGGACCACCATTACACTAAAATTATTGTGATACTTATTAAAAACATTGTGTTTTATTTAAAGTATTTTATAATGGAGTTTGTGGTAAAGATATTACATTTCCAAACCATAAATTACAGCTTAAATAAAACACAATGTTTATAGTAAGTTACACAATAATTTTATTTTAGAACACAGCTGCAATAAACTTATTGTGAAACTTATTAAAAACATTGTGTTTTTATTTCAAATATTTTACAATGGAGTTTCGCCAAGTAAGATCCTATTCAATTAAGCACAAATTATAGATTGATCGATTGTAAGACACGCATATAAAAAATATATCCGGCTAATTAATTCAATACAAGTATATTAATTGCGATTAAACAGAGGATGTGTGAATGTCCATCTGCGGCGTATCAGTGTTTTATTATTATTATTTTTTTGCGATAAAATACGTTTCCCCCGATATATAAATAGCCGCGTACCGAGGTCGCCGTTTTCGGGGTCTCTCAACGGCACATCTGGAAAAGCCAGAACCGATGTATCAACACAAAAGACTCGGAATTATGTTTTGTTCTATATACTCTGTACATACGTTTTTTTAAGCAAAACACAAAAATATTGACAAAACAAAACATTTGTAATTTGCAACTATTTGATTTTTTTACATAATTTTTTCGATAAATAATTAAGCAAAATTATTTTTAAATGGGGGTTGGGGGAGAGGTGTGAAAGTTTTTTCTTTTTCAAGTTATTAAAAGGTATATGGGGAGTATATCTATGTGAAAGTAATGTTTTTTGAGGAGGGAACACATAGAGAAAATTAAAAAAATAGAGAGAAAATGGGTCGGTTAGGGGGTCGAAAATTGCGTTTATTAATTCCAACCTCTAGAAAAGATTATACTGAATGCTTTATTGAAAAAATGAATTCAAAATAATGAGTTTTAAAGTTTTTATGATCCATTGGCGAAATCTATTGGTAACTTCACACCCGTGAGGATGAGAACTAGATGTATTAGCATTAAGACTATTTCCTGATGGTTGACGTTTATATATATATATATATTAAATATTAGCCCTGCATGAACAGTAACAAATTTTCGAAAATCATTCGAATTAAATGTTTTATTTGGTTCTCATTAATCATTTGATGAAACATGATCACAATATTAATACATTGAAAAATACACTCAATTTATTTCCTCAGACTAGTTTCGACTTTCGTCAATCTCAGGTTTTCTCATGACAATGACGAGAGTCGAAACTTTTTATTAAATAAATTAAGTAGTGAAACAAATCAAGTGTATTTTTCAACCTATTAATATCATTCAAATTATCATCTACCAATTTGACTGTAAGGAGCGGCTAATTTCAAAGTGAAATTTGACAAAACTTTGTTGCGAAATAAATTCTATTTCTTATCTTTATTTTGTTACTAGAAGCATTAGAATCAAATTAAGACAATTTCCAGGTGGTTGCCATTTCTTATATTTTTTTTATAAAAATAATGATCATCCACGGATTTGAATACAAATAGCAGTCTACTTCAAAGTGAAATTTGACAAACTTTGTAGCGAGATAAATTCAATTTCTTATCTTTATTTTGTTACTAGAAGCATTAGAATCAAATTAAGACAATTTCCGGATGGTTGCCATTTTTTATTATTTTTTTATAAAAATAATAATCATCCACGGATTTAAATACAAATAGCAGTCTACTTCAAAGTGAAATTTGACAAATTTTGTCGCGAGGTAAATTCAATTTCTTATCTTTTTTTTGTTACTAGAAGCATTAGAAACAAATTAAGACAATTTCCATATTGTTGCTATTTTGTATTATTTTTTTTACAAAAATAATAATCATCCATGGATTTGAATACAAATAGCAGTCTATTTCAAAGTGAAATTTGACAAACTTTGTCGCGAGGTAAATTAAATTTTTTTATCTTTCTTTTGTTACTAGAAGCATTAGAATCAAATTAAGACAATTTCCGGATGGTTGCCATTTTTTATTATTTTTTTATAAAAATAATAATCATCCACGGATTTAAATACAAATAGCAGTCTACTTCAAAGTGAAATTTGACAAATTTTGTCGCGAGGTAAATTCAATTTCTTATCTTTCTTTTGTTACTAGAAGCATTAGAAACAAATTAAGACAATTTCCATATTGTTGCTATTTTGTATTATTTTTTTTACAAAAATAATAATCATCCATGGATTTGAATACAAATAGCAGTCTATTTCAAAGTGAAATTTGACAAACTTTGTCGCGAGGTAAATTAAATTTTTTTATCTTTCTTTTGTTACTAGAAGCATTAGAATCAAATTAAGACAATTTCCAGGTGGTTGCCATTTCTTGTATTTTTTTTATAAAAATAATGATCATCCACGGATTTGAATACAAGTAGCAGTCTACTTCAAAGTGAAATTTGACAAACTTTGTAGCGAGATAAATTCAATTTCTTATCTTTATTTTGTTACTAGAAGCATTAGAAACAAATTAAGACAATTTCCATATTGTTGCTATTTTGTATTATTTTTTTTACAAAAATAATAATCATCCATGGATTTGAATACAAATAGCAGTCTATTTCAAAGTGAAATTTGACAAACTTTGTCGCGAGGTAAATTCAATTTTTTTATCTTTCTTTTGTTACTAGAAGCACTAGAATCAAATTAAGACAATTTCCAGATGGTTGCCATTTTTTTATTATTTTTTTATAAAAATAATAATCATCCACGGATTTAAATACAAATAGCAGTCTACTTCAAAGTGAAATTTGACAAATTTTGTCGCGAGGTAAATTCAATTTCTTATCTTTATTTTGTTACTAGAAGCATTAGAAACAAATTAAGACAATTTCCAGATGGTTGCCATTTTTTATTATTTTTTTTACAAAAATAATAATCATCCATGGATTTGAATACAAATAGCAGTCTATTTCAAAGTGAAATTTGACAAACTTTGTCCCGAGGTAAATTCAATTTTTTATCTTTCTTTTGTTACTAGAAGCATTAGAATCAAATTAAGACAATTTCCAGGTGGTTGCCATTTCTTGTATTTTTTTTATAAAAATAATGATCATCCACGGATTTGAATACAAGTAGCAGTCTACTTCAAAGTGAAATTTGACAAACTTTGTAGCGAGATAAATTCAATTTCTTATCTTTATTTTGTTACTAGAAGCATTAGAAACAAATTAAGACAATTTAAATATTGTTGCTATTTTGTATTATTTTTTTTACAAAAATAATAATCATCCATGGATTTGAATACAAATAGCAGCCTATTTCAAAGTGAAATTTGACAAACTTTGTGGCGAGATAAATTCAATTTCTCATCTTTATTTTGTTACTAGAAGCATTAGAATCAAATTAAGACAATTTCCAGATGGTTGCCATTTTTTTATTATTTTTTTATAAAAATAATAATCATCCACGGATTTAAATACAAATAGTAGTCTATTTCAAAGTGAAATTTGACAAATTTTGTCGCGAGGAAAATTCAATTTCTTATCTTTATTTTGTTACTAGAAGCATTAGAAACAAATTAAGACAATTTCCATATTGTTGCTATTTTGTATTATTTTTTACAAAAATAATAATAATCCACGGATTTGAATACAAATAGCAGTCGATTTCAAAGTGAAATTTGACAAACTTTGTCGCGAGATAAATTCAATTTCGTATCTTTATTTTGTTACTAGAAGCATTAGAAACAAATTAAGACAATTTCCATATTGTTGCTATTTTGTATTATTTTTTTACAAAAATAATAATCATCCACGGATTTGAATACAAATAGCAGTCGATTTCAAAGTGAAATTTGACAAACTTTGTGGCGAGATAAATTCAATTTCTCATCTTTATTTTGTTACTAGAAGCATTAGAATCAAATTAAGACAATTTCCAGGTGGTTGCCATTTTTTTATTATTTTTTTATAAAAATAATAATCATCCATGGATTTGAATACAAATAGCAGTCTACTCCAAAGTGAAATTTGACAAATTTTGTCGCGAGGTAAATTCAATTTCTAATCTTTCTTTTGTTACTAGAAGCATTAGAAACAAATTAAGGCAATTTCCAGGTGGTTGCCATTTCTTATAATTTTTTATAAAAATAATAATCATCCACACAAATAGTAGTCTACTTCAAAGTGAAATTTGACAAATTTTGTCCCGAGATAAATTCATTTTCTTATCTTTATTTTGTTACTAGAAGCATTAGAAACAAATTAAGACAATTTCCAGGTGGTTGCCATTTTTTATTATTTTTTTATAAAAATAATAATCATCCATGGATTTGAATACAAATAGCAGTCTACTCCAAAGTGAAATTTGACAAACTTTGTAGCGAGATAAATTCAATTTCTTATCTTTATTTTGTTACTAGAAGCATTAGAATCAAATTAAGACAATTTCCAGATGGTTGCCATTTTTTATTATTTTTTCATAAAAATAATAATCATCCATGGATTTGAATACAAATAGCAGTCTACTCCAAAGTGAAATTTGACAAATTTTGTCGCGAGGTAAATTCAATTTCTAATCTTTCTTTTGTTACTAGAAGCATTAGAAACAAATTAAGACAATTTCCAGGTGGTTGCCATTTTTTGTATTATTTTTTTATAAAAATAATAATCATCCACGGATTTAAATACAAATAGCAGCCTATTTCAAAGTGAAATTTGACAAATTTTGTCGCGAGGTAAATTCAATTTCTTATCTTTATTTTGTTACTAGAAGCATTAGAATCAAATGAAGACAATTTCCAGATGGTTGCCATTTTTCATTATTTTTTTATAAAAATAATAATCATCCATGGATTTGAATACAAATAGCAGTCTATTTCAAAGTGAAATTTAACGAACTTTGTCCCGAGATAAATTAAATTTCTTATCTTTGTTTTGTTACTAGAAGCATTAGAAACAAATTAAGACAATTTCCAGATGGTTGCCATTTTTTTATTATTTTTTTTATAAAAATAATAATCATCCACGGATTTGAATATAAATAGTAGTCTATTTCAAAGTGAAATTTGACAAACTTTGTCGCGAGATAAATTCAATTTCTTATCTTTATTTTGTTACTAGAAGCATTAGAAACAAATTAAGACAATTTCCAGGTGGTTGCCATTTTTTTATTATTTTTTTTTTATAAAAATAATAGTCATCGACGGATTTGAATACAAATAGCAGTCTATTTCAAAGAGAAATTTGACAAACTTTGTCGCGAGATAAATTCAATTTCTTATCTTTATTTTGTTACTAGGAGCATTAGAAATAAATTAAGACAATTTCCAGATGGTTGCCATTTTTTATATTTTTCTCTAGTAGAAGTTCTGTAAAAGTAATGAAAAATCAAATTACAATTTAAAATTTGATTTTTCATTACTTTACTAGAAATTCTATACTAGAAAAATATCCCACTGAGCAAAATGGTCATAAAATAAAACTTTGCATCAAGTGAAGAAGATACTCTTTTCTATTGCTATATTTCTTATTAATTTCAAGGCTAGTTTCGAGAAAGCAAATTAATTTAATGGATTTATTATCAAAAATATTTTATTTATAAGAAAAAAAAGTATCCGGTGAAAGAAAATCTATTTTTTTTTGTTTTCAGAATAAAAAATATATATAATAGATTTATAGAAATTAAGTGGCTTAACAATTAGTTTGAATAATTGTTATTTCTAGGTTTTTTCCAATTTGGAGGATGTTGAAGAAAAAAAAAACTTACCATGCTTTAACTCTGATAAGAACTTCTCCTTCGTTCAAAGCCGGCTCCGGTTTTTTCTGTATTTTAATAGTCTTCAGCCCTCCGAAACCAGTGAGGACGACGGCCCTCATCTCCTTAGGGGGTTCGGCGTCCGCCGGCGGTGCCTCGACGGCCTCCCCCGTGCCATTCTCCTTAACCTCGGCCGTTTCCTCCTCTTTCTTCTGCTCCTCTTGCTGCTGAGCCGGGGCGGCGACGTTCTCGGCCTGTTCGGACATATTTGGCTAATTTACACGCGCGTTTTCCTTCCTCCCTTAATTTTTGGTGATTCGCAATAAAATTCGAGCGTGCTTTTGTGCGTGCGTGCGGTCGGAGCCGGGTTTCCGAATCGACGAACAATGACTGAATGACTAATGTAACAGGTGCTCGCGTCTAGTGGAGTTTAGGGCGCGTCTGTACTGTGGGCGCATGCCCGTGGCCTGTCGAGCGAGCGCACTGCGAAAAATGAAGAGCAAAACCAACCCCGGCTTGTGATACGCACACACGTCAAGACGGCCGGTCTCGCTCGTCTTTCTCGTTCTCGCTTCCGGCGACCGGCCGCTAGCTGTTTCCGTTCATCGCGTTCGGATGACCCGTCAAGGGCGAATTTATATATGTGTGTGTGTTACAGCGCGCGCAGGAATACGAACATGAGGAACGGTCGCGCCTATAGAAAAATTAAAATCGAACGGGGCATTATTTGTTCAAATCCAAAGAAGTGGGGTGAAAATTATATTTATCTATTTATGAAATAGACTTCAAAACAACGAAAATACTTCGAATTCTCCGAAATACTTACAAAACCTCAAATTTTTGTTAATTTGGTTTATATTTTTGATTTTTTTTAGGTTTCAATATAATACCCGTTCAAAATTGATCAATTATATTTAGTTAACTTAGTTTAACTTTGTACATATTATAAACCCTGTCAATGGACTCAGTCTGTTGGGTTTTGTATAAATAAATAAATTAAAAATTGCAATTTTCGAGCAAATTAAATCTATCTCTCACAACAGCTTCCAAGACATAAACAGTCAAATTATCATTGACGATTTCAAAAGACAATTTAACAATAATTATCAACGATGAAATAATTTGCAAAAAAAGGCAATAAAAAAAATAAAAGGCAGGCAATATACCACTAATCTGTGATTCCTGGCCCATAGAGCATCCTTTCCTGGTTGATGTAAATCGTTTTTGATGCCATGGACAATCGGGCAGTTTTAGTAGCTTCTGTCATTTCATTCTTATATTTTTATATTTTACTTTTTTAGAGACACCGTACCAGTAAAATGGCACTACAATTACTCCGACAGTAATTTTCTTTTTAAATTAAATTCTCACTTATTCCGTGGTGAAACATTTTTTTATGTAATAATTATGAAGTAGACCCATTGCATTGTAGTCAAATTTCGCAAAAGTTTTTGAAATAGTTATTTATAATAAAATTTCCAGGTGGTTGCCATTTTTTTTATTATTTCTTTATAAAAATAATAATCATCCACGGATTTGAATACAAATAGCAGTCTACTCCAAAGTGAAATTTGACAAATTTTATCGCGAGGTAAATTCAATTGCTTATCTTTATTTTGTTACTAGAAGCATTAGAAACAAATTAACACTTTTTTCCAGATGGTTGCCATTTTTGTATTATTTTTTTTATAAAAATAATAATCATCCACGGATTTGAATATAAATAGCAGTCTATTTCAAAGTGAAATTTGACAAACTTTGTCGCGAGATAAATTCAATTTCGTATCTTTATTTTGTTACTAGAAGCCAAAGGTTAAACACTATATCTCGACAAATCAACATGGTTTCATGGAAAGTAGATCTACGACGAGCAATTTGTGTTGCTTTAGTGAATATGTCTGCAGTGAACTCGACCGTAAGGGTCAGTTTGACTGTATTTATACGGATTTTGCTAAGGCTTTCGACTGTGTTGATCACACTATACTATTAAAAAAGCTTGATAATTTTGGATTTGGTGTCAACTTAATTAACTTATTCAAATCTTATGTATCTAACCGCCATCTCTATGTTTCAATCAATGGTTTCTAATCTAAAATGTTTGTTGCTCGTTCGGGGGTACCTCAAGGATCCAATTTGGGCCCATTATTGTTCCTTCTCTTTGTTAATGACCTAAGTCCTTTACTGGATTGTAACCATTTACTGTTTGCCGATGATCTTAAAATATTTTCTAAAGTTGACACAGTTTCTTGTTGTGTACATTTACAAAATATGCTTGATTTAATTACTGAATGGTGTTGCGTTAATTATTTAAGTCTAAACATAGCTAAATATAAAGTAGTTAATTATTCACGCAAAATTAAACCAATATTATTCACATATAATATTGGAAATCAACCCTTAGAAAAACTAACAACTTTTAAAGACCTTGGTGTCACTTTTGATTCTCACTTTAATTTAAAAAATCACTATAATTCAATAATTTGCAAAGCCAACAGAACTCTCGGGTTTATCATTCGTAACACTAGGTTTTTTAAAAATATTGAAGCTCTAAAAGTTCTATATAATTCATATGTACGTTCTATACTGGAATACGGTTCGATTATCTGAAATTCAATATATCACACTCATAAGCAATCACTTGCGAACATTCAACGTAAATTCTACAAGTACTTGTGGTATAGAAAGCATGGAATATATCCTTCGCAGGGTTTTAACAATGACTTGATTGTTCCGATCTATTATATAAAATTAACTTTAATGTACCTAGATTATCTAGTAGATGTTGCACGTCCTTCTATATAACTAATGCACGCTCTAATATACTTGAATTCTCTCTATTGCGTCGCATCTGCCAAGGATTAAGGATTAAGGATTTAGGGTTGGGAGGGCAGCCGGCACGCCGCGCCCACTTAGGCCATGAACTCTGACCCATTGTAGTGCCTCCCATCCGGGTGGCTAGACCCATTCAGCCGCTCCTGCAATTACCAATATTTGGTCATGGGTCAGTTTCCATCCGGAGCCTTCACGATTTCGGGGCTTCTCACTGCTCATGGAACTTCTAATGGTTGACAGCGCCGGGCATTCGTGAAGTATATGCCTTGCTGTTTCTGTTTCTTCGTTGCATCCTCTACATAGGTCATCTTCCCCAATGCCCATTCTTAGGAGGTGCTTACGGAAGCCATAGTGACCGGTAATAAACCCGGCTAGAGCTCTGGTGTGCTGCCTCCTTAGGGTCAGGTTTGGGGAGATAAGTTTTAGTTTGACAGCACGCTGTTAGTTTTCTCCATCTCTCTTGGTGCATCTTGGAGGTAAACGCCTTTATTAATTTTGTTAGAGTTCTGGGCGTCAACTCTATTTTTATTTTGTCTGCTTCCAATGCCCTTGATGCCTCCTTAGCTAGGCTGTCGGCAGTGGTATTGCCTAAATTTCCCTCGTTGCGGCCTTTGATCCACATCAGGGTTATGGAATTTCTTTCCGCAGCCTTGTTTAGCCTCTTCATACATCTGTAGATCAGAGGTGAGGTTACCTTAGGTTTGCTTAGAGCCTTTAATGCAGCTTTACTGTCTGTGGCTACAGTGATAACTTGTTCGGTTAGGTTTCTCTCCAGAATAGTATTGGCGCACTTCATGATCGCATATATTTCCGTCTGTGTCACTGTGGCATGCTCGTCCAGGGGAATCGAGCAGTTTATGTTCAATGCACTAGAGAACACCCCAGCGCCACAACCGGTTCGTGTTTTCGATCCATCAGTATATATGGTGCACACCTCTTCTACTGATGAACTATTCTTGATTATTCCATATCTACTGTTGAAGTTGAATGTGGGGGTCATCAGATCCAGTGCGCCCTTCAATGTGGGGCCCCAGGTGATAATC
Organism: Philonthus spinipes; assembly: GCA_963082785.1. Classification (NCBI taxonomy): domain Eukaryota; kingdom Metazoa; phylum Arthropoda; class Insecta; order Coleoptera; family Staphylinidae; genus Philonthus; species Philonthus spinipes. The sequence continues at coordinate 26,590,004 of OY720300.1, read as the reverse complement.
TGCATATGCCCTTCAGTCAGATTTAATCTTGACCATGTGCCCATGGCTCTGAGTCTCACTGCTGTTAGCCTTGCCACCTCCTTGATATGAAGATCAATAGGTGTCAGGCAGAGTAGTGTTTCCATCGCAGCTGTAGGCGTTGTCCTGAATGCCCCTATTGTGCACATACAGGCAAGCCTTTGTATATGGTCAAGTTTTGCCTTCGCTGTTTTTTTGTCTGTTCTGGGCCACCATACAATGGCCCCATACACCAGCATTGGTCTTATTATTCCTGTGTAGATCCACAGTGCTATTCTAGGGGATAATCCCCACGTAGTGCCTATGGCTCTTTTGCACTGCCAAAAGGCCCGGCTTGCCTTGTCCGTTTTGTGTTTTATATGGTTTGCCCAACTTAGCTTAGGGTCCAGCAGGATTCCGAGATACTTTACCTCTTTTGCTAGGGTTAGTCTGGTGCTAAATAATTTTGGTAGTATCATTACATCAGTTTTATGTTTCCTGGTGAATAATACTACCTCTGTCTTCGTAGGGTTGACTGCAAGCGCGTTGTAGTTGCACCAGTTCTCTACTATACTTAGCGCTTCCTGCATTCTGTTGCATAGGAAGTTCTCATATTTATCATTGAGTAGTATTGCCAGGTCGTCCGCGTAACCTACCGTGAAGTATCCCTGGTTATTTAGTTTTGCTATCAGATCGTTTACTAGTATTGACCATAGGAGAGGTGATAATACACCACCCTGAGGGCAACCTCTAGTAACATGTGCCTGTATTTCCTTGTCTGCTAGTGCCAGTATCACCTGTCTACTGTTTAGCAGGTTATTTATCCAGTTACTTAGCATGTCTTCGACTCCAGCTGCCTTTAACGAGTGCTGTATGCTTCTGAATGATGCCTTGTCAAAGGCCCCTTCGATATCTATAAATGTACCTAATGTTGACATTTTATTGATGAGAGCTTGCTCTATTCTTGTCACAGCGGCATGCAGAGCTGATTCTGTCCCTTTGCCCTCGCATCTGCCAAACTCATAATTATTTTAATTGTGACATATTTAACTTTAGTCTGAGTGAATTCAAGGCATTCCTTTCTGTAGTTGAATTTAACTTATAAGGTTGTAGATACATTATAATTATAACGTTTGTGTCACAATTGCATTCTAATTCTTATTTTATTTTTATTTAAATATGCCATTCTTTATATTTTTATATACGTCTTATTTAATAGCACATTATATTAAGTTTGTACTTATTGCTCAGTAATGGGTTTTATGCCTGTTGGGTAATAAAGTTTATTATTATTATTATTTTAATTAATACACTTGGTTGTTCGTTTCACTAAATTTTTATATTTTTATATTCGACCAGAAATTTGGAGCTCCCCTATCGCGACTGCCCTTTTGTCTTGTCTCTGTCAATCTTCTCAATTTTATATCGACATGTTTGTACTTGTCATTTCATTAGTTCATTGAAAATGGCCACTGGTCGAAACTTGTCCGAACACAAATATAAAAATTTAGTGAAACGAACCAAGCATATTAATTAAAATTAGTGATGGGCAAAGTCGATCTTTTTATTACTACTAAATTACGTACATTATAATTTTATGAATGGTACTTATAAAAATATCAAGAATAACTTGTCATTTATTAATAAACATAAATTTGAAGTTACTTTTTTGTTTTAAATACTTAAAATGATACATTTAGTAAAACTCGATTACTAATATTAATCGATTTTGCCCATCACCAATTAAAATACTTCATAATTATTAAGTAAAAAAATTGTCTTTATCGTTATCGATTATTTCTCTATCGCTTACTTCTCCATCCTTAATCTCCTTTAATCGTCGTTACAATATATTAGCTCCTTTATTTTTGTTTTGGCTTACTTTCTTCCCTTCATTTAACCAACAGTAAAAAATGAATAACATCACCTTTTTATTCTTGGATTCACCTATAAACTTTAACTCACATATCATCGTACCAAGTTATATTCTCGCAACATCGTATCTTTTACCGCTGCGAAGACAAACTTTGGTATTTTCGGTAGCGTATGTGAAGTATGAGTAAATAATCTTTTCACTATCAGGGTTCAAGTCTACAAACATTCTTAGGATAATTTAACTAGCACCGATGGCATCTCTTTGAAGACCATAACATTCTGGGAAGTACTTCACTAGGTGGGAATACATACAGAGAGGTTTTTTTATCAGTATACATTAGGGGAAGTGTATACTCGCAAAAACGCTAGTCAAACGAATTGAATCGATTAATGTGTGTATGTTTAGTTGCTTATTTGGCATATATGTTCAATTGCGTGTTATAGGCAACAAAGCTCTCTGTATATATATATATATATATTTCTTTCAATAAGTCTTTTTTATTAAAAAAAAAAACACAGGATGACAGACGAGTGTTGAAACCACGGGTACGTGCTGATGGTCTTAATAAGGGCTTTCGATTCATCCATACGATTCTCGTTTTCAGATTCGAATAAAATTTGGTCGTTCACATTTAATGAACTAGTTATCCATACGCTAGATGAATGTTGGCTGAACATTTCATCAAATGTGAATTTCGTTTTCCTTGTTTGCTTCGCATTCCTTTAGTGGACGAAACAATGATTCTCGGTCGTCTACTTTGTAGACCCAAATCGTTGACGATGCCACTTGAAATTAGGAAAAAAATGGCGCTTGCGTCGTCTTTAATTCATTATGAAATTTGGTCGTATTTTCTTAAAGCCACGAAAAAAATAATGGATATGACGTTTTCGAATCCGTGGGTCCATTTCCTTCTTTCTAATCTCTGACCTCCAACATCCACCATTCTAAATATGATAGCAAAGTTTTACTGCCTCCATTTTACTGCAAATGGACCGAACGCTGAACATCCACCTCCACCTCCATATTACCTGACAAATCTTCGTTCGTCACTTGAAAACATACTTAACATATGTTAAGTTCTTTCATGTGTTGTGTACCATTCATCGAATTTCGCCATTTCTTCCTTGCCTTGCATATTTTTGATTTCACTTCCTGGTCTAATAATTTCCCCGTGTTCCAGCCGATATGAGAAGTTATACCCAACAGAGGCGAAAACCCTATCTTTTTCCACGTCCTATCGCCGGAAACATTTGAACTAAAGTTAACGAGCTATTTGCTTACCAATGTTATCTGTGCGAAGAGATAATTAAGAAAGAATTATTTATAAACATAGAAACTACCCACTGAGCAAAACGGACATAATAATGTTGCAACAATGTTACATTAACGTTTAATGTTGTTTTTAATGTTGATGCAACGTTATTTGTGAACATTTTGTTCATACAATAATAATATACTAGGGACATATTACAGTGAGATTTTAAAGGAACCGTTTATTTTGAGCTTCTACCGTTCAACATAACGATTAATTCACCAAAGTACTGTCATCAGTTGGACAAACTGAATGATTTGCTTAAAGAAAAAAGAAATCCCAGAATTGGTCAATATGAAAGGTATAATATTAAATAAAAGTGATTTGAAAATAATTAATGAATAATTTCCACATTTAGCTCTGTGACTTTTGACTTACGTTACGTAAGTACGTTAAACAAATGCACATTAAAACAACTACTTCCCGGGAAAATACAAACGCCGGACATTGAATTACATAATTTACACCTGCTGTTGCACATCAATAAAATATTGCATAATGCAACAAATTTTGATCCGAGAAAAATTTAATGTAAAAACAACAAAAGGAACGTTACTTAACATAAGGCCATCTGCAGACACGTGTTTCGGGATCTATCCCTCGTTAGTACAGCTTTTGAAAGGTATAATGTTTAACAAGAATATGCGAAACCGCATACAAGTTCGACCACTCGACAGAAGCTATTCAAGTTATATTAAATGTCTCCTGTGAGGTAACAAATTAAATTATTTTGCTTAAGGGGAGGCACAAAAGATCTTTAGGTTGAAGTGCCACTACAGTCCCTCAAATCAAATAATAATATATTAATTAAATAAAAAGAATTTGAAAATAACAAATTATTGTTTCCCTTTAGCTACTGTGACATAAGTACTTTAACAAATGTCTAATAATAGACATTTGCTGTTGCATAACAAACACAATTGTATAATGCAATTTTTGAATCAAAAATATTTAATGCAAAAAACAAAACAAAATTAAAAAAAAATAAAAGTTACGTAAAATAAGGTTGCAGACACGTGTTTCGGAATTTTATACCTCGTCAGTACAGCCGTACCTTACATAAATGCAAAGTTGTTAATTAAATTAATTAATAATTAATAACCTCTGAGATTCTCGATGTAAGTGATCGTAGAGGTCATATCTGGACAGGCAGAAATTATTATCAAATTCTTTTTATTTAATTTATTAAATAACTGTGACCAAGTGAATAAACCCTTTTCTCTATTAATAATATACAGGGTGAGTTTTTTTCAATGTTCTCTATGGGCATCTCGAAAACTATAAGAGATAGAAAAACGGTTAAATGGGGAAAGAAGTGTAGTTTTATAAAACGAATAAAATGACACTTTCAAAATATTTGAAAATGTCAAGGGAAACTAGATATTTTGAAAAAAATAAAATGTGTCAATTTTTTGAAATCAATATATCTCTATTATTATCATAGATAGAAAAAAACTGTAAAGGACAAAGTTGTAGAAAATTTTACACAGATTAATACCAAAAATTTAAAAAAAAAATCGCCAATATTTTGGGAGATATGACACAAACATAACTTTTTTTAAATGGAAACAATAGTTGGCTACGACTTTATTAAAAGGGCTATTTTTTCCCTTTAATCCGATATAACATATGCCATAGTTATTTTTAAAATAAAATAAGTTACAGTCGTTTTTAATTTTAGCATACACCAAAAAATAGTTAGCCATGAAAAAGACAAAAGTAAAACAATTGCGGTTGTTTATAGCAACGAAATCAATATTTAATTTATTATCTTTCTTTAGATTTGTCAAAAGCAACATAAAGTAAAATAATTCCGAAATTATCAAAATAATAATAGAAGAAAATTTTAAATATTACATAAGGTGCTCAAAGAGTCCACCATTATTATTATGGCATAAAGTACATCTTTTTAAAATCGATATATATATATATATATATAAAGAATCTTTATTGTCAGTACAATATACATATAAATGTGAAAGAAATTAACAATAAATATTATTATTTTGTTTACCGACAATCGGCTATCGGCCAACAGCCTTTCTGCCAAAGTTCGCGCATTTTATGGGTGTGTCTTATTGCCGGTTAAGGGAAGTGATAAATTTTAAAATCGAATTTGTGGCTTTTTTGACTTTTCTTCTGTCAATAGAATAAAATGTTTCAAGTACAGCTAGTCTAAGATCCTCCACGGATTGATATGATTGTTGATACACTTTTGTTTTTCACATAACCTCACAGAAAAATGTCTAAATCGGATAGGTCGGGTGATCTAGGTGGCCATAGGATTGGTCCATTTCTTCCCACCCATGAATTACGAAAAGCATCATTTAAATAGTTTCGCACAGCCAACGTGCTATGCGGTGGAGCTCCGTCGTGTTCAAACCACTTCAATATTGCCCGTACTGATAAATTTAAATCATCGAGCATATCTTCAAATGTTTCTTGTATTAAATATTCAATATATAGAATTTGTATAATTATTTTGGGTTGGTGTGTAAAATTTAACATATTTTGTTTTAATTATAAGCATATTATTGTTCGAAATTATATCGTGCCTTCGGGAGGGTGACAAAACAGAAATTCAAATTACTGCTCATGACTTTGTGACTAATTCCCGAATTCCAAGAAGAGGACATTAACGTTTCAGCCATGGATGTGATTCAATGTTTTCGTCCGACAATAGCTGATAAATCACGAGATGATGAAATTTCCGATGCATCAATAAAACAACACGTTATCTGAAAAAATATTAAATAGAACATAGGTGAATATACTGGTGCTTATTTTAAGCACTTTTATATTAATAAAAAAAAAACTATTTCTACAATAAATGTATTTAATAGGAAAACATGGTCACAGTTGTTTAAAATAAATTAATTACAAAGAAAGTGAAAATATTTTTTTTTGCATTAAATATTTTTGAATAAAAATTTCTTGCATCATGTTATACAACAGAAAGTGTTCATTATTGTACATTTGTTTTAATGTGACGTAAGTCAAAATATCACAGCACCTAAAGAGGGAATAATTCATTAATTATTTTTAAATTATTTTTATTTAATTTTCAATATATATTTTAATAATGTATATATTTGTGTTTAACTTGTTGTGCTTTGTGCTTTGTAAGAGCACTTAGTGGTTACGACTTTGGAAAATAACAAGATGGACAGTTTTTTGGTTAGAGCTTCTTTATTTTTCCATGGCTGTACAAGTCATCACAATTTTAAGGTTATGATAAACCACGTGGAAAATACAAACGTAGGCAACCCAACATGCAAAACGTGTTAGAGGGCGCAAGCATCCTCGGTCTCGTTGTCCGGCCGCATTTCCACGAAGATCGTTCCGAATTCCGATGGGCTGCGAACTAACCGTTAAAATTTCCCCAAACGAGAAATCGGCACGTAGGCAGTAATTTTTGTAAAATTACATGCCAAACCCGAACAAATAAAATAATTTAATTTAATAATATCATTTATTTATTTTATTAATATAATATTTATATTTATAAATGTATATATTTCATTATTAGTTCTGGGGGATAAAGCTTATTTGAGGGTCAATTACTACCCTCCAGAAAAAGTACCATATTGTAATGGTCGGTTATGGATTTCCAGGAAATATAACACTTAATTTCAAAGTAATAGATTTTGAAACAAATATTAATTGGATTTAAATATATATATATATATATATAAAAACGACGATGTTAACAGTTAGAAGGTTGGAATGGAAGTGATTTAAAAATATATAATTATTCTTAAAGCAACTTTCTTTTCATAAGATAGGAGTAACATCGTTTAGGTTTTCGAAGTGCGCAAGAGATAGTAATTGAAAAGTAAATAAGCGATTCATGAATTTTGGAGTAAATAGTTATTAAGTTACTGACTACGCGGGGCATTATAATATAATCGAGAACTTATCTCCTCCAGAGTGCTTTGATTTTCTTCTTTATTTTACATTTTTTTGGCACAAGTGAATAAAAACAAATAAATCGTCACATGTGTTATTATTTATCAAATCAAATTCTTCAATCTGGCAGAATAATAACTATATAATCTCTATGTTTATATGTAGTGGCTATACCGCTAGATGGGGTTGCGCCGCTTCATACTGGAGCTCTCCAGATTATAATTGAGCGGTTGATCTAAAACTTCTAAACTTTCTTGCTCATTTCCCTCCATAAATTCATATCCTTTATTTGGTTCTGCCATTTGTTTATTCCAATTCCACGTAAATCCTCTTTCACCTCCTACAGCCATGTTGATTTCGGTCTTCCTCTTCTCCTTTTACCTCGCGGTGACCATTCTAATATTGAGTATATAGTTGTCTTTGGCCCTGCTCTCCAGACATGCCTATATAACCTATAGCGTGTGGTTACTTTATTACATCATTATTTTTTTAATACAAAAATAAGTGCTTCGACTCTAGAGGAGCAAATTTCTTGATCATATGGTTAACATTCCATATGATCAAGAACTTTTCTCCATACATATAAAATATAGATTTATTATTACATCAATTATAATTTTCTGACAAGGCGTGTGTATGTCAAAATGACAGAACCCTAATGTCTGATTCTCAAAAAAAATATGTCAAGCGAAAGAAGCAGCGAATCTTCGGAAATAATTGGAGAACATGGGGAGAACGAGGATGGTAAAAAAATACATATTTATTTTACGAAAAACCATGAACAAAACAAAAATAGCAAAAATATTAACTTATTTTCATGTTTTTTGTAAAAGCTAATTATTAAAATGATTTTAATTCATCTAATGAAATTCCAGCATTTTTAAGATAACTTTAATCCATAATAATCTATTTAATTTATTTTAATAAATGAATAAATATAATATTTATGATTTTCAACAATTTTTGTATCTAATTTCATCACAATTGTGATGAAGAAGCTACAGCGTAAAAAATCATAAACATTTTATTTATTCATTTATTAAAGTAATCATGGATGTTTAAAAACTAATTGCCTCAGTAATCAATGATTTTTAATTTATAATATTATCCACTGATCAGGATATCAATGTAACACGAATTAGTAGGTGACTGTTAATAATTATATAGCTATCTCTTTCTACTTAATCGCAATGCTTTTATAAATAGAAAAATATGGAAATAATTTATTAATTATTTTCAAATCAATTTTATTTAATCTAATATTTTTACTTAATATAATAATCAATAGAAAAGAGTATTCATTCACTTGGTCACAGTTATTTAAATAAATTAAATAAAAAAAATGTTGGTTGTTTGTTGTGGAGACTTTAATTATTTAAATAAAAATAGTTGTCCTTTCTCCTAAAAAGGACAACTATTTTATTTAAATAAATAAAAATGATTTGAAAATAAATAATAAATTATTTCCACATCTAGCTCTATGACATTTTGTCTTACGTTACGCAAGTACTTTAATTTTTAAATAAATAATGAATGATTTTTCAAATCTTTTATTTATTTATTTATTTTCAGATAAAAAATTGGATGTCGGCACCGAAGCACCGCACATCGGTATAAAATCCCGCATGCAAGAAAAGCGAAACACCGAATAATCTAATTCGCGATATCGTTGTCTTTTTTTTATAGTTTGCATTGATCAACTGTGTCAGGCTGCTGAAAGTAAGTTGGCTCACGCTCGCAGACTTTATTTAATGAAAATCCGTTGATTAAATCGTGTGGTTCAGTCTGTCGCAGACAGGAAACCCCGTGTGGCGACGATGTCGAAATTAATGGAGAGGGGGAAGAAGCGGATGAAATGGAAGAGCTTGAAAAGTTAAAGGGAGACATTTGTAAATGCATATTCGATACGATGTTTGATTATCAAGGTAATTGTTTCCACGTGATATTTTATTTTTTTAATCTTGAAATATACAATTCAGAAGACGATTGAATTCTTTATAAAATCCAGTTGATTTATTTATTATGAAAGATTTGTTAATTTACTTAATTTATTCCAAATTTGTTGCAACAAATTCTACGATAACTGAACTACATTGATAATAAATCACAATTAATGGAAAACGGCGCAAGCGCCATCTTTTGCCAAATTTTATGTGGCTATATTAATGTTCATTGAAAATTTTATTAAATATATTGATTTTATTAGATATATTGATTATTATACAAATTAATAATTTATATGTTCTACAAATAACGATGGTTTCTATCATAAAAGCCATAATTATCTACAGTCGTGAATAATTGTTGTTTTCTAGAATTTATTGCAACACGTTTGGAAATAATTAAGAAATTAACGTTAAAATATTTCCGTTATTAAATATTTTTTTATTTTTATTTTAGCTGAGGAAAATGCAAGGATTCAAATAAAGAAAGAAATTTTAGAAATGATGTCGGTTGGACAGTTCGTCGATGAATTTATGGTTTTTTTCATGGAAGACATTCTGGACGCAATTTTCGGGGCTTTTTTTAATAGTAGGTGCATTGACTAATATTTTTTAAATACATAAAAACACTATAGCCATTCCAAAATTTGCCGCTCAATCTTTGAATCTTATGCCAAAAAAAAATGTTTACATTGCAGTTTTGATTAAATTACAAGAATTATTAATTTTGAAAATAATTAATGAATTAATTATTGTCTTTAAATTGTTTGATAATCACAATATTCTCTCTTATCAAATAAAGCCAAAAATAATGTGATTTAAACCTTTGGGAACTGATACTCGACATGCGACACGACAATTTTAAATACTTTAATTATATAAATCGGATCGTTTGAGGCTTTTTTAAAAACATTTATTCAAATGAACAGACAATTGTACAGCAACAAGATAGAGCGTCAGGAGAGCTAAGAGAGTTTTAACAATGAGTAATTCCTATTTATATTAATGTAAAACATAAAAACTATTAAAAAAAAAACATATAGAAAAATATATGAGGACAATAGTGCGTAGTCCAGCCACAAAAGCGCTCCATATACAGGCGGATTATCTTCTTGATATAACTCTCTAAAACACGAGTATTTAAAATTGCCGTGTCTGGCTCGTCATTTAATTAATTTAAAGCAAGTGTTATGCACAGTCAGAACTAGTTATATAACTAACATAAATTAATTCTTACGTAATATATATAATGCGACAAATTAAATACTTTTCAGATATAAAAAAGATCAATAAATAGTTACTTAAAGGGTTAAAATTGTGATTTTAAATAGATTGAAAATAGATTTACGTATAAATTTATTTTGAATTGAATAAATTTGATTTTGAATTTTGAAAGGAGTATTCCTTTCCAAACTGTCAGCAATTGAATTAATACAACTTTTTTCAAAGAAGTCTAGTTGAACGTAGTTCCTTATTCATCCCTTTTCAAATTCTATAAATTTATTATAGTTTTTTCTCCCTGTTTATATGGTAGCCATCAGGCTATGACCATAAATCTTTTCATGATCATTCCTCCGAAATTATATCGGCGGTTGGCTATCCTTTTATAAAATTATTATATTATATGTATATGTACATATATATACAGAGAGCTTTTTTTATCATTATACATTTCTCCTATGTGTACCTGCAAAATACGCGAGTCGAATGCACTAATATATGTATGTTTAGTTGCCTATAACACGCAACTGAACACACATATGCCAAATAGTCAACTAAACAAACACACATTAATAATTCAATGCGGCTGGCTCGCATTTTTTGCAGGTATACACTTCCCCTGATGTATACTGATAAAAAAACCTCTGTGTATATATATATATATATATTTCTACCCATATGGGTGTAGGGTATACATATATATATATAACATCTTTATTTCTGCAGACAATTTTATATACAATAAATTAACAATATAATTCTTATAATATGTTATACGTTGTCCTAAGAAAACGGTTATAGACCATCGGTCTTTCTGCCTATATGTACTATTATTTAATACTCATTTCAACTTACAATGTAATGCCATCTATTATTTTCTCTCATAAGCTTAAAATCATCGATAACAACTAAAATACAGGTCTCTGTCACCCTTAAAAATGGTAGAACAGTAAATTAAACATTAAAAAATGTTTTATTCACTTTTTTCAGTATTATAAATTAAGGGTCTTTATGAGGAATAAAAAACTGACTTTTTCAGTTTTTTATTCCAGCCTACTCAGAAAAGCAAGATCTACGAAATAAAAATCACACATAATCTTAAGTCTATTTTATGCATCGCTTATAACTTTTGGCAATTTGTTTTTTTATGGAAAAAAGAAATTCATGAAAATTACAAGTTTGTGCAATTTCGAAAAAAAAAAATAAAAAAATTGGTACTGATTTGCAAAACCGACGTACATCGCCTCAATTTTTGTGATTAGAGAGTCATTTCTTTAAAGTTAGATTTACACAAAAAATAGTCTGGGAGAGTTCAAATTGAATCCAGAAATTTTCACCGTGCTTCAGCGCCATCTAATGGTAGTAGAAATAGGTGCATTTTTCTGTTTACCGTATATCTCTATGGATGGCGGTGGGGTGCAGCAGTCGATTAGCGGGATTATTTTGAAAAAGTGTTTAATTTCCATTCTGTAGATTTTTGTGATTGTGAAATTTATTTATTTCAACAATTGTGATAAATGAAAGCATTTTTGATTGTTTGAATTTTGTGTTCTTAAAAAAAATTAATCATGGTCGTTAATGGATAAATGCAATTTAAGATTAAACACTATATATCTCTGTGACTCAAATAGAAACTTATTTTTTTTTTAAACAGAATCAGCTAACGCAATTAATAGACTATTATTGATAATGAGTACATGGTACTAGAAATGTACACTTCTGTGCAATAAAATTTTGCACAAGTCTCATAAAAATTTTTCACAATATTCTAGTTGTGTAATTCGGGTCTGTTTTAATTGCCTTCAAAAACCTTTTAGGGTACTTCAAAAGGATAGCAAAATTTGAGGTAACAAATTAAATTAAAATTATTTTTCGTAAGGGGAGGCACAAAAGATTTCTAGGTCGAAGCCCCACAAGTCAAATAATAATAATAATTGCCTAGCAGCAGTTTCAATAAATGATAAAATTAAATTAAAGAAATTGTCATATTTACATATTTTTTATTATCATGTCTTTCTTAAACTATAACATATTTTGTGTGCTTAATTTTATTGCACAGAAGTGTACATGTAGTATTGAAAAATAAAAAGTGAAACGAATCTTACAAATCTCAGATTCTGAATTCTGTTAATCGCGATTGACTGGAGACTTATTAAATTTATTCCTGTAGGAAAATTATTTCGTATCGATTAGTTAATTGCAATTAGATGACTATGGCTTCATATAAATTTTATATTATAACATAAAAAATCATATGGATTCATTATGGATTCCTATAATTATTTTAGATCAATATTACATGAGTAAGAAAATTAAGTACAAAATTCTACGAAATTTCATTTAGTATGGAAATGCCATCGGGAATGATTCCCCAATTATTATTACCGTGATAGAATAAATTATATTAATAAAATAATTATTTATGTACCAAGTCAGTAAAATAAGACTTTATCGAACGAGTCTGAGGTTATGAGACGAGCGAGCGGAGCCAATCGGCACTAAATACATCTATTATTATCGCCATTTGCGGCACTAAACCGTCCCATTATTTTACTACTTTCAACAAGTAACATTATGGGACAATACTAACAAAATCTAAGGAGGTCGAATCCTGTCAGTTTAGTTGTCAAAAAAAAACATGAGTAGTGAAGAGTTTGAAATACCATGTACTCCACCAGAAATACGCGAAAGAGCGATAGAAACAACGCTCGAAATTCTTCCAAATAAGTCTAGACATATTTATAATCGTCAACACGATTTATTCACAAGTTGGTGTGACAGAAATAACATTAAAAAAATTAGCGAAAACGTTCTCTTGACATATTTTTCTGAAAAATCCAAGGAATATAAAGCAGCAACATTATGGTCATATTATTCTATGTTAAAAGCATCTCTTTCGGTAAAAAACGACGTTGATATAAGCCAATATAAGAAACTTACGGCGTTTTTAAAACAGAAATCAAAAAATTATACGCCAAAAAAATCGAAAGTTCTCACACAAGAAGAAATAATACAGTTTCTATTGAATGCACCAAATGAAATATATTTAATGATGAAGGTAAGATAGTAATCAATTATCGAAGCATATTTGTTATTAATGTAGATATTATTTTAGATTTGTGTTATTTTTGGCGTTGCTGGAGCCTGCCGTAATAATGAATTAGTAAATCTTAAAGTTGATGATATAGAAGACAAGGATACTGTATTTTAATTTAAATAAAAAATCCTATACTTTTTCATTTATTTTTAAGATTGGCGATAAAATTTTGTATGCACCACGTCAGTAAAATATCTTTATCGAACTCGTCTTTATTCACCTCGCTCGCTCCGCTCGCTCGTCTCATAACCTCAGACTCGTTCGATAAAGTCTTATTTTACTGACTTGGTACATAAATAATTATTATTTATCAAACATGAATGCATGCTTGAAAATTATACAGTTATATGAATTAGTCTACGTATCTGCTTCGATTTCCTATTATGAGCCGAATATTCCAGAATCCAATAATTAAAGGGGCTAAAGGTTTGATGAATTTATTTAAGTTCCAAGTTGTATTGTGTACATATTATATATCTCTCGATATTCTTATTACTCACATATGTAAATAAATTTGGTATTGTTACAAAATCGGGTTTAATCAGACTCGGAAATAAGTAAAACAATGTCTGTTTATTTATTTAGAATACACTTAAGACATTTATTTACAACACACTCTCACTATTTATTTAAAACCAGATGTTGAGCACACGGATGTGCTTGTAAGACTGACTGACTGCAGCGCCATTAGCGCTCGCTTACATAGCGTGCATATTTCTTGAACTTTCCGGAACTTTTGATGACGCGCACCTTCGCGCACTCTGTGGAACATTCCAGAGTGCTCTTTCTTGTTTCTTCTTTCACTTTCGTTACAGTATTAAAAAAAGTGAAGAAAAGTGTACAAGTGCTTATTTTTCAAAGAGTATATTATTATTATTATCATTTACATATTTAAATAATACCCGACGCGCTAAGAGATAACGAGGGATAGCATAATAAGAAGATATTTAAATAATAAGAATATCCTGAGATAATTAATAAATAATCATGACTATTTGGAACTTAAATACATTGATAACTTACTTCATGAAAACCTTTAAAACATAACTTAATCATCCGATTGGAAATATTCATCTAGTATTAAAAATCTAATTCTAATTGCGACTGGCTAATGACTTTAGCTGTCGAAGCCAGTAAATTTAGTCTAGTGACTGAAAGAAGTCCCACACTCCGTCCGTAACTGGATTTCCCCTTCCACAACCCGAAAAAAATAAAATAAAAATAAATAAATATCAAAAAATAAAAGAGTAAATCACGAAAGTCTGTATAAATTGAATATAAGTGAACTTGAAGCACTGAATGGAGATGTGATATCACATGTCTTTGTGGTGTAGTTGGTTACTCACTCGGCTAGAAATCGAGGAACATGGGCTCAAATCCCATCACAGATCTTTCTTTTCGACTTATATTTAATTAATTTAAATCATATCTCAAGTACATTGAAATTTTTTCAATTCATTAGTGAATAAAAGTGCTTCTTTATATTTAAATCAATTTTCATGCAACTTATCATAAAAAATATACCCTCTCCACTCCTATACATATAAAATCTAAGTGCATATTTTCATAATAAAGATGTTTATGATTACATGCATAAACAGCAATATCAAGAAATAATAATTAATGTCAGGCAGAAAGACCGACATTTTCTGAGGTCTGATTGTATTTATATGTATTATAAAATTATATAATTTAATACTCAGAAATAAAGATTTTCAATATACAGGGTCCCACGAGATAGTGTGGAGGATTTGAATAGTTACATATGATGCCTATTTCAGTGTACTTAGACTTTGTTTTTGCCACATAATTTCCGACAAATTGACATCAACTTCAAAAATTTAAATGAGACACCCCATATATCTATACATATTTGATAAGATTATTTAATGACGAATACAACGGTATAAAAACATTTGTTTTTTTTTTTGTTTTATTTTATAATAATTATAATAATTATCAATGGAATATCTACACAAAAACAATTTCAAATCAGATATACCATTCAAAACAATCATTGTCAAATAGTTGTCAATATTAGAGTTAAGTCCAATTGAATTAAGTTATTATGCCATCTGTATTTACGTATAGTGAGTATGTCGACATGCTTCTCATCTATGGAGAATGCCGCAAAAATAGCAGACGCTCTCGAAAGTTGTATAGAGTAAGATACCCCAATCGGATAACACCGAGCTGTACTACCTTCTTTAAGTTGAAACAAAAATTGCGGAGTGGTTCTTTTCCGGATGGAAAATATGTAACTCATAGAAGAAATACAGTCATAACCGATAATAGTACTATAAATATTTTGGCATATGTACAAGTTAACCCACATGTATCTACAAGTCTTCTTGCTCAGGAATTAGGGGTAAGCAAATCATCTGTCCACAGAGTATTACAAAATAATAAATACCACCCATATAAAGTACATCTGGTGCAAGGATTAACGCCTCAAGATTCTCCACGTAGATTGGACTTCATTGCTCAAATAATAGTAAAGCTCGAAGACGATCCCAATTTTTTAAATAAAATTCTTTGGAGCGATGAAAGTAGATTTCACAATAAATGAAAGTAGATTTCATGACTGCCATTACTGGCCTGCTGATAAAACGAACTGGATGAAAGAGACTAATTTTCAACAAATGTTGGGAATAAATGTATGGTGCGGTTTATACAATGGTCGTGTGATTGGTCCTTACTTTTATGAAGGACATTAACAGGTGCAGTCTATTTAATTTTTTTACAAAATGAACTTACTGAGTTATTGGAAGATATTCCTTTAAATGAAAGAGCAATGATGTGGTGGCAACAAGATGGTGCACCCCCTCACTATTCTCGTCAAGTTACTAATTTTATTGATGGGACTTTCGGAGAGCGCTGGATTGGACGAAATGGTGCGATAAAATGGCCACCACGATCTCCTGATATTACGCCCTTGGATTTTTTCTTTGAGAATATTTAAAAAATATATACTAACCCCAACAGAGATATAGAAGATTTACAGTATCGAATCACAGTAGCTTGTAGAAGTATTACTGCAGATATGGTTAGAGCAAGTTGCATCAGAGATCTTCTTAGAAGACTGGAATTGTGTTGATGTGTTAGTGTTGATGGCAATCAATTTGAACACCTTATAGATTAAATGATATTAAAACTTTGATAGATGTTGTTGTTTTGTTAATATGTCATAGGTAATATTTCATTTGTTTATAACTCCCATATTTTACAATAAAACAAACAAATGTCATTATACCATTGTATTCGTCATTAAATCTTATTTTAAAAAATGTATAGATATACAGGGTGTCTCATTTAAATTTTTGAAGTTAATAGCAATTTGTCGGAAATTATGTGGCAAAAACAAAGTCTAAGTACTCTGAAATAGGCATCATATGTAACCATTCAAATCGTTCAAATTTAATTTTTGTATTATTATCCGTTCACGAGATATCGTCTGCACACTATTTCGTGGGACACCCTGTATATAATTAATATTATGTTTTTTTTTATTGAATTGTGCACTAAACAAATAAAAGTATTATTAACGAAACATCTTTTAATTTCAAGAACCCACCTCGGCGATCCTCGACGAAAAGAGCTCGAAGGAGGCTCTGGAGAGAGTTCCGGTGATGAATGACGACAATATCCACTTCTGGATGTCGTATTTCTACATGCAGTATTGCGGCTTCAAGCTTTTCCTGCGGTCACTCGCCTCGCAAGCGGGCTTGGCCATAACGGCCAAAGAAGAGATCGCCTCCATCATCACCGACGTGATCGACGAAATTACGAACGCTGGGGATTACTTGAAAAATTACTCCGAGGACGCTGAGCACGTCTGCAAGAATATTTTATGGGGTGTATTGAATACGAGGCGGTTCCACAGGAGGTACATAAATTTGACTGAGGATCAAATATTGGCGGCGGATATTATCGACGATGTGATTGATGCGATTAGGAGGGATGTTGGATTTACTGAGGGTATGCTTTATGTTATAGTCAAATTCCATTTAGCTAGGTTAATTATAAATTCACATTGTAATGATAACACAAAACGCCATTTGTTTAATTTCTACGTGACATCGTCAAGGAATGTAATATGGGCTCCACAAGGTTATACAAACTAAATGAATGGTCGATGGCTTTTACTTGATGAAACTCCATAATACACTATTTGTAAACAAAACAATGTTTTTTTAAAGTTTCACGTAATTTATTGTAGAAGATTCTTCCAAAAATGATCTAAAAAGCCGAAATCTCGAGAAAAAGCCGAATTTGCTAAAAATGACAGAAAATCCGAAATCCCGAGAAAAAGCCGATTTTGCCAAAAATAAACGAAATTCCGAGAAAAAGGCGATTTTGCCAAAAATGACTAAAAATACGAAATCCCGAGAAAAAGCCGATTTTGCCAAAAATGAACGAAAATACGAAATCCCGAGAAAAAGCCGATTTTGCTAAAAATGACCGAAAATACGAAATCCCGAGAAAAAGCCGATTTTGTCAAAATTGACCGAAAAAGCTGAAATCACGGAAAATTCGATTTTACTAAAAATGACCGAAAAGCCGAAATACCAAGGAAAGGCGAAATTCCGAGAAAAAGCCGATTTTGCCAAAAATGACCAAAAATACGAAATCCCGAGAAAAAGCCGATTTTGCCAAAAATGACTAAAAATACGAAATCCCGAGAAAAAGCCGATTTTGCCAAAAATGAACGAAAATACGAAATACCGAGAAAAAGCCCATTTTGCCAAAAATGACCAAAAAGACGAAATCGCGAGAAAAAGGCGAATTTTTCCAAAAATGATCTAAAAAGCCGAAATCTCGAGAAAAAGCCGAATTTGCTAAAAATGACAGAAAATCCGAAATCCCGAGAAAAAGGCGATTTTGCCAAAAATGACCAAAAATACGAAATCCGAGAAAAAGCCGATTTTGCCAAAAATGACCAAAAATACGAAATCCCGAGAAAATGCCGATTTTGCCAAAAATGACTAAAAATACGAAATCCCGAGAAAAAGCCGATTTTGCCAAAAATGAACGAAAATACGAAATCCCGAGAAAAAGCCCATTTTGCCAAAAATGAACGAAAATACGAAATCCCGAGAAAAAGCCGATTTTGCTAAAAATGACCGAAAATACGAAATCCCGAGAAAAAGCTGATTTTGTCAAAATTGACCGAAAAAGCCGAAATCACGGAAAATTCGATTTTACTAAAAATGACCGAAAAGCCGAAATACCAAGGAAAGGCCGATTTTGACAAAAATGACCGAAAAGACGAAATTCCGAGAAAAAGCCGATTTTGCTAAAAATGACCGAAAAGACGTTTTTTTAAGTTTTCACATAATTAATTGTAGAAGCACTGTTAGAATCGTTGCCTACACAGTCGCATCATTAAACAAATTATTATACATTAACCATAATTAGACTGTTGTTTTATTTATAAATAGTGTAGATGAACGGTGGTTAAATAATAAATAAATCAAAAATATTTCACGAATTGCTTTTTCACTCTAACCAGACTTATTAAAAAAATAATATAAATTATTCCATATTATAATGTGATGTGATAAATACCATATGAAACGAATATAAATACCATATGAATGAAAACTTTTCTCCCTTAAAGTACTTTGTTTTTTTCTTTATTTTTCATTCTGTTGGCACTAATCAATAAAAACAAATAAAACATCACATACGTCATTATTTATCAACTTAAATTCTTCTTTTTTTGTTAAAATTCGTTTTATTGTCAACATATATATATATATTCAATGATCCTTTCTACCCATATGGGTGTAGGATTTTGTTATGTTTTTCTTATTTTTCTTAATTCTTCATGAACTTCTTCCAAGTTTTCCTGTCTTTTGCCATTCTTGCAGCGTATTGTCTGGCGATGCCTCTCTTTCCTAGTATCTCATTTATTACTACTTCCCATGTTTTTCTTGGTCGTCCTCTTTTCATTTTCCCTTGTGTTTTTGCTTCCCATACCTCTCTGATTTGCATACTTTTGTCCATTCTCTGTATATGCCCCCACCATCCCAATTGCCTTTCTTCTATACATTCCTCGATGCTCTTTACTTGTAGTTTTTCTCTGATTCTTTCACTTCTCATCTCGTTATTGAAATATTCAATTGAATTTAAAACTATTTCAAACTGATATAAATAACGAAAGACAAAAATGAGATACCTAAGAAGAACGTACGGCGTCACACTAATGGATGTGACGCCGTACATTCTTCTTAGGTATCTCATTTCTACTGCTCTTATTCTGCTTTCTTGTCTTTCATTCAGTATCCACGTTTCACTTCCGAATGTTAGCACTGGTCTGTATATAGATTTGTACACTTTTATCTTTGTGCTCTGCTTTATTTCTTTTTTCCTTGTAATGTACTTGATTAGGGTGTAGTACAGTTTTTTCGTGTTGTTTATTCTATGGTTCCTGCTCTCCTGAATCTTGTGTAATCACTCCTAAGTATTTATATTGTTTCACTTGTTTTATTTCTTTATTCTCTATTTTTATTTTCATTTTGGTTTCTTGTCCTGTTATTGCCATCACTTTGGTTTGTTGGTTTTATTGTCAACATGTTTTTTTTTAATAAAAAAAAAAACATGTTGGCAATAAAATCACTCTAGAGGAGAAAAGTTCTCGATCCTATGGTATATGAATTATTGTATATTTTTATAAAAATGTTAACATATATTTGAAAGTTGTTAGTTTTATGTCAAATCTACTAAAATGGAAAGTAAATAAATTTTTTTTTTCGTTATTTATATCAGTTTGAAATAGTTTTAAATTCAATTGAATATTTTGAATAACGAGAATGGAATATGGAATGAAACATGTACTGTGATAAGATAATAGTTTTTATATTTGACGCCAAAATCCTTTCAATTAACCTATAATCGTTAAAACTAACAGAAAACAGTTGTATATATATTAAATTATTAATCCGACATTTTTAAGGGTATAAAGGTTTTTTTTGATAATAATATATTTATAAAAATCACTGTACTGATTGATTTGATTCATACATCATTTCGAGATTTGCTAAATGGAACCCGGCTTAAATTGCTTAGTTGTGAATATTCCAAAAATATATAACAAATTAAATACCATATGATCGAGAACTTTTCTCTTCTAGAGTGATTTGCATTTTTTTATTAAAAGAATGAGGTTGGCAATAAAAGTAACCACATTCTATAGTTTATGTGATTCTAACAAATTGAAGAATATAAATAATAACACATTTGATTTTTTATTGGGTTTTATTCACTATATTTTTTTTTACTCCTATCCCGAAAGATATTCTCATTTTGTTTGTTGTCCTAATCAGGTTGATTGTTTCCACTTTTGTCTCTTTTTACCTAAACCACTCCGGACTTCCCTTAAATGCCAATAAAATGTTAAATAAAGAAAAAAATTAAAGCATTGTAGAGGAGAAACGTTCTCGTTCATATAGTAGAATATTTCATCAACGGAAATAGTTTATAGTTGGATCGGTTGATGAACTATTTCAACTAATATGGAGTTTTTAATACAAATAGGGCGATTCTATTATAGTAAATTAAATCCTATTTATTTAATTATTTAAATAATTGCAACCAAGTTAATAAAATATTTTCTATTATATTTTAATTATATCTTCAGTTATCTCAACGTATTAATTATTTTTACAAAAAAATTAATTATTTTAAAATTTATATTATTTTATATACTTCAATTTTAGGTAAGCCTGATTCAATCATACCTAAGGTAAGGAAATATTGAACCGAATAATTTTTTAAAACAATATTAGAATTAAAAATATATCACTAATAACAATAGTTAATGCTGCTACTTTGTTATTAAGATATAAATAAAATTAAAACACTTTGGCCGTTATTTTTTTTAATTGTGGGCTTAACTTAAGCTTTGCTTGATTCATCCATGCCATTAAAGAAATATGTAAACAAGTAATATATTTATTAAATAAATAAAACGCGAAATTTTAATATTTTATTTTTACTTTAAGTTAACTAGTTGGTAAATTAGTAGGTTTTTTTCAGTTTTTTCTTAATTTTTTCGAAAACTATGCGGTTTAGCGCAAAAAGTATTATATACAAAAATAATCTACATTATGTGGTCAAAAAAAAATTTACCAAGATTATGCACTAGATATCTTGCTAAAGAAAGTTACGGAATTTAGGAAGATTATGCATAGAACCATTTTTGTTTGCAATTGCAGATTATTTTTGTATTTGTTTTGCGCTATACCGCATAGTTTTCGAAATATTTAAGAAAAACTGACAAAAGCTACTAATTTACCAACTTTTCTCCACCATCAACCCTCGCTAAACTCGACGCTCAAACAATACCAAACAACATGTGGACTGTATAGGACAATTTGGAGCTGGAGGAAAACTTTTATTTTGAATGTTGAGGTTTGGGTCTAATTGCTCCGTACTAATAGTTTCCTGACAAAATGGTCTCTCTATAGTGTCTTTATAGTATCGAAATATATAGTAAAAGAAAAATAGATTTTTAGAAAATTTTACATCGAGAAATCCCCTTAAGTCCAATTGAAAAACCGAGCCTTTCAATCGAATCGTTTTGTCTTTGTTAATGCATTTTTAATATATTTTTTTTATAAAACAAATTATTTTTCAGACTGAATTTCACCTTGGTATGGCAGCTATTTGCTCTGAATTCATGGGCGTCGACAAATTCGCTAATCACTTCATTTCCCGTTTGATACGCAACGCTAAAGGTGATTTATTATATTTTTATTTATAATTTGTTTGCATCTGTTAAACAACTACGTAGGTATTTAACCATTAACTTGGCGTTAACGGATTAAATATCTATCTATCACACATAAAAGTACTGTTTATTTGCGATGAACTTAGCTGAACTTAGTTATACAAATTAAATTATTCCTGTTGTTACTTTAACAATCATATAGTATACAAGGTGAGTCATCGAAATGCACGTTTTCGATATCACTCCTGTCATTAGATATTCAGAAAAAAAAAATAGAATTTAATAGAAATTCATATCGATAAGGGAAGAAGGGCATTTCGATGGCTTCCTCTCTATAGGGGTTTCTATTAAAAAATCCAAAGTTGATATAAATTTCAAGAAAATGGGACACCCTGTTTACATGAAGATACTTTTACATTATGCTCCTTATGAACAAATTTAAATAATTAATTAATTAATTAAATTGATATTCCTATTAAATTATATTTATATCTATGAATTGAAGAAATTTCAATGTACAACATTGATGTATAATTATTATCTTTATTTACGAAATTCGCCTATTTTACAAATGTAAGAAAACACAATTAGCTATACATAAACATATGTAGTTCATGCTCATTCAATTACTAAATAGAACACAAATAAAGGCATTAAACAACATTAAACAACATAATATGAGATTAATGAAATTAATTAAATATAAGTGGAAAGGGCTGAAAGACCACTGGTGGATA
Organism: Philonthus spinipes; assembly: GCA_963082785.1. NCBI lineage: Eukaryota > Metazoa > Arthropoda > Insecta > Coleoptera > Staphylinidae > Philonthus > Philonthus spinipes. The sequence goes on along the minus strand of OY720300.1, from coordinate 26,567,178 downwards.
GCCAGTTTCAGAGTTGGAAATATATTGTGAACGTTAGTGTATTGTTAGATATTGTATTGTAATTGTATATTCCAATCTCAGAAATAAAAATGTTTATTTTGGAAAGTAACATGTCTGATGGGATTTGAACCAATGTCCCTTGATTTCTAATCGAGTGTTTCTTTTCCACGTATATTTAATTAATTTAAATTATATCTCAATGTTGCATATTGAATTTTTTTCAATTCTTAAATACTTCTCTTCATAAATTAATGCTGAATTTCAAATAATAAGAGAGATATCACAGATGTGAATTTCAATGACTCACCCTGTATATTATAGGGGAAAACAATGAGTAAATCCAAGTTGGTGTATGAATATACTATTAGAATTTCATTTTTAATATACATTTAGAATTATCCCGTAAATTACACAAGAAAAAGGATAGATTTGTGGGCAACATAAATTTTGATGTAATCGAAGAAGCCCTACACGACCTAACAGATACTAAACGCCCTTTTCCGACCATCAAAGAATTTTCCGTGGAAAAGGGAAAAGCGGCGATATTCGCTTACATGTCGGAGTGGGAAACTTCTGAGTCGTGGCTCTACGATGTCAACTTCCTGATGGCCCAAAGTGATGCTTGCAGCGATTATTATTTATACGAGGTAATTTTAAACATTTATTACACGCACACCAGAAATATACATTTTTTTATCAACGAAGGCTCGAGATACATAAATATGTTTTTGTTGGGTTTATATAAATGTGCTTGGAATGCTGAACATGCCAGCAATAAATAATAATAATGTTTCCGTAGAAGGAGTCTAAACAACATGCATAACGGCCTTTACACTTACATGACACAGAATTATTAAATTTTGAAAGTCGTTAATGATGAAAAATACAGAAGCGTAAATCTTTATTATCTGTATGTTTAATTAATTTCTCATTTAACCCGTGGTGAAACATTTTTGAATTAATTCAGGATGATTTAATTGAAATGAAAATACTTGGTTTGTTTCACTTATTTATATTTTCTCCAACTAGTTTCGACCATTGGTCATCTTCAGGGAAGATGACCAATGAATGAATGAAACTAGTTGGAGAAAATATAAATAAGTGAAATAAACCAACTGTTTTAATTTCAATTAAATCATCCTGAATTAATACTTTATTATCTGTAGTATACGTGTCTGTGTCCGTAAATTTATGTTCTGTCAAATTCAGGATAATTGGCTTTAATGAATTCGTAGATGGTTCTGGAGGGGAATTTAACTTTTGATTAAATATTGGTATTACGGGGAATGTCGAGGTGTTTAATTATTTGGAATAAGTGGGTATTAGAGGCAAACTGTTGAAATAGTATCGCTGGAATTCAGATATTAGATGAACCACGAGGAGCGAAATAAAAACACGTGTTGTCGATTGGAAAACTGTGTATCAACTAAACTCTTTACTCATAGATGTCTCACATTACAAAAACAGTAGATATTACAAACATAATAGATGTCCATAATTTTGATACCTTATAACACCCCCACTTATCAAAATCTACAAACTAGAAATTAATTGCCGCTTAAACCTAAACCCCTTACAAATTTATCATGTTTTACATTCTGTAAAGGTTTTGTCAGAACATCGGCTATCATTTCATTAGTAGGTAAGTACTTAATATTTACAATTCTATCAGAAACCGCATCTCGAACAAAATATCTTATATCTATATGTTTTGATCTGTCATGAAAGACTGGATTACTTGTTAATTTTTGAGCACTTTGGTTATCATTACAAATATCTATATCATCCAGTTGACCTGTCAGATCAAATAGCAAGTTCCTCAAATATATAGCCTCTTTTGTCGCATCACTGATAGCCATGTATTCAGCTTCGGTGCTTGATAAAGCGACCGTTCTTTGTTTACAACTTTTCCATGCGATTAAACCTCCATATAACTTAAATAAATAACCTGTATAGGATTTTCTGTCCCTTTTATCAGAACCCCAATCTGCATCTACAAATCCAATCAGATTTAAATTATCCTTTTCAAACTTCATGGAGAAATGTTTTGTTGCTTTTAAATAACGTAGTAATCGTTTTGCACTTTGCCAGTGCGATTTAGTATAACAATTGTTATATTGACTAAGATAACTGACAGCATAAGAAATATCAGGGCGAGTCAAAACTGACAAATACATTAAACTCCCTATTACCTCCTGATACGGTAAGTTTACATCACAAACATTTGTTTGTTCATTTCTTAAGTCAATACCAACATCCATAGGAGTCGAAGCAATCTTACAATCTGACATCTTATACTTATCTAAAATTTTGTCTATATAACTTTCTTGATCTAAAGTAATAACATTATTTTTATAGTCTCTTACAATTCTAACTCCTAAACATTGTTTAGCTTCTCCCAAATTCTTAATCTTAAATTTTAAAGTTAAGTTATTTTCTAGAAATTCCGTTTCCTCTGCGTCGTTTGAAAAATTAAGAAGTCATCTACATACAAAGCTACTACTGTTAATAACTGATTTTTCTTCTTTATGTATAAACAAGGTTCAAACTGTGACTTTTTATATTTCAAATCTAACATAACTTCATTTACCCTCTCATTCCAAGCTCGGCCTGATTGCTTCAAACCGTACACTGCCTTTTTCAATTTATACACTCTATTTTCATTTTCCCTTAAAACAAAACCCTCTGGCTGTCTCATGTAGACATTTTATTTTATAACACCATTCAAGAAGGCTGTTTTTACATCTAAATGTACAATTTTTAAATTAAGTTTTACACTTAACGCTATTAAAGTTCTCAATGTTGAGTGACGCACGACTGGCGCGAAGGTTTCAGTATAGTCGATACCCTCTCTTTGAGTATAACCCTTTGCTACTAGTCTTGCTCTGTAGCTTTTCTCATTCTCACTATTGGACTTTATTTTAAACACCCACTTGCAGTCGACAACAGTTCCCTCATTTGGCCGATCGACGAGTTCCCACGTGTCGTTTTCTTTGAATGACCTAATTTCTTCTACCATTGCCTCCTTCCATTTATCCTCGTCTGGTTTTGAGAATGCTTCTGGAACAGTTGTTGGTGCATTGGTTCCAACACTATCTGTACTAAGATAGGTGACAAAATCTTTGAACTCCCTTTTTTTTCTTGGTCTGTCCGATGTCCTTTGTTCTTGAACGACTTCTGGGTTCCAATTTTGAGGTACATATTCATTATCGGAGTCATCAGCATCTTCAGATAAATCTTCAGTGACCGGTTGAGCAATCACTGCATCTTCTGCTGATAAAGTTGACCTCGCTTCTTCCCCCACTTAATCTGGAATTTCTGCCTTATCTCCTTCGATCATCTTAGGAAATATATTTATATCTTTTGACGTCTCAATCACTGTAACGTCTCTACTGGTTATTACCTTTTTGGTGATTGGATTGTAACATCTATAGCCTTTAGTGTTTTCATCATAGCCAACTAAAATATGTTTTATGGCCTTTTTGTCCCACTTGTTCCTATTTGCTTTTGGAACATGTACCATAGTAGTACTACCATATGTTCGCAAATGACTGATGTTGGGCCTTTTACCCGTCCATAGTTCAAACGGAGTTTTAGAAATTCCTGCAGCAATAGAACGATTTTTGAGGTAACATGCAGTATTACAGGCCTCTGCCCACAGCCCTTTACTAACATTATTATCAAACATCAAGCACTTCGCCCTTTCAATAATGGTGCGGTTGCAAAATATTTGCTACAATATTCACCTCCATTATCAGTCCTTAAAGACTTTAGTTTCTTATTCTGCTGATTTTCAACTAAATTTTTAAATTCTATGAACCTTTCATGCATTTCATCTTTTGTTTTCAGGAAATACATAAAACACATTCTACTATAGTCATCTATAAATGTCAGAAAATATCTTGCACCTCCCAGTGAAGTGGTTTCCATGGGGCCACAAATGTCACTGTGAATTAGCTCCAACACTTCTTCAGCTCGACTTCCTTTACTTGGGAATGGCAGCCGGCTCTGTTTGCCTTGACAACATACTTCACAATTTTGAATACTGTTGTCACTTTCTTTCATTTCTTAACCACCTTTTTCTTGCAGTTAAATGAACACTTGCGCCACTGTCAACATACCAGTCCGTGTTTTTAAATTGTCCTGTTGTAAATACTGCACTAAAAACACCGTTCAGTTTATTGTTGGGGCATTTTGACATAAAATGTCCATTCTGTTTACATTTGAAACAAATTACACTGCACATGTCTCTTTTCTTGTTGTTGACATTGGACACATTCGATTTTTCATTCCAATTTGTACTCCTGGTGACATCTCGCGGAGCCTTTTGGAAACTTGATTTGAATTTTCTGGATTTCGTTGCGAACGCGCTGCTACTGCTGCCGCCATCTGTCTGCATATCCAACAACTTTATTTTAATTGAATCCGTTGTGATTTGGATTCCCGAATGTTCAATTGCCATTATCATGGGTGCGTATCTCTCCGGCAAGCCCGCCAACAAGAGTGATCCTACCCATACTTCGTTAATTTGAAAGCCCGTTCTGCTTAGTCTCTGCAATGTCTCGACAACTTGATTTATGTATGACTCCATAGATTCGTGATTCTCCAATCTGGCAGATATCAATGTTCTTAAAAGTCCTATTTTTCTTGTAAACCCGTTGTCGTCATATAAATTTTTATCTTCGACCATACTTCCTTGGCCGTTTTTGCATCTTTCACATGAGGAAATAACGATGGATCGATGGTTAAAATCAGCTTAGCCTTTGCTTTTGCTATTAGATCTTCGTTTTCTTCACTGCCGTCGATGCATTTGCTTAATTCTTCAAGCACTAATACACTTTCCATGGCAAACGACCATTCATCATAATTCTCGCGGCCACGCAATTTCGGCACACTTGCTAAATAGTTTACCGCCATCTTATGAGAATACTGTTTCTTCGACCACTAACACAACTGTGTTTTTAACGCGAAACGCGATTAACGTGAACGTAACGTTTTGGTACACCTAACACCTGTCTACCGGGTTTTCCTGGGCCCATAACCTGTTGAAATAGTATCGCTGGAATTCAGATATTAGATGAACCACGAGGAGCGAAATAAAAACACGTGTTGTCGATTGGAAAACTGTGTATCAACTAAACTCTTTACTCATAGATGTCTCACATTACAAAAACAGTAGATATTACAAACATAATAGATGTCCATAATTTTGATATCTTATAACACAAACTTTAGTGAAAGGTGTTCAAGGTGGTCTTTAATATTTGGGATGAAAATTTGTTATTTTAATTTAATTTTGAAATAATTTCAAAAATGTGCTCAACATCTAATTTTATTAAATACGCATTGTTTTATAATTTTAGGCAATATGGAGTATTCCAACAGAATTGTATCCGGTGCCACAAGCAACTGCCAGCATTTTATTCAAGATTGAAGTCTCCCGAATAAAGCCTATTACATGCGATGTGGATGTAAGTTAACAACAATAATCACAATTGAGAAAGTTTGAAAACAATCGTGAATATTATTGTTAATCCCTAAATAAATTATTATTATTGTATGGGAAAACAATTAACCATTTTAAGAAACACATAATAACAGGTTGAGCGCCATGGCGGACACGTGTGGCTGTCACCGGTGTCCGCTCTAAATCTCAATGCATATCAATCTGGCTGCGCCAAGCCCAGCGAATCTATAACGCTTATGTCTCCGCTACAGCCTCGCACTATTGAATATTGTTACTAGGCTACTGATAGCTGGTTTCTAACTTTATAATAATAATGGACAATTATTCCAGAACGTTTCACTATAGCCACACAAGACAAAGTCATAAATACACTTAATTATAAAAAGTCTGGCGGAAAGACCTTAGGTCGATTACCTGTTCAAGCAAGCAAGAAAGAAACAAATATACCATAATATATTTTAAATATATATAAAACAAATAACTTTGAATAAAGATATTGTAGCAGTATAAAAAGTATATCATAAAATAAACAGTAGAAAATTATTCCTGCCATCTGTTCCCGGAAGCTATTGACCACATCACCAGCACTGTTTTAGTGAATATGTACAACACACACAGACACAACACGGTTGCTAAAATTATACAATAAACAATTATAAATAAATATAAAATTTCTCAAAATTTAAACCCCTATTATAAATATAATCCATCAGAAAATGGCTATCGACCATCGATCTTTCTACCTTCTTAAAATTAAATAGATTGTCATTTTGAAAAACACTCTTCTTCAACTTAACGCGATTAACACCTTAATTTTCACAACTGAGTTGTTGTTTTGACAGCTGCGAAAAAATGTTATTAAGAAAACTTGTCGGGAATCGATTTTTTTAAACTATAAAAACCAACGTTCTACAAGTGCTAATAACTATTTTCAATTTTTACTAACAACTTTTGTGTTTATGGTAAAAAATGAAAATAGTTATTATGAAACTCTATTGTAACGATAGTGAAAGAAGAAATTGCATTTTTACTAAAAACTTTTGTGTTTTTGGTAAAAGTTGAAAATAGTTATGATGAAACTCTATTGTAACAAAAGTGAAAGAAGAAATTGTATATATTACTCTGGAATGTTCCACAGAGCGCGCTACTGTAATTGCGGCGTTATCGAAAGTTTCGGAAAGTTCGAGAAACAAGCACGATATATACGCGCGAGCTAGTGGCGCTGCAGGCAGTCAGTCTATCACGAACGTCCGAGTGCTCAACATCTGGTTATAAATAAATAGTGACAGTGTGATGTAAATAAATGTGTTAACTGCACTATTTAGAGTACATTTAACACATTTATTTACTAAAACAATGTCTATTTTAATAAATAGACATTTTTTTCTCATTTCCAAGTCTGGTTTCACTTATCAGGGTTTAATCAGACTTGGAAATAAGTAAAACAATATCTATTTATTAAAATAGATATTTTTTTACTCATTTCCAAGTCTGGTTTCACTTATCAGGGTTTAATCAGACTTGGAAATGAGTAAAACAATGTCTATTTATTAAAATAGACATTTTGTTACTCATTTTCAAGTCGGAGTTTAATCAGACTTGGAAATGAGTAAAACAATGTCTATTTATTAAAATAGACATTTTTTTTAGTAAATAAATGTATTTAGATAGTAAATAAATGTGTTAAGTGATTTCGTAACACTATACTACGAGACGTTTCGTTTTGCTAAAGTTTTCTTTCTAATAATATTTCACGTACCGAATAGCCAATTTTATATGAAATTTCTTCTTGACAGGTTACGTATACATTCGAAGGAAGAGGATTAGTGCACACCCCGTACAAATATGGATTCAACGAAGAGTGGCTGTTTGATATACTTTACTCAAAATTGAAATTGTATAAGAAAATAATATTCTGATGAGATTTCCAAACATTATTTATAATATATGTATATTCCAAAAAAAAATATTTATGAAAAATTTTATTGAGAAAGAACGGGTATAATTATTCAATAATTTATGCAATCTTATAAAACAAAATAAACAAAACATTCTAGCCTTTTCTTCAAGAATCTATGTTTTTTGTATTTTTTATTATATTAACAGCTTCTTTGCCTTTTATGGTTCTTTCAAATAATTACAAATATTTTTAATTAAATAAAAATGATTTGAAAATAATTGCCACGCCAATGGAAATCTAGTGGATTTTTTTTTCATTCGATCAGTTGTGCCAACATGCGTATTGCATTGCATTGTTGATCAGTCTGTTGAGCCAGGGGGGTTCGGATAATATATGAAATTGGGAAACACGGCTTTAGTTGTCCACTTGAGCACTGGAGGCGCTGAAGTCTCAAGTGGAAAATTTAAAATATTTTATTTTTGGGCTTTTACAATGATTTATTTATTATTGGTGACTTTTGTCGCCCTATAAGGTATATTTCTTAAACATTTATAGTTTTAATTAAACATTAAAGATGTTCTAAATAAAGATCAGTTTGCCATATTTCAATTTGATTGATGTAAATCATATGAATTGTTTTTGACAGTTTTTTTTTGTATTCGTCAGAAGTTTCTTCACTTTTACTTATAAAACTACAACTGGTAAGTTATTATTTGTAGTTTAAAGTACGTTTGCTTATTAATTTCTATGAATTGTTTATTTTTGAAAGAATATACATAACTTAAAATTATGAACCAATCGAGCAATAATTAATTATTAATAAATATAATTTATTTCCCACATTCTCAAAATATATTTTCGGTCTATAAATCTTCATTTTTTTATATAGTTTATGCTTTTTACAATATTTTCTATCAGAAAAAATGTATTTAACATAGACGTTTTTGAAGTAATATTTATATCCATATTTTTCTAGATTCTTTAAGGAAAGGAGTTCATAAAATTATCCAGCTGAGAGATATCAATTAATTAAAATTATAACTGTTGTTAATATGTTTTAATTAATATATGAATGTAATAACAGGTTAAATGATACTTTTATAAGTTTAATATATTTTACTTAAAAATATTGTTGTTTTTATGTTATTTTTTATGTTTTTTTTTTTCAGATAATTTTATTAATTGCAATTTCTTATTTGCATGATCTACCGATATTTTTTTCCTGTAAAATAGCACATTTATAAAAAAAACTTTTATATGAATAATTGGAAGTAAAATAGTGAACAAAAAATTATAAATAGAACAATGTTCAAAAGTCCCGCCATTAGTTATATTATAGTGTATATATGAACCTAACCTCAAAAACCTTATAAAGGTTTGAAACTTGGGAAATAGTTGTCCACTTGAGCACTGGATGGCGTTGCACGCGTTTCCCGCTAAATACATGGATCTGGCCCTCTTATACTTTATCTCTATGGTAGAGCTAACACAGTTAAAAATATTTGTAAATAGAAAAAAGTATTTACTCACTTAGTCATAAATTTAGTGTTATACAAACAAAGTTTAAAATATTTTATTCAATAACTCATTCAGTAAATTTGCTATAGAATATTTTTTTTCGATTTTTTTTAAATTCTATTTTGTAGCTGTTTTACGTATAAGACTATTTTTCTTTTTTTGTATTACATTCCCTGTAATTGAAATAAATTAATAATTCATACAAATAAAATAAAATATTTTTAATTAAAATAAATTGCTTCAATATTTCACAGTTCACATTTCACGATTATTTTTTTTAATAGCATTTGTATTTACCGAACAACTTTGTGAATATGTTGACGTAAATCTCTAAGAGCAAATTGAAAACAAACTCTTGAGTTTTGAAAGTATTCAAATCGCCATTTTTGTGCTCCAGTTGCTTGTTAAGCAACTCTATGGAGTATTCGTCAATAGAATACTCGTTATTCACAAAAGTGACTTGTACAGATGGAGTTGAGTATTGATCGTATGAAACAGTCAATCTTGCTACAGCATGGAAATTATCTGAAAAAAATTAATAAATTATATAATTTGTAAAAATGTATATAAAAAAAGATTGCACTGACTTTATATTAGCTTTAAATGTTGATAAATCGTTATCCGTGAATATTTTGTGCAGTGGGCTGTTTTCTTTAATATAAATATTTAATGGATGGATGTAATACTTACGGACTTGTCCTTTGTAATACCCAGCCAATGGACCCTCTTTTATATTAGCATAAATATCCAGAGTATCGTAATCGATTTTCAGTTCGAAGCCATCGTGGAAACATCTTAAAGATTACATGAATGATTACAAGAATACTTTTCATTAATAATGATAGAAAAAAAGGATTAATTCACTTGGTCACAGTTATTTAAATAAATTAAAAGAAAGTAATTAACTAATTATTTTCTCTTTAGCTACTGTGACAATTTGAATTATGTTACAAAATATATAATTTGTTAATTATTTTCAAAATATTTTAATTTAATTTAATAATCTTTTTTTTTTAAATACTTTACATTTGTTTGGAGTAATTTCCTTTGCGAATGTTGTGGACGTGAATGTCGGTTAAGATGGTGTTGAATGGTGATGAATCGGTGTCGCCAATCTGGTGGTCGAATTTTTCGAGGTAGAAAGGATCAAATCCGTATTCCCAATGGGCCAGATCGCACAGTATTTTCACAGCGTCGATGCAGCATTTTGAATGCTCGCCGATTCTACAAGATTGAAAGTGACAGGCGTCTGAAATAGAAAATAAAAAATGTTATCCGCACAATTACCATCAATGACATCCTATTCGACTCTAAGCTCTCCTCAAACCACACCTCCTTTTCTATAAAATCAAAATTAAAAACAAGGCCTGGAATGTTATATGTGTTATGTACAAGCAACAAGGTATATCCATTTAAACCGCCACTCATATATACAAATCCATTTACTGGCTCCTGTTATATTATGATTCTTTCGTCGTCATACAACTTATTCCTTCTATCATTTATTAATAATAACCCTTATTTGAGAATATATTATGAAAATATTTATTTTTTTTATATTATATGTTCCTCTTCACATAAAAACATAACCTCGTCGGCTTCATAATGCGCACCTCCAATCACTTTACAGATACTAACGTTCTGAAGTCACTATGAATGCATTTTTTGATACAAAGAAAACACTTAACTTTTTTATACCACTTTTATTTTACTTTAGTGCCTAGTTCCAACTACACGGTAATCATAATCAAACTACAGAAACTTCCAAGTTCATTGAAACGTTTAACTGTTCGACTAATGGTTGATTGGTGAACTCCTAACAAATTAGCCACATATTTATGATTTTCGATATCTTATGCAAGTCGCCTTAAGAAACTGGAGTTCTACCAGTTTAGAGCTAAGCAGAGTTCTAGCAGCAATTCGAAATGTAGCAATTTCTGGATGAACGGTCAGGAGAAGCCTTAATGAAAGAGGATTGGACAGTAGAAGACCAGCTATGGAACCACGCGTAAATTGGATCATTGAAGACTGGAAGCGAGTTTTTTCAGACGAAACAAACGTTTCAATGAACTTGGAAGGTACTGTACAATCTCTTGTCCTGTGATTCTACAGAAACTTCCAAGTTTATTGAAATGTTTAACTGTTCGACTAATGGTTGATTGGTGAACTCCTAACAAATTAGCCACATATTTATGATTTGCGATATCTTATGCAAGTCGCCTTAAGAATCAGGAGTTCTACCAGTTTAGAGCTAAGCAGAGCTTTAGCAGTAACTCGAAATGTAGCAATTTCTAGATGAACGGTTATAATAAATCTTAATGAAAGCGGATTGGACAGAAGACCAGCTATGGAACATAGTGTTACTAGACTACGTTTTACAAGTGAACGCGTAAATTGGACGAAGACTGGAGCGAGTTTTGTTTTCAGACGAAACAAGAGTAAGTTTAAATTCACCAGATAGATGTCGAAGGCGTGTTAATTTTGTCCAGGAGTTTACACAAAAAAAAATATGCTACGTGTGAATATTGCATTTATTAAACTATTTAACGTTATTACATTTTTTACTAGATCAATTTACGTACCGATTTTGCAAAACTCGTAGGATTGCACGAACAACACGTGACAAACCGCAATGATAGCGATTTTCAAAAACATCTTTATAATTTTTTTGTTTATCCGTTCAAAACAGTTGGAACTGCACTCGCCGATTCATTTGTCCAAATTATATATACATGTCCCCAGCCAAATTTACATTTAAATATTCAACCACATAAAAAAAGGCAAACAATAAAACTGATAACAATTATAAGAATGGAAATTTAGGTATTTATTTCCATTGGAATTGTTGATTTATAAATATTAAAATTTACGTTATTCTTTTTTCCACTAAATTTTAAATATAACAAAATATTTAAATTTGCTTCAGAAAATTATTTTAACTAACGTCTGGAAACTGTTTTGATAAAGAGTGAGTTAAGATTATTATACGTTCTTCAAGGAAAAAAGTATCACAACCAGAAAACTAAATAAATAAAATAAAAAATCAGCGAACTTTAGGGCTTGCGAAATTCCAGAAATGTTTTTGTTTTTTAATTAAAAATCAATAAAGTATTGCTCGTCGGCCAAAAAAATCGTTTTCATTAATAACCTCGATAAGAAATTAAAAAAAAAAATAGCGAATTTTAGTAGTCTAAAAGTATAAAATAAAATGTAAAAAAAATTTAGTGTTTGCGAAATTTCAGAAATGTTTTTAGCTAAAAGTTAAAAACAAAAACATTTCTGATTTTTTTTAGCTAAAAGTTAAAAACAAAAACATTTCTGATTTTTTTTTAGCTAAAAGTTAAAAACAAAAACATTTTTGAAATTTTGCAACCACTATTACTTTCCCCGGACCCCTGTCCAAGGGAAAGTATTGTGATCGTGAAAATTTTCGAACCGCCAATTTCAACAAATATGCACGTTTTGAGGTTCCCTGAGTCCATTCCATCGAGTTTTGAAAAATGTCTATTTACTACTTATAGTAAAAAATTGTTACAATTTTTGTAAAATGGTGAATTTTTCCGTAAATAAAATTATTATTATGTCTGTGTGTGTGTCTGTGTGTGTGTCTGTGTGTTTCCGCGATAGTGCCTAAGCGGCTAAATGAATTAAGCCCAAACTTTATATCTAAGCATCAAAACTCATTAAGTGCAACTTTATTCTTAGCAATTTTTCATTTTTAATTCGGATAGAAAAATGTTTGAAATAAAAGTTGTAAATCTTGGAAAATAAATAATTTATGTTATAAAACATTTATTGTAGGACTTTCGGTTTTAATTTTATAAGCGGAAGAATTTCTTTTACCTCATAAATTTCCTTAGAAATAAGCAATTATTTTTATGTTGTCAGTGGACACTTTAATTATTGAAATAATTATTTTAATGACAAATAAAACGTCAAAGTGCCGTGAAAGACCTCCAGTTTAAAAATATTTAAAAATTCACAGGGGAAAGTACCATGATGAACACATCACCATTTTTTTATAAGTTATTGTTTGTCAGTCGAAAAAAAAAAACACGTTAGTTTAATTTTTATTTGAAACATTTTTTGAAATACTTGAATGATGCTTTCTTCACAAGATTTATTAAAAGCAGATGTACATTGGCACATTCTTTCGGGCATTGACATTGATAATGGTCAGATCTTGCCTGAAATGTACATCTGTTTTTAATAAACCAAGTAAAGAATATTCAATCTTTCATTAAATAGTATTTTTTTGAAGTATTTTAGAATTATTGAGGTGTTCCGATAATTTGAATTAACTATGTATATAAAAATCTCTGTGCACACTCAATTCCAATATCCAACATAAATATAACAACCGTGTTTGCGCCAAATGTAGCAAAAAATCGAAGCGACCGACGGATAGACTTCTTTGATTTATTTTATTTCGTGTATTTATTTAATTTTAGATACAACTAAAAGGCAATAAAATATTGTTAAATTTTTCTCGAGCCGAGCCGAATATGCGTAATTTGAGATAATCCTCGCGTAAGGATTAAGTTGTAAACGCCACCATTTTCAATTCCGATCCACCTAAAAAATTCCCCGCAATGTGATTCTATTTTCTTGTTTAATTTATATATTTTTCACATTCTCTTCTCGTTGTATACTCCCACTTTTTTCCGTTTTTTGTAAATTTGTATTTGATTTTCTTACTGGGTTGATTGATAAGGCGTTAAAATGTTTAAAATCCACATTCACTTAGTATAAATAAAATTAAGAATAATTTTTGATTTTCAAATGAGTGTGTATATTTTCACAACAATTGTTTCGCAAATTTATTGTTTCAATAAATTGTGAAAAAAATACTCTTTTGAAAATCATAAATCATTCATAATTTTATTTATATTAAGTTATTTTCTTACAAGAGAGTCTTTTCTCAACTTTGAAACGAGCAAATTCACGTTCTTCGATCGTAACCGCGTTATATTTCACTTTTAATTCATTTTTTTATTCTGTATTTTTGTTATCTATTCGCTGATTATTACGACTTGTTTTTGTTTTCTTCTACATTGATTTATTTTATTATTCTTTAAATTGCATTTACATTTTTATAAGTTAAGTATTATACAGATTGTTAGTGTTAGTTATATTTTATTTTAGAATCAATTCTTGAATTATGTTGTTGTATAATGGTTGTTACCGTAAGTAAATATATATATATATATCATATTTTCCATCAGTAAACTTCTATATATATATATATATATATATATATATATAGTATATACTTTTATATACTGGACTGAAATAAATAAATTTGTACCCGTGAGAGAGTAATTTCTGGAGTCCACTATACTTGTGTGTGTCCTCAATGCTTTCTCAGAATATAATATATAAAAATATACTGGACTGAAATAAATAAATGAAGAGAAAAAATAAATTTTAAATTTTCCACGGGAGTATTTGTTTTACTTCTTTCTTTAAGAGAATATTATCCTAAAATACATCTATGTAGTGCTCAAGTTAGTAAACAATTTGAAAATAAACAAACAAATAAAATGTTTCAAATTTACATTAATGAAGCATTTCTATTTTTTTTAAATTTGAAACAATTTATTTTATTTCGATTTGCATAAATAATTATAATATATTTAAAAAAGGGCATAAACAATATGCAAATAGATGAATAATAAAATTAATATTCTGCATTCTATATGCTGATTTTTAATATTGATTTAAATATTCAATAAAATTATGTGTGATAGAAGTTTACTGATGGAAAATATGATAAGCCGCTATTTAAAATTCGAGAATAATTAAAATATTTGCGGAAATTGTTTTGTTCAGCTTATTTTCATAAATAAAATTATAATTTGCATTTTTGTTAAATGTATTAAACAAAAACTAAAGTAAATAAAAAAAACAATAAAGTTGTAACATTCTTTTTGCTTTAATAATTGGTTCTAAATTCAAATTTTCACAAATGCCCCCTTAAAAAATTGGTTGGCGCGATTGTGGCTGCACTTCCAGAAGTACGGTAAAGCCAATTCTCCTAAGATTCATTGAACGAATGTGTGTATAGTTAGGGGTGGCAATGATATATCGTTTATCGGCCCTATTCCCTATCGAAAACGCTATGTTTGACAGCACGCTATTCTTCAAGGTTACGTTATATGGCTGTTTTGTATTCCGTATCGCGCTAAACTGTTATATCAGTCAAACAGTCAAAGCTCAGCGCCATGACAGCCGCTAAAATCGTTGGAAATAGCAGGCACCGAAATAGATCCAGTTATCATAGCGTTTAGCCGCTTTTCGAGGTTATTTTCAATTCAAATTGTTTTTTAGCGGTAGTTTAATAAATATTATTGTATTTTTGGCTTATTCTCTTGTAAAATTGAATTTAAACTATCAAAAAAAAAAAAAAACGACACCAATTGGTAAAAGGGGACATCGATTATATATATACAGAGAGTTTTATGTAACACCGAACATACTAGAATGTACTCAATGTAAATTTTCCTATGTTCGATTTGTTCAGGAACGCATAAAAGCATTGGGTGCGATGTGATTGGCTACGATTCGTTTAGCGAATATCGATATATCGGTTCGAAATATCGATGCTTTTTGTTTCGATAACTTGATAAAGCAATACTTTTTGTTTCGATATATATATATATATATATATAAGTAACCAGATGGTCACACAATGCTATTATTCATTTATTCCTTTGTTAGATAACGTGTCCTCTTTGTTTTAAATACATTTCTTATTATAAATAGGTAGTAAGCACTTTGTTATCGCACACTAGATATAAGCGTAATTGTAATTATATAAATTCATTATCCATTAATTTTAGTTTAGTCTAAGTTTGAATTGTAATGAGCTAACATCTCAAATAAAAATTGTTTTTAAAAAGCAAAGTTGCTCCCGCAAACTTGTAATTGGCGCAGTCGGTAGGATACCCAAAAGAATAGTATTCTTTTCGTTTTAACGATTAATTGGGTATCAGTGTAAATTCGCTCGACCGAAGTACCTAAGAGTTCTCTAAAAATCGAGAAAGCAGCTCAACGGACCCCGGAACGAGAGAATTGCAGTCATCACGTCACATCGTCACCTGGAGAGACTCCAAAAATCGAGTATCCACTCCTCAGGGTCATCAGCACGTGAAGACATCGTTGTCAGCAACTTCATACGGCTCCATTCAGCGAATCCCGCGATGAAAACGCTGTCGATTCTTTGGTGAGTAACAAGTTTTTTAGAGGCATTTACTAACTTCATGTTATCTCGCGAATTGGAATTAGATTCCGATTCTCATTCAGACTCAGATTCATATCCCAATAATTACTCCTCCCGAGATCGATCCCGATCACCTAGAATAAATATGGCGAATCCAGGCCAAGGTCAAGTTTACCAACTTAAATCAGAATATCTGAACATGATCCCAGAATTTAATGGTGAACCTGAATTATTATCACGGTTCATCGAAATTTCCGAAAAATTAGTTACAAAATTTTACGATGCTGGAAATCCTAATGATTTCCAAAATGATTATTTAATGTCTTCAATTTTAGCAAAGATAAAAGGTAATGCAGCAAAAAATATTGCGTCTAGTATAATAACTACTTGGGATGATTTAAAACAGGCATTATTAAATGCCTACGGTGACAAAAGAGATCACTACAGCCTGAATTTTGAGATTTGTACACTAAAACAAAACCATCAAGAGTCCCCATTTGATTACTATAATAGGATCCAAAACCTATTAAATTTACAAATATCATATATTAATTCGCACGGCGCTACGGCCGAACAAAAAAATACACTTACACACTTTTTTAGACAAAATTGCTTAAAAGCCCTATTACGCGGATTACGCGACCCTATTGGCTCGCATTTAAGAGTAAAAGCCCCAGCTGATCTAAACGCAGCCCTTAATATGTTAACAAATGATTTCCAAACTGAAATTATTTCCAATCAAATGTCTAGTATTAAATTAAATCCTAATCGTTCAAATTTGAATCAGTCGACTAGGCCCACAAATCCAAATAACCATGCTTTTTATAGACCAAGTTTTCAATATAAAAGAGGAAATAATAATACTCCTACGACCATTAATCAAATTCAAAAGAGACTAAAACCGAATTACCCAAATTCATCTAATTTTCATAATAATAATTATAGGCCACATTTTTATTCAAATCCTAATAACAATTATAAGAACATTCAAAATATCGCACAACAAAATCAGCCAACGCCTATGTCAACCACAACGGCTCATACATTCCGACCTAATAACCCTAATCGCCAAGGTCATGAACTTTATAATATTGAAGAGCAAGCTGACCAGAATAATTTTTTAGACATAGACGCCTCGACTCGGAATCCCGAATCGAATCCTTAGGTCTCATAAATTTTAGTAGTAAACTTCCACATATTTATGACTATAATAGAAAATTAAAAATATTAATAGATTCCGGTAGTACTAGATCATTTATAAATCCGCAAATAGCTTATAAACTATTTAATAAAAATATAAAAAATGATTTATTTGATGTAACCAGCGCACATGGTACATCAAAAGGAAATAAAAGCACTGAAATCTCATTTTCGGAGATATTTAAAAATAACTTTGCTTCGAAATTAAAATTCTTTTTATTTAATTTCCATAAATCATTCGATATCCTTTTAGGATTAGATCATCTTAAAAAATTAAGGTTAAATATCGATTTTGGACGTGATTTGTTAATCGGTCCTAATTGCGAAATTCCAATTAAATATGGAATTATTAATGATAATATATCTGACTCGCAGGCTAAGCGAATATTAGTACCTGCCCAAAGTCAGCAAATTATTGAAGTCGATATCGATAATATTTCGGATGGTAACATAATTATACCTTGTATGAGGATAGAACATATCGAAATTCCAGAATGCTTAACAGTTGTGAAAAACAAGAGAGCTATCTGCTCTGTAATTAATACATCCGACGTTGATAGTAACGTTATCTTAAAGAAACCGTTTATCGTCGAAGGAATTAATGAATATAATCTCCTTCCGATTAAGCATTTAAATACAAAAAACAAAACTAACACAAACCTTAATTTACTTAATACAAATAATTCAAAATTTAATCTTAATCTCATACGTACAGAGCATATGAACGATGAAGAAAAAAGATTTATTAATAATTTAATATCTAATTATTCAGATATTTTTCATGTCAATGAAAATAAATTGACATTCACTAATAAAATTAAGCATAAAATAAATACCTCTGATGAAATTCCTGTGTATACAAAAACCTATCGTTATCCAGAAGTACACAGAGAAGAAGTAAATAAACAAGTACAAGAAATGCTTAAACAAAATATAATAAGACCATCATTTAGCCCATGGTCTTCCCCTATTTGGGTTGTACCAAAAAAAATTGACGCTTCAGGGCAACGTAAATGGCGTGTTGTAGTGGATTATCGCAAACTCAATGAAAAAACTATTGGTGACCGATATCCTTTACCAAATATTAGTGATCTTCTTGACAAACTCGGTAAATGTCAATATTTCACAACCCTCGACCTTGCGTCGGGTTTTCATCAAATAGAGATTGATGAACGCGATATTCCAAAAACCGCATTTAATACTCAAAACGGGCATTACGAATTTCTAAGAATGCCTTTCGGTTTAAAGAATGCCCCTGCTACATTTCAACGCGTTATGGATGACGTCTTAAGAGGGTTACAGAATAACACTTGTCTCGTTTACATGGATGACATAATAATATTTTCCACTAGTCTTCAAGAACATATTGTTCGATTAAAAGAAGTTTTCAATAGACTACGCGAATCAAATTTAAAAATCCAATTAGATAAATCGGAATTTCTCCGCAAAGAAGTAGCGTATTTAGGACATATTGTTACACCATCAGGAGTGAAACCTAATCCTGACAAAATCCGTTCTATTCAAAACTTTCCTATACCAAAAAACACAAAACAATTAAAAGGATTTCTAGGACTTTTAGGGTATTATAGAAAATTTATCAAAGATTTCGCAGCTTTGACAAAACCATTAACAAAATGCTTGAAGAAAGATGCAAAAATTGATATCGAAAATCTAGAATATAAAAATGCTTTCATTTATGTAAAGAAGTATTGTCAAATCAGCCTCTTCTCCAATACCCAGATTTTACAAAGCCCTTTATATTAACCACCGATGCTAGCAATTATGCTATCGGTTCAGTTTTATCTCAAGGACGAATTGGTAATGACCTACCCGTCGCTTATGCAAGTAGAACCCTTAATGAATCCGAAATAAATTACTCAACAATAGAAAAAGAATTACTCGCGATAGTTTGGTCCGTAAAATACTTTAGACCATATTTATATGGAAGACCCTTTGAAATAGTTACTGATCATAAGCCCCTTCAATGGCTTATGAATATTAAAGAACCAAACTCGAAACTAGTTAGGTGGAAACTTAAATTATCAGAGTACGATTTTAAAATAACTTATAAAAAAGGATCATTAAATAAAAACGCAGACGCTCTATCTAGAATAGAATTAAATGTTAATGAACAGTACAAGGAAAACGAAAGCTTCTACATTAGAGAATTTGACGAATCATTTATCAATCAACCAGATGATAAATTATCAATGATAGTTCAACCCCCTATGTCTGCACGTGTAAATGAAAATGATGATATTACTATTCACTCAAATGTTGAAAATCCAACATTCGATATTCCGATAATCGATAAAGCTATCAACCTTTTTAATAATCAAATAATAATTTCCCAAATCGACCAATCCGCCTCATTACCACAAATTAATAACTTGTTTAATAATACAAAATCTAGGATAAATATAGAGTTTTCAAAAATTAACTTTGAAACAGAAATTGTCAAATTCATAAAAGAATATATAGTTCCCGATGTGAAATATCACTTATATTTTAAAAATTTCCCTTATGAACAATTCTGTACAGTAGTACAAAAATATTTTAGTAGTTCAAATATAAAATTTGTAAAATGTACACAACTATTAATAGATATACAAAATGAAAATGATATAGATGAAATAATAAAAAATTATCATGAAGGTAAAACCAACCATAGAGGTATTGATGAAACCGAGGCTCAGCTTAAAAGAAAATATTATTGGCCTAAAATGCGAGTAAACATTGAAAAATTCATAAATAATTGTGAGGTATGTTTAGTTTCGAAATACGACCGTAAACCTTTAAAATTAAAATTTAATATTACACCAACGGCAGTCAAACCATTTCAAATTGTTCATATAGATAGCATTACAATAGAAAATCAAAAATTCCTAACGATAATCGATTCATTTTCTAAGTATACACAACTCTATACATTAAAATCGTATCAAGCCATAGAAATAGCGAACAATTTAATAAAATTCTTTTCACATCATGGCATTCCTACTCAAATAATTGCCGATAATCACCTCGAATTTAAAAATAGTGTAATTAAGGAATTAATGGATCTTCATAAAATTAATCTCCATTTTATTAGTTCACAACACCCCGAATCTAATGGTATGGTTGAACGAGTACATTCTACATTGATAGAACATGTAAGATTACTAAATAATCAAGATATTTATAAAAATGAACCCATTGACACAAAGATATTGTATGCGCTATTAGCCTACAATAATTCGATTCACTCTGTAACTAAATTTAAACCTATAGAAATTATATCTGGCCATATAGATAATAATTCCCCAATGAGTGTTGATTTAGAGACACACATTTTAAATGATTATGTTCAAAATCACAAAAATAAAGTAAAAATATTGTACGGAATTGTAAACGAAAGAATCGAAGAAAATAAAAATAAAACAATAAAGAGAATAAATGCATCTCGCGAAGATCTGCCCGAAATACCACAAACAGTATTTATTAAAAACAAACAAAAACAAGCTAAGAGTAAAAATAAATTCAAAAAGGAAAATTTATTAAAGATCAACGATGAATTAAAAACCGCTAAAATAGATGTTAAACACCATAATACTGTGAACAAAATTCACCTATCCAACGTCAAAAGGCCTAGAGCTAGGACAAATATAAATAGTGAATTAAGTTTCGAACTTTTCAATAATAAATTAAACAATAATGAAATTGAGACTAATAATAATGTTATAGAAATCAAAGGTGATCTATTTGATGCTCCTAATGATTTCTCACTTGCTCAATGTGTTAGTAAAGATTTAAAAATGAGTTCAGGCATTGCTCAAAATTTTAAGTTAAAATTTGGAAAAGTTCAACAACTACACAAACAGAGAGCTCAATTGTATTCACTCTGTTATCTAAAAGAAGATAAAAGATATATTCTCTATCTTATAACTAAAGAACATTATTTTGAAAAACCTAGTCTTAAAGATTTATTTAAAACACTAATTAACCTCAAACAATTCTGCCAAGAAAATAAAATTAATAAACTTGCAATCCCGAAATTAGGATGTGGGTTGGATCAGCTAGAATACAATATTGTACGAAAAATGATCAATTATGTTTTCAATAAATCGAATACTCTTATTCACATCTACATTCAAAAATCTAAATTAGACGAATCACTTCCAGGTACGTCATCATCCCTGCAATTATTGGAATCGAAATAACCGACATCACCCATAATGTAGGACTACTACCCGTTCACTTAGGAGTAGCAAAACTTGAACGAACGAAACATACATTCGTTCATGAATACAACTTAAAACCCGTATTTCATGAATTTAATAATTTGGATAATCAATATGGATACTTAATGTCAACAATAAATAATATTTCAAAGTTTCAACGAGACTTTCAAAATTATAATAAAATACTTAATCAATCAAGAGATAATGTATTTCATCAAATTCAGATTATTCAATCTTACTCTAAATTAAAAAGAAACAAAAGAGGATTAATTGATGGGCTTGGTTTAATTATAAAAACAATCACCGGTAACATGGATGCCGCTGATAACGAAAGAATTAATAAAATTCTTGATCACATGAAATCTAATCAAAATCAATTGCAAGAACAATTAAATTTTGGCTATAGTGTTAACTCCCAAATCATCGCAAAATTTAACAAAACTGTTAAGGATATTGAACACAATCAAGATATACTTAAATCACGAATAATGCAACTAAATGTAATATTGAACACAGATATTGATCATCAACACATTTTGTTTGTTAAAGACCTTTTTAATCAAATGATTTTATTATTTGGGTTAATTTCAGATATTCTCCAAAATATAATAAACTCATTGTCATTTTGTAAATCTAAAATTCTACATACTGACATTATTACTCCTCAAGACCTACTTAAAGAATTAATTAAAATATCTAATCATTATAGTGAAGAATTACCCTTCGAATTGAAATCTGAAAACATTTTAGATTATGAATCAATTATTACTGTTAATTGTAAAGTCGAAAATTCAATCATTAATTATTTCCTAACATTACCCATTAATTATGAGAAAATATTTGATTTATATTACTTGTATCCTATTCCCACTATGCTAGAATCTGAATTTGTTACTATTATACCTACTATAAAATATTTATTAAAATCAAAAATTGATAATACAATTTGGCCTCTAAACAGCTTGTGTCATCAAGGTAGTAAATACTTTCAATGTTCAAGCAAACTAATTTTAAACTATAAACCAGATTGCGAAACCAATATTTTATTGAACAGAAAACCAGTCGATTGTCAATATTCTAGCTTGAATATTGAACGAAATCATTTGGAAAATATTCCAATAACAAACCAATATCTCGCTGTATTCCCCGAAGAAGAGATGTTAAAGATTACCTGTCCACACCAGGAACAGACCAAAGGACTACGTGGGATCTTCATCATCAAATTGGACAAATGTTCAATGACCTACAAGGACAACATTATTCCCACACAAGAAATAACGTATGGAAGTCCGACGATAATAAGTGCTTCAGAATTAAAACTTGAACATTATAATTTAAGTAATATCAAAATAAACTTGAAACGATTAAATCTCGAAGACATTCCCGGATACGCTCGAACACCTAAAATGTACAATGATGTAATTTCAGTGAAACCAAGTGTCTGGACAATTTTGTTATATTTCATAATAATAATTAGTATTTGTAGCATTATTTACTTTCGCTATTTTAGAAAAAATATTAACCAAGAATATAAAAAGGACGTTGAAATCTCTCTCCCAGGATGTGCAAAAATCTAAGGGGTGAGGAGTAACCAGATGGTCACACAATGCTATTATTCATTTATTCCTTTGTTAGATAACGTGTCCTCTTTGTTTTAAATACATTTCTTATTATAAATAGGTAGTAAGCACTTTGTTATCGCACACTAGATATAAGCGTAATTGTAATTATATAAATTCATTATCCATTAATTTTAGTTTAGTCTAAGTTTGAATTGTAATGAGCTAACATCTCAAATAAAAATTGTTTTTAAAAAGCAAAGTTGCTCCCGCAAACTTGTAATTTATATATATATATATGGGTCCTGAGTAGAAAACACAGACTCTCTTGGAGGTCGGCAGTACAGGAGACGTACTCCTTATTTAAAACTCCAACGAGTTATCGATGATCCCGTGAGAGTAATTTCTTGAGTCTACTATCCTCCTGGGTGTCCTCAATGCTTTCGCAGAAGATGCGCCAACAAGATGCTGCCTTATGAATTTCTTAACTTCTCTAAGGCCGCCTTTTTACAACAGTGGTTCCTAACCGGTGGTCCATGAGAATTAAAATATGGTTCGCAAAGCTAGGCATGGGCACGTAGATCTTATAAATTTGATTCCCTTGAGAAGTTTTTGTGTAGAAAAGATATTGCATACACTTAAATTCGGGAAATCTTATGCTCTTCTAAACGACTTATTTATGTGAATAGGGGTTTTCTGCTATGCTTGTAATTAAAAACAAGTCCTGGAATCGATTGAGCATGTATCTTTGAGCAGTAACATTAGCCCCGAGATTCCCCAGCTTGTAAAACAGTTTCAATCTCAAAAATCACATTGATGATTTCCCAAATTTAATTTTCTATTAAAAATGTTCTTTTTTATATTATTAATTTTAATGAGAATGTTAAAAGTTTCGATTAAGGTTTATTATAAGATTAACACAGTTTATTATTTGTAAATCTTGTGGACCCTACTAAGAACACGAGAATCATATTGGTCCCTAGTGAAAGAAAACCGCTGTTTTACATGATCCAGGCAGAGTTAAGCATGGGCTCTTGGCTTTGTTATACATTTCTTTTGTCATTTTCTTGAGGTTGTTGAATTCCGGGCGCCATCAAGGTATGGCAGTGCCGGACCCTCTCCTTCTCATGATCCAGTCAAAGTAAAGCCTTTAGACCTTAGCTCTATTATACCTTTCCTTTGTTTCTTTTTTGAGGGAGTCGAGTTCTGTGCCCCTTTAAGGTGTAGCACTTTCCTCCTCAGGATTCAGTGAGAGCTGCACCTTTAGCTCTTGGATCTGTTATACCTTTCCTTTGACTCATTTTTGAGGAAGTCACGTTTTGTGCACCTTTTTTTGTGGCACTTCCGGACTCTCTCCTTCTCAGGATCCAGTCAGAGCTAAGCCTTAATCTCTTGGCGTTTTTATAGCTTTCTTTTGTTTATTTTTTTAGGGAGCCGAGTTCCGGACAACACCAAGGTGTGGCACTGCCGTACTTTGTTCTCCTCGCGAAGAAATAGGTTCAGACAAGACGTTCGATCTTACTATTTCTCGGAATAGAAGTAGTTTTTCTCTCAAAAACGTCAGTGATAAATCGGACTTGAGGCAATGCAATCACGTATTTCTCGCGGAATTTATTGAAAAATATAAAAGTTTACCATATTTGTGGCAGATACAAAATAAAGAATATGGTAACTTTAATAAAAAAAACCTCGCATAAGAAGAGCTTATGAAAAAATATAAAGATGGCAAGTAAAGAGAGTGTTCCAAAAAAAAAAAAATTAACTCATTGAAATCGGATTTTAGTAACGAATGAAAGAAAAAGAAAATGCCATCTATTGCCTAATTTCATGCGGCATCGTCGACGATTTGGATCTACAATGTAGAATTTATGAGAACGAAATTCACTAAATAAAATATTTAACCACCATTCATCTAGCGTATGGATGACTGGTGAAGGCTGTTTCAGTTTTTCGAACCTCATCAGACCAATCTGTAATGCATTAATGAAAGTCCTTCAAACTGCGTCCGGTTACAAGATATCTTAGAATTGCTGTGAGTCTTCTATAGGATAAAATGACTTTTCTCAAGCAGGTGTCTTGTTTCTGTACGTACTGTGGCTATAGGCTGAGATTCGTAAATAATTGCGCCAGTCATCAGATTCCCCTCTTAATTCTTTCAAATAAGGATGCAACGATTGAGAGGAGTGATGAAAAGGAAAAGGATGAAAAGATTAGCATCCTATCTTTTCATCCTTTTCCTTTTCATCACTCCTCTCAATCGTTGCATTCTTATTTTGGGAAAAATAAACGAAAACAACTATACTTCCTGCATAATCAAATTAATGATTAAATAATCACTGACAATACACTATAACTCGAGTCTGGATTAGAATTGAGGTAGAAAATGTTACTGCATAAACACTGGACAAAACGTAGGTTTTGTTTTCCGCTTTACATGATCGACAAAATAAGACGTAGCGTGTAAACCGGCCTTTAAGTATTCGCACCTGCACTTTCCTCGCAAGAAAGTGCTCTCAATAGTGTATTTTAGTTTTCATGTATTTTTGAAGGTGCATCCTTGTCCATATTTCTCGAAAGCGTACAGCGACGGCCTGCTAACCGTGACTAGAAAGTGATCTGAATTTAAAACGTCTTGGCTCACTTTCTACTCCCTGATTTTACCTGAGATGCTCATGGTAACCACTGCTAATCTTTATCTGAAATTAAAACGTCTTCGCCTCACTTTCCACTCGCTGACTTTACCTGAGATGCTCATGGTAGCCACTGCATATCTGCCACAGTTTGGCCATATGCGTTAACGAAAGTGGGATTAAGTAAATCTAATTAATTAAAAAGTCATGCAAGAACTTACCTCTGTGTGAGGGTGTTATTAAATAAAACACAATTTCACTTGAGTGTAAGATAATAATATATTTTCCTTATAAGAAAAAGCTTATTGATTTATTATATTGCATAGATCAAGACGAGCCTTAAAACAGATCTCGAATAGATTTAAAACGCATTTTATCTAATCAAGAAATTTGAGCGAACGCTTAAAAGATCATTATCATTTTTATTATTATTATTTTTTCTCCTTGAACTTATTTTCTGTATGTACATAACAAGTAGGCCTATCGTTGCCTTTATTTCATTTAACTGTCGCCTTCATTTAGACGAATTAAATTGGAACAATAATTATAACATATATTAAAAGCTAAATATAAATAATGATGATAATAATTAATAATAAATAATAAAATATGTTTAATATTAAAAATAATTAGTTTGATGTTCATAAAATACGCACACGTAAATATTTACAATATTAGTTACATAAACAATATATAAATATTTTTTAAAAAATTCAAATTAACATTAGTTTTTTTTTTGTTACATAAAAACATTTCTTGGTGAGTACATGAATTTTTCTTCATTAATAATATATAATATTCACTTGTTCACTTTTTTTTAATTTTACAATTTTATTTATTTAAATATATTTTTTACGTGAATTTATTTTAATTCGGCTGAACTCCATTTAACAATTAATTAATTTTTGTGTGATATACATAATCAATGTTTGTTACGTTATTGTAAATTTAATTGTTAATAAAGATTGTTATGTATATATTTTAATTCTCAGTTAAAAAAAATACATTAAAATTCATTTGCTTCAGAAAATTAATCTCTCTTAATCATTTTTCCTGATTTCTTTTTTTCTTGTGTATTTGCAAAAAAGTCGCTTTATTTATTATTATTCTCCTTTCAGCAAATTCTAGCAAAGTTAATTATACTCTTAATTATTTTCCCGAATACTTTTTTATGTATTTTAAAATATAAATCTCTTGATTTATAATCACTGTAAAAGTATTTTCTTTTTAGCAATTTCTAGCAAAATTAATACAAAAAAAGAAATATTCAGTAAAATAATTAATAAATGCTAAAAATTGCTGCAATGAAAATAGTTTTACAGCGATTATAAATCATGCGATTATTGTTTTCAAATACATAAAAAAACACAACTCACAGCTTAACAATTTAATTTTAAATTAAAAGAACATTATTTGGAAATAATAATTTAATTTATTTAAATAATTGTGACCAAGTGAAAAAAAATACTCTTTTATATTTAATTTTATTTTATTTTTGTGCTTTATTTATTAATCAACGTATATTATATTTATAAGTTTATATTTTATAAATCTTAGTAATTTAATAAAAAAAAATCACAACACATTATTAAGTCCATCTGTAGATAACTAAGTAATTCAACAGTTTTTTTTTTGACAATTAAACCATTTTCGAATTCGATACGTCAATTAGATTTATGATTTTATTTATTAGTTTTTTGTAAATGAAATGTATATTTTAAAATCGATATTCCGTAAATAAATAAGTATAAATTAAATAAAAAGAATTTGAAATTAATTAATTAATTAATTTTCCTTTATAAATAAATATAATTTTAAGTCCAACTCATTTAAAAAATTAACGATAATTAATATATCATTAATAATTAAGATATTACTATACAGTGAGGATTTTATTACATTGAACATCTTATATACTGTTTATGATAATTTGAGACGGTAATGAAATTTAATTCATTAATTCAGTATACATTCAATATGAAACAATATTCTAACAGTATGCATTATTAAAATAAATAAATGATGAAATTAACACAATTTATACAAAACACTTAAAATATATTTTTAATTATAACAGTATATTTCATTTTCACAACCTTCCAGTTCTTATATTTTTTAAAAAATAAATCGTATTTAAAATAAAAACTAGAGATGGGTAAAATCAATCTTTTTTAGCATCAATTTGTGATTCATCGCTTGAAAGATCAATCAATCTAAGTGGATCAAATTGAACCAATTAGGTTGGATCGAAAATAACGATTCTTAATGATCGATCCTAAAGCTCGCATCAAAAAGGTCGGACGAAAGAGGATATTATATAACATCCTCCGCATTTCAAAATATTCACTTGATTTCGACAAAGAAATTTCTTTTTGAAAGGGTTCCAATAACTTTGGGAATTTCTTTCGAGAAGTCGAGTGAATATTTTGAAGTGCGGAGAAAAATTAATTAGGCGTCAAATCCACAACCTCCCCTTAAGTGTTATTATTTTATAAGTTAAATAATATAATATTCTCTTTGAATGGGACCATTCAAACTTTCTTTCAAGAAGTCGAGTGAATATTTGGAAATGCGGTGAAAAAGAAATCACAAACTCTACTTCTCAAATATTTAAATAGGGATATTTCTTACTAAAAAAATACAATTGTACAATAAAATGAAATTTGTAAAAAACAATATAGCACGGTTTTGCCGTTTTTGTTACACAAAAACATTTGTTGGAGAGTGCATGATTTTTTCTTCATTAATAATATATAATATTCCTTTCTTGACTTTTTTATAATTTTACACAAAACCAATTTTATTTATTTAAACATTTTTTACGTTGATTATTAATTTGTAAAAACAATAAAGCACTATTTTGCCGTGTCATAATCTAGCTAAACGGAAAGCTCGAATTTCAGTTGATTTGCGATCAGATCGAGCAGGAAAGATTAATCAACACAGATCGGGCAGCGGAGACCGGCGTTCAGATCGAGCCCAAAAATTTCGCTAATTAAGAAATATGTATCGATAAAAATCATTCAGTAAAATCGAATACAAGCAAAGATCGAGCGGTCCACTCTTTTTGATCGATCTTTCCCATCACTAGCAAAAACAGTATAACAAATTGTTCTTCTGTGCATATTTTAAAAAATATAAACAATCTTTAGAATTTTCTCATTTATTTTTTTTTCATTCAGTTTTTTTAATAATACGCTTAACTGTACAACACCTTTCAGTAACCTTAATTCAGTGTTAACTAACTTCATGTGAGACTCCGCGATCATGCTATTGTAAATTGTCTTTAGTATTAACAATGCTTTATAGATTATATGATTGTAATTTGCGTGAAGATTGATTAAACACTTGTACATTTTTCTTCACTTTAATACCAGTTTTACAGTGTAATTTATTTTTCGATGGTTTCTTCAATTTAAATATCAATAATAAGATAGAGAATGTATGCTTCCATAGGTCAATTTTTCTGCTAATATAATGTACCTTATTAAAAATTATCTATCTTCAATTGTTTTCAAGTTATACGTCAAAATTCAAATTTTGCCAATTTAGAATATCTTAATATTTCTAAATTGGCAAAATTTGAATGTTAAAATAAAAAAAAAACAATTGAATCTTAATATTTTATTTATATTTTAATATTCAAATAAAAAAATATAAATAAAATAAATTATTAATACGAATATTTAGAATATAGATATATAGATATAGATATTCTAAATTGGCAAAATTTAAATTTAGACGTATAATTCGAAAACAATTGAATCCTAATATTTTATTTTATTTATATTTTTTTTATTTTAATATTCAAATTTTGCCAATTTAGAATATCTTAATATTTATAAATATTCGTATTAATGTTTTATTTTATTTAATTTTTTTATTTGAATATTAAAATAATAAAATAAAATATTAAGATTCAATTGTTTTTTATTTTAGTATTCAAATTCTGCCAATTTAGAAATATTAAGATATTCTAAATTGGAAAAATTTGAATATTAAAATAAAAAAATATAAATAAAATAAAATATTACGATATTCTAAAGTGGCAAAAATTGAATTTTGACGTATAACACGAAAACAATTGAAGATAGATATTTTTTAATAAAGTACACTTCTGTGCAATAAAATTAAGCACAAGTCATAATAATCTAGTTGTGTAATTCGGGCCAATTTTAATTGCCTAGCAGCAGTTTCAATAAATTCGAATTTTTGAATTGTTGTCCAAATGACTCGGCATTTTGGCATTAAAGAAATTGATATATTTACACAGCTTTTTCGTAACTAAGAAACTTATCATGACCTCCTTAAACTATAACATATTTTGTGTGCTTAATTTTATTGCACAGAAGTCTACATTATATTAGCAGCAAAATTGACCTATTCAAATTTTGCCAATTTAGTATATCTTGGCAAAATTTGAATACTAAAATTAAAAAAATAAAAATGAAACAAAATATTAAGATATTCTAAGGTGGAAAAATTTGAATTTTAAAGTATAACTCGAAAAAATTGAAGATAGATAATTTTTAGTAAGGTACATTATATTATTTTAAAAATGTTTACTTGCAGTAAAAACAATATTTTTTTTTAAAGAATATATCCTACTACTTCTTATATTATGTCTTAAATTTAAAATTTCTGAGATATAATATAAAGTATTTTTATAAATGCAAATCACTTTCACTTCAAAATAATACCATTTTTGTCTAAGCTATTATATATATATGTTATATATATATATATATATATATAATCGATCGATCGATATATAATCGATTGCCTTGTCTACCATTCGATGTAAGGCTTCGAATATATATCTGGTATTACAATTTTTTTTTAGAAATTAAAAAAGTGAAGGAAATTCTACAAGTGTTTCTTATTATATTAAAAAATTAGTTAAAATACCTAACGTCACATTAATTTTGTATACGAAACCTAGGTCGTATACAAAATTAAAATGAGCTGCTAAAGCTCACATGAACTTAACCCACGAGTAATTTATTCTAAAAAAAATAATAAAACATACAATGAGATGTGTGTGCGTTCTTAAACTGAAACTAAATTCACGCGTGCGCATTTAATGAAAACATCCGACCGCGATTTTTTAACACTCTGTTTAATCTGAGTCGTGGGTTGTTTGAAGTGTTGCGTGATGAAATAAATGAAGAATTGATTACTTCACTTTTCACTTAAAACGGGAAGTAAGGGAGGAATCATTATTTTATTTTATTAATACAACGGTATTAAATTCTGTGGATATATAAAAATATTGAATTTACCTACGAGATTACCATTTCTGGTGGGTAGATTCAATATAGAGGGCGTTTCAAATTCGAGTCTCGTTTATTAAAGCCAAATTTTACAACGTTACTCTTGATTGTTTCATTCGGTTGGCAGCACTGTCTCATTGATAACCAAATGGAGAGAATCACAGATAATAACTTGTATTCCGCGAATACGTTACTTACGCCTTATTTGTAAAATTGGGCCTAAAAGCCATGTTTAAATTTGATATTTAAAATTATTTTTTCAAGATTGTGTTAATTTATCAGAATAAAGGTATAATTATAATCAGAAAAAATAGACTCAACCAACCAATCAACCCAAACAATCCTTTATATAAAAATTCAATGGTTGATGAAACTGCATATTCACAATTAGATAAAAAACACAAAATTTGTATAATTTTCTCTATTTAATTTTGTATTAACTGTACTGTTTTCAACTAAGCCTATCAACCCCACCCCACCTTCTTTTCTTCTACCTGTGTTTGTATATAAATACCATTTAGTTTTTGTAATTAATTAATCATCTGCCTGATGATGCCACTGTGTTGGCGAAATAATTGTAGCAGTGTTTCTACAATAAATAATAGTGAAACTAAAATATTTTTGTGTTTTTATCTAATTGTGAATCCTTTATATAACTCATCCAACACACTACTATCTGATAAAATTGGCATAATCTCAATATCTCAAAGATTATCCCAACTATCCCAAAAATTTGCTACAAACCCCATAAACCAACTCTGCCTAAAACGAAACCTAAATATCCCTTCAAAATTTCGCCATACAGAATTCACTATTCATACATTCATCTCATCTTTTATTGGGACTAAAAGACAGACATGACACATAAGACAATGAATTTTGGCTGAAAGACCGATGGTCGATAGCCATTTTATAAATAATAAAATAAATTGTATTGTATTTAACAATGTATAAATACTCAATAAAGATGATTGTATAATAGACTCAGGAAATATCTGTACAATATGGGAGTGTTACTAAAAAAGTGTTAAAACTCATCAATATTAATAATAGAAAAAACGGGATTTATTCACTTAATCACAGTTATTTAATTAAATTAAATAAAAAAGAATTTGAAAATAATAATAAATTATTTCCTTTTTAGCTACTGTGACAAAAATTGTTGCATTATACAATATGTTATTGTTATGCAACAACAAATGTCTATTATTAGACATTTGTTAAAGTACTTATATAGCATAAGTCAAATTGTCACAGTAGCTAAAGAGGAAATAATTTATTAATTATCATCAAATTCTTTTTATTTAATTTACTCATCAATATTTCTAAAAAAAAAGTGGAAAACCTATTTTTCTTTCATAGATTTCACTCTGATAGAAAAGAAATAAGAACGTTGATGATGGTGCTATTGAGAAAATGAGTAGGTAATTAATTAGATCATAAAAAGAATGTCTTCACTGCATTGAAATATTGCTTAAAATAACGAAGACTTAAATAAAAAACGGAAATAACATTTGTCAGTTTATTTTTTCTTGAAAACAAGGATAACTTAACCCAGTTTTCTCAACGGAATTTTAATCAGCATGAATTTCTGCAAGAATACCAAATTTAAATCTCTTTTAATAAGCGAGATCCCCATGGCGAGACTCGAATTTTAAACACCCTGTATAGTCAGCATACAAATTACACAAAGGAGAAGTGTAAATAAATTTATGTGAAATACAAAAGTAGGTTTTATTAATTGAATTTAATACTGAGGTTACTTAAGCTGAGGTTTTAATCAATATGTAAAATCCACTGAGAGATTTTTATGTTGTTGACTTTTTTTAGGATGAAAATGGTGTTGAGTAGAGGGATTAAAAAATAGTCAGTTTTTTTTATGCAGTTACGAATCATTTTTTAAACTATAAAGTATATATGAATAGATTATTAAAAATCAACCAATTCAACAATTAAACACAGATTAGATTGAATAACTTTAAATTCTCGACTAGCTTCGGGTTATTTCTTTCATTAAGAATTTCGGCTTTTTTAAAATATTAAATAAACAAACAAGAAATATTTCTTGTTGGCGTTAAATTGGTAGTAAATTTTCAATATCGGATATAAAGAAAAAATAATAATTTTTGTATACCACTTCGATTTTTTATTATTCGTGACTTTTGTTTGAAAATGAAACTATCATTAAATAAAATAATAATTTTTTTATACCATTTCGATTTTTTATTAATCGTAACTTTTGTTTGAGAATGCTAGTTTCATTTTCAAACAAAAGTCACGATTAATAAAAAAATCGAAATGGTATAAAAAAAATGTTTTCTTTATATCCGATATTGAAAATTTACTACCAATTTAACGCCAACAAGAAATATTTCTTGTTTGTTTATTTAATATTTTAAAAAAGCCGAAATTCTTGAAAAAAATAAATTGGTATAACGCCGACAAGAAATAATTTAATGATTAATTTAAATACATTTATTTGTTGTGTTACAACTTGAAATAAATCAATTTTTAAATCATTAATCATTTGCCCAAAGATGCCATTGTGTTGGCGAAACAATTGTAGCAGTGTGTCTACAATAAATTTCGTATTAAATATTATTATTGGTTTCTGTGTCTAAAGTGAATTTATTATTAGGGTATTGAAAAAAATTAAATAATTGGGTTAGTTTTGATATAAACATAGTTTGATAATAATTACTGTGTAATTGAAACTAGTCACTAAAGTAAAATAAAAGTGGTATAAAAAAGTTAAGTGTTTTCTTTATATCAAAACTGACCACGAAGTGAACGCCGCCAAGATCCAAGAATTGTCTGTCGGTTTCTAGGAATGAAGCTGAAATATTGTCGACGTATCAAAATCTCATTTTAATGTGGTTCTTACCTAAAGGAGATTCTGAAATTGATTAAGTTGCTCATGAAAATTTTATAGCAATCAGCTCTGTTAAAATTAGTGCTTGGCAAAATCGAGTGAATTTAATAATAGAGTATTTCTGAATATCCAATTTCAAGTTAATAAATAATAATTCATTAAATAGGTGAAACTTTCCAATATTAATATTATAAATAACATTAAGAAAATTGTCATATACTTCATTTTGCAGTGACAAAAAAGATCGACTTTGCCCATCTCTAGTTAAAATAATAGTCGTATATATGTAACGTTTAGTAAGTAGTAGTTATTAAACAATAATAATTGTATTTTTTAATGATTAATCCAAATTCTTGGAAAATGATTAAGTTGTAACACTTTTTCATGAAACGTTGGTTTCATAATAAAATTTTTATAACCCAAAGAAATTGTTTTATTTAATTCTTTTATTTTGTCGGCGTTAACTTGGTTGTACATTTTCAATATTGTATATAAAGAAAACAAAATTACTTTTTTAAACCACTTGGATTTCAATTACCAAAGTCGAGTGAATTTACTAATTCAATATTTCTGAATAACCAATTATAAGTTAATAAATAATAATAAATTGTATTTTTTTAATAAATATGTGACACTTCCCAATATTAATATTATAAATAATATTAAGACAATTGTCATTTACTTTATTTTATAGTAACAAAAAAGATAGAAAAGATCGATTTTGCCCATTTCTAATTAATCGTAACTAGTTTTGATTAAGAAAAATCCAAGTGGTATAAAAAAGTAAAAGCGTTTTATTTAAATTAATATTTACTTTAATGTAAAAACAATATTTAATTCTTAAAAAACTGACTATTTTTTATTGTTATTGTTGATGAATTTAAAACGAAAACTCTTATATAATTTGAATATATTATAATATACCATATAATATTTTTTTACAAATAATATAGGGGGAATCACAAATTTCATCATAAATATTTATGCAACATGATAATCACGGCTATTCTGTACGGGAAATATTAAGATTTACTTGTACGTAATTTTTAGCATCACAGTCTAAGCAACTTTTGTAATTATTAATTATAGAATGTGAAATTAATTAATAACGTATAGGTTAAAAGTAACATTTCCCACAGCGAATAGCCCCGAATAATAATAACGACAAGAACAATGGAACGAGCAATAGAATCTATCAATAGTATCAACACATTTTAAATCTCTTTCGCTTTTTGAAATTGATGAGTACATTTATAGATAAATATCGTTAAGTATATCTTAAATTACATTTATCATCGGTTCTGCTTTTATCATCATTTTTAAAATGAAACCATCAAGAGCACTTCGTAACTATCTCCATGCGATTCCTTCCGTTTGCAAAAATAGCACTTTACCAACACGGAAATGATGCATATAACAATTTTCAACGCAATTATATATCTCTGCATGATTTAATAATGTAACAGCTATATATTGGATTACACTACATTTATTTACTTTTCTTTTGTACTATTGAAATCATATGTATGCGTACGAGTTTCATGTGTGGATTGTTGATTTAAAATTGATTAAACGAAATCAAATATTTATTAATAGAATATGTACGCTTTGTGCAATTCAGCTCGTCATGATTTATAAAAAAAATATAAATGGTAAAAACTAGTGTTGGGCAAAATCTAGCAGTATTAATAAGCGAGCATTTTTACATATTTACCGAATTTTATAATAAAACAGGGAAAATTAATTCAAATTGAACGTTCCGTAAGATTTTTTTAAAACAAAAACGAAAATAATTATAAAAATTAATCGTCATACGTCTTATTATCAAATAACATAAGATTATGCATAAAAAATCGCATGTTATTATCTTTATTAATAATATTTGTAGAGTATCGAGCAGTTGTTAACAATTCCCATAAGAGAGCTTCAATGCGAATCCGCGACGGATACTCTTTTTTTTTCTTTAATTCTTTATTTACGGAAAATCACCTTTTTACAATTAATCTGTAATTACAAAATACAAAAATATATTTAATTATAATCTTATTTGTTGGTTGTGGATACTTTAATTATTTAAATAAAATTAGTTGTCGTTTCTCCTACTTATTTTTTATTAAACTAAATATATTTCGGAAACTGTGTTTACATCTTCAGTAGTGAAGTTTAAATAAACAATAGGAGAAAAGACAAGTATTTTTATTTAAATAATATATTGAATTGATTTGATAAAAATTAGACTAACTCCTTGACCAAGTATATCTTAATAGAATATGTTGCATTAATAAAATTGTCATGTACTTAATTTAGCAGCAACAAAAAAGATCGAAAAGATCGACTTTTCCCATCTCTAGTGAAAAGGATAAATTCATACACAATATTGATTTTAAAAATCAACTTGTTATATTGTTATACAAGTAAAATAAAAACCATTTTTTTTGTAAAATAAAAAATTGTTGGTAACATTTTATTTCCTTCTTTCTTTCTTAATCTTATCCTCTTTTACCCGTATTGGGTGTCGAGGTTAACATTTTATTTACAAAGTGGTAAATTATAAAAAAAAGAAAATAATTTTAGACTGATTCATATTTCGGTTTAAGAATATAATTTTGTAAATATTTGTATATATTATTTACATGAAAGATGTTGAAATAGTTAATTAATTTTGTAATTAGAATTTAATTTAAATTAAATTTGAATCTAATGAATTATTTTATTTAAGTTACAATAAAAATTAAACAAGGTAAAATACCGCTGGCAATGATCAACAAAATTCGATCACACCCTTTTTTCAACAGCAAAAATTACTTACACTGTAAGCTTTTGACAAAACAATTACTTCCCGAGCATATACTCCGCCAAACAGATTGTTTGATTATTGAAAACACTTTTTTAACATGTTTGCATAACTGGAATTTATTTAGTGACTACAGTTTCGACGTCAATAACAAATTTCAGTTACACAATGTTATAGTTTCGACGTCATTATTATCAAACTAACAAACACTGTTAATGATTTGTATATATATATTGTAATAAATATTTGTATATATTCTATATTTATTGGTTCTGCTCTATATATTACTCATTGGCAGTTTTTTTTATTTGGAAATTATGTATAATTAAGTTTACAAGTTTACACTCTAAGTTTAAAAATACAAAACTGATCCATATAAATGTTCATATTTATATAAATTAATTTCAACTATTACGAATACACTAAATAAAATTGATTTATATAAATGTTAAATATTAAATAATAGAACGAAATTTTAAAAATGAATTAAAATAATCACCAACAAATATGTTTTCATTTTGTTAATAATTTTATTTTTTATATCATTAATATATTTTTTACTATTATTTTAATAACAATATTTGTAATTATAAATTTCGTCCCATTTATACATAAATTAACGAACATTTACTTCTTTAAATAAAAATAGTTGTCCTTTGTCCTACTATTTTTTTTTATTAAACTAAATATATTTCGGAAACTATATTTCCATCTGCGGTTTCCGAAATATATTTAGTTTAATAAAAAATGAGTAGGAGAAAGGACAACAATTTTTATTTAAATAATTAAAGTTTCCACAACTAACATAAAGAACATTTACTTCGTTTTGAATATTTTTTTTAATTGTGTTTCGGAAATTTTGTATTGTGAATTTTAAATTAATCATTAACAAATTAGCACGATTTAATAGTTGTTATTAGTATAACATGGCATAAAATCAAAGATTATTAAATAGATAAAAATGCACAGTGGGAGAAAAATCGATTTTGCGGTCAAAAATCTATAAAATCTGAAATAATCAGCGGATTTCAATAAAAATTGGATAGCATAGATTAAAGATAATGTATATTTTAATACAATTACAAAAATCCAGGCCACCCCAGGAGACATCAAAATTTGTATTTTGTGTTTATTATTACGATTGTCTTAATTATTGATTTTAAAGACAATTATTCATAATAAATTAAAGACGACGCAAGCGCCACATTTCATTAAATGTTAAAAACAATTGTTATAAAGGAACAATATTATTGATAACGTAATTCATATGAAAACAAAACAATGAGTAACTTAAGTTAATTTTTATAATTTTGAAATACCATATTTTTACTATAAATATATTTGGATCGGCTAATTTTACAAACAATCCACAATAATTGATTGATTTTAATAAAAAAATGAAATATATTGTATATTAATCGCAATTATAAAAATCAAGGACTGGAATTATTTTTTTGATAATAGACTAAATCCGAACCGGAAAGATTTTTTGCACAAAACAATTTTATCGCTCATGACAATGGCTCGATCTGCCTGTCCAGATATGACCTCTACGTACACTTACATCGAGGATCTCAGAAGCGACAGTGCGTTTTTAATTTTAATTAATTTAATTAACAACTTTTGACTTATTTGTGTGTTTATTATTTCTGATGATTTATGTAAATGCTTATCATTTTGTAAAAAGGAGATTTCCGTAAATTAAATTAAATTAAATATATTCTAATTTAAACTGAAAATTTGTATGATTCAAACATTTGCAGTTTAAATTACAATATATTTAATTTAATTTTTTCTGTTTTATTTTATGTTATTTAATCTAATAAAAAAGACGTTTATTGGCATATATACGACATATTTGTAAGAACAAATTTAACAAATTCTTCTTATGTATAATATTTAATCTAAAATTCAATAAAGCAAAAACCATGACAAACAGTATCACACCACGAAGCGATTTGTGTAAATCAAAAATTATACATTTTTTTAAAAATAAAATTAAAATAATTAAATCCAATCC
Source organism: Philonthus spinipes (assembly GCA_963082785.1). Classification (NCBI taxonomy): domain Eukaryota; kingdom Metazoa; phylum Arthropoda; class Insecta; order Coleoptera; family Staphylinidae; genus Philonthus; species Philonthus spinipes. The sequence continues at coordinate 26,528,503 of OY720300.1, read as the reverse complement.
AATCTCCAACCATTCAGGCTTTATCTTTATTGTTATTTACGAAACTATAATTCATTTGGTGTCAAAAGTTAATCTATAGGTACATCTTAAATCACTTAATCGATTAGCAAAATTAAGTTTATTAGTGTATGCATGTGAGTGCTATTAGAAGTTTGGTCATGATCTGAATTACATAACTTTAGCTTTTATCTGAATTCATAAGACTTTAAATGTATATACGCGTTTTTGTTTTGTTTCGTGTTTTTATTTATTCACGCGCAATATAAAGTTAAATTTTATTTACAACTTTTTTGTGTTTCTTTAAGTAAGATATTTTTTAAATGTAACTTTTGTTAAGTTTAGTTTTTTTTTTTCGATGGAAATAATAATCACAAAAAGAGAAACTATCTAATAAAATGTTCAACCAGCGTACGAATAACTGGTGATGAACATTTCGGTCTTTCGGACAGGAATTTCGGCAATAGATGGCGTTTGCGCTGTCTTTCCAATTATTAAGAGAAATTAACGTTTGCGATTTTTATTTCCATCGAAATATTTGTATGTGTGTCTGTAATTTTGTGTTGAGTGTAAATGCTTGTTTTTAATGTAATTAATAGTTTTAATATTTAAACATTTGTAGTTCACATTGTATATAATGAATATAAATAGATTATCAAAAATCTACCAAAAAAATTAATAAAAGGAAATTAATTTAAAGTGATTCAATTTAATCTGTGCTTCACTTATTTTTTCCAACACTATTATTTAGCATTAACATCTACATGGTGATTCATTTTAATCTGTGTTTTATTTATTTTTTCCAACACTATTATTTAATACTGTTACTAGTAGCCGGTAACCGTTTTCCAAACGAAATTTCATTTTTTTAAATACTTATATTTGTCAAATCGCAGCCAGAATGCGACGCGTCCCTAGTCCTTAAACAGTACTATACTCTGGTAGTTAGAAAAATGAAAAAATTGTAACCCGTGGATGACTATACCCACTGAACAAAATGTTCACAAATAACGTTGCATCAACATTAAAAACAACATTAAACGTTAATGTAACATTGGTTGAACATTATTATGTCTGTTTTGCTCAGTGGGTAAAAACGGAATTTTCAGCCTACTTGGATTTTTAGGCGAGTTACGATTAAATGTATAAGGATTAATATTTTTTGAAATTATGGTTATTTATTACAAAATTAGTGTTGGAAAAAATCTTGAAGGCAACACGTGTTTTATAAGATTTAAAAATCTCGGGCTATTATATTCTTACTCCTTGCAGAATGTAAACTCGACGTCGATTTTTAAATCTGTCATAAAACACTAGACGTATTAACAACCATTATTGGTAGATTTTTAACAATCTATACTTATTTATTATATGCTTGTTTTTAATTTTACTTCATTATTCAAATAATATATTTCCAACATTTTTGTTATTCTTGTTAAGTGAATATAAATTATTTTTAAAATTTTAGGAACGTTTAATCAGCATTACCATTTTGTTATATTTTATTTTATAAATTTATATTGTAATTTCCTTTGTAATTAGGCTTTAGCCTGTATTGGAAATAAAGTGTTATTATTATTATTATTATTAAATATGTTTAGTGGAAATTCAATAAATTGAAATTGGAATTTAAAAGGTTTAAAAAAATATAAATTAAATAATGATTTTACATTTGTTTTAATTCGGAAGCCATGCCATTTTCGTTATTCACAGGCTCATCCCTTAAATTTGTTAAATTAAAAATATTTACTCAATATTTCTATTGTTACGGCAATAACATAAATACCTGTTGAAAATTAAATATATTTATAAGTGTGAATAATGCAATAATGGATGATATTAATTAGAAAAAGAAAATCGTTTAAACGACTATTATACCTATTTTCTATTACATTAAGCTGTCTTTTTTTAATTCACAAGCAAATTAAAAGTTTCGGTCGATGGTCTTTTGTAACTCTTTTGGGTTCAATAAATGGATTTACTACTGCTAAAAGTTTCAATCGCGACAATTTACAAACTGTAATGTAAAGCGCTTGTTGGAAATAATTGCTTTATAGCTTATTTGAAGAGGAAATAAAAATTTATAAGTACAATACACAGTTGTTTAAGTAAAAATTATTGTCCTTTCTCCTACTCTTTTTATTTAACTAAATATAAATACCGGAAACTATGTTTCCATCTTCAATTAAGTATGACGTTTTTATCAATGTATTTACTTGAATAAAAAAGTAGGAGAAATATCAATAATTTAAATAATTAAGAGTCTTAAAATCAACTTACAGAAGATTACAATAATTACAGTTATTAAGAATGTAATTTGGGAGGGCTTAATTTATCCCCAAAATATACTTAAAACTTATGTAGTTTTATTACACTATAATACTTTATTTTTTTTTAATAAATTGCTTAGTTATTATTTTATTTTAAATATAATAAATGAGAAAGTTATTTTAAGAAAAAAATGTGTGAACAGTATTTTAAAATCACACTTATTTTGTTTTAATATATTTATAAAGAATTAAATACTGTATATCTGATTTAATAATGATGTAATTGAAAATGCAACATTACAGTTTTATTAATGGTTTTAATATTTAAACAATGGTAGTTCATATTATATAAAATAAATATGAATAGATTATTAAAAATCAAGCAATCAATCAAACTAATCTGTGTTTAATTGTTTTTTATTCATATTTATTTTATTATAGTTTTAATTGCGAAGAAAAAAATGAAATTAATTATTTCATTCTCTGCTTTGTAATTAAGGAATTTCCATTTTCAATTTCACTTTATTAACGGAAAATTCATTTTCAAATTACATTTATAATTACATATTAACAATTGTAACACAGCATAAAAAATTACGAATCACAAATTGCAAAGTAAATACTAGAATTTATTGAAACAATTACTTCCAGGGCAAACACTCACACAGGATACTGAATTACATAATAAATTTGTGGGCTGTAATTAATACCCACAATTATTTTGTTTTAATATATTTTAAAGAATTTAATAATGTATATTTGATGTAATTGAAAATGCAACATTACAGTTTTAATTACTTCTTCTTCTGCTATCCCTTGTTGCCCCTCAGGGCGTCGGGTACAGTTTTAATTACAAAGAAAAAAAAAAATCTTTATTAATTAATAATTACTTTAAAGTCGTTCATTACAGAGCATATAAAACTGTGTAATGAAAGACTCGCAGCAGATAAGTAAATAACTTGCAAAGTAAGTATTTAAATATAATGTCAATTGAAACAACATACTCGAAATCTATTGAAATAATTACACTCTCGGCAAAAACTCAGACCGGATATTGAATTACACAATAGATTTAAAATTTTCATCCGATTTAATTTTTATATCCTCATTAAAATTTTCTTTTGCCTAACATTACAGTAACGATTGCGCGATCTTGTTTATCTATTTCAAAAAAAAAAAAATGCCAGGGAACATAGTCACGACACTTACAAGTAACATTACAGCTTGAGTTCAGTTAAAATAATCAATAAATGCACATTTGCTCAGTGTTTGTTGTTAGTCTATTCTGAGAAACAATTTTATGGCTCATGAGTACCTTAACACTTCCTAAATAGGTTAAACGAACTGGAGAAAATATTTATTCAGTTAAGTGTGTGTTGTTCTACGAAACGATAGATGTGTATATGTTTGTCTTAAAAAAAGTGTCTATGGAGGTAATTTATATAAGGTTTGTGGGTGAGTAATTATACAAAAATAAATATTCCTTGAAAATAATATTTCGTTTTGAAATTTAGGGTTAATTAAGAAATCATGAATTAACTAATTGCTTTAGCTGCTGCAATTGATCGTCTTACAAAATAGGCTTATATAATTATATTTTGTATAGGCTGAAAGTTCGGACGACTAGCTACACTCGCCTACGGCTCGTTTCGCAAACATCATTCTCATTATATGCTCGTTGTACAATATACTAATTTCCACATTTAGCTTTGTGACCTTTGATTTAAGTTACGTAAGTACGTTAAACAGATTCCATTTATAATGACAATTGTATTCGTGAAATAAATTCTTTACCCGTAGTTAAAATTAATAAAGCAATCTTATTTTATAATTTGATTAATTGCAGCCAGCATTAAAAGTAAGATGATTATTTTTTAATTATTAAAAAAATATATATATTCATAATCAATTGGTTTACAATATAAATAAATTTTAATTATTTGTAAGATAATCGGGGCTATTCTGTAAGAAAAATGTTAAGTTTAATACACGTTAATAAGAGAATATTAATTAACGTACATTGCTAATTAATATTCTCTCAGTCTAAGCAAGTTTTGTAATAGATATATACATATAGAATTAATAATATATCACGTTAAAATTAACATTTCCCGTATGGAATAGCCCCGAATGTCGTGTAAATTTATGTTTTCATTTGATAAATTAAATTAAGACATGTTAGTGTATAGTGTGTTTGTGTGAAGTGTGCCGTTATTTAATTTGTGCCCACAAAGAGCGCGGTGGGCGGTGAAACAGTGGCATGAACGCACCCTTAAAATCTAGACTTTTTTGCTTTTATTTTATTTTTTTGCGCAATAACTCTACCAGCAATTTGAAAATCGTCTAAGAAGCTGCAAATCCTTACCTCTCGAAGAGCATCCCCGCAACAGTTGCTTTTGTTTGTTCAATATTTCGAAAAAACGCGCGCGCTTGCTAGCTGAAAAGACGGAGGGAGGCGGAAAAAGTCTCCCCCTCTCGTTTTATTCATTATTACTTTTTTTGTTTGTTTACAAATGGAAACGTGTTTATTATTTTTCTTATTTATTTGTGTTAGTGTGTGTGTGTGTGTGAGAGAGAGTGTTAAGGGAAAGTGTCTACGTCGAAAAATATGCGGACCGCCAGCGCTCAGCCTATAATTTTCCTCTTTTCGAAATTTAAAAAAATCCAAGTTTATCCGAAAGTGTCCTGATTTCTCCTTCCCGGTCCTCGGTGCGTTTCTTTTGTTTAGACTTGGACCGGGCTCGATGCTGTTTTTTTGTCCTTCTTCTTCGCGAGGAGGGTTTCGATGGTGCACTTGGGCCCCTCGTCGGGGCTGTACGACCAGCGGACCTTCTCCCTCGTCATTGGCTTTTCTTCTGGGGTCTTAATTTTTCGAGTTTTTACAAACTCGGTCACCTTTTGTCACTGAATCTCGCAAAATGGCATCTTTTGATTATCTTTACCCTCTATTTCGGTATTACTCATTTCGTCGTCCTTCGGACTTTCTACGGTTCCTGTGCCTCCTTGGTTCCCTCTAAACAACAATCAAACAATTTGAAACTTTCTTTAAATTATTTATTTTCTGTCTCAAGGTTCGAGAATTTCTTACGAATAATATTGACACATACAGAATGCGACGGAACAATGCAAACAACATATAAAGCAAACTACTGTAATGTGTATACATTTATACAAAACAACGACAAAACCAATTCTGACCAACACAAATGGCTAGTATATAAACAAATAATTAAGGGTGTTCAAGAGAATTAATTCACATCAACATCCAGTCACTGCGTAACAAAATAATTGATTTAGAATAATTTTTAAAATCCCAAAATGAATATATTAAAATTGTGTGCTTGATTGAACATTACCTAGTTCATAGTAAAGTTCATTACTGTAAAATTGACAAATTGACAACTATATTGCAAGTCAACGCCTTAAGGCGGCAGCATTATATTAATTCGTAATAATTTACAGTTCCCCATAACGTAAACAAATTATCCATTGAAAATAAACTCGAAATATATGCTGTTGAAATACCGTCATTGTCCCTTGTAGTATGCATGTACAGAGTACCTAAAATTGATATATCTGCAAAACAACAATTTTTAATAATTGCCGGCTATTAAAGATTAAATTGAGGATAATAAGATGCTATGAATCTTTTAAACAGATATTATCCCGCTTATTAGTAACAAATTTAGTGTTTAATAGCCTTAAATCAGGTTACGAAATTACTATTTCTGAAAATACCAGAAAAATAATTGTATCGTTAAACAGCGGCATTATCTAAAATCTCAATTATTGAAGTTCTGTTATCACAAATTCAACTAACATATGTTTTTCGTAGTACTTCCGGCCATACGGACGGTAGATGGAAACTGACTTATTTTAAATAGGACACCTTTTATATTAGTTGTAGAAAGAGACATTTTTTTGGTAGCTGGTTGTAGTGATCGATAACTCGTAAAGTATTGATTAAATAATTTCAAATTTATGATCCTTGTCAATGTAACACTTTGAACTACAAAAATTCCTTATTTTTCATTTGTTTGGCCGATTCAGTTGTGAGATACAAATTTCGTATTTTTGGATTTAACCGAATTAGAAGAGGCGTAAAGGAAGACCAAAGAACATATATCCTAAAATATCTGAATGTGTCGATTTTAAAATAGTAAACACCAAATAGATTTTTGCTACAAAACATTAAGTGTTAAAATGATAACAACACAATAGTACAACAAACAACAATAAACGGGGTCCTGTTTTCCCCCATATACAAAAAAGGCTTGATCGAACTTCTCAAAAGAAGCGCCAAAAACTCCACGTGGAGTAAACAGCCTTATATATGCATATTATTTGTAAGAAATTCATTGAAACACCTAACACAGATCAAGATTTCCATTCAAATACTTACATGTTGGAACCAGGGGGGCACATTGATTGTCATCTAAGCGCCAGTGTTGATATCATCGGTGGTCTGGTTGGTTTATTTTCCAAAATGCGCTCGATTTCTTGCATCATGTTTGTGTTCAGCTTTGGGACAAGCTAAATAACAAATCTCATTAACTATGATAAATATTTAATAATTACTAAATCAACTATATCTTTTTGATATTTATTATCCTACATACTCAATATTCAAGATGTTAAATAATTCAGTCGTTTTATTCTGTTTTTAAAGATGGTGGAAATGTTTCACATTTCAGTTTTAATTGACTGAAGAAAAATAATTAATTTAATAAAATGTTCAACCACCATTCATTCTAGCGTATGGATAACTAGTTATAGCCATTTCGGTTTTTCGAACCTCATCAAACTAGTGTCTTTCTTGTGCAATGCCTTGATGAAGGCGGCTGACGATGCCACATAAAATTAGGCGAAAGATGGCGCTTGCGTCGTCTTTCATTTATTATGATTAAGAAAATAATTAATTATTAAGACAGCAAAAGCGATTACTACCCGGGCAAATACCCCGCCGAAAATTGAAATTCATCAAAATATCGCAGAGCTAAATGTGGAAATAATTTCTTAATTACTTTCAAATTATTTTTATTTAATTTATTTAAATAAATGTGATCAAGTGAGCAAAGGCGATTATAAATATTGGCATTATTTATAATCGCCAAATGGCGATTGTGTATAATCGACATTTAACCACTTTGGCTGTAACGTATATGTAATCGTAGCATTTTCATCAACATCCATTATAGTCATAATAAATAAAAGACGACGCAAGAGCCATCTTTCGCCTAATTTCATGTAGAATTCGACGATGAAATATGGCGCTTGTGTCGTCCTTCCTTCATTATGATTAATATCAGGTATATAACCGCAATACAATCCGTTCAGCCGCCTTTATCAAGACATTACACATGGAACACACTATTCTGATGAGGTTCGAAAAACCGAAATGGCCTTCTCTGGTTGTCCATACTCTAGATGTATAGTGGCTGAACATTTTATCCATTATAGTTATGACTATGCCAATAAGATTTTTGCTTACGACATGGAATTAATGATTTAAATCGTATTTCAATTAATTTTTATGATTATTTCATTGTAGCTTCTGCCAGTTTTGTTACCTGTAGTGATTGGATACTGTCATAAAGCTGATCTACAGTATTTGCCCCTAGGAGGAGACATTGGACAGATTCGTTTTTCAAGCACCAAGCGATGGTCAGCTGGGACAGAGAGCAGCCTAACCTCTCCGCCAGGGCGTTTAGCTCTCTAAGCCTCTCGGTTTGCCTTCGGGATTCTTCGGGCTGCATGCGGTCTTTCATCCAACTAAAACTCTACAGCAATAAAAAAATATATTATATGAATATAAAAAATATTAATATTATAAAGAAAGGAAAAATTTATGTTTTAAGTTAATTTATAAATTATTTATTTTACAGTTTTTAATACATAAATATGTTTCATCACCATGTTATATGAGAAAATATTTTTTATAAAATAGTAATCTAATCAAGTGTTTTCTTTTATAACCTAAAAATATCTAGTAATTATATACAGAGAGTTTTATGTAACACCGAACATTCTAGAATGTGCTCAATGTAAATTTTTCTATGTGTACTGGAACGCATCAAAGCATTATGAATAGATAATTAAAAATCTACCAATAAAATATTGGGTTATCAAAAGAATTCAAAATTGAGTTTATTTAATTTTCTACGTAATAATTTTTATAGAAATAGGTGTATTGATTTTTAATTTTTTTAATTTTTGGGCCAAGCAAAGTAATTTCGGTATGAACTAACGTTAAATTACATATACAAATATATTTATTCAGACAGATGCATTGCGCGTTTACTAAAGTAACCTCACTTCTGTTGTGCAGATGTATGAAGAGGCCAAACGAGTCTGCGGAAAGAATCTCGATAAACTTGACGTGGTTTAAAATCCCACCTGATCAAGGTAGGCTAGCAGTGTCAAATTTATGCGTGTAAAACAAACCAAGTGAAACTTACTTAACAATTCCTAATATTACTAAAATGTTTTACCAAGTCTCAAATTGAAAATAGCAGTGTCAAGTTTGGTATCGCCATTTCTGGCCATTCTTCCTTAAAACATAGTAAGGAAGGTATCAAGAGTATCAGATGCAGACATGATAAAAGAAACCTGACGCCCAGAGCTCTAACAAAAATAATAATTACATTCATCTCCAAAAAGCAGGAACAAAGATGGAGGAAACTAACAACGTGTGCTCAGACAAAAACCCAAACCCGACCTTAAGAAGACCAAGAAACTCCTTAGCCATTAGAATTTGAACCGGGTATATTACCGACCACTATGGCTTTCGAAAGCATATCCTATGAATGAGGATTGGGGGAGACGACCTATGAGAGGATGCAACGAAAAAATATAAACAGCAGGGTATACACTTCACGAATGCCCGGCAATGTTAAGAATAAGGAATTCTATGAGCAGCAGAGAATATACTTCACGAATGTCCGGCGCTATCAAAGATAAGGAATTCCATGAGCAGGGAGAAGCTTCAAAATCATGAAGGTCGTAAATGACGATTGACCCACGACCAAATATTGGTCATAAAGGTTCATCAGGAGGTAGATGCTGCCATCGAAATGTTACAGCGTTCGTTCGATTTGTACAGGGCAAAATACGGCCAATATATCGGTGATAGGGACATGTTGGTAGTATGATTGCCACATGGTTTGGTTTGTGACCATGTGGAACACCGCACGTTCGTGATGGTATCGACGTCATATCATCGAAACCACTGCCCGTCGTAGGTCAACCCACATGTAGACCGAAGGGCGAATAGACACCCTTGGGCTTTTAACGGCCCACCTCCGAGACCTCATTTAATGGCGACAAGCACTAGGGTTGAGTCAACGGAATGCAGTTAGTCCTATCCATGATAGGGACACGGGGGTGCCACGGGAAGTCCTGCAATTCCGATTTGGGTATCCATGCTCAAAAGCACGGTAGTTCCCGCAGCTTGGCGGTTCCAAGCTTTTGTGCGGGCCCCCGGTGATGGGGACAATAAAAGTTTCAATAAGATTATCGAGGCTAATCCGTACGAGGATTCCATTGTGAAGAAGATGTACAAAAGTGAATGGGACATCTCATCACAACTGGTGAAGAAAATAAAAGAACTCAACGGTAAGGGAAAATTTTACTGGTAAATTGATTGATGATTTATCCATTTATTACGGATTGGCCATTCGGAGGAATTCGGAATCAGTGGAAAATATGACCAGAGAAATGTGGGAAACTCATCACAAAACATCGATGGATACGGCTCCCCAACACACAATTTATACAGAAGGCGCACATTCCTGGTGCACGTGGCAGAAAGCTAAAGCCGATGGTCAGCTGGAGCAGCATAAACCACCGATGATAAGAGAAGTTTTCGATGTCATTCGTCCGATATATTGAGAGTTGAGCCGTGATGACTTGCTAGAGCGATGACTCAATGAAAGTTTGTTACTGGCGAATATATAATCGGTTCATTTTTTATTTTTTTGAAATAGTTGAAATGAGTTTATCCCAAACGAACGTTTACCGTCTGTATCTACAAAGCCCCAATCAGACCAGTTGTTTCGGGTTGGTTGCTCTTCCAGTATTTCCTGAGCTAAGATCGAAGTACCTTCCCTCCTTTAACAAGCTTGAACGCCTGCATCTGTATTCCTATGAAAACTATCAACAGCGGGAAAAATATTGCCGGCTTGTAGTTTTAATGACGGCTTATCAAGCATGATGGATAACCAGCTCCAATTTGAAACTTCTTCAATTTCTGTACACAAGCGGACAAAAAGATGCCCATCATCCATAGCAGCAAAAAAGATCGATTATGCCCTTCACATCAATTTAGAAGGAATGCTCAATGGGCCAGAAATCGCAGATTAGAGGTATATTGAACTAAATTACAAAAACTGTTTCGGGTAAAATTTTTGCAGTTTAGTTCAATATACTTGTAATGCGTTTTTCTCAAAAGAGTAAAAAAAAAATTCATCCCAAAAATCAGTATAAAACCGGGCACCGAGTACAGACGTTTCAACGAATTGAAAAACGGCTACGTACGCAATTGGAAAATTCATTTTAGAATGCAAAAATCAAAGTCCGATGAATATCGTATATTTGGTTAAAAAATTAGGAATATCAAACTGGCGGGTGCACGTTTTTATACCGATTTTTGGGGCGAAAAATCACATTTTTTTCAACATATTGATACCAGATGAAATTAGGCAAAATATGGCGCTTGCGTCGTTTTCCATTCGTTATGATATCGCCATTTAGTTTAATGTTGTTGTTGTTTTTTTTCAATTCCCCTACGTACGCAATTTGATCGATGAATTTTCAATCACGTAAAAAAATAATTATGTTGCTGGACTAATTAGAAGACCCCAAGGCTGGCCACCGAAAATGAAAATTGTCTGAACCAAGTGTAGCAGTCACAGTACGCGGCCGTTGAAGTTTACAAAAATAGTGCCAGAAAGCCTCCGATGTAATGAATAAATGTATATATTGAAAGTTGCACTTCCATTTTAATAATAATAAATTGTCATTATTAGAAAAAAATATTGTTACAATTTAAAGTATATTACAGAACAGAAGAAGTTCGGTTATTTGAGACCCGCAAAAAATGCGAAAAACACCTACTTTTCAGCTTGATTTAGAGGACCACTGTAAACTGTAAAAGAACTATTCGAAAAGTTTTTAAAAACTTTAACAAATTAAACACTTGCTTTTGTTTCACTATACTTTTTATTTATACGACTATACGAGTTTCGACTTGTCATTATCAAAGATTTTATAAATGACTAGTTTCGACTTGTTGTTGTTGTTCGAGGATTTATAAATCGTAAAAGTTTTTAAAAATTAGTTATTGCGTTTCACCAAGTGATCAGTGAGAACCAAATTGAAATTACATTCGGATAGTTTCACAATTTTACAAACAATTAATAAACACTGGGATTGTGTCTCAGATTTAAAATAATGAAATCAAACACGCGTTTATTTAAAATGTAAGTTAAGTTCACGTTGACATATTTCATTAAAAAACCAACAAGTAACCCACCTCTCTATTTGCCGAAGTGGTTTCGTCTTCGGTCCACGAAAGCGAGCTATATCTATTTCTGAAACTGGAGCGTGAAAAGAACTGAAGCGTCGCGTCGTCCTTTCCTTGGGACAACCCCATTGAAATCGGCGACCAAGACATTAAACCTGAAAATAATAAGACACGCGATCATTTACGATTTTAATGACAACCATTAAGAGTCCCGTGCGTTTCGGATTGAAATAAATTGTGAGTGGTTCATAACATATTCATCAAAACACATGGCGAAAAAAGAAATAATCTGACGTGTGTAATGATTTATCTTCGTCTATCACGAAATATTATTTGACTTTTACATGTCAGAAATAAGTGGTATAAAAAGCAATATTTTTAAGCATTCTGAAAGAGCTAAACAGCGATGAAAAGAAAAGAAAATTTGAGTTATTATTTATTAACCCTTTAGATATGCGGTGTATTAAAAATGTTTTTGATAGTAGATTTATTTGCAATGTTATCGATGAAATTAGGACAGTACAGATATTTTTAGTTTTTTCATTATCGAGATTTTTTTGTTTAATTGATATAAAAATTGAATAAAATAGTACACGTCGTATTAAGCTCTTTATTATGTTTGAAAGCAAAATGTAAACATTTTACTTTCTTATTTTTTTTAGGGCGCTTAACATTTTACATTGTTTCTCCATATACTGACACACTGGCCTCTTAACTACAATTATAAATTTGTAATTATTTTTACTTACCAACACCGATTTTGTTGTACAGTTCAGGCATATACAGTTCGGTTTTATCTCTGCAGAACATGTGATACTCTGCTTGTTCGACAATAGGGGTAACGCAATTGAACTGGCGACAGTTGGTGTAAGCTTCCATCACCTCCACGGGGGACCACCTCGCCGTTCCCCAGTACATCGCCCACCCCTGGCTGATTATATAATTCATCGCCCGAACCACCTCTGTAACAATTACATTCAATTTATATCCATTAACAATTCTTTTTTGTTTAATCATTAATTACGCTCGGATAACCGTTGGAATTTAATGCATTAAAGCAGCACATAGATTATTCAAAATTGCGTGAATAAAATCAGTACCGGGGAAATGTTTTAATCCGCTTATCACGTATCACATGTATGAAACAGTCGACATAATTTTGGATTATAGCACTCCCCATACTTCCCATCACAGCAATTCTCCATTATATAAATTATATTATCATAGCTTACAATACAACGCAATGCTGATATTTTTGATGATTTACTCAATGCATTTACTAGACATATAAACGAATGTTTTATTGAATAACTGCGGCTACTTTATATTTATTTGTGTTATTATTTTGTTTATCAAATATATACCAATTTTATGTTACTTTTAATCTGATGTTACCTTTCTATTGGATGTACTGTATCTGTTGGGTAATAAATAAATTTTATTGTAAATAATCTTTACATCCACTAATTATATTCACGAATTCAGAATTCATCAAAACTGGATTAACTCAGGGATTCAGCTGCGAGTTTTTGTTAGGTCATAAATGAATCCAGCTATTATTAACCCAATCTGATTTCTGATGAAACATTTTTAGGATTTTATTTTATTCAATTATTCGCTCCTTTTCTGAAATATGTTACAACAAAAGTCAAAAACTTACAGTGTAAGCAGTTGGAAAAAGGGATTGATCAAATTTTATTGGCCGTTGCCAGAAATTTTCCTTGTTTAATTTTTTTGTAATATAAATAACTGCTAATGTGTGAATCATCTTTGTTTTATTTAATATGTTACGACATTTACGAGTTTTCTAAATTCTAAACATTCATCACTTCACACAATCGAAGATTTTGTTGGCGAGTAATTAAAGTTTTCTTGATAGTAATATGTATATTATATCTTTTAATCACATCTCTATTTTTAAAATATTATATGTATGTACATTTCGAGCATATTTTGCTCGTTATCAATATTTTTTTTATATAAAATTGGCAAATTATATGAACAAAAATTAAATAAATACAAAATGTGATGTATTTGAAAATCAGATAAAGGTAAACAGCAGACAATACAAGCTATTCTTCTTTTTGTTGATTGTGGAGACTAATTATTTAAATAAAAATGGTTGATAAATTACATAAAAAATATTTGAAAAATATTAATAAATCATTTCCACATTTGCGAATGAATACTCTTTTCTATTTATAAAAATGGTTATCCTATCTCCCACTTATTTTTTTATTGAATTAGATATATTTCGGAAACTATGTTTCTTTTTATTTTAATTAAAATACAACCTATTTTTTTGTGAAGAAGTTATGGCTTAGAAGCAAATTATTAAATATTAAACTTACTTTTTATAAAAAGTGTCGATTTCGCCTGAATTTTCGTAAATAATGAGGAGAAAACTTTCCTTACACATAATAAACCTCAACTATATTGAAGTCCATATAATGTTTTTATATGTAATAAAAAACGGAAACTGATATTTTAAACAACGTGTTAGTGAACAACAAAGACGTCGAAAAAAATATTGAAATACTTCCCTTGAATGTTGTTCGAGAATTTCTTAAAATATTAATCAAAGTTCATAATAATAAAAACTTTATTTATCCAACAGAGTAACCAATACAGGCCAAGTTAAATATTCCATAAGTTTACACAATACCAGGAATATGTAGACATACAAAAAATATACAAGAGAAAATAAAATCATTAACGAGAAAAAAAAAACACATTTATAAAGTACATGAAAGTATAGGAGTTCGTAAGTACATCAGCACGCAGAAATACACAGATGACTAGTAGTTTAAGTAATATACAAAAATATATATATTTAACACTTATAACTAAATGAACAAATCGTTCGCATAAACACTCTTGTAATTTCTAGAAATATGTGTGATAGGTGCTTTAAAGTTGTTTTTTTTTTATTATAAAATTTCTACTTTGTTTCAGTATTAATATTTCAATTGAAGATTATTGTTATAAATAGAAGAAATAATTAAGTAACGTAAGTCAACATATCACAGAGATAAATGTGGAAATAATTTATTAATTATTTTCAAATCATTTTTATTTAATTCCATATTGTTATTGAATTATGAGGTTAATTAATTTCTAACTTAACCCGTGGTGAAAGATTTTTGAATTAATTCAGGAAAATTTAATTAAATTAAAGTGATTCAAACCAATTAATTAATTTTAATTTAAATTTCAAATTCACTTTATTAACGGAATCTCCATTTCTAAATTACATTTATAATTACACATTAAAAATTACAAAACATATGTACAAAAAGGTAAATTTAATTTAAATTATCCTGCTTTGTTATTGAATTTATAAAACAAGTTGTTATTAATTCTACATTCGCTAATAACTCAGTGACTTTAATTTATATTTTCTGTTCTCAAACTCAAGCTCATCATCCGACCTACTTATATATCATCTCTTTTCACTCGTCCATTTCGCTTCTTTATATTTGTAACGCCGGTAAAATTAAGCAAAGTTGCTTTTTTATAAAATTGCTCCTTTGCTGTGTTTCAGTAGTGAAATATCAACATTTCAATTGAAGATTCCACATTCTTATACTTCACCAACTTAATGTTGGTTTGAATATTCGAAGAATGTGGTTTAAACAAGACGGAGCCACTTCCCACACTGCTAGGTCGTCTATGGCAATTCTGCGAAGGTCATGTCATTTCGAAATTTGGGAAATTGCTGCTTTGCTTTGTTTCAGTAGTGAAATATTATCAACATTTCAATCGAAGATTCCACATTGTTATTAAATTTATAAAACTAAAATACAATTTGTTATTAATTATACATTCGCTAATAACTCAGCCACTTTTATTTTCTGCTTTCGAGCCAACTTCTCTACAAGTCATCCGACGATCATATGCCGCTTTCAGATCCTGAAATAATAAATTCTCCTTTCTTTTTAACGCAACTTCGTAATCTTGAACAAAAACTTCGTAATGTTCGTGTGGATATTCGAAGAATATGGTTTAAGCAAGACGGAGCTAGTGCTAGGCAGTCTATAGTAATTCTGCGAAGCTCACGTCATTTCGAAATTTGGGGACCTCAACTGGCCGACACGTTCATAATTCGTCTTATGGGGCTGCCTAGAGTTAAAAGTGTTTTCCAATCGACTGTAAACTTTGGAACAACTGAAACATAATATTCGGGTAGAGATTAACGGAATTCCAATTGAAATGTTGGAGCGTATGAAGCCAAACTTTCGTGCTAAGCTTCAAGAATGCCGGCAGCGAGGAGGAGGTCATTTAACTGATGTGATATTTAAATAATAAAATTTCCGTGTTACCTCAAGTATCGTTTGTTTGATTCTTGAATACATTTTTAGACTTTAATAAAAACGACTAAATTTGATATGCATACTTCATATCGCATACTATGGAAATAGATTGCGCGTGGAATACGCGCTAGACATTTGTCGGCCAATTAAATAAAATAAATACTTCATTCTGCTTAACCTTGTATACAAGAAATTATCCTTTTCTTTGATTCTTAAATACAAATTTAGCCATTAATAAAAGCGACTAAATTTGAAATGGATACTGCAGTCTGCCTAACCTTGTATACAAGAAATCGTTCGAACAGTTATCCAAATAGCTTTGTTGTATTGAAATTTGTGTACAAAATAATATAGATTATTAAAAATCAATCAATAAAACACAGATTAGATTGAATAACTTTTCTAGACTAGTTTCGGCTTCAGAGACAAAAGTGGAAACAATCAAACTAATTGGGACAACAACAAAAAAATGATAATATCTTTCTTAATATAGATTACCTTCCATTGGGCACATCGGATCCGATTTATGCACGATAACGACATCGATGTAGGAGATGTTGAGGCGAATCAAACTCGCCCTCACGCTTTCGATGATATGTTTACGCGAGAGACCACGTTCGTCCGATCTGTAATTAAGAAAAATAAAACACATTAATGTATAATTAAATTTACAACGACGCTAGACAAATGATATTATTGAAATAAATGCAGTTTAAAATTTCAATCAGTAGATTTATTAGAAATCCTCAATATTATTATATTTTTTTTGTTTGGTTATACACACGAAGTGGAGAGCGATGAGCTCTGGCATCATGTGATTCCCATTTTTACATTTTTTTATAAGAGGTGTGCCTCCTTCAGAATCCGAATTAAAAAGAAAATTCAGTTCTGGTGTTGGAGGTTATTTTCTATACACCTGTGTTGTTAGGAAAAGAAGAACAAAATTAAAGTATTTACGTTAGCAAGTGTTGCTTAACACTGATTTTGAATTTGTGAATATCTTTTATTTATCGTATGATTTTTGGTAAATTGTTGTAGTGTTGTGTTCCTGAAACAAAAATACTATTTTTTAATACATCAGTAGTGTTTTGTTTTATCATTATATCACTCTTCCTGCGAGTATTATATTTATGTATTTCTTTATTTTTGATCAAGGTTATGTTTGATTTGCCGTAGTTGTTTATTATTTTATGTATGGCGATACATCGGTCCAATTTTATTCAATCAATTATTGTTAATTCAGGTATCATGCCGTATAGTTGGTGTGTAGGTGTGTGTCTATCTAGATTGTACACCAGTTTTAATAATTTATTTTGTTGCCTCTGAATTGAATTGATGTTTTTAGTAGTAGTTCCCCCCCATAAGCTACATAAATAATTAATTTTGGACGTGAATAGGGTGTTGTATAGGCTTTTCATTGATAGCGTTGGTATTAGGTTTTTGGCTCTGTATATAACTCCTATTGCAGCACTCGTTTTTTTTAGAACGTGTTCTAAGTGCTTGTCCCATTTAAATTTTTCAGTTATGGTTAGCCATAAGTATTTGGTTTCTGATGTTCTTTTTATAGGAGTACTTTGAATAGTGATGTTCAGATCCCTTCTGACTTTATTTTTCTGTGCGAGGAGCATATATGTAGTCTTGTCTTTATTTATTGTTAGGTGGTTATCAGAGAACCATGTAGTTATTTGGTTTAATTCATCGTTTGCTTTTTGTTCTAACTGATTTAGATCTTTTCCACTGTACAGAACACATGTATCGTCCGCGTATACATATGTACTCTCATCAAGATTTAGTTCAAGTATGTCGTTTCCTTGTGGTAGACCATATTTAGGCGTTAACGTGTTGCTCAGGGTTTTGTTAATTTTTGTCTGCTGCTTCCGGTCTTTTAAGTAGGTACTTATTAGATTAAGTTCTTTACCCCTGATACCTAGTTGTTCCAATTTATCTAATAATAGTACTGTAGATATTGTATCAAATGCCTTTTTCAGGTCTATAAAAATGACTAATACGAAATTGTGACGGACTAATTCTGTTTGTATTTGATATGTTATATCTATACACGCGGACGTTGTACCTGATTGCTTCTGATAGGCATATTGATGAGTAGCTATAATTCTGTTTTCGCTGATATGGTTATTAAGTCTTTTTAGTATAATTTTTTCAGTGATCTTTGCAAAGATAGATGATATTGCAATTGGGCGATAGTTTTCTGGATTCGAATGATCATCTTTTTTATATCGGCGTAATGATTACTTCCTTGAGCTCGTCCGGGTATATGCATGTTGTTAAGATGTTATTGATCAATGCTGTAAGTACCGGGGCTATATCATCTACTAGAAGTTTTATTAGTGTATTTGTTATGCCATCTTTTCCTGGCGCTGAGATTTTTTTTAGGTCATTAATGGTTGATTTGATTTCCTCCTCGGTGGTAAGTCCATATTCAATGTTTAATGGTATATATTTTTGTAGAGTATTCTTTTGTGTTTGGAAGGTCTTTGCAAGCTGTTCGCCAATAGTGGCAAAGCAGGTATTAATTTCATTAGCAATTTCTTTATCGTTTGTTAGTTTTTGTCCATTGATGTTGGTTATATCGGATATTATATTAGATTGTTTTCCGTTCCTTTTGTTTACGATGTTGTTGACTGTATTCCAGGTCTTTTTTCGCTTCCTTCTGCTGCTTTTATTTTGTTTTCAAAATATTGTTTCTTTCGTTTTTTGATTAATTTACTTGTTAGATTCTTTTGTTGTGTGTATAATGAACTTAGATATTCGTTGTCCGGATTAGTTTTATGTCTTTTATACAATTTTTCTCTCTGCCTAATGCTTGATACAATTTCTATGTTCACCCATTCATTATTCGATCTTCTTTTAAAAGTTGTAGTTTTAGAATTGTTTTTTATTAAGGTTGATAAAATGTTCATTAAATTTTCGAATGTCGTAATTGATGTTTTATTTGTGTTTCTGAATGTCGTTTTTATTTGTTCATAATTAACTACATTTTTAGTAACTTTTTCGTACATATATTTGGGGTTTTGTGTTTTCCATTCCCCAATAATTGCACTATGGTCGGATATAGAAGTGTCTTCTGTTGTGCATTTTATAAATTGATTATTTTTGGTGGTCAATATGTGATCCAGTAGTGAATTAGCCCTAGTTGTATTTTCTGTGTTTATGTTGTTTACTATTGTATATTCTTGCTCTTCTATTATTTGTGTGTATGTTTTGGTTGTGTTATTTTCTTGAAAGAGGTTTATATTAAAATCTCCCATTATTATGTGATTCTTCTTTTCTATCAGAATTTCTTCCTCAAGTAGACCCCATAGGTTATTGCAGTTGATGTTAGGTGGTTTATATACTAGGGTTATGTGTGTGTTATTTTCCATTAACAATATCTTAATAACTTCTATACCTGCAATTGATTTGTTTATTAATGTTTTAAATTGAATGTTATTCTTAATGTATATTGCCAAGCCACCACCCTTTGATTGTCTACAATTGAAAACTGCGTTATATTCGTTTATGTGAAAGTAGTCTGTTTCTTCTTGATAAATCCAAGTTTCTGTTATTGCAATTATGTCTAAGTTTTTATAAAGGCTAGGCAGAGTTTTTATGTGATCAAATTTATTCCTCAGACTTCTTATGTTAAGTAAGTATAATGCGTGCGTAGTCTCTTTTGGTTGCATGTTTGTTTGTCTTTTGTGTTAGTATATGTTATGTTTATTTTCTTAATTTTCTTAGATCATCTTGGTTTCGAATTTGTATAATTTTGGTTTTTTCCTCTTCTCTAATAAATATTTTTCCATTCTTTACCCATACAAATTTGAACCCTTCTTGTTTCAGCCGTCTTGCTTCGTAAAATAATTTGCTAAGATAACTTGTTAAGTGCTCATTGAAGTATATAACGTTGTATTCTCCTTCTAGATTACATTCCTTAACTTTAATTGATTTGATTTGTTTTTGTTTCTCTAGAACGCTATCTCTTATTCGTTGATTTTTAAATTTTACGACTATCTGACCTTAATGAATTCCCTTTCTGTACACTTCATCGATATCAGCATTGCTAATCTTACAGTTAATGGCCTTCATTACTTTTTTTGTTATATCTTCAATTTCTTCATCCTCGCCTTGGCTAGGTATACCATTTAAAGTGATACTTTTGCTGAAATTCTCCTGTTCTAATTCTCCACATCTGCCTTCTAAGTCAGTAATTTTCTTTTTTAACTTTTTGTTTTCCGATTTAAATTCTTTTAATAAATTATGTAATTCTTCATTTTGTTTTGTACTTTGATCAAATTTGTCTGACATAAATATAACACTTTCTTTTAATTTTTTAAATTCTTTAATCAGATCCTTCATATTTTTGATATCGTTTTCTATTTCACCGTCGCCAGGTTCTTTATTTCTCGATCCCCCCATATTATTGATAAAGTAATGTGATTTTGTTATATGACAATATTACTAGCAGTAATTTGTTGCAATACAGACAGGGACACGTTTCTGCACCAAGGGGCCTATCAAAGTGATTTAAACACACATAAATAGGGCCACGGAATGGGTTTATGGTAGTAGAAAAATACAGAGGAAAAGGTTTTTTTTACATAAAATAACAATAGTTATAATAATATTGATATATTGTTATTTGCGGGTTTATATAGTTTTAAACGTTTAAATAAATGTATTTAATGAATTTAACGTCCAGATTTATTAAATTGTATTTTTATTTTTTTTTATTGATCATTCGCGCGAGTGATAGCAAAAAAAAACTCGCATATAGCGGGCGATCGTAGAGTAGAATTTGCAGGTTAACAATAAATTATTGCCGGTTGTGCACTTAGTATGCGGCCTATCGTAATAGAGTTTGCAATTTTTGGAGTCTGATTATTATCAGAAAGATCTTACCAAAATATATCGATTTGTGATAACTATTTCCAGCGTTATTAGTAGAAATAAGCGGAGCACTTTAAAACAGTGTTCACTCAAATGCTGACAACCACTCGGTTAATAGCGTTTAATTCGTGATATATTGTTCATTTACGAGTGCGATTGTGCAGTTTAGTAGAAATAAAAGATAGCTTGAAATTTAAGGGTATAGCCACCTATTAGCTATGTAATTATGGTTCATGTTACATTTTCCTCCTGGTCAATAACCTTAAAACATGCTGTAATGCTGATGATTTAAAGATCATTGTAATTATTGGATGTTTTGAAATATAATTAGTAAAAACAATGAAAATAGGTCATGATTTGTTCTTTATTTTTGGTAAATAGCAAAAAAAAAAATCAAGGTATTTCTACTGAAACCCAATCCATATATATACATCGATTGTATTGTTGTTGGACTATGGTCCTTTTTAGCTAAATCTGCTCCTCCACTAGATACCAAGTATATAAGTCATAAACTATTAGATCTAAATTGGTTAAATATGAAGAATAGAAGATATTTACATAGTGCATGTCTATTTCATTCTATTATAATTAATAAACCATACCTCTACAATAAAATAAAATTTCGTACAGACGTTCATAGTCTTAATATTCGGTTTAAGGGAATTTTATCTGCTCCAATTCGGCTCTTTTTATGCGAAGTTTCTCCTATGTAATTATAAAATATGTGATAAGATCCCATGTAATATTAAGACTATGAGTGTTACACTATTCAGATCGCGTCTCAGGACTTGTGTTCAACAAAATAGTTAGTGTTAACCAAAATTTTATAGATATGTTTATTAAATTTTTAGTTTATTGTTATTTTTGTTCTTTAATCATATTAAACCCATCATATTAGCTCTAGTAATTCATAGGTTGAATTTAATTTCATTTATGGGTTGAATGGAAGATCAGTCGCACTGAATTCATAGCCTTTAGTTTTTCCCCTGGTAGGATCATTTTGTAATTATTTCTTATAATATGAGTTGTAACATTCTTTGTTGATTTTACTTGGTGAAAAATAAATAAATAAATAAGTAGCCGTAAAAAAGCTGTCAGTAGTTTTTGAAAGTTAAAAATACATATTGAGAAATATAAAATTGCTATGGAAAATATAGTTTCATTTAAAATAAGGAAGTTAGTAATAAATGGCCATCACGCTAAATGAATGGTGGTTGAACATTTTATTAAAAGAAAGTTAGTACTGACTTTCTGTATAACTGAAACTCATATCATTTTCTATAATCCTCTACTAGATACACATATAAGTAGCCGAAAGATCAGCACAACTAAATTAAGACATCCTCTTTATAATGTGTGTGAAGCTGGCAATGAATCCAGCAATGGACCCGGCGCCTCCACACTGAGACTTTTTTTTCTAAAATATTTATTTAAAGAAAAAGAACACTTGTTTAATTGTTTATTCATAATTATAACTAAATGCAAGGTCAAGTGAATGCAACAGAATCAAATTTATTCCTATAAATTCTAAAATATTCATAATACATATACTTTAAAAATCTGAAAATAGCGATTTTTTTTATAAACAATATTTCCCAAACGGCGCACTTTTTTCGCAATTTTCTTTCAGAAATGATTCAAAGATTCAAACAATGTTTCTAGAAGTAATATAAATAATCAAAAATGCGTGCCCGTTAATAGTTTGTCTATAAACAAATTCATTGCTGAGTCGTATTTCCAACACCTGACGGCGATTTTCAAAGTGTCAAGTTTCCCAAACGGCGCACTTTTTTTCCAATTTTCTTTCAGAAATGATTTAAACAATGTTCTTAGAAGTAATATAAACAATAAAAAATGCGTGCCCGTTAATAGTTTGTCTATGAACAAATCCATTGCTGAGTCGTATTTCCAGCACCTGACGGCGATTTTCAAAGTGTCAAATTTCCCAAACGACGCACTTTTTTTCCAATTTTCTTTCAGAAATGGTTTAAACAATGTTCTTAGAAGTAATATAAACAATCAAAAATGTGTGCCCGTTAATAGTTTGTCTATAAACAAATTCATTGCTGAGTCGTATTTCCAACACCTGACGGCGATTTTCAAAGTGTCAAATTTCCAAAAGGCGCACTTTTTTTCCAATTTTCTTTCAGAAATGGTTTAAACAATGTTCTTAGAAGTAATATAAACAATAAAAAATGCGTGCCCGTTAATAGTTTGTCTATTAACAAATTCATTGCTGAGTAGTGTTTCCAACACCTGACGGCGATTTTCAAAGTGTCAAATTTCCCAAACGGCGCACCTTTTTCCAATTTTCTTTCACAAATAGTTTAAACAATGTTTCTAGAAGTAATATAAACAATCAAAAATGCGTGCCGTTTGGGAAATTTGACACTTTGAAAATCGCCGTCAGGTGTTGGAAACACTAATCAGCAATGAATTTGTTTATAGACAAACTATTAACGGGCACGCATTTTTAATTGTTTATATTGCTTCTAGAAACATTATTTAAACCATTAAAGAAAATTGCGAAAAAAGTGCGCCGTTTGGGAAATATTGTTTATAAAAAAAACGGTATTTTCCGATTTTTAAAGTATATGTATTATGAATATTTTTGAATTTATAGGAATAAATTTGATTCTGTTCCATTCACTTGACCTTGCATTTAGTTATAATTATGAATAAACAATTAAACAAGTGTTCTTTTCCTTTAAATAAATATTTTAGAAAAAAAAAGTCTCAGTGTGGAGGCGCCGGGTTCATTGCTGGATTCATTGCCAGCTTCACACACATCTCTTTATAACCCTTCCAATAACTTCCACAACCCCTAACAATTGCGAAATTACAAATCAATTCTGCATCCACAGAAATTTAAAGAGTAATGTTTAAATTTCTGTGCATTTCTTTCTATGCATACCCAACAGCAACACTTGACCAAATCATTAGCTCGTTTTATCAAGACAGTTAAATTAACTAAATTTAATTTTGATTTTAATAACATATATCGATAGCCCAGGCAGACTATCACTAAATATTAATAATTACTTGTAAATATTTTAAATTTAGGTGGAAGAAACGGTCGTACTTCGCCGAAACACCCAGGGATTAGTATCAGGAACGTCGACACCAGAAATTAAGATTATTTATTGGCCGACGTCCATATTACTAATTGTCATATATATATATATATATATATATATAGAGGTTTTTTTATCAGTATACATTAGGGGAAGTGTATATCTGCAAAAACGCAAGTCAAACGCTGTGAACCGATGTGAGTTGCGTGTTATAGGCAACTAAACACACATACATTAATGAGTTTGACTCGCGTATTTTGGAGGTATATATAGGGGAAATGTATACTGATAAAAAAAGCTCTCTGTATATATAACACGGTTTGTTTCATAAAACATTAATAAATCGATTCTCAGCATCCTCCCTTCACATCATATATTTACAGAATATCTTGTTTATCGAAGGGGCGATCGCATAAACAAATCCGCCTACTTTCATCACACATTTAAATTGCGTAGCTTGTTTGTCACTCTATTCGAAGTCCATTTTATACCGTGTATACTGTAAATGGCAAGGTTTATACAAATAAAGGGGCTCACAAAGGGAGTTAAACATGACCTGATCGCGTTTTAATGAACAAAGCTGAACGGTCAGTTGGGCTTGTTTAAATTTAATAATATATTACAAAGCGACGTGGCGTATGTATTTAATTAAAAATGTATTAAAATATAAAAGAGGGATATATATTTTAATTTAATTTGTATAACAAAGCTTTCAGTAGTTTTCTAAAAATTAAAAATATGTATTGAAAAATATTAATATGAAAAAAATAGTTCCATTTAAAATAATTTGTACCAAAGAATGTAGTCTTCACCATATTGAATACTACTAACAAATCTTTATTACTTAAGAATTTACATGTAATTATATTATATACAACATATGATATGTATGTACAAACTTTACTGTACTTAAGTAAGTGCTATCGACCAAAAGTCTTTCTTTTCCCAGACTATATAGTCTATACAATCTATTGAGCGATATAAACGTGACTTGGGATAATTTTATAAATATAATTACAACTTGTATAAAAATGACCAAAACTGCATTCTATTCTTTTATTCAGTCCCATATATCTTATGGCATAATAACACTCCTCTATATTAAACGAAATATTCACATTGCAGAGGAAAGCCATTAGAGTCGTAATGCATACAGAATGCTTAAAATATTAACTGTACCATGTATATTTATCCTTGAATGTCCCCTGTACATCAAAAATAATATCTATATATCAGATCGTAACAATTGTTTTCATGATTACGAAACCAGAAACAGAAACGACTTGCGTATCAAAACTTTTCGCTTGTCCAAAACAAAAACTGTGCAACGATACGATTTATTACCTAGTGATGTCCAAATTCTATCTTTTAATTTATTTAAAAATCGCATTAAGAAATATTTAATCACCAATGCATTTTATACATTCGATGAATTTCTCAATAGCGCCGGTGATATCTCTAGTCAAACTTGAGGTTTTATTGTAGCCTAATTTATTTGTTAATCATCGTTTGGCCTATTGGATAAAAAATCAGCTATTGATTTTCTAAAAGTGAGTAGGGCTGGAGTTCAATAATGACTTGTCACAAATCCAACGGAATCATCTTAAATCTCTACGGGAAGAACTAAATAATATGAAGAGATGCGGAGAAACTAATATCACCATAAAATATAGCAATGGACATCCTCGAATAGTATCTTCACATGATATTCAGAAACACTAAAAATATATTTCTAGAATGTTGGTGGTATCCGAAGGAAGCATTCAGATTTTATTTTCAATGTTCGCTGCTGTGATTATGATGTGATTGTGTTGGTAGAAACATGGCTTGACCCTTCTGTTTATGACTCTGAACTTGGACTTGGCGATTTTGTGGTGTATAGAGAAGATAGATCCAATAGAAGCAGCACTAAATCAAAAGGTGGAGGTGTGCTGATTGCTGTGAAAGACCGTATATTTAGTGAGCGCTTGAATACTTTTGACTCAATAGAACATCTTTTTGTTAAAGTTAGCAAACTATTTATTATTAGCTCTGCTTATCTTCGCCCCAGGAATAAATTAAACACACTATGAAAATCATGCATTAACATTAGGCAAAATGTGCTCAATGTTTGCTAATTTTACATTTATATTTTGCGGTGATTACAACCTCCCTAACGCGAAGTGGAGCTTTAATGACAATGATGTGTTATGTGAAGAATATTCATCTGATCTCGCTCAGATTTTAGCAAATGTCTTAGAATTCCATAATATTAAACAGGTAAATAGTCTACCTAATAAGAGGGGAACTTTTTTAGACCTCTGTTTTTCAAATACAGTCAATATTTAAGTAAATTATGCAATTGACGTTCTATGTAGATCTGACACCCATCATTGTCCTTTTTTCATTGAAACAAAGAATGTATCCCTTGAATTATTACCTATTCCAGATTTATACGTATATAATTTTAAGACTGCGAATTTCTCTTTAATAAATGATTATTTAATATCTATTAATTGGGATAAATTATTACTTTATGCCACAAATATCGATGAGATGGTTTCAAATTTTAATAATATCCTGTGTTAGTGTTTTTGAAAAGTTTATACCTATCAAACGTGTAAAGTGTTCTAGATTTCCCAAATGATCTAATTAAACGTACAAAAATATCTCACGCTCTATACAAAAAAATCTGGTTTATTTTCTGACTATATTGCTTTCAATAAACTACGATTAGAATGATCGAATCTTAGCAGTTACCTTTATTCTAATTATATAAACGATATCGAAATGAAAATTAATGAAAAACCTAATTTATTCTGGCAGCATGTCGATCAATGTAAGCGATTATTTGGGTTACCTAGAAGACTTTATCTATGAAACAAATCTGCTGATTATGTGCCTGATACGGTTGAATTATTTGCAGAGCATTTTTCCTCTGTATATAAGAAATCTGACTATAATATTGTAAATCAATTTGTAAATCTTGGTTATGTTAATTTATGTAATATAAATGTTACCTTAGCAGAAGTTTTTAATGCTTTTTCAAACCTGAGTTATTCCTCTAGTGTGGGTCCAGATGGCATACCCCCCATATTTTTGAAGAATTGCAAGTTTACATTAGCTAAAAGCTAAGGGAGGTTTCCCAAAAGTCGGAAAACAAGTTTTATTAACCAAATTTTTAAAAGCGGCCGAAGAGATATTATTAGTAACTATAGAGGTATTTCTCTACAATCAACAATAGTAAAAGTTCTTGATAATTTAGTTTCAATTTGGTTTTGTAAAAATATTATAATACCTCAGCAGCATGAAACACAGATCCACAACCACCAACCTGTTAAGCTATCCTAATTTTATTTCAGAAGCTTTGGAAAAAGGAGACCAGGTTGATGCTGTTTACACAGACTTTTCCAAGGCTTTTGACAGAATCGATCATGACGTTTTATTAAGTAAATTATAAGCAATTGGTTTCGGCGGTAGTGTATTGGATTGGTTGCGTAGTTATCTGTCAGACAGAGTGCAGAGAGTGAGAATTTGCAATATTTGTTCATCTGAAATTAAAGTATGCTCAGAGGTGCCTCAAGGCTCACACTGTGGTCCCATTTTTTTCTTATTATTTATTAACGATATTGGACAAATTATAAATAATACCAATATATTGTTATTTGCTGATTATCTCAAAGTATTTAAAAGAATTCAGACTATTGACGATCAATTTGCACTGTAAAAGGATTTAAATAATCTGGAAGAGTGGTGCATTAGAAACAAGTTGCTCTTAAACATTAATAAATGTTGTTTTATCTCCTTTTCATCGCCGAAAACCAACCATTTTTGACTATACTCTCTGTGGGCAACCTTTGATTTATAAATCCGATGTCAAGAATTTAGGTGTTCTCTTTAATACCAAATTTAACTTTAAGAATCACATTAAATCTAGTATTAACAAAGCTTTGCAAGCACTAGGCTTCATTATTAGATAAGAGACTTCAAAATACCAACTTTCCGTAAGCTTTATATTTCCTTAATACGGCCGCACCTTGAGTATGCTTCTTGCGTGTATAAAACTCAATGGAACTTGAGTCTGTTCAAAGGAAATTTGAGTCTGTTCAAAGGAAATTTGAGTCTGTTCAAAGTATTTTTTTTTATTCTGTTCTAGATTAGGTTTCAACCGTCGTAACTTCAGCCACAACGGTATGATACACAACTTATGTACTCTCGACCATAGAAGAAAGACCCTTGACGTATATTTCGTATATAAACTGGCCTAATCGATTGTGCTGATCTTTTCAGCCAGTTAAATTTACATGTTCCATCTAGGGAGTTTAGATCCAATGTCTGTATTTTAAAAGGTTAATTTTCATTCTACTAATTATGGTTTGCATAATCCGTTGTCACGAATGATGCGTTTATGCAATGTTTTTTTCGTAACAACGGAACTAATATGTTATTTCAGCCTTCATTTTTTCATTTTAAAAGATGTTTGTATGGTCTTGATCTGTCCAATATTGGTTAATATCAATATTTAATTTTATCGTACTAACTTGGTCGTCCTGGGTAGCATCCACTTCTGTTATGACTAATTTAAATATTAGTATTGTTACTGTTATTTTATATTTATATATAAGTTAGAATATTATTTATATATATACATATTCTTAATAATTTTTTTTTCTAACATATTTTTTTTGTAAAAAGGTGATTTCATAAATAAATGTATTATTATTGTTTCTAGTATCTGTTCATTTGCATCATAATTATTCCATTATCTGTTTTAAGTTTTGTCTTCGCTATTACATAAACAATCTGTCTACTATACGAGGAGTCAATATGATCACCAAATTTTATATTTTATATCAATTATTTGTATTATATTTATATGAATTGACAAGTGTAAAACAATTATGTTACTAGCACGAATAAAGATTTACTAATTTACTAATTATTCTTCCTAAGTACTTGTAGCGTTCTACCCGTTTGATCTGCTTTCCGTGTAATTTTATTGTATATAATTTGTTTTTCTCTAAATATTATCATTATTTAGGTCTTGTCTGTGTTTTTAAAATGCTTTATTCAAAGCAATAACAATTGAAACATTGTATTGGAAACGTATTTTAATCGATATCCACAGGGAAAACAGCCAGATAAATCTATTTTCAGACGATTGAAAGAGAAACTCATTTATTATGGATCCTTCAATAAAAATAGATCGAGAGAATATAATATTCCAGATGCTGATGAAGTTAGGATTAATGTTGTTGAGAATCCGGCAATTTCGACTAGACAAATTCAAGAACATCGAGAAAAATCGTGCACTTGAGGTTTTAAAGAAAAATAAATTCATCCCTTACAAAATTCGAAATTCGAATTTTGCAACTAGTATAAGGAATATTGACATCACTTTAAAAAGTAATTTTAAAAGTACAATGTATATATTCATTAAAAAATAAGATCATTATCTCTTATAATAACTGTAATATATATTTTTTGTGTAGCGGATTTTTTTTATTCATTTTAAATTGTTAAACTTCACGAATTAATTGCGGGGTTGTTATTTATGTAATCATTTGAATAATCTATGGCCCTACGTTTTAATGTATCTAGAATGAGATGGTATTAATACATTATTTAAATTTTGAGTTATATTTTTCGTGTCTCCCCTGCACCCGTAGCCGCTCACAACACAGTATGACTTTTTATTTGTTTTTATTCACTGATGCCAACAACATATAAAAGAAAGAGAAAAAAATCAAAGCATTCTAGAGGAGAAAAATTTTCGATCATATTGTACTTGCGTTTCAATTTACACGTGATTTTTTAATTTTCTCGGCACATTTTTAACACAGTATATAAAGAAAACAAAATTACTTTTTTGTACCACTTGGATTTTTTATTAATCGTGACTAATAGCGTTTTCCGAAAGTATATCTTACAGTGTAGTAGATACAAGCCATATACAACAACTCACTCCTCTTATAGACTTTATTCTTTGTAAGTGTAAAATCGACTCATATTTATTTTATACCGCTATCGTCTACATACCTCCTGATGTGAATGGTGATATGCTCGATATATTCTTAGAAGCTGTAGAGGTGCTGCTCTTAGAAAAGCCAGTTCTTTTATTTGGTGATTTCAATATACCTGCATTTATTGAAGAAATAAACTATCCTAAATCGCGTAAAGTTTCATCCTTGTGCAATTTTCTAAACATCCTTCAACTAAATCAGCTTAACAATATCAAAAATTGTAATGATAAACTGATAGATTTAGTATTTAGTAATTTTGAAGGTTGCCTGGACATGAACCATTCTGTGCATCCTCTGGTGACAGAAGATCTGTATTATCCTGCTCTAACTGGCACAGCGCAAATTGTCATTAAATGTAAGCAGTCTGTTTTTCCTCATAATATCTCTAACAAGCAATACAATTTTCGAAAGGCCAATTATCTTTCTTTGTATAATGATTTAACTAATGTAGACTGGACTATTTTGGAATCTTACACTGACGTTAATGAAATGGTCGATCAATTTTATAGGATTTTGTATAACCTTTTTGACAGATCTGTACCCATTTATAATTCTAAACAAAAATCAAATAAGTTCCCCACCTGGTTTTCTAATGAAATTATTAAAAATGTTAAATTAAAACACTACTATCATAAAAAGTGGAAATCTACTCAATCTTTGTTTTATCGCGGAGAGTTCGAAAGACAAAGAATTTTAACAAAATCACAAATTAATGCAGCATATAAATCATTCTTAAAGACCTGTGGAAATTTGTACACCAAAGAAATGGAACTTCAAGATTACCAAATGAATTAAATAACGAGTGTAAAATCTTTGATACTCCTCAAAGCATCGTAAATGCTTTTGCTGATACGTTTTCTGAAGATTTTCTCAACAATAGTGTCACGATAACCAATTCTGTACACACTAATTGTGAAAACTTCTCTATTCCAACAATTAATGAGCAACACATCATTCAAAGTATAAACAAGCTGAAAACATCAGCCATTCGTGGTGATGATATTGTCCCATGTTTTATTCTCAAAGATTGTAAACACATGCTACTCAAGCCGTTATTAACAATTTTTAATGCATCAATTATATCGGGATGTTTTCCTAATACTTGGAAAACAGCTGTAATTACTCCTGTCTTTAAAAAAGGTGATCACTCACTCCTTCAAAACTACCGACCAATAGCAATCCTATCAAACTTTTCCAAGATATTTGAACAAATAATATATTATTTCCTGTATAACCATGTACAGAAATATATTTCACCACTTCAACATGGGTTTATATCTGGGAGATCGACCTTAACTAATTTGGCCTCAATTACGCAATATCTTAGCCCAAGTCTAGATAACAGAGGTCAAACTGATGTTATATATACAGATTTATCCCGTGCATTTGATAGGATTGATCATAACATTTTAGTTAACAAATTTGGTCAATTTGGTCTTACAGAACACACCATAGCGTTTTTGTCATCCTACCTAAAACAACGAAATAACTATGTTTATTTCAATGGATTTAAGTCTTTCGAGTACAATTCGACCTCAGGTGTTCCCCAAGGTTCCAACTTAGGCCCTCTGCTTTTTATAGCATTTATTAATGATTTAATTACATCTCTATCATTTCCAACACTTGCGTACGCTGACGATATTATTATTACAAGAAGATTTAAATACGATATCGCAATGGTGTTATACAAACAGACTTTGTCTAAATGTCAGTAAATGTAGTGTTGTCTCTTATACTCGCATGGAACAAATTACTAATTTTAATTATAATATCGATGGTTCTTCAATTCCAAGAAATTGTTACTTTTGATCGTCGATTACATTTTACAGATCATATTCATAATATTACCCAATCTTCAATAAGAATGTTAGGGTTTTTAATGCGCACCTCTATCAGTTTTAGTAATACTTCGCTCTTAAAAACTCTGCATTTCTCCTTAGTGCGCAGTAAACTTGAATACGGTTCTATTATTTGGTATCCAAGTTATATGAATAGTGAACTTAAAGTTGAGCGTGTACAAAGACGTTTTTTGAAATATTTATCATATAAAATGGATCACGTATACCCAGAAAGAAACGCCGACTATCAACAATTGTTATTAAGGCATGATATTTGCTCCTTGTCGGCTCGTCGCGAAGAATGTAGTGCCGAATTTTTGTTCAAATTAATTCACAATATTATTGATTGTCCTTATATGCTAAGTAATGTGAATTTTTATGCTCCATCACTAACCTTCAGAAATATATCAACATTTAAATTACCATTTGCGAAAACTAATGTCTTAGGTAAGTCGCCTATAAGTCACATGTGCCGCAATGCAAATAAGCACTTTCGTGACATATTTATCAGTGAGCGTAATACATAAAGAACGTTATGTTCCATTATTATGAATTTTGCAATTTAGTATATTTTAGTTGTTATTACTTTTTTTTCCTCTTTCTATTATTATTATTATTAATCTTAAGTTTACTTGTTTAAATCTTTTCCCTGTATTGGTTCTTCCGTTGGGAAATAAAAAAATTATTATTATTATTATTAAGAAATTATTATTACACGGTAATCATTCTCAAAGAATTCACTGTTTAACAAATATTTATACTTATTATAGTTAGAAGGGGCGTGTAGGTTAAGTCAACCTGCTCGTTAATGATGACTAGTCACAATACAATAAAAAAATCCAAGTGGTATAAAAAAGTAATTTTGTTTTCTTTATATACTATATACACGTGATTTTTTTATATGGCTAAATCATTAAACGTAAACAAACTGATTTGTTGTGCTTTTTATCGTTTAAATAAAATAATGTAATAATGGAGTAAATTTATATTTACCTCGTGCTCCAGTAAACTTTCGTGGTAATGATGAAACTCGTCCTTTTCCATCCCCTGCGCGTCAGAATCCGTCCAAGTTCGACCTCAGCACGGGTCCCTGCAAACATTTCCATTCCATTAAATGATGCCAAACAACGAGATTTTCTTCACGAAGGAATGAAATAATGTATACATTGAGGGAACTGTAATAAATATACTTCTTATATCAATATACAGGGTTAGACAAAACTACCACAACACCTCAATTATCAAGCAATATAAAAATTAGATTACACAATTTACAACCTCCACTTTCATGATTGTGATATTTTTGCTAGTAGGAGTAATAAAAGGCAATTTAAACAAATGCTTAGACTAAAAATTTATTTATAATGCGTGCTTATTATTTGTCATCAGTAATATTCTAGTTGGG
The DNA here is from genome assembly GCA_963082785.1 of Philonthus spinipes. NCBI lineage: Eukaryota > Metazoa > Arthropoda > Insecta > Coleoptera > Staphylinidae > Philonthus > Philonthus spinipes. The sequence goes on along the minus strand of OY720300.1, from coordinate 26,495,194 downwards.
TATTTTTATCCCGTTGTATCTTACTTATTGAATTTTCCCTTCCCATTGTTATTGTTATTAGTATTTTGTTTTGATTCATTTATATCTCGTTTCACAAACGAAAAATCAGTTGAATTTAAGTTAAGCATTAATCTTATTTATGGATTGAAATAAAAAAAAAAGTCCACGTTTTGAGCGTCAATGTCAAATCAATTATTATTTGATTGATTGGGCATGTTGTAGCTATTATTAGTTTTATTCGATGAATAAATAAAAATGATGTTATTAGAGTATTAATAATTTTTTAATAATAATTTATATATTTCTGTATAAATATTATAATATATTTATTTTGTACATGATATACACGGTAGATACTTTTTTTTTAATTGTCCTGTATGTATTTGTAACTTTATTAAATAAATAAATAAAAACAATTTCAATGACTCGTTTTTTTGTTTTTTAATATTTTTAATTTTTGAACTAAATGTGTCTAAGAATATCAATAGTTTGTATGATTTGGTTTCTATGGCTAGACTATATGTAATTTTAAATTTGTTTTAATTTAAATTTATGAAATATTTTGTACATTAGTTGTTACGAATAGCCGTCATTAGTAGCAATTTGTTTTATTGAATTTATTTTCTAGTTACAAGTCTAAAGCTAAGGGCTTGCTATTATTGAGGAAAAATTCGCAATTTTATGTTTATATGGATATAGTGGATTTTCGATAAATGTCAAAAGTAATTTTGTTCTAAGTTTTAGCTAATATTAAATACAAGAAATTAATCATGTTATTGTGCTCCGTTTCTACTGTGGATTTAATTGATGGGTGAATGACGTTAAAAAAATAAGTATTGGTTAAATTTCTAGCAATTAAACTAGCTGAATTTCGCCTAAGCTGGAAATATAATTTTGTATCTTTTTGTAATAAGAAATAAAGTTGTATCATCAACTTCGCCTAAACTGGAAATATAATTTTGCTTATGTCTTTTTGTAATATGAAATAAAGCCGTTAAAAAAATTCGGTAGCATAAAAATATCTTCTAAAACGGGCTCATGCGTGAACCCTTTAGTAGGCATTCTATCTTTAGTAATATTATTAGTAAATATTAAAATAATGGCGGAAAGACCTCTGATCGATAGTACATGATATACGAATTATATATGGAATTACATGATGAATGGAATTATCAGGTTTATGAATTTTAATAAAACCGCATAATTTGGGGGCTCTGAGATTCATAAGAAAGATGTATCTTATTTTACTGTCTATAAATAAAAAGTTATTAAATTAAATAAAAATTATTTGTAAATAATAAATAAATTATTTCCACATTTAGCTCTGTGATTTTTGACTTACGTTACGTGAGTACGTTAAACAAATGCACATTAAAACAACTACTTCCCGGGCAAATACCCACGCATAATGTGGTGTACATTATGCGTGGGTATTATGTTGTTGCATATCAATAAAATAACGCAATGCAACAAATTTATATCCGAGGAAAATGTTATGCAAAAACAAACAAAATATAATAATTTACTAGTTATTTTCAAATCATTTTTATTTAATTTATTTAAATAACTGTGACCAAGAAAATGAATACTCTTTTCTATTTAAAAAAGTCATTATTTACTATGGACTTTAATTTTCTTAATAATTGGTCTACTTTTTTTTTTAACTGTAATATTGGAATAAAAGATTGAATGTTTGCTTTATATGAAATCTGATTTTATTTTTAAAATTATCGTATATAATAGTTACTGTTCAACGAGTGAGAAAGATAAACATTACACCAAACACCAAAGATAAACATTACAACAAGTGGTGTAAGAAAAGCATTATTCTATCATAATGCTTTTCTTGCGAGTTGAATACTATACTTTTCCTCCTCGTATTAAATAATAATTAAATTACATTATCAAAAAGTATTATCAGTAAATTAAGGGTGATATTCTTCGCAGTTGCGTCTCATTCTCAAAGGTCTCACTGTTCATTTTCACAAAACCGTACTTAACTAGAATTGGTTTGTCGGTATTTAAAATTTGCTTTGCGCTGCAGCGCTACATGTCTAAAATTTCCATGAACGCGCTCAATGATAAAAGGTTCTCATGCAATGCGACTTATTGCATCGAAATAAGTTATTTACAGGGAAGCTCAGAGGCGACATAAAAAAATTCTTGCTGATTCTTACATTGAAAATGCACAGAAAAATGTATTTGTACGGAATGCACGGTATGGAGGGAATGCATGCAACTAACCTGAGTGCGCTTCAGATAGATCAAAAACGTTTATCCCACTATCGACGGCGAGGACAATAATTTGCTCCGCCTGCTCTTCGGATACAGTGGAGCTGAAAGTCGGCCACGTTCCTGAAATGGATAAATATTCAGTGAACAAAAGAAAGTATTTTTAATATACACATATTTAACTATAGAGTTTTTGAATTTACGTGATAAACACTTCACGTAAATTCAATTTTTTTTTGCTTGTCGTTAATGCATCTTCTACTTTTAAAAAATATATTCCATACATCGATTATAAAAATATAATGAAATATGTGTCACAAATATAAATACTGTTATTCCTTACTTCATTAATTTGTGAAGCAAGGAATAACTGTATTTTTTGTGACACATATTTCATTATATTTTTATAATCGATGCATGGAATATATTTTTTAAAAGTAGAAGATGCATTAACGACAAGCAAAAAAAAACTAATCAAAGAAATACGGGAATTTAATTATTCCTTTCGTTGGAAATTGAATAAAACATTCTAAAATTTTCTTCACTGGTTGTTTATTAGTACCAGAAGAACATTTCGATCACAAAGTGATCATTATCAATGGATATACATTTTACCTGCCTATAATGATCACTTAGAAATTAGGCAAAAGATGGCGCTTCTATTTATTATGATTCATATCCCAATTTTACAATCCGCAATTAAGACGTAAGTAACAAATAAAAGTTTGGTTGGCAGCACTGTCTCATTGACAATCAATGGAGAAAATTATAGACAATAACTTTTATTCCGCGAATGCGTTGGTAACGTTTCCGAATGGTGTCACGGGATATAGAAAATTTTGAAAACGGAATTATGGGTAAACGTGCGTGAAATGAACGAATCCGAAGTCAGAATCTGTAGGAAACTTACCGTTTGTTCACAATTCGCATTGAAAGTCCCAATTTTGAGGTTATAATTGATCCGATTTCCGACTAAATAAGCACATTGCGAGTATAAATCGTACACATGATGAAATAATCTTCTAATTTATGACGAAATTTAACAAATTTGTTGCAATTTTTTCATTTATTCGGCCAAAATCACGATTTTAATTTTATACAGAAAATTACGTTTCTATGAAAAAATCAATATGTATTTTAGATCCATTTGTAAATAATAGATATTTTAATTTATGATAGCAAAAATAGATGGCGTCACTGCTCCACTAAACCGAATGTATTTTGTACAATATAATAAAAAATAATAGAGAATTATTCATCGACTATTATAAATAATACATACATATTTAATTAATGATTTTTTTTATGAAAATATTGGATAGATTGGTACAACTTACGATCTTTTGCACGTTTTGTCGGAATACTTTACAAACATGTTTGCACACTCATCTAACCTAAACTAACCTAACCCAAACTAAACTAACCCAAACTAACCTAACCCAAACTAACCTAACCTAAACTAACCTAACCCAAACTAACCTAACCTAAACTAACATAACCTAAACTAACACAAACTAACCTTACCCAAACTAAACTAACCTAAACTAACCTAACCTAAACTAACCTAACCTAAACTAACCTAACCCAAACTAAACTAACCTAACCTAACCCAAACTAAACTAAACTAACCTAACCTAAACTAACCCAAACTAAACTAAACTAAACTAACCTAAACTAACCTAACCGAAGCCGACAAAACGTGCAAAAGATCGTAAGTTGTACCAATCTATCCAATATTTTCATTAAAAAATCATTAATTAAATATGTATGTATTATTTATAATAGTCGATGAATAATTCTCTATTATTTTTTATTATATTGTACAAAATAGTTTAGTGGAGCGGTGAGGCCATCTATTTTTGCCATCATAAATTAAAATATCTACTATTTACAAATGGATCTAAAATACATATTGATTTTTTCATAGAAACGTAATTTTCTGTATAAAATTAAAATCGTGATTTTGGCCGAATAAATGAAAAAATCGCAACAAATTTGTTAATATTCGTCATAAAATAGAAGTTTATTTTATCATGTGTACGATTTATACTCGCAATGTGCTTATTTAGTCAGAAATCGGATCAATTATAACCTCAAAATTGGGACTTTCAATGCGAATTGTGACCAAACGGTAAGTTTCCTACAGATTTTGACTTCGGATTCGTTCATTTCACGCATGTTTACCCATGATTCCGTTTTTAAAATTTTAAAAAGCCCGTGACACGATTCGGAATCCTTTCCAATGCGTTACTTACGCCTTATTTGCGGATTGTAAAATTGGGGATATGAATCATAATATATAGAAGACGACGCAAGCGCCATCTTTCTACAAACTATTACGTGAGTCAAAAAATTGTAGTAAATAAAGCGTAAAATAACTAAATTATTCGGTATAGAATGAAAGAATTAAAAAATATATATATTCAGAGGTAAATGTAAAATATATGCAACGTTTTTATCTCCATATATCAAAACTACTCACCAAGACCAATATTGGACACTCTGAGACCGCTCTTGCCCAGATTCTTGTACCTCAGCCCGGGCGTGATGGAGGTCTGCCTAGTGAGCTGGGCCGAGGGGGCAGCGTGCGCTAACCCGCTGAGGAGGAGCTGCTCTTTGGTGATGGTGCTGTCCCTTTCGGCCAGGGCCGAGAGCCCGCTGCCTGCGCTGAACTCCTCCATGCAGTCTAAACTAGCTATCGGTGCACGACACCTGCAAACCACACCCCCTCAATTCTTTTCCAACCGGCCCTCCCGGTTGATGTGTGTTAAATAATCAAAATAAAATAATAATTATAAAATGAAACAATCTGCACAAACAATCTATAAAATATGCATGTAACACGAAAACAATTGACCTAAGTACTTCCAAATTAAAATAATTATAACGAAATTAATTATGTTACTCTAATACCTACACACATACAAATTAACACATGATGCTTTAAGTTCCTTTTTTTGGTTTAAAACGTAATACTATTAATAATTTTCTAACTACATATTCAATACTAAATCGAATTTTATTTAACTCTGAACATAAAAAAAAACAACTATCAAATATATTGTGTTCAAAATAAAATTATTACAAAATTATCTATCCTAATTAAATTTTTTATAACAATATACATATATAAGAAAAAAATGATTCATATTAATAAATATGAATTTAAAGTGTTTCACAAACAAAATATACAATTTGTTTCGTATAACACTACACACAATAGATGGCGCTTGCTCTGTCTTGCCAATATTTATGATTCAAATAATATAGTATTTTTCATTTTCAAATTCGTTTTCAATTAAATAAAATAATAATGTTAAAAATTGATATTGCTGGCCGCTTAGAACAGCGAACTGTAGAATCAGCAAATTAGCCTTACCATTATTAAACATGAAGTTTGATAATGGCAAGCTGAATTTGCCGAAACTGCAGTTCGATGCACGAAGTGGTCAGGAAGGACAATTTTTAACATTAGAATTTTATTTTATTGAAAACTAATTTGAAAATAATGAAAATTATTTGAATCATAATAATCAGAAACAGCACAAGCGCCTGATTTCAAGTGACACCGTCAACAATTAGGGGCCAGAATCGTTGTTTCATTAAACTAAATTATTTGTTATTATTTTAATGAATTTATTTTTATTATATTTGTTATTGTAAGTACCACTGAGATTATCGTACCATTCTTAATCTTGAACTGTCGAACCACTTAAAATAAATTGACTTATTTGCGTATTTATTATTTGTGGTGATTTATGTAAATGCTTATCATTTTGTAGAAAGGAGATTTCCCTAAAATAAAATAAATTACATTAAATTTCATAATTTTATGGATTAAATAATTTCTTCAGCTTGTTGTCATTACCTTGTTCTTGTACTTATTACTTATTAATATTTTATTCAACTTAGATTATTGTTCAAGTTATTAAAAGCAATTGAAAGACGACGCAAGCGCCATCTTTTTCTTAGTTTCTCTGGCATTGTCAACGATTCGAGTCTACATGGTGGACAACTGAGAACCGTTGTTTCGTCCACTAAAGGAAGGCGAACTTGTCCTGTCTATGAGAACAGGAAACGAAATTCATTTAATAAAATTTTCAACCACCATTCATCTTGCGTATGAATAACTAGCGACATCCATTTCGGTTTTTCTAACCTCATCAGACTAGCGTGTCCCATAAAGGCGTTTGAAGGGATCTCGTGTTGCGATTAAATACCTGATATGAATCATAATAAATGGAAGACGTCGCAAGCGCCATCTATTGACACATAAAACTAGGGAAAAGATGGCGCTTGCGTCGTCTTTCATTTATTATGAAGCTATTAATAACTTGGACTATAATCGAAGTTGAATAAAATAATAATAAAAAAAACATATAAGTAGACAGTGACAAGAACAAGGTTATGCCAATTAGAGGAAGAAATTATTTAATCCATAAAATTATGAAATATAGTAAAAATCAAATCATTCAAATAATAACAAATAATTTAGTTTAATAAAACGATTCTCGCTCGTCTACTTTGTGGACCCTAATAATTGGCGACGCCACTTGAAATTAGGCAAAAGATGGCGCTTGTGTCGTATTCCATTTATTATGATTCATATCAGGTATTTAACCGCAACACAAGATCCGTTCAACCGCCTTCATCAAGGCATTGCACATGGGACACTTTAGTCTGATGAGGTTGAAAAACCGAAATGGCCATCACCATACGCTAGATGAATGGTGGTTGAACATTTTATTAAGTAATAATATTCTTTATTTTCTATAATAACAAAAATCCTGATATTATAAAAAAAACCTTTATTGGCATACACTTAACAAAACCAAATACAAGCAAACAATAGATATTCGGGGTTATTCCGTATGGGAAATGTAAGTTGAGTGTGTGATGATAACGTACACTTTAAATTTAACATTTCTCTTACAGAATAGCTCCGATAGTAGAAAACCCATTCTGCCCAGAAAATAATATCTACAAGTAAATCTGCTTTAAACTCAACCCAAATTAAATTAAAAATAATAAATATAATATTTAGTTTCTTTTATACTAATATGTTTAAATTTTATGTTCAGATTAAAATAAAATTCATTTCATTTTAATTTATGCTTAAACTAACGAAATTATCTGGAATTACATTATTACAAAAATAATGGGAATAAATAACACGAAAAATACAAACGTAAAATTAAAGGACTTGACAGTTGTGGCTTCCACTGCTATTACAGAAACAAAGTAAAACAGGTTTTTGTATAATTTAATATTTATAATAAATGTAAGACGACGCAAAGGCCATCTTTCGCTTAAATTTATTTAATTAATATTTATAACTATACTTTCGGTTATTTATTATACAGTGAGGATTTAGTGCCATCGAAATTAAAATAATATGCGTCCCCTTCCTTAAACAGCGTCACGATCGGCCCTTACGCTTACCAAAATCCGCAATCCAAACAATCCTTTACATAAATTAGGGAATCCGACGTAGTCCAGGAAATCTCCTATGGAATTGTGAAAATCGATAAATGATGAATAACCCATCTAACACACTCTTATATGACAAAACTCCTAATATTCCAAAGATTATGCCAACTATCCCAAAAATTTGCCACAAGACATTTTAAACCAACTCTGCTTAAACGAAACTTAAGTGTCCCTCCAAAATTTCCCGATTCAGAATCCACAATTCATACATTCATATCATATTTCATCGAGGAATAAAAAACGGACATGATACATAAAACAGTGAGTTTCGGCTGAAAGACCGATGGTCGGTGGCCATTTTAAAAATAATAAAATAAATTGTGTTGTATGTAACTAATAATATATTCAATGAAATTAAATGAATATTAACATTTTGGGAAGCCTATTCCACTAATCAGTAAAATTTTGTTAATGACAACTGTACACATCTCATGTGATCAAACTTGTGATATTTTACACGTAGAAGGATGCATAACAAGTAAGAATAAATACGAGGGCTACTATTTATATATTGAGAATTGGCAACACTTATATTGGCAGGTGAAATATGACATTGCCATAGTAAAGTTTGACATTTTTGAAGTCATAATCATAGCTCGACTATGTTCACGAGTTAATATCATATTTGGCCGAGATGACATTTTTAACTCAGTGTAAACAGCACAAATCACACATCTGACTACGTACTCAGGACGTTTTGATGTGGAACACAATTTTTTAAAAAAATGTCAAAATATTCTTAATACGTACTCAAAATGTTTTGATATGAGTACATAATTTGTGTTGTTTAAAATAAGTTGAAAATTTCATCTCGGCCAAATATGGAATCAACTCGTGAAAATTTTAGAGCTACGATATGTTATGACTTTCGATGTGGTCTCATTCAAGAACAATAAAATAAATTCAACTTTTGGCAATGAAGCGCCATCAACAGCCACTTAATATCGCTGGTTTTCGAATTTCGGACGTGAAGGTAGTTCGCTCACGGACGAAGTTAAAGATGGTCGTCCAAAATCGGAATATATCGATGCTGAGCGAAAACTAATAGAAGATCGTCATGTGACATATCAGGAAATCGAGTGATGTTTAAGAATTAGTACGACCAGCATACATAAAATTCTGCATGAACATTTGTGCGATTGGAAGCGCTCTGTGTGCGTTGGATTCCACATTTGTTGATAGACGTTCAAAAAAATGCTCGTAAAATAATTTCAAAATACAACAGCGGTGCATTCAGAGCGGTAGACAATGTGGTCACAGGCGACGAGTCGTGGATTTATGCGTATGAACCAGAGTAAAGGCCACTCAGCACTTTCGGTGTTTTCGGTGAAGCAAAGCAGACAAAAAAATCTGCAATCAATGTTCCCTCAACACGCTTTCGAGGATAAGGACACTCATGAAAACAAAACGTTTACAGCTTGAAAAGCGATCAAGCCGAAAAAATATATGCGCTTGATAAAGCGTTGCAGCGTCTCACATAGAGCGGTACCGTTCAGCGACACCGCTTTCGTAAAGTGCTGCAGCGCTACAGTTCCCTGAACGCGCCCATTGTTGATCACTCTGTAAGTTTTTCAAATGATTCACCGATTATTTTAAACTGATCTACATAACAGTAATAAAAATATCCACAGTTATTGTGAAAATTACACATACCATTTTTTTTTAATTTTAAAGCGACGAAATTACAAAGTGGAAGCCTCAACAATCAATACATTTGTTAAACTTTTACAAATAAATTCGCATCGCATATTAATCCGTAAAAAAAACTAATTAAAACATCAACTGTTTTCATGTAACGTCCTAATTATATACAAACAAGCGGCAAATAAAAGACAAGCTGTTCAAGTCAAATTTTGATATATATCAGGAATAAAATAAATTTAAAAAAATCTGATCATTTGTTTTTTTTAATCTGCAAATCGACAATGTCAAAAGAGTACCACAACAATAATTTTAGTTAGAGAGAAGATGATTATGCCACTAAATTCTATTCTGTTTAATCTTGTCTATTTTTTTTGTATTAATGTACATGTCTGATTAAACATTTAAAACAAATGAAAATTTATTAATTTTTTATTTTTTTCTTAAATAAAATCTAGAATACTGTATATGAGTATGATTGTGTGTTCGCATTTTATTCATTATTTCATTTTTGTTAATGGAATAATCAACAGGATGATTCAATAATGATTAATTTGTGTTTATAAACAAACACACATGTGTAAAGGGTATTTTGTGAAAATATTAATGCTTCTGAAATTAATTAAAAAGAAAACTATATGTGTGAAGTTAGGAATAACCCGGCGCATCCACCATATGAAGACAATAAAAAAAATCGTTCTAATAAACAGGCCATTAATTAATAGGGTAAGTTACGTGAAGATCGAATTTAATATTAGAGATCCGTAGAGCTTAATAGACCGTATCCAGTGGATCGTACTGGGATTCACCACCCACGGCCCTCTTGCAAGAGTAGAGCGCAGCCATATCTTTCCTAGATGTTGGGTTGCGGTATCGCAAAAACATCAAACTATCCATAAACGGGCCCAATCCTGGTAGACGAGTATACCAGAGCTTATCCGATTTAATTGTTCGCCTGATGGTGCATTTATCCAAGCATAAAGATGGTTCGTTTTGTAATTTCCTTGTTTTGCACTTAAAAAAATGCAAAAAATCAATTGTAAGCTTAAACAGCACCTAATGCTTCGGAATATATTTAAGGAGGTCTAAGATATAATTTAAGAATGCAGCCGATTTAATAATTGGACTAGGGCTACATTTATTCGAGCATAAAATTGGTTCAATTATATCGTCTTGTAATTTTCTTGTTTCGCACTTAAAAAATGCAGAAAATCAATCGCAAGCTTAAACAGAGCTTAATGCTTCCGAATATACTTAAGAAGGTCCAAGCTATAATTTAATAATGAGGCTGATTTAATTGTTGTGCTGAGGATGCATTTATTCGAGCTGAAAGTTGGTTCAATTATCTCGTTTGGTAATTTTCTCGTTTGCAAAAAATAATCGTTAGCTTAAACAGCTCTTAATGTTGTTTCATTCATTTTAATTTTTATTTAAACTAACAATTCAGAACTCCTATGCATTTGTAAAGTAATCATGTAAGTTTTTACCAGAGTAAAAAGTAAAATATATTGTTTTAAACAAAATTCTAACAATAATATTGATATTAAATGTGGTGGTAGCCAACCTGAATGAAAAGCACGGATTACATTGGAATTTTGGAAGCTAATTTACCACCATTTTACGAACCTGAATTGATTTCAGCAAAATAACGACTCGGTACATTCAAGAAAGCAAAGAAAAGCATGCCTTGCTGAACATGACATTACTGGACTGGCTAACATGTTCACCGGACATTCTCTTCTGGAGTACTTAAAAAATATATGTACGCAGAAAAAAAAAATAACGTAGCGGTATCCGTTAAGTAAATAAATAAATATATACATTTAATAAAATAATTTGAAAATAATTAATAAATTATTTTCACATTTATCTCTGTGATATTTTGACTTACGTTACGTAAGTACTTTAAACAAGTGCACATTAAAACAACTACTTCGCGGGCAAATACTCCGTCGGATATTGAATTACATAATGTACACCTGCTGTTACATATCAATAAAATATTGCACCATGCAACACATTTTGTTTGTTGTGGAAATAATTTATTATTTTCAAATCATTTTTATTTTATTTAATTTATTTAAATAACTGTGACCAAGTGATTGAATATTATATCCTATTTAAAATAAATAAATGTTTACATTCATTGCTTTAATTATAATCATAATTAATGAAAATTAATTTCTCTCTCTATTCGTAAAACAATATTGTTCTACGAAATAATTAATTTGATTACTATTCAATTTGGATACAATTTAATTTTCTCTGTTTCGAGGACGAATTTAATAAACTTTTTAATTAAATGAACATATAAATTATAAAACTAAGTTAAATATAAATATCATAAAATGTATGCGTTACAAAAAAATCGTGACTATTGTAATACGTGAGCGTCATACGCACCGACCGTAAAATTCTGGAACGTATTTAATTATCATTATTTTTTTGTTTGTTTCAGGCTCAGCGCGAGTGCGAGTTGTGAAATTTTGTGCATTGTTACGTTTTTTTTGTGCTAAAAAAGCACATTTCCGGTGAAACGGTAAAGTTTCATAATTTTTATCACGCGAAATAATCTAATACAAAAAATGGAGATTTTTCTTCGTGCAAGTAATATTAAAATAAACAAACCGTATGTGTTAATTGTGAATTTTCCGTTTTAATATAATGAAAAGTACAAACATACCCAACAATGACTTTTGGGAAAGACGGTTATAGTGTTTTCTGCTCACACACAATCGAAAATTAATAGGTAACGATTATCCCTCTACAACTATGCTGAGTGACATGACATTTCATTATACGGCAGAAAGATTGCCAAAAAAATGGTCTTTATAATAAGTACATAGATGTAATAAATATTCAAACAATTCATCACAAACTATTTCATGACTCGTTATTTTGTCGGCCATATTGCTTTTGAACTCGTGCACTTTCTCCCTAAGTCAGTGTCGTTTAGACTAACTTAATAATGAAGACGATTTTACTCGAAAAATCATTGGAAGTGCATTTCCACCTCGGCGGATATGTAAACAAGCAGAACTACCGGATTTGGGGAACAACCACACGCAATCGTACAGAGACCAATGCATCAAGAATCAAAGTTTGGTGTCGATTTTGGAGTAGTGGCATAATTATTCTTTGAAAATGATGTTGGAAAAGCCGTCACCCTCAATGGCGACCGCTACAAAGCCATGTTGACCAACTTTTTATTGCCTCAAATCAACGCTGTGGATGATGACGACCTTTCGTTTCAACAAGATGGCGCCACATGTCATACAAGCCGACTTATGATCGAACTTTTGCGCACCAAGTTCCGATAACCGCATTATCAGCCACATTTGGAGACGTCAATTGGCTGCAGCGTAGCTCCGATTTGACACCGTTTGACTTTTTTTGGGGGGGTGCCGTTAAAGACCGATGTTATGCGGATAATCCAGAGACAATTCCAGCTTTGAAACACAACATTACAACTGCTTTAAGTGAGACAGGAGCCGGGGTGATCGAAAATGTCATCAATAATTTTGCCGACCGAATGGCATACTGTAAGGCCAGCAGAGGAACGAACGAATAAATGGGAGATTCAGCTTCACAATGTAAAAAAAAAAAATATCAATGCGAGCTCATTTTATCGGATTTTCAAAATTATACTAATTAATAGCCCACGCTTTACGGTTACGGTTTTGTGGGAGGTGCGTTAGCACAAGCAAACATAGGCCTCTTTAGGCCCCTAATGCTTCCTCCCATTAGGGTATCTGGACTATGTGTTAGCACAGCCAGCCTACCCCCTGAAGATAGGCTAGCAGTGCCGAGGTAGGTAGATCCCTGATTTTCATTCCTCACCCAGTATGGTTTTTCTGCTGAACTTAAGCGCTGGGCAATATCCTAGGATATGCTCCGCGGTTTCGTCCTCCAAACAGCACCCTCTACAGTCTGGTGATTCTACAATCCCCAATCTGTGGAGATGTGCAGTGTCCAGTCAGAACGGCCGCGATGCGCCTTTTTATACCCTTTATAAATAATCCTTATTGACAAACATAATACAATATCTACTTATAACATAAAATATTACAATTATTTTACGATATACAGTAAAAGTTAAGCCTTATTCCTGAAATGTCAAAATCCTATCTAAATGAACCGAAACATACGATTCATTTCGGAAACACAACTATTACAAAACGCGCGTAAATTCCTATCTAAATAATAATAATAATATTTATTGCCCCACAGGAAATGTTCCCAATAACAAGACAATTATGTAAATAAAAATTGATGAATACAAATTAATTTTAAAAACATAATAAAATATACAATAAATACATTAAAATATAAAGAATAGTAGACTTACGTTAACATAGAGTAACGAAGGAAGACAAAGGATCACAAAATATATCAAGGTTTGCGGGCACTTGATTACAGATGTTACAAATAATACCTACAGGGGATTTAGAGCCGTATACAGTTTTATTAAATTCAACACGAAAAGTAACCTTATTTCTAGAATTGAAAGTTGGAGTATGCAAATCTATAAGTTTTAGTAAATCCGGGCAGTCAATATAATTATTAAGAAGTTTATATAAAAATGTTATACTTGATTTTTTACGTCTATGTTCAAGCGATTCCACGTTGAATTTGTGCAGCAATAATGAATGATTAAAGCTGCGTTCAGGGTAAATTCCCTCTACTTTAAAATATAAGTATTTAAGAAATTTACGCTGAACGCTCTCAATTAACTCTATTTGAAATTGCGTCTGAGGATACCAAATTAAAGAAACATATTCCAACTTAGAACGGACAAAAACGTTAAATAAGGATTTTAGCGCATTGGGATCGTTAAAATTTAGAGAATTACGATGAATAAAACCTAACGCCCTGAAGGATTCCTCAACTAGCTGTTGCACGTGGGGATTAAATGTAAACTTATCATCAAATACAACGCCCAAGTCTTTAAAAATGCTTACACGCTCGATTGTACAGCCAGAAACTTTGTAATTGTATTGAAACGCACAATGTTTATTTGTAAAGGACATAAATTTGCACTTGAGACTATTAAGTGTAAGATTATTGGTATTACACCAGTTAGCAATTGTATCAATTTGATATTGTAACTCTTGGCAATCAGAAAGTGATGAAATATTAGCGTATATTTTCAAGTCATCCGCATAGAATAGGTGTTTACAAGTTAGAAGTTCTGATAAGTCATTAATAAACAAATTAAAGAGCAATGGGCCTAATATTGAGCCTTGAGGAACACCAGAGGTAGGAAAGTATGTCTTAGACTTGAAATTGTTGACTGACACATATGTTTCACGTTTATTCAAATAGGAAGCTATCAAAAGTAGAGCTTTCGAACAGAAACCAAAGTTACCTAATTTATTTAAAAGTAGATTGTGGTCAACTTTGTCAAATGCTTTTGTCATATCAGTATAGATAATATCAATTTGTCCAGAAGAGTCCAAAGTTCTAGAGATATCATGAGTAATAACAGCTAGATTAGTTGTAGTGGAGCGGCCAGGAATAAATCCATGCTGATTCGTAGATAAGTATGGTGCGACATGGCTAAATATTTGGAAATAGAGGGCTTTTTCAAATACATTCCCAATATGAGATAATATGGCGATTGAACGATAGTTAGATATATTTCGTTGATTTGTTGTAGTTTTGGGAATAGGGCAAATTGATGCTATTTTTAGTTTATATGGAAATATTGATTTTCTTATTGATAAATTAAAAATAATCGATAATGGATATGAAAGAATAGATGCACAATCTTTTAATAGAAACGCTGGTAAATTATCAGGTCCAGATGAAAGTTTATTAGGAAGCAACTTTAGGTGTTTCAGGACAGTTTCAGTGGAAATTTCAAAGAAAGAAAAACAGGGATGGTTAGTGAAGATCCGAGGTAAGATGTAATTGGATACTGGTGAAAAAACTGATTTAAAATAATCTGAAAATCCATTAGAAATATCATCTGGAGTACTAAACAATTTGTCACCATAAACAACTTCAGCTGGGATTCTTGATAAACTAGATTTCTTAGAGTTAACATATGCCCAAAATCTCCTAGAATCCGTGGTTAGATCACGTTCAGTAGTTGAAATGTAGTTACTATATGTCGTCTTGATTTTAGATTTGATGAGCGATCTAAGTTTTTTAAATTGTAGTTGAGAGTGTACATCATTATTTCTAAGCTTATGAACGCGAGATTTTTCTTTAATGAGTTTAATAATTTCACAAGTAAACCACGGAGGGTATTTACGTTTCGGCACAAACTTTGTTTTTGAAATAAATTCACATATAGCGCTGTTAATAATACTATAGAAAGCATCAAGTGCAAGATCAACATCTGAATATTCAAGAAGAAAGTTCCAGTCAATCGATCCTAAAGAAACATACAAACTTAAATAATCGCCCTTTTTAAAGTTAAATTTTGTGATATTTTCGTTGATTGCTAACATACTAGTGTTACAGTTCAAAGATATTACAAGTGCAGGATGATAATTGTCTACTGATACCAGAGAGTCCGCTTCAAGCTGAACGTTACAATCTATATTAGAGTATATTAGATCTAGTATATTATTAGAACAATTTTTTGTATTATTAAATTGATGCAAACCTAAAAAAGTGCACGCATTAGAAATAACTAATGCTTTATCGGTCATATTTCCTACTGATAATGGTGGACAATTAAAATCGCCAGCAAAAATAACAGGAGAGTTATTAAATTGAATTTGAATTAAAAGATCAAAGAATTGCTTAATTACAGTTGAAGTTAAGTCAGGTGGAATATAAATAATAATTAAATAAATAGTAGTTTGACTAATCTTCAACTTACAAATTAAGAGATCGATTAGGGGAATTTGGATTTTAATGTGATCCGTAGGAATAACATCTAAATTTAGTACACTTTTGGCCGCTATTAATACACCACCACCTCTAGATCTACCGGTCAATTCTCTATCACGATCCGAGCGGAATAGTTTATATTGGTTATTAATTAATTCACTGTTTTTCACACTCGACGATAACCATGTCTCTGCAAGAAAAATAATGTCATAATCGTGCATAAAGACGTTGTTGTAAAGTTCGCATAGTTTGGTGTTGAGGCCGCGGACGTTTTGGTAGTAGGCCCGTAAATGACAGTTATTGTACAAAAAAAAAAACATGCGATCAATTTTATGAACACAACTGTTAAATTTAAATGTTTTCGTCATACGAAATTACGACCGATACATATGATAATTTTTAGAAACACGACTGTCAAATTTACATGTAAATTTTGCTTTCCCAATGGCAGATTTTGCACGACTGATACATTCAGAAACGCAATTGTGAAATTTCCATTTTACATCCCTATTTAAATGATAAATTTTGTATGACCGGAACATACGATCAATTTCGTGTTACTAAAAATTAATAATTAACCATAACGTTATCAACAACAAAAATTTGACAGTTGTATCCTTGAAATTAATCGTACCTTTCGGTTGTTCAAAATCTGCTATCGACCAATGGTTTTTTCGCCAATGGCCAATTGTTATTTTATAATTTTTATTATTTATTTTGTATATTTTTTTCTGTATATATCTGTTAATAAAGATTATCATTATTATGAAAATAATAATAAGTTTATGCATTTAAATATATATATATATGGCACTACACTCCTTGTGGAGTTTCGCCGTTTCTAATTGAAGCCCTTATAATCCGTTTATATTGGGGTGGATTAATCCCCGTAATTCTTCTCTCATTGTGCTGCCTCAGTGTTAAATATGCTATTTCTCTCCTTTTCTTCCTGTCTTCTGCCTTCTTCTTCCAGTTGGTAATTCCTATACTTTTGATATCTGCTACCACCTCATCTTGCCATCTGCTTTTTGGTCTTCCTCTTCTCTTCTTTGCGTTCGATTTCCATTCCATTGTTACTTTTATGTCGTTGTGTCTTCCCGATCTCCATACATGCCCCAACCATTTTATACGGGCTGTCTTGATTATATTAACAGCATCTTTTCCTTCCAGTATTTCTAATATTTCTGTGTTATTTCTTCTTTTTATTTCACTTTCTGTTCGTCTTGGTCCTGGCATCTTTCTAATTATTGATCTTTCTGCTACTCTTAATTTGTGTTCTTCTTTTTGTGTCATTGTCATACTTTCCACTGCATACATTATTATCGGTCTTATTACTGTTTTATATATTTGTATTTTCGCGTTCTTGCTTTGTTTGTCAAGACTTTTCTATTCGCATAGAATGCACTATTTGCTTTTTGTATTTTTTCTTCAATTTCAGTTTTATCTTCGTTGTTGTTACTAATTGTTACACCTAAGTACTTTATTTTCTTGATTTTCTGAAATTCGTGTTGGCGTATTTTTATTTTTTCTTCTTTGCCTGTGTTTCCGATTACCATGAATTTTGTTTTTTGTTCGTTTATTGTCATTCCCATTTTCTTTCCCTCGTAGACTAGTTCCTTTAAGATGTTTTCCATTAGTGCTCTTTGTTTTGTGGCTATGACTATATCGTCTGCGTAAGCAATTATTTGGCTCCCTTTCGTCCTGAGAGTTCCCTTTGTATCTATCTTTCTCAGTACATATGCCAATCCGATGTTAAATAAGGTAGCTGAAAGTGCATCTCCTTGCCTTAATCCATTATTTATTGTAAACTCATTTGTTTTTACGTTTTTCGTTTGTACTGCCGCTTTTGTGTTATTTATTTTCATTTTTATTAATTTTATGATTTTGTTCGGGATTTTAAACTCTACTAGTGCTTTGATTATTTGTGTTCTGTTCATTGCGTCAAAAGCTTGCTTAAAATCTATAAATAATAATTCTAATTTAACTTTCTGTTCTAGTGCTTTTTATAGTATTTGTTTTACTATATGAATTGCAACCACAGTCGATTTGCCTTGTACAAAGCCGAGTTGGTATTCTCCGACAACTTTATTTGCGTATTCCAAAAAGACTGATTTTTTTTGAATTATTGTTGTTAATATTTTGTATGTTGTACATAGTAGTGTAATTCCTCTATAATATTTACATTGGTTTCTGTCGCCTTTTTTATGTATTGGTACTATTGTTCCGTTGTTCCATTCATCCGGCATAGTTTAATTTTTCCATATTTCTATAATTAGTTTTCCTATTTCCTCATTTATAATTTCACCTCCATATTTTATCATTTCTACATTAATGTTATCTGGTCCCGGCGCCTTTCCATTTTTATATTTTCTAATTTATTTCCTCCATTGTCGGTTCTTCAACTATATTAACGTATTCATCTGAGTCCTCAAATTCTTCTATTTGTGTTGAATTGGTTGTAGTTGTCAATAATTCTTTAAAGTGTTCTTCCCATATTAGTTTCTCTTCTTCTTCGTGTTCTGCCATTTTTCCTTCCTTGTTTTTCATTGCTAATGTTGTCGCTTTGTTTTGTTTTCGTTCGTTATTTATTTGCTTGTAAAACTTTTTAGAATTATGGTTTCTGTATTTATTTTCTATATTTTCCATCTTCCCTTGTATCCATTTGTGTTTCGCGTGCTTTATGACTTTATTGCATTCTTTCCTTATCTTATTATATGCATTTAAATAGATACGACAAAATCTTTGATGTTTGACAGAAAGGCTTCTGCCAGTGAGCCGATTGCAGCTTGTTTAATTAAAAATCCAATGTTATATATTATTAAATAAAAAGAATTTGAAAATAATTAAAAATTATTTTCCCTTTAGCTACTGCGTGCACTCTTATTATATATTATTGTATAAATATTGTATGAAAACAGTTATAAAGATGTTTAATAATAATAATAATCTTTTGTGTATTGTTAGAATGAAAATCCTGGAGAATAATTACATTTACATTGTATTGTTCTTCTGAATAATAACAGAATATTTTCCATGTCATTTTCTGCGAAATCTATTATTCCATTGCTTGTGTTGTGTGTGTGTGTTTATTTGTTTACTCTCCACAATAATAGGACTTATTATTGTCTGGAGTATTTTAGATGTCTGCATGTTTCATTATTTTAAAAAGCCCACGTACACAAATACTTTTATATAAATTTATATTTAGATGGCGAGTTTAATTTTCTTGTGAACAACAAAAAAAATTAAATCAATTAATTATCCATTTTCTTTCTTCTTGTATTTATTTTCATTTGTGATAACCTTTAATTTTCACGTGAACAGTAAAAAAATATTTCATTAAAACGATAAGTGAATGCATCAATTAATTATCCATTTGTAGTTTAATGTAAATGTATAGAATGGGAAACAATTATTTAACAAATATTTCCATCTTAAATACACATCATAATAAATGAAAGCCGACGCAAGCCTAATTTCATGTGACATTGCACCTGGAATAAACTAGTCTGATGAATAATTTAACTGCTTAGGCTGTTAATTTTTGAAAGTCCATATTTGTTAACATTTTAAGTTTTTGTTTTAAATAAAACACACTTTCAAAATATAAATTTGTCCTTCATTCTTCGCCTGAAGAAGCCGCAAAAGCTTGCGAAACAGTTGTCGCGAATAAAGGACAAATTTATATTTTGAAAGTGTGTTTTATTTAAAACAAATGTTAATAGTCTGATAAAGTTCGAAAAACCGAAATGACCATCACTAGATGAATGGTGGTTGAATATTTTATTAAATTAAATAAACTAGTAAGCTGATGTTTTCTTAACATCCACTATCACTCGATGTTTGGCTCAATGGTTTCGATCGGCTTAAAATACGGTCACCTCGTCTGGGAAGCAGTAAATCCGAATGTTGAAACTGCGCTCGCTCCCTGGATTAACGATGGGGGATTAAGGTCGGTCTCATTATTCCCTCGTAAGAGCCCATCCTCAAATTTAACACATGCTCCAAAAGGCCCGAAATCCCATAAATTTAACTCCGACAGACACGTTGGATTACACTTGTTCGAAACTAGACTCAATTCACAGAATTGTTTTTGCTAGAAACACACATATTTATATGTAAATTTATGCCATTTATAATCTTAATAATAATTACGATGAAATTAAACAAGGAAAATTTCTGGCAATGATCAATAAAATTCGATCAATCGCTTTTTCCAACTGCAAAAAATTACTTATACTGTAAGTTTTACAAACATCTATTGAAACAACTACTTCCCGAGCATATACCTCGCCGGAAATTGGATTACACAATAGATATTTGTTTGTTGCCTAGCAGTACTACTGCGAATTGCAACGGTTTGAGTCGAAAATATTTAATGAAAAGAAACAACAAATAATTCTTACAAATCTATCTGTAGACACGTGTCTCGGGATTTCATCCCTCATCAGTAAGGCTCTGCCCTGTAAGCCCTTACTTGTTAAACAATTTTTAATTAATTTTTACGTACCGTCTTAAACGAGATGATCGCGGTGATGAACGCGTGCATTGAGCGGATTTATCGGTTTCGAACAAAAAATAATATCGACTCGGTGTGAGCAAAAATCCAATGTCCGGCGGGTAAATGCTCGGGAAGTAGTTGTTTCAATAGATGTTCGTAAAACTTACAGTGTAAGTATTTTTTTGCAGTTGGAAAAAGGGATTGATCGAATTTTATTGATCATTGCCGGAAATTTTCCTTGTTTAATTTCATTGTAATTTAAATAACCGCAAATGTGTGAATCATCTTTGTTTCATTTTATTTAATTTAATAATAATTGCTGAGGAAAAAAATATTCCCCTAAAAACGTGATCGTTTGCACAACAAACAGTGCTTCTGCTATATCAGGTCGTCATGCTGTGTTTCTAGCTCACCTCATTTTTACACACGTTAGCGATTAGCCCTTCCAGGACGTAACTGATGAATATCTGATGAACCTCTCATAATTCAACGCAGTCCAATACACACAGGACTATTAAGAAAGAAATGCTATCGTCACTATTCATTGTGTAATTCATCGTCAACACTTAGCTGCGGACAATTTGAGTGGTGCCCTGCATGAAACCCTGCAACTGATTATTACTGGTATCAACAAGACCAAAGCTAATACCGTCCGTTCCGATCACCTTGCCATGAAAATAACGAGGAATTCGCACGATACATAGTGCTAACCTGTTCTCATCTGAAAGCGAATAGTGGAAGCTAAATGCAAATGTCGCCATAATTGTTTCGATACACAGTACCACCTTTTCTTCATTCGCCTGATGATGTGTGTACCGAAACAATTGTAACGCTGTTTCTATAATAAAGTTGTGAAACTTATCAAAACGTTAAAGATCAATACAGCTTATTAATATCGGTTAGGTATGTATTGTTTTATATACAGAGATGTTTTTTAACAGTATACATATCCCCTATGTATACATGTAAAATACGCGAGTCAAACGCATTGATGTATGTGTTTAGTTGCCTATAATACGCAACACGAACGATCGATTCATTCAACTAGGATAATTAAAAAACAATTAAATAATTTTCTATTTCTGTTTATGACAATATCGAAATGCACAATATGGTAGAATCATTTGAGTTACTATCTTGCATTTTCTCGTGGTCATTTCTAGTTTATTGTTCTTCACTGTTACTTTTCTTTCAAATTGTCTTAATAAAATCTCTTAATATTTTTTACCTGTAATTTCTCCATAATAATAAGTGATCTATTTTTGATAAAAAAAAAGGAAATTGCTTGTGACGGTAACGCATGCAGTATTAGTCATGATTTACCTTCCAAAGAAAATGTTTTAGTTTAATTATTTTTAGAATCATTCTAACCGAGGTATCCGGCTACTTTGAATTCATTGAAAACTTGTCTTATCCTCCTCTAGTACTGTTGGAATTGTAATACACGCTTGATATTCGACTTTTTCTTCATTTGTATACATTTTCGATCAAATATTTTACACAATTTGAAGTTTAGCGTTTGACGCATAGAGATAAAGTATAAGAGATCCATGTATTTAGCGGGAAACGCGCGTAACGCCATCCAGTGCTCAAGTGGACAACCATGTCCCAAGTTTCAAACCTTTATAAGGTTTTTGAGGTTAGGTTCATATACGCACTATAGTATAACTAATGGCGGGATTTTTGAACATTTATCTATTTACAATTTTTTGTTCAATTTTTGACTTCAAATTATTGATGTAAAAGGTTTTTTTTATAAATATGCTATTTTACAGAAAAAAATATATCAGTAGATCTTACAATTAATTATCTGAAAAATACATAAAAAATAACATATAAAAACAACAATATTTTTAAGTAAAATATATTAAACTTATAAAAGTATCATTTAACCTGTTATTACATTAATATATTAATTAAAACATATTAACAAGAGATATAATTTGAATGAATTCATATCTCTCAGCTGGATAATTTTATGAACTCCTTTCCTTAAAGAATCTAGAAAAATATAGATATAAATATTACTTCAAAAACGTCTATGTTAAATACATTTTTTCTGACAGAAAATATTGTAAAAAGCATAAACTTTATAGTAAAAAATGAAGATTTATAGACCGAAAACATATTTTGAGAATGTGAGAAATAAATCATATTTATTAATAATTAATTATTGCTCGATTGGTTCATAATTTTAAGTTATGTATTGTTTCAAAAATATACAATTCATAGAAATTAATAAGCAAACGTATTTTAAACTACAAATAATTACTTACCAGTTGTAGTTTTATAAGAAAAAGTGAAGAAACTTCTGACGAATACAAAAAAAACTGTCAAAAACAATTCATATGATTTACATCAATCAAAATGAAATATGACAAACTGATCCTTATTTAGAACATCTTTAATGTTTAAATAAAAGTATAAATGTTTAAGAAATATACCTTTTAGGGCGACAAAAGTCACCAATAATAAATAAATCATTGTAAAAACCCAAAAATAAAGTATTTTAAATTTTTCACTTGAGATTACAGCGCCTCCAGTGCTCAAGTGGACAACTATAGCCGTGTTTCCCAATTTCAAATATTATCCTACCCCCCCTGGTTTGACATTTAGTTGTGTGTTATAGGCAACTAAACATACACACATTAACTTGGTTTTTTTGTAGGTATACAGTTCGCCTAATGTGAATAATGGGGTCTTCAGTAAATAAATATTGTTATTATTAAAAACGAATTGTGTTTTACTTCATAAAGTGTTTTAATAAAATTGATATTCCTTTTGAATCACAGCGCTGTGTATCCTCCTCGAACCCATCACTAATGTTTGTATAAATTGAATATAAGTGAACTTGAAGCAGTGAATGCAGATTTGATATCACCTGTCTCTGTGGTGTAGTTGTTAACGCACTCGATTAGAAATCGAGGGACATTGGTTCAAATCCCATCGGAGATGTCTCTTTCCCACTTATATTTAATTAATTTAAATTATATCTCAATGTTGTACATTGAAATTTCTTCAATTCATATAATTTTTCTATTGTTTATACTATATGTATAAATAAAAAATAAGTGTCCCATATATTATATTCATTTTACGATATTTTGAATATTTTTTTTTACCACTTATGCCGGAATTATTTCTCCCATATTAATTCTTCTTATAATATTTAATATTATATTAACATTATTATTAATATAATAATTAATATTTTTATAAATTGTAGCCATTTCAATTAAAGATAAAATATAATTGACGAAACGTGAAATAATCTATTCTCAAAGGAATGATGGTGATTGACCGAGACGCGTGTGTAGAAACTGAATATAATAATATGAAACTAAATAAGTGTTTTAAGGGTGCGGTTTAGACGAAAGATATTGGCAATCGCTAATACGAGTTAGATTGCTGTTGTGATCAATGAACAATATTGTATTATACATTAATGTAATCTTAAAATAAGCAAGAATTTCATCAGATGAATTAAAATTTATTTCAATGTTTAATTTCTATAAAAACAATGAAAATTTATAGTAAATTTTAAATTATATTTTTGCTAATAAAAACTTGTGCAATGAAAAGTTCAAGGATTTCACTGAATTCTGCATTCAAATAACTTAGCAGTCATTACTTATTAATTTCATTATATCTTACAATTTTTTTTTTCTAACTTGAACTAGTAAATTGACGTAACACACGAAAATTAACGATTTATTTTTTATTTAGACTGATACTTTATATTTGGTAGATAAAAAATGTAAATACATATTCATATTATTAAATCCAAAAGAATGGCTGTGTTTTCAAACGATTATTTCCATTTTACTATATAGCTATCTCTTTCTACTAAATCGCAACCTTAATTTGAAATCACCTAATATTATAATTTCGTTTCATCAAGAGTGCAGTATCTCTCTGACTAATGATCCTCTCTATCCACGTTTGTTAATATACACAGTAATCAACAATGATTGCAGACAAGTTAAATTTTGTAAAGTTGACATTTGCCTAGAAAAGAAAAGCCAATATTTTCATATAATCAGTTGTACCAACATGCGTATTTGGTTACCGACTTATCAATCTGCAATCATTGTTGATCACTCTTTATATGTTAATAATAATAATAATAAGTTTGGGCTGTGGTGCAAACCTCTGACAGGGTCAATGTTCAAAAAAAAAAGAAAAGAGTGCAGTGAACATAGTATTTACCGAATCGTGAAATAATTTTAACAAATAGATATAATAATATAATTAAACATAGGAATTTTTCTTTAGACTAATTGCGTTCAACATGTCTGGGACCGCTTGCTACAAGAAAACATCGACCACTTGATTCGGTCTGCCTGCATAACAACCGCGACGGGCCAGCACATTATTGAATTTTTGTCACTATTTTTTGTTCAACGTGCACCATATTGTAATCGTTTCTTTTGACATGCTGAACATAAATTTAATACAAAAACTTTTTTTACTTTCCCCGGACCCCCTATCCAAGGGAAAATATTGTGATCGTGAAAATTTTCGAACCAACAATTTCAACAAATATGCACGTTTTGAGGTCCCCTGAGTCCATTCCATCGAGTTTTGAAAAATGTCTGTGTGTGTGTCTGTGTGTTTCCGCGATAGCGCATAAACGGCTGAATGGATTAAGCCCAAACTCTATATCTAAGCTTTATATAACAGTGGAATGATCTGAAAAGCTTTTGGTTAGAATCAAAACTCATTAAGTACAACTTTACTCTTAGCAATTTTTCATTATTTAATTCGGATAGAAAAATGTTTCAAATAAAAGTTTTAGATCTTAGAAAATAAATAATTTCTGTTATAAAATTTTTATTGTATGACCTCCGGTTTTCATTTTATAAGCGTTTACATGATAAATTCCTTTAGAGATTTTAATTATTGAAATAATTATTTTAATGACAAATAAAACGTCAAAGTGCCGTCATATTCAGCACATTCGCAAAGTTTGAAAAAATGAAGAAGAGTGTGGAGAAATAATTTCAACACATTATAAGGTAAGAAATAACACACTTAATTATAATATTCTTCTAAATACTCGGTTTTAACTTTGAAAGACAACAATCAATTTTTTCTATTAATCATTTTGCTTTCCTATTAAATTTTCAATCAGAAACTTATTTGTCCTTATTCACCGGGGAAAGTCACCATTTTTATTTCTGGGTGCTGCATTACATTTTAGATCGAGTGTAATATTTTTTTCATATCATATTGTACTACTTGATTATGAAAGAATTGTTAATTCAAGAAGATTAAATCCTTTAAAAAATGTGTATCACTACTATTTTAATTTTTTAAGCGATTTAATATTCTTAAATTAACATTTCTTTCCTAATTAGGCAACATGAAATATTAAAATCTAAGCGATGAATATTTTCAAGCATAATTAATGAAAGACGACGCAAATGCTATCTTTCATGTTATACGCCACCATTCATCTAGCTTATGGATAACTGGTGATGGCCATTTCGGTTTTTCGAACCTCATCACCACCAATTTGGAAAACGTTTAAATTCCAGTCAAAATTCACTATCTTCACACAATCAAGAAATTCAGAACCCGTTCCCTTCAGAAAATAATCTCGAAATTGAAACAGAGGGCACGAACACGTCTTCAAGATCACAAAACAGAAGAATCACCAGAAGCCAAACAAGGAATACGAGTATCTAGTTGTAGTGCGTAGAAGTCTAACAAGTGGTTGCTAGAGCAATAAAATTGAATAGTTTTTTCCTGACGAAGATGACTGCGACGTCATCGAAACGTCGAACTGAAGATTTAATGGACCATGTTACGTCCGCGAAAATCTACGTTATAACATATATATATATATATATGTGTGTGTGTGTGTGTGTGTGTGTGTTATATGTGTGTGTGTGTGTGTTTTAGGTAAAGAACTATGCGGTTGAATCAATTATCAATATATACCAGAACTAGCGTTTAAAGGGTGGAAGCAGGTTTGATTACGTAGTAATTTAATCCGGCGTCCCACACAGCATTTATCGATTTCACAATAACTCTCCAAAGTATGTTTGGAATTTATATAAATTGATTAATTACCTGGATACTGTTTAAATTAATTGCGACTAAAATTTGTGCCAGTATGAATATTTAACATATTGGCGATAATTAGCGAATGATTGCATAAATAAAGTTTTTTGAATTAAAGCGATCGCAACCTATACATGTGCCTATACAAATGCGTGATATTCATTATTTATTTGTTAATTGTATGAAATAAATAACAGTTTAATTAAATTATATCCTGTAAGCACTTCATTTATGCATGGTATAAAAAGCATAATTTTAATATTGATTTCGTTTCAGAAGTAACCTGTATTGTTTTTTTATATTAAATTCTTTTACTTTTAATTTAAAAAAAAATCAACTAAATTTTTATTTTTTACAAATCGAATAATAATTAAACAATATAAAGAAATTAACATACATACATTTAATCAATTAATAAATATAATACGCTACAAACAACGTATAGCAGTTGTCCATCTATTGATTTTATACACGCAAGAAAGTGAATATTTAATAACGCTGTATGGACAAAATGCAATTCTAATTTAATAATAAGGGAAACATTATTCAGTGCTATTCCGTAAGACAAATTTTAAGTTTAACGTGTTTGTAATTGTTCACCATAACAGTCTAAGCAGCTTTTGTAATATATATATATATATATATATTCCGATGAAATCCAATATCTCAGTTATTAAGAAATATACAAAAAAATTTTACTTACATTATTAGTAGCTACTGTCAAACTACACATTTTAAAATTAGTTTCATATGTACAGGGTGTTCAATAATCACGTGGCGTATAAAACATATGTTGTTTTTTTTAATTGAATGATATACTTTTTATGAATATTTTCGATTCTACGTTTAAAAATAATCATTTTTTATATAAGATTTAATAGGTGAATTTTTCATATTTTAAAAGTTATAAACAAATGAATGTTGAAATCGATAGATGTTTGGAGCCTAATATTTCAATAATGAAAAATGAAATAAACATTCTGTCAACGCCATACAAATGCAAAAATAATTAATAATAAAAGAAATACTCTTTTTTTCTCTTAAAACAAATTTTTATATACAAGGTGAAGCAATATGCAAAATGATCTTTTCTCTTTTTACTTAAATGAGACACCTTATATTTTTTATGATGTTTTAATAGAAAATTGATTACTCTTCATTTTTTATATAACATATTAAATAGCTACCGTTTACCGTTTTTGAGATATTTAACCTTAAATACAAATTTGGTATAGAATTTTTAAACAAAGTAGGTCGCGCCAGAACAACTAATTTATTTAGTTGTGAAAGTTATGCTTAATATCATATTTAGTAAGTAAAGTACATTTAACGTTATATTTTGTAACACTGGTGCAGTTAAACATACTTTTTCAATAAATGATTAATTTAATTGTTAAAAACAAACAACAACTATATATTTGGTTATTATTAGAAAACTATTTAAAATATTCTTATATGCTTGTTAAATTGATTAATTTAAACAATTTATGTTGACTGAAAAAAAAAACGAAAATAGATACTAAGTGAAATAATAGAATACTTATATCATTATATTTTGTAAGTATTAACATTTTTATGTATTTATTTCACGCATTTGCATCATTGTTTTCTAATTCAATAGCATTCAAACATTTTACAATTTTTTTCTTAAAAAAAATGTGTCCCAATAACCATTATAATTCGCTAAATAATCATCGAGCAACTATTTTCTTTATATTTTGCATGCGCCTTTAAATATCAATTGTCATTTGAATATCCTTTTAGGTTAGGAAGTAAGTATGTTATTAAATGTCAGAAAACGATTATGAATTGCATTTGTTTTAATTGTAGCCTACTTAAATTATAGATTATATGCGAAACTTATAAGTTTGTACTTTGAATTGAAATTGTTAAAAAACGGTAACAGATAGAGATGTAGTTTATGATACAAAAAATAAAGAACAACCAATTTTCTATTGAAATAGTGTAAAAAATATAGGGTGTTCCATTTAAGTGAAAAAAGAAAAAACTCATTTTGCGTATTGTTTCACCCTGTACACAATATTTGCTTTATGGTAACAAACGATTATTCCTAATATTATTAAGCATTTTTTTCAATTAAATTGCGTTAACAGAAAGTTTACATCGTTTTTCAATTTTGAAAAATAAGGCCCTAAACTTCCATTGATTTCAACATTAAATTGTTTATAACTTTTAAAATATTAAAAATTTACCTAATAAACCTTATGTCTAAAATGATTAATTTTAAGCGTAGAATCTAAAATCGTCATAAAAAATATAGCATTCCATTTAAAAAATCATATGTTTGATGCGTCACGTGATTATTGGACACCCTGTATATATGAAACTAATTTTCAAATGTGAAGTTTTACAGTAGCTAAAAATTATATCAGTAATATATTTTTTGTAAATTTCTAAAAAACTGAGATTTTGGACTTCATCGGAATCATGCGCTACCCTGTATGTGCATAGAATGTAAAGTTAATTAATAACATACACGTTAAACTTAGCATTTACCGTACAGAATAACCACGATTATTTCATTTTTGATATTAAATTAATAATAAAATTTCGAAACCCTTTTGTAATATAATAAATTAAACATCATAAATTAAAGACGACGCAAGCGCTATCTTTTGCCCAATTTCAAATGGCATCGTCAACGACCGAGAATCATTGTTTCGTCCACGAAAGGGAAGCGAACTTGTCCTGTTTATGAGAACAAATTAAATGTGCCTTTTATCTTAATTTAAAGAAAACAATTTTGTAACCTTGTTAAAAGTTCTACAATTCTACAATAGAATTTAATTAATTCACCAAAGTGAATGTATGTTAGCATAAGACAAATTTCTTCATTTCTGTTTTTATATTTAAGCATGGGCGCCGCTAAAAAATTATCAGGGGGAGGGCAACTTTTTTTTTCAAGGTTTTTTTTTAAACTCCCGGTGACCAGGTCTGTATTGGAATGGGTGACCGATACCATTCGTCATTCGGAGGATACAATTAATGACGATTTAGAATGACTACGGCGATCCTTCCAGATATAAGCTAAATTAAAAAAAATATATGTACCTATGAAAAAATTAGGGGGGCTACTTATTTAATCCTCGTATACAGTGATTTAAATGCGCTCTTAGTAAGGCTAAGAGCGCATTTAAATCACTAGGATTTATACGTCGGCGCCCATGTGTTCATGATGTGAAACACTGAAAAAGTCAACCCCTAATTATGTTTCAAGAGGCGGGTAGAGCTAGTTTGTATGGAGAGACGATGGAGCGTGTATCGAGGTATGAAATGGGAATGAGTGAACTAAGTAGAAAAGGATGAGTGAGGGTGGTATGGAGAGTGTGTGTGGAAGTGGGGGACACCGAGTGGAGAATAGATAGAAGAAAGATGTATGAAAGAGGATGGGTATCAGAAAATATGGTCATGATTAAAGGTGGCAGATTGGATGAGCTAGAAATAGATGGAGGTGGAAATGCAGGAGAAACGGAGTCTGATTGAGAGAAATGGATACAATTCACTGTATAAAAGTTGGCAGAGGCATGGGAGTCCGCCAAGGTACCTCGCAAACAGAGATTTGTGCAAAAAGAAAAGGTTACTTTGGCAAGGGCTGGGTGTGGATCAAAGAAGAGAAGAAGGAAGATATGGATGGGCGAAGTATATAGAAGATGTGCATTTTGTGGAAATCGAAGGGACACATGGGATCATATTGCCGAGAAGTGCAAGGACTGAATGGGCGGTAAAAAAATAGTAGAATGGATAAGTCAAGATGGAGCAGGCGGAGATGTTTTTGTATTTTTCTGTTTGAGGCCTTTAATTTTTTCTAATAAGGATATATGAATACGTCTTGTAAATAGGTATAAGAAGAAGTTGTTAATTTCGTTTTTCTAAATATGTTGTCTATATGCCAATACAGTTTTTTTTTTTAGTTGCAGCTTAATCCTTGAATCGATCTAGCATTGATGAATCTCGGATTTGCGAATGCTATTGGTTGACCTAAGGATTATAATATATAATTATGTTGACTATTTTATACATTTTAATACGAATTAATTCTGAATCAATCCATGACTATTAATGTGGGCATAAATCGTTTCAAATCCGTTTCGTATTTTCCAAGATCTGTCGTACCGCAAGGCTCCATCTTGGGTTCAATGCTTTTTGATTTATTTTATAAACGATCTATCCAAATTGCTGACATGGATTATATGCTGATTAAATTTTTTCAACAATCCGTACCCTCGATGATTACCAAACGCACTGGATGTTATCTCAAACTGGTGAATTGTTAATAAACTTAAGTTATGAATGCAAATTCAAGCATGCCTTTCAACAAAAACTTCAAGCCCCTTGTATTTTCATATTTAATTAGTAATAAATCGCTTGAGCAAGCCAAAGTCTTTAAAGACTTGGGTGTTATCTTCGATAATAATTTCACATTTAATCCTCGTATATAGTCCCTTATTAAGAGCGCACTTAAATCGCTAGGATTTATACTCCGGAACTTAGGTAATCCTAGTGCACTGTTCAACGCATACGTACGATACAAGTTGGAATATGCGTCCATGGAATGGTTTCCGCAAGAACAACAAACAACAAGAAAGGTTATTGAAAGTGTTCAACACAAAATTTTCTACTTTAAAAGTGAAGGTTGCTACCTTATTAGAGGTTATAATCACGTGAAATTCCACTACATTCAGTGAATCCGTATAAAATTTTGTTGGCCATTCCTATTTTATTATTTAACGAGTCTCCCACATACCCTTCTGCTACTGTTGAGGATTTCCATCCGCCATGTATTTTTAAAGAAAGGATGTCGATTCCGCTGTTGGCTAGCAAAGTACTGGAAGTTCTTCTAAAGATACGACCAGTATAATTTCGGATGTCTTGAAAATTAAGAAATTTTGCAAAAAAAAAGTTTAATGCTGAATGCGGGGATAATTTTTTTTACAAGCTAATGCGCCACAAATAGACTGTTCGTGCCTTTTGCAGCTGATGTTTAACTTTTAACAGTCGGTATAAGTCTACATTTAGCATTGGCTCTCAACGGAATAACATTGGATTAAAATCCCCCATAGACATTATTTGTAATGTATTCAACAGTTTGTGATATATTTCAAGCTCAATTGGTTTATGGTAATTAATGATAAAACATGTTATTGTAAAGTATAATTTTATGTTTAGATTTATCATTTATTTTTGGTTCATATTATTTGTTAAGTATTATTATACATATTGCCACAGAGTAAGGAGTAACCAAAAGAATCACGCCTGTAACTCTAAATTTTTAGTTAGCATTGTGTAGCCATCTCTGAAGACATTATCAAAACAACAACATATTAAAACCTTCAACCGTTTAAGGCGTAAAAACATGTTAAAGTATGATTTGTTCATTGTAAACATGAATATTCTCATATTCAAATAGAGAACCAATTTACTGCTGGCTGACAGAAGTGAAATAAACACATCATTGTTTTAATGCGTTCAGTTTAAAGATAATTTGATCTTTTATATTTCCACTAATGTATAGACACAGAGTAAACAATAATATTCTTTTCTCAGTGATTAGGCAAAGTTGTCCGCCACCGCCGAGGTATTTACTTGAGAACTAATTACTTCATCAGGTGCGGATTCTTATAATATACTCTTTGAAAAATCAAAAAGTGTATTTTGAACGGATTATTTTATTCTTATCGGTGTTCATGAGGGAACAAGAATACTTTTTTTAAATATCATGGCATATGAAGTAAAATTTTGAGTTTAGAAAAGCCTGAAAATTTGGATTTGCCGGCATGAGCGAAGGCTTTTCTAAACTCGAAATTTTACTTCATGCACCACGCGTACAAAACACTGATTTATTATGAAATTCAAAAACACATAATCTGCTATTCTTGCCAGAAGTATAGTTGAAGATGTGAACCGGTAAATTTTGGAAAGCTTTTTTTGCGATTAACCAGTATGCCGATATTCCAATCCCTACATGTATCATATAACTGTATTTATTTTAATTTGAATTACTTAACATGAGAGTAAATCTAGATTTGTATTACATGTGGAATTAAAAATTGAATGATGTAGATTCGCGCTCGATTTGTTTATTTTTCGTTCCGTCGGTTCCGTCAGAGAGAAAAAAATATAAAAATTCCTTTGCGGATCCGATATACAAATGATTTGGGAAGCATGGGGAAACTTAGTAGTTACACTAAATCACACGCCTGCTGGGTGAGCTACCTGACGGAGCCACCCCCCTGACCCCGCACAACTAGCGTGAAACTTTGATTACTCCATACTCTGTGATATTGCCTTGTAATTAGGATTTTTTCCTGTTGGATAGTAAATAATAATTATTATTATGACAAGTGTAATTTGTTGAACTTATAGTTGGATACTAAAGTCATACAAAGTAAAAAAGAAGTATTTTAGTCATACACAATGTATAACTAAATATAAGTATTAGTGGTAATTAATTTATTTTAATTTAAATTGAATACAATAGTATGTTAAAAATTAAAATAACATTGACATAAAGTTTTTAATATGTCCCATGAAGCATCTTTTATTTTATTTCTTTGTTTAAAATCAAACTTACTTTAAAATCGTCATTATTTGTTGTATTAAATTTGTGTTCTTTCTATTTCTTAAATGACTTCCTCATTCATCTCTTGGTGAAACATATTGAGCTATTATTGATGAAGGTTTTTAAATTAAATCACACTTCGTTTGTTTCACAATTTTTTCCCTCTATTTACTCGACTAGTTTCGCTTTTTTGGCATCATCAGGATGGAAATGACATGTTTATAGATTTAATCAGGAAATAAGAGATTTTAGGACCAGGGAAGTAAAAATCTCCTCATTGTCGTCCACGATGTTTTTTATTTTCCTGTTTATTTCTAGCTATTTTTTTTTCTTTACAGCTTTTCTTTGTTATAGCCCACGATAATTAAAAACTAATCGGTGCTTTTCTATAAGGGAAATGTTAATCTTAAGGTATACGTTATTTAATATCATCACAGTCTAAGCAGCTTTTGTAATAGATAAATAATCATAGAATGTGAAAGTAAATAATAACATACACGTCAAACTTTATATTTCTCGTACGGAATAGCTCCGAATATCATACATCGTGCTTTAATGTGGTTAACGCATGATACGTTGCTCAACACTAGCTGCTTTTATATATTAACAAGCGCATTTAACAAGTTAGACAAGTTTAATAATAATGTAATTTTCCCACTTCTAACTCATGTCATATTAAACTGTCAAACACAGCCGGTTTGGAAAGTTATTAGAGCACAAAAATATATTTTTTGTTTGTGAATTAAATGTATATTGTAAAAAAATCGCCTTATTTTTTTTTGTGATATTTCTAAATTTCCATTGGTTTATACATACATATATTATAGTTTGTCTTTTGTTGTATTTTTTGTAATATATTTATATTGTACTTTTGTAAATTGAAGATTTCCGTAAATAAATTAAAAAAAAGATTAACAATCATTAATTTGTACTTTTAGTTCTTCTAAAAATTCTTCTAGTTTTTCACGATTTGTAAAAGAAAATTTAGTACCTTAATAATTGTATAATGTTAATGCTCCATAGCAACTTTTCCGATTGATCAAGATCAATTCAAAGCAAAACTTTCTACATCCACCAAAAACGAACACTCTGTCGCAATTCAACGCCGGAGCACAACTGAAATACATTGTCATAATTGCCGTTTCCAGAGCCAAGTGCAAGTCGCCGCGCATATACACATAGAAACAGGTACATGCATGTACATTAGGTATAGATATACATAATGTAGGTGACTATTATCAAAGATAGTTGTGGCCGGTGCGAGAGAGTCTCGTCAAATATTCAACAATACGAAGCGTAGGCGATGCATTTCCGTTGAATATAGAATAGACGCTTGTTGATAGCACACGACTACCGTTTCTACAATAGAATGTTCAAATAGTGTATAATTAAATGGAAAGTTTGCAATGTTGGGAATTTCGCGATGTATATGCGCGAAATCTAGCCGGCTATGGAATCCTTAATTCGCGTGTTTTGTGCTGGCTGCAGGTAAATCGAAAATTGAAAGCAGCAGTTTAATTACTCAGATATTATATTTTCATTGTGCTAATAAATTCGAATTCCGGAAACATCATTGATTTGGAGGTAATAAAAATTCGAAATACATTTCATTCAAATTTAACATGCAGGAGTGATATAAAAATTTCCTGCATGATTTTGGATTTAAAAGCTTAGATGTTGATATCGTGCACGACGATGAACGTCTTTTACAATTTTACAAACTGAATCGTCAAAGTAGTCACAGCCGACTAGTATATTAAAACCAGCTACATTAAAAAAAGCATCAAAGACGCTTTGGCGCGGACGTACTCCTGGGTTTTAAAGTTTTACACGTGCTTATAATTTGTTCAGTGGCCTTATTCCTGAAATTGATTGCACGTTTCGGTCGTACCAATTGACAAATTCCGTGTATACGGAAGAATCAACTTGAAATCCTCTGTCCAATGCAACGAAAATGTAGGAATCATTTATTCTCTCAAAACCTATTTGCGGAGCCAATAATTGTTATAATATGTCATAATTTTGAGGATTACTTATTTGTGTGTTATAATCTTAATATTTTAAAACACATCAATTACCCTAGTATTAAACTAAATTGTAAATATTGAGTAAATGTGTAAATAACATGAAACGCGGTGTCGGAAAAGGCGGTTCACCCCCGTGAGCTTTATCCCGGAGCGGCGGCAATCGTCGATTAATTAACGAAGGTGTCCCTTTCGTTTCGTTTCGTTTCATTTTCGACGATGATTAATTATTCCGAATCGGGCTAAAGGCCCAGGCTGTAGCAATTCGTCCTAATTGTATTTGCGAACCCGGATTGGAATTGAGATCATTACGGGATCTCGATTGCTAAGTGAAATTCCTGTTGGGATTATAACCCGCGCATAAATTTGGAAACTGTTAATGCCTACTTGAGATCGATTCCAATCATACTTGATTTTTGTAATTTCTATGATTATTAATTTAAATTTAAATAAACGCATACACTGCGTGATTTAAATACAGAAAAAACAAAACTGATTTTGTTAAGGTTTCAACACCTATTACGGAAAATATAGTAATGAGTAAATTTATTTAATCACAATCCTTGAGGTTGTGCTTTAGTAGAAAGAGAATGCATTGTAAAGAGGGAAAACACTTAATTTTAGTAGTTTCGTAGAAAGAGAGTGGCTGCACAGTAAAGATAAAAAAATCGTTTTAAAGGGTCTCAGTCTCTATGATTAAATAACGTGAATACTTTAATACTTTATTTGAAGTTAGACATTTTACAATGCATTGCAAGTATCATAATGAAAAATATACATCAAAGATTAGGATTAAGTATATTACAAGTCATACATAACTTGCAATATACTTAATCTTAGAAATATTATATAAATAATTTTGTTCTGAATTCATTATTATTTTTATTTGTTTATCGGCATAAGTTGCGTATTTATATAAATTCGGGATTACAAATTTTTATTTTGTTGTCTTGTAAATTGAATATTAAGTGCGAAATATTACCAAGACTATCCAATACAGTCCACTTTCAGTCTGGCCAAACCGGGAAGGAGGAGTATTCAAAAGCCATACTACCTCTATGTTACAGCGTTGATTCAAAATTATATAGATGCGAAATGCATATGGAGCGAGTATATCATGCCCCCTTTCACCCGCATAGTCATTACAAGCATCGACATCTAAAAATTTCACCTAATCATTGATACTGTGTTGCCGCACATAATTTTATTTATTAAATCAGCTGTTCTCGAGCGGGCATATCTATTCATTTCATGCCGAGTTCGCAATTCAATAAAATATGTGTGTTGCATTTAATAGAAAAAAAAAACTACAAAAAATATTATTTTTATTTTATATATATATATAAAAAACATTAAATTCTCGTCTGGTTTCCAATAAAGAGAATAAAAAAATGTCTTATATAAAAAAAAATAAAAATAATGTTTTAATTATATGCATGGTAAGAAAAATATTTAAAAATTATTAGCAGTATCCAAAATATTTTAATAAAAATAAAATAATTAATTAAATTAAATTAAATATTAAATTCTTCAAAAATTAATAGAATAATTGATTTAATATTATTAAAATTATTATTTTTTTCTAAAACGTTAAAATACTTACAATTATAACTACAGTAAAATAAATAAAACAAATATTAAATTCTCTTAAAAAATGGACTAATAACCCCAAACGTTGCGAATTAAAAGATATTTTATTGGTAAATTTTTAGTATTTTTATATAAAAAGAAATGCTTACTTCATTGTGATAGTTTGAAAGTCAAAATTACTGACACTTGTTGACAATTTTGATGAATTTTGACACTTTGTGCCTTTCGACATTTTTCGTTACGATCAATTGTGAACACATCTCAAATCTTAAAAAGCGATTATCTCGAAACCATATTTATAAAATCGGTGACGGCGATAATTCAACGTGTATTCATTCAATATAACAGCGGCCGTTTGTCGTTTATCGTTCGGATTTCGGATATTATTTATTTTATATATATATATTTTTTTACAGGCGATCAAACCAAAAAAAAAACACTTTTTTACTCAGGAGTCCGCCATTTTGTCAAAATTTCTTTTTTCTTAAAAATCGAAAGATCAACGACAGCATTAACTAATTCTTAACGTAACGCAATTGAAATTGTTTATTTCAAATACTCTCTGCATCTCTAGGAGATGCAAACATAAAAGCCATTTTAAAAAAAGGTCTTCACGGGACCTTCGTGGAAGTCGAAAAAATTCTGAATTGACGACAATTGTATGTCAAATAAACTGATGCAATTGGAGTATATAAGTTGTTTCGTTTTCGAGAGAGAGAAAAAAAACGCGAATTTTCGCTTTTTTTTTTCGGCCTTGCAGGTAAGCATCATCCCTTAATGTAACTCTGAGAAATAAAGATTTTCTGTATATAAAATTCCAAATTATGGTGAATGGAGGTCTTATTCCTGAACGTGACTGTCAAATGTCAAATGTCGACCGAACTGTACACTTCTGTGCAATAAAATTAAGCACAAGTCTCATAACAATTTTTCACAATATTCTAGTTGTGTAATTCGGGTCTATTTTAATTGTCTAGCAGTAGTTTCAATAAATTATAAAATTAAAGAAATTGACATGTTTACATATTGTTTTCGTAACTAGGATGTCCTCCTTAGACTATAACATATTTTGTGTGCTTAATTTTATTGTACAGAAGTGTACGTACGATCAATTTCAAGAATATTGCTCCGGGAGATGTTTCTGCGACGTTGGTTCATAGACGAATGAATTCTCTCATGTGGACTCCGAGATTTCGAACTTCCCAATATTTCGGCCTGTGTATTTAGTAGGCCTCCATTCTTCAAATGGAATCACTCCAGGAAAGTTACTTCAATTCATAATTTCTAAATCGCGACCCCGCTCAAAAATATCCTAAATTTTATTATTTAAATTATTTAAATGGTGATTTTTTTCCGTATATAAATTATAATTATTATGATATAAGTATTTCACAGCGATTTATTTACATTTTATAATATATTTTACTAATTCCCGCATATCATTCACTATAACAATATATCTGAAAAATAAGAATTTTTTTATTTAATTTAGAACTGATTTTCATTCACACTTAAGTTTTACTTTACTAAGAAAATTTAATTAAGTAGATACATTTATTTGTGGTTTGCACCTTTTATTTTCTCTTTTAGGTACACAACATAAATTGTCCTTGCAGTAAGAATGAATGAAATAAAAATGATTTGAAAATAATTAATAAATTATTTCCACATTTAGCTCTGGGACATTTTGATTTAAAATAACTAATTATCGGGCAAATACCCCGCCAGACATTGAATTAAATAATGCTGTTGCATATCAATAAAATATTTTTTTTACAAAAAAAATATACTGAAGAGAATGAAAGTATTCCTTCATGTAGTATAAATAAAAGTTGTCTGGCACCGGCCAACATTGGAATAATTCTGCTATGTTTTGTTTACAAATTATATCCCTTTGATTATGGGTTACATTATTGTATGACGAATCATTAAATAAATAATTTTTACTTTTTATCATATGAATTAAATCTTTAATATTTATTTTAATTATGTTATTCTAAAAATTCTATTGATACATAATGACACATGTAACTGTTTATTTGTCTTTATTCACTGGTGCCAACCAAATGTAAAATAAAAAATGTCAAAGCATTCTAGAAGAGAAAAGTTCTTGATCATATAGTATATATTTATGAAGAAAAAAAAACTGTGTGAAAATAAGTATCTTGAAAATTTTGACAGATAGGGTTTTTGAAATTGTTATGAACACCTATTAAATAGTTAAATACACGTTGAAACGTTGATCCCACAAATAGATATATAAGCGGATAGGAAAGAGTTTCAACACCTTAGACGTTAGGATGAAGAGGTACACCTCCCTGACTACGCCCATACTTTGGTGTGTATATAAATACACTTCATAAAGTATATTAACCACATTATTATAATCACATATATATATATTGATCTAATTGTTCTAAAACAGTTTACATCTAATCTAATTATTATTTTTTTAGTAGGAAAGCCTATATAACGATAAACTACTGTTTAAGGATAATTGCATAAATAATAAAACTAGGAATTTTCAATTAATTCTATTTAATGATGTAGCTTATTATTACATTACAGTTTTCTTGTTTGAAGTTTTCCTTAAAATTCTATTTTACAATAACATTAAAATAATATTGTGAGGCGGAAAGACCTCAAGTCGATAGCCGTTTTTCAAACATGATGTCAAACTTCATGTAAATATATTTAATATGGAAATAAAGATTATTAATATATATATATATATATATATATATATATATAATTGTGAGAATCTTGTTTTCAAAACAAGTTTTTTAATAATAATTTTACAAATAACTTAAGTTTAAAAATCAGACATCTAACTTATAACAGTTGCTTAAAATAGGTAATTTCATCCGGTATCGCTCCATCTCCCCTCTATTGTTCCTTGAAAATAATGAAATCATCGCTCATGTTTTTGAATTTATGAAATAATTATTAATAAAATAGTAAAAACATATTTACGGACAATCCATCACAGATTACTAATAAATTTTGTAAATATTTGTTGTCATATTGTCTGAATAAAGATTATACATTTTCATTATAAATCTGCTAATTAAACTTCTAATTGATGTTCAGCGAAGGAAATTTAATCCGGTCACACCTTCTCCATCCATATGTTTATTCAGACAATTTTTGATACAATTTTCTTTAAAATATTTACAAGTAATTTTATTAATATTTAGTATCTGTCTGGGCCATCGACCAACCCACAGCTTCTATTAAAATAAATCGAAAATCGGTTCAGGTTAATTTGACTTTAGAATCGTCAAAAATTGCGATATCTCAAAAAATCTTTGCTGAATGTGCAAGCCAAAAATCAAAAAATCTTCGCGGATTGTGCAAGCCAAACAAAAAAAAGTATTTTGAATACATAATTTGAATCTTGCTGATTTCATATGTTATAAGAAAAAATAAAATTTTATTAGAGAAAGAAATTTATAAAAATAGTGGCTGCGTCTGATCGCAGCCAGTTAAATAATTGAAAACTTAATTAACTTGAATTAATAATGTTATCTACTGATAATGGACACATAATACCCGAAATCTACATATAGCATACAAATAAACAAGTGAAGAGAGGAATACAAAGTGTTTTATTTTTAATTGAAAACTTGTAGAAAAAGAAAGTTACAAAATGGTGGATGCGCCGGGCTATAAAATCCGTTGGTTAATTTTTGATTAATTACGATTAAGCTATATAATTGAATTTTCTTATTCTGAAATATAATAATAACAGATATATACAAAAAAAATTACAAAATCAAATGTATATTTTATATGTGTTAAATGGTCTTTCCGCCTTCTGAAATATAATTTATTTTAAAAATCATTACAATAATATCTAATTCAACAAAAAGCATTTATTGTTAATAATAAAATATCGTTGAAAATAAAATTATTGTTATTGTAAAATAGAATTTCTCGAACATTGTTTGTATCATAAATTACTAGTACTTTGCAGGAAATCAAATTGTACACATTTATTTCATCATATAATATCTAAAATATCTACTTTTATCTAGGAATAATCTAAATTATTGCATATTTTAATTGGCAATTATTAAATGGGTATGTTTTTATCAAACAAATATTTTGTTTTGTTCAAATGAATAAAATAAATGGAAGAAACGACGTAATGTAAAAGTTCCACAGAAAGAAAGAGAGCATTTAAATTATTAACTTTACTTTAAGTTTATTTGATTTTTTTAGTAAGTCACTAATATATTTTAAACAATCCTACATGTAGTGAAAATAATAAAAAAGAAAATATAATTTATAAATTTAAAGCATAATCCCAATTTTTGTTTCATTGAATTAAATTGTATATATAAAATTATTTATAAAAATTAATAGAAAATAGGTTTGTTTACTTTTAAAAATTTACATAGAAATTAATAACTGAAATTTCTATGTAAATTTAATAATAAATATATACAATTTAATTCAATGAAACAAAAATTGGGAATATGCTTTAAATTTATAAATTAGATTTTCTTTTTTATTATTTTCACTACATGTAAGATTGTTTAAAATATATTAGTGATTTTTAATAATTTATTCATTTTTATTTCATACATTTTTTTTATATTTAATTATTTATAATAAAAACTAACTATTTCATTTGAATAAATGTTTAAAATTATTAATGTATGGAATAAATATGAATAAATTATTAATGGTTACTCTCATTAATTGAAAATATTTCATTCGAATGAAATATTTAGGTTTTATTTTAAACAATTAAATATAATAAATGTATGAAATAAATATGAATAAATTATTAAAAATCGAACCATTAAAACACAGATTAGATTGAATAAATATTAAAACCATTAATAAAAAAATGTTTTTAATTTATTTTCATTCTTTTTTTTTCTCTAAAATCTACAGGGAAGCAGAAATTTGCATAACATTATTTTTAGAACTGATAAATATTTCAATTAAATTTGATTTTGTCAAGCGGAGCAATTTCTATGTTCTACCACAGACGTTAGGGAATTTATTTAACTGAACATTGTTTTATGATCAATTTAACAAGTACATTGCAACCATGATTGATTATTAATTCAAGTTAATTAAAATGTGCAATCTACATCGGTCAAACCGGAAGATCATTTAAAATTAGACAGAAAGAACATCGTAAAAACATAATAAATAACAATCAATCAAGTGTCGCACTCGGACACTATTTCAATTCGAGAAATCATACAATTTTATATACAGTTAATAAAGGCAGCATCCTAAACCACCGAGAAGGCTTGGAATTAACAGAGCTATAAAATCGGGGGAAAAAACGCCACGATTGATAATGAGGACGTATGGAATTCTCAGATCAATAGTGCACAAAAAAATGTGTATATAAACTTTAAAATTTGTAAAATATCTATATATTTTTTTAAATGACTGTTAGTTAAAACTACTCGGAATAAATACATAAAATTACAATGAAATTAAGTAAGGAAAATTTCTGGCAATGATCAATAAAATATGATCAATCCCTTTTGCCAACCGCAAAAAATTACTTACACTGTAAGTTTTACAAACATTTATTGAAACAACTACTTCCCGAGCAGTTACCCCGCCGGACATTGGATTACACAATAGATATTTGTTATTACATAGCAGCAGTATTGCGAATTGCAACGGTTTGTGTCGAAATTATTTAATGAAAGGAAACAACAAATAATTGTTACAGGGCCATCTGTAGACACGTGTTTCGGGATCAGTACAGCTCTGTACATAAAATTAAGTGAAACAAACTCTATTAATTTTAACAAATCAATTTATATATACAAGTTAATTCAATGAAATAAAAATTGAGATTCTGTTTTAATTTTAGAAATTAGATATTCCTTTTTTATTACTTTCACAACATGTAAGATTGTTTAAAATTATTAGTGTCTTATTAAAAAAATCAATTAAACTCAAAGTAAAGTTAATACTTTTTGTACTACACTCTTGATGGAAACAGATATTAATATTTTATTTAATAATAATATCTGTTTCCAGACACATATTAATATTGAATAGAAGAATGACACTTGTTTTGTTCCATAATTAATATTCATTATGAAACAAAACAAATGCCATTCTTCGCCTAATATAAACTTGAAGTTTTGATATATGTATATAACAGTAGGGCTGACATAAAGATGGCGCTACTAGCATTAAATCAATATGAATTTTATTTAGCCGTAACCTTTAAAAGATACGTGTATAAATTTGACAGGTGTTAAACTATTATTTTATAAGATATAGCATTTTGAGTAAAACAACTTTTGTTAGATTGAAAAAAATGTAAAAAAGGAATTTCGTTTGTTAAAAAAGCATTACTTATGATCGCTAATCGTTGTATCGCCCTCGACGGCAACTATATTGAATAATAAAATCAAATTTTATCAAAAAAATCAATGTTAGCCTAGATTTTTTTCAGCCAAACTGTTATTATCTAAACATATTTTTTTATTGAATTATTTACATTTTCTTTTTTTTCAAAACTCTGAATTAATCTAATTTTAGTTAATACCTAATTAATGATTTCAAACTATATCTTTTTGTTGTAAAAAAATGCGATACAGTTATGTTCTTTAAAAAATATGAATTTCACTCATCATACATGTTACTCATTTAAACAAAACAAAAATCTATATTTTACCTCCTATTACTCTATAATTACCTATATTTAATTATTCAATAATAACAACTATCTATTCTAGGACGATAGATAAACCACAAGTAATTGAATCGGTGACTTACCGAAAGAGTATTTTGAGGTTTGTCGGTTGCGGTGTTGCACGGTTGCTTAAAGTACAAAATGTTCAGTCGGTTTTTCTTAAATCAAATATTTGGCCAATGTTTAATTATTTAAAGATGTTGCGGGTCTAGATTTTGTTTTTATGTACAAGTACTTTTTTTTAATGAATGGGCTGTAAAATGATTCGGCGAGATTCAGAAGGGGGTGGCGTAAAACGAAGGAAAACAAATATAAAACAAATAGTAATAGCTGTTTCTAGTACAGATTGTTTTTTTTATATATAAAAGAGGGTTATCCTAAATGGGAGACTAATATGGGTTTGAAGTGAAATAAAGAAGAGCGCCTAATGATGTGATTTTCTACGGGTTTATAATCTTGTGAGTCGAAATTTAAAATAGTTATTTTGTACGGATATCAATTATTTATTCTAACACAATTGATAAACTACGAGTAATTGAATCGGTAACTTACCGAAAGAGTATTTTAAGGTTTGTCGCCGATTTTCGAACAAACACATCATTGATAATTAATATTGGACGCATTCAGGGAATACTTGAAGGAAGGCTTGATGTTCCC
This sequence comes from Philonthus spinipes, assembly GCA_963082785.1. Classification (NCBI taxonomy): domain Eukaryota; kingdom Metazoa; phylum Arthropoda; class Insecta; order Coleoptera; family Staphylinidae; genus Philonthus; species Philonthus spinipes. The sequence goes on along the minus strand of OY720300.1, from coordinate 26,450,876 downwards.
TGAACACGCTTTCGAGACTAAGGACGCTCACGAAAATATGGCGTTTTTGTTTACAGCTGCACGGCGATCCAGCGGAAAAAATATATGCTCTACCGCTTCATAAAGCGCTGCAGCGACACACACAAAGCGGTACCGTTCAGCGACGCCGCTTTCGTAAAGCGCTGCAGCGCTACAGTCCCCTGAACGCGCCCATTAAATCAGCATTGTTTTCAACTGGTGAAATCAATTTGATCTTCCGGAAAGAATTCGTGTGTTATTACGGTGTAAAAGCCAGCCCACTTTCGGGAAATCGATAATTGTAGTTGAATTTTCTTTCGAAAAAAAAAAATCAAAACAATAAAACGCAGGGAGTAAAATTGTTTCCATAGATTAAATTTCATTTACAAAACTATTAATGTTTTGTCTATAAGGATGATTAAAATGGAATTGATTAATCAAAACAGTATGAATGTGTAATGATGAAGTTGAAAATAAAAAAAAAGTTTATTAACTTGATTACTTTTTTATTAATATGAGCACTATACACAGGATGGGAGAAATGGTCGCCTTGAAAGAGCTTAAAATTAAATTTAAAAGGGTCTATAAAATTATATTATATCTATAATTTATTTGTTTTGTTCTGCATTGAAAAAAAAAATGAAATAAATATTAAGAAGGAATTATGAGCATCATCTTTATGATAATGAAGCTATTTTGAATAAATATATATTTTTTTAAATAATATTATTCGTTTAAAACCAAACATTTATTTTGATCAAAAATAAAACCATAAGTTATGTGTAACAAATGTTTTTTTTTTTGCTCTATCTAATCAAGCCAATCTTCACTCAACTCACTACTTTTAATATTTTTGTCTTAAATAAAATAAAAATTAAATAGATTTTTATATTATATTTTTGTAAATAAAACGGAGTATTCATTCACTTGGTCACAGTTATTTAAATGAATTAAATAAAAATTATTTCAAAATAATTAATAAATTATGCTCCGCGACATTTTGACTTACGTTACGTAAGTACTTAAACAAATGCAAATTAAAACAACTACTACTCTGGCAAATACTCCGATGCATGACGCTATATTTTATTGATATGCAACAGCCGGTGTATATTATGTAATTCAATGTCCGGCGGAGTATTTGCCACGTTTAATGTGCATTTGTTTAAGTACTTACGTAACGTAAGTCAAAATGTCATAGAGCTAAAGGTGAGAATAATTTATTAATTATTTTCAAATCATTTTTATTTAAATTAGATTTTTGTTATATTTAAGACAAAAATAAAAATAATTGTGAATTGAGTGGAGATTGAGTTGAATAGATATAGAAAAAGCACGTATAAAAATGGTTCTTCGCAAATATTTGTTACTACTTGTAGATTATTAAAGATGACTACATCGTAGTCGAAAAACTATTTAGTAGTAATAAATATTTTTTTACAAGTGTTTCTTTTTTTATATCTTCAGACATGAACTTTAATTTTTTTAACTGATACTACCAGTTTTTAAAAGCTTTATGTTTTACAGTATATACAAATAACTATTTGGTTTTTAAATGCCATTTCTTTGTACGCTTTAACTTATGATTTTATTATTATAATTTTTTATAAAGTTAGAAATTGCTCTATTTAATGAATCCAAAATGTATAACGAAGTAAAAATCGTTGACAATCAACATATTTGATTAATTAATTATTACGAATGTTGCTCTTTATTACTCCTTGATTATAAAAGATGCTTTTAATTTTATAATCAAACAACAATAATTCTACATCATAATAATTAATAATTCAGAAAATAAAATTTATTACGTGTCTCAATTAAACCTTACACCAATGATGGTAGATAGATTTATGATTAAATTAACAATTAACACCAACTGATGAAAACACAAAAACTCATAAAAAAAATTCAACGGAATAAACAAAACAAGGAGAACAAAATCAAGTCAACAAAGTGGAAACGCACAGAAATAGAGATTTTCCAGAAAAGTCAGGCATGCATAAACTAAAAAATCCGCACTCGTAGGACCTTTATATTCATATATATATATCCGTTCAAACATTTCATTATTATTATTTTTTCAACTTAAATAACTGTTAGTCGGAAAATACAGAACACTCCAATTTCAACAAGTCTTCCAAATATATATAAGTGTGTGTGCGTGTGTGTGTGGTAAATACTCAATACATTGAGGAACAAGTGTACGCATGCAAATGATTGGAAAACAAGAAACGAAAAGAAGAAAAAACAAAATAATAAAGAAGTGAAACTAAGTTAATTGGATTTTGTGTAAGTAAGAATTCATTCTATCTCTGGGTAGAGATTTTTTTGTGGTGGTTTTATTTACAAATTAATTACAGCAAGTGTGTCTGAGTGAGAGAGATAGATAGAGATAGAGAAAAATATATAGAGTGAGTATATATATATATATATAGGAATTTTAGATAATAATTACCGATAAATGGTGAGTGGCGTTGTCGAATCTTCACTAAGATTATCATTGCTATTATTATTGTTATCGTTATTAGAATTGCAGAGTACTACTTGCGACATTTTTGTTTGTTTCTTTCTTTCTTTTTGGATTTCCTTCTAAATTCTAATATTGGGCTATTTTTTTGTTGTTGAAACTCCTCAGCTCGAAATTATATTTCTCTCTGATTTATAAACACTTATAACTAGCTTTTATTGAACTCCTCAGATCAAACTGTATATATATTTTTTTTAATTTAATTTATTTAATTATTGCATTCTTTTCGTATGTTTGTTATTCGTGAAACACTTAGAACTTGTTTTGTTGAACTCTTCATGTCATTTTTTTTTTAAATATTATTAGGAAGAAAGTTAATTTAAGGAGAATTGTAGTTTCATTGCTTGTTTTTAATGAGGCTAATTGTATTAATTATTTTTATTATTATTGCTTCCTGTTTTATATCCATTAGACTTCTGTTTATATTCACTATTAATATCGACTGTTCTTCGAAAAAGATTCTAGAATGGTGTTTTTGTTACCTATAAAAAAATAATTTTAATTAATTAAATAAATATTATTTTCATAACTAAAATATTATAATGAAATAATAAACTAGTAAAATAAAAAAACACACATTTAATTGAATAATTTTATATTATCGAATAGTTCGGATTATTACCTCACTCTCAAAATAATTTAATAGTTATTGAATTAATTTCTCATTTAACACTTTTTGAAACATTTTTAAACAATTAGTTAAAAAAAATTAAACACGTGGTTTGTGTTTATTTTGGATACATCATTATCAATATAAATTAATGAAATATGTTTGTATATTTTTTAATTATGAATTGTGTGAAGGTTGACTTAAGTATAAGAAACACTTGTTTCATTTTTTTTAATTTTTAATACCAGATGTACATTTTACAACACCCAACAACATGAACAACACCTTCGTTTAAGTAAGGTGATGCTTAAAACAAACAAAAACATACTTGTAAACCGTTGGAAATGATCAAATCGTGATCGAAATGTACATCTGGTTTTAAAATTAAATTAAGAAAAGTGTACAAGCAAAATAATATTATTTTAAAAACAATACATTAAATTATTTATTTAAAATAGCTTCGTTATCATAAATGAATATTTTATTCTGAATAACCACATGTCTAATTTTTAATTAAAAATAATTTAAAATTACATGAACGAAATAATCAAGAATAAGCGAAACATTGATTTTTTTTATGTTTGTTTGAAAATATTAATAATAATAAACTTTATTGAAGGAAATTCACAATTTAATAAAATTATATATAAAGCTAGCATAGATTTTTCTTTAACTTCATAAATCCATGACTCAACTCTGGTCGATGGCTCAGATAAACGCCTACATGTATTGTAATTATTTATGTTATTTTTTTAAAATTATCTGTATATTCAAAATAAAGGTGTGTATATATAATATATAAATATTACGTAACCCGAAATTATTCGACAATTTGATGTTAATCAATTAAATCTGTGTTTGAATTTTTCTTCTGTAGATTTTTCTTAAACTACCAATATTTAAATATTAGAAATGTGCATCATACTTTATTTTTTTATTTATCTGAACATGTATTTAAAAAAAAAAGTTTGAAAAGTGCCGTTCAAATTATGTCTTTTATTTATTTTTTATCCATGAAAATGGTTTCTAGTAATCCATTGATTTTAAATTAATTAATTAAATGTCACATACATTAACTATACAATGTCTTTAAATACTTTACTAAAATTATCAAAAACAACTATATAATGTGGTCAGAAAAGATGTGATAATCTTCAGGCAGAGTAGTTTATTGATTACTTTTTAATACAATGGTAAAAAATACAAACCATGAAACTACAGGCGGTTTAAATGAAGTACCTACGAAGAGTACTAGGAATCACCAAAAATCCGAAATACAATAATAAGAGAGGAGCTAGAATGCCAGATAATAGAAGAAACAAAGCTAGGGACATCTACAAAGACTGAAAGAGGCAAGACTATTAGAAAGAATATGAAAAGCTAAGATGCAGAAGAATAAGATCGTGGGAAGACCAAGGAGAATATGGCACGGCATTGTTGCAGAAATATTAGACAGAACATGTAAGGACGTTGCTAAATTAGCTAAAGACAGGAGAGCATAGAAGAATTTTATAAAAAATATAAAGAGGAATAAGAAAGTGGGAAGACCAAGCAGAACATGGGACAGCATTATTGCAGAATTACTAGACAACATGATAGAAGTTTATAAAACTAAAATTTCTGTTTAACAACAGAGGCGACTTTAGTGGACGACTTCAAAATTTTTATTCACGATACCAAATGCGGTATCATATAGAAATACGTCAGTAAGAAAAATGTACAAGAATTACTACCTGGAATTTCAATGTATAACGTTTTTTAATATTGGCGATACTACTTTCATACTTCTTATATTTGTTAATGAGCGAAATTTCAATATTTTTATAAGTAATTACAATCAATGGCCTACATTCAGCCTATAACAAGATAGTAGTGCCTTTTTGAAATAGCTGCAGATAAGAAATTAAAATATTTTCATTACAATAAAAAAAAACCTTACTCAAGCTAATAAATAGACTGCCTGACAACTTGGATCTCTTTAAAAATATGAGCGTTTTAGCTTATAAAATATGTTTATCCCAGATAAGTAGGTGTACATATTCCGAACTACCACTTTTGTATTTTGTTGCACAAAAAGATTCAAGAATATAATTTATTAATAAGAGTAAACACGAGAATTAGATCTCATTTGTTTTGATAGTGGATATATATTATACTTTATTAAAAATTTGAATATTCTTGAAAAAATAATCTTCAATTTAATCTGTGTTTTATTTGTTTTATTGATAGATTATTAATAATATATTTATATTTATTATTAAAATATGGACTAACAATGTATAATTATCAAAAAAAAAACTAATTAATTTAATTTTTGTGTATAGTTTAATTTAATTCAAATAACTGTAACCAAACGAATAAAAATTCTTTTTCAATTATGAATAATACGAATTTCCAGATACACGTTAAATTGTTATTTTTTTGTGAGACACTAGAAAGAAGTTTTTTTTTTAATTAAGATTTATATAAAATTAATCAATGAACCACCCTACCTGAAGATTATAACTCCTTTTCTGACCATCTTTTATATTAATATAATTTTGATAGAGTTTAAATAAATTGACTCGTATTATTAATGAATTCTTAAATTAAAAAAAATAGATTTAATTAATTTGCACTTTCAAGTAGGAAATCTTAACAAATTCTCAAATGAAGAAAAAATATTTTGATTTAATAAATTTGGACTTACAAGTAGAAAAAATACCTGTGATTAAAAAGTTTAGTTTTAAAATACAGTAGTTAAACAACGCTAAGGCTGTTTTTATTTCAAATTTTATCACATTCTTGAAATATCAGCCAGCATTCACTATTTACCGTTTTTTTATGGCGATGCTAAATAAACAAAAATCCTTAAAACCAATTATATATACTTTTTTTCAATTAATATTGATTTTATTTAAAAACTCATACAATTTTTATAAAACTATAATTATTAAAGGAAGAAATTATTAATGCTAACGGCCATTATTTTTTGTATTGTAAACATTTCTATAACATTAAATTTTTACAATACAAAAAATAATGGCCGTTAACCTTGTGAGTTTTGAATTATTTTGCAATTTTATGAAAATAAATTCAAGGTACCGTGGACTGAGTGTGAGAAAAACTGGTATTTATTAATAAAAAACATACGAATATTCTGAAACATGGTATATATATGTTACCTATATTTCAAAAGTGAAAAAAAACTAATTCCCACACCCTCCCCACCCTCGACCCATAAAATTTCAAGACAACATAAAGATATAAACCAGATGCAGTATTTTTGGTTTATATCTTTATGTTGTCCTGAAATTTTAGGGGCCAGGAGGGGGGAGGGTGTGGGAATATGTATATAACAGCTGCCCCGAGCCACAGTTAATCAAAAAATGTATTTTTTTTAACTTAACTTAAACTTACATTTTTTCGTATAATTAATTTATTTTTAAATTAAATGATTTGAAAATTTGAAAATAATTAATAACCACTTCCCGGGCAATTAAATAACTTAATGTACACCTGCTGTTCCATACCAATAAAATATTGCATAATGCAACAAATTTTGATCCAAGAAAAATTCAATGCAAAATACAAACAAATGGAACGATACTTTAATTTAACTGTGACCAAGAGAATGAATACTCTTTTCTATTTAATTTATGTTTAATTAATATAGAATTTTGAAATAGTTTTGAGAAGAAATTCTCAAAAAATACAGAACGATTTTTTTTACAAGACGGTACAATTCAACCATCTACATAAAAAAAGTAAAAAGAATAATCGATTTTTATATAAAAATGTTATAAAAATATAAATTTTGTTCTTTGACTTTCAAATGAAGAATTATTTTTGTTAAATCTTATTGAAATTAATTTATTTGTTGTTTATATTAATAAAAAAAATACAATAAAACTCTAAATTTAAATTTTCTGTCTGTCAAAATTGGTCGGCCATTTTGATTTTTTTAATTCATAACCTCAAAAATTAACTACTTATTTATTCAAATTATACTAATTTTACAAATTTCAGAAAATTCGGATGTTTCCTACTAATAGAGTTTTCTCACATTCAGTACGACGCTTTATCAAAATTCAATATTTATTATATTCATGGGCGCTCGTAGAATTTTCTTGAGTTTTTTTTGTCATTAAACATTTTATTTAGAATCGAAATTAAAGAAATATTAAAATTCTATTTTTTTCTTAAAATTACTAGCAAAAATTTTTCAATATTTTTTTTAATTTATTTTTAATGTATATTGCGGCACATTTTAAATCATCCAGTGGAATATCTCGGCAAATATGCATTGTACAAAAAAATGTCTCGATCAAAAGTTTAATAGTTTGGAGAGGGACATTCGGTACTGAAAAAAAATGTTCACTGCCACCCATCAGGTGGGCGATTTTGAAATCTTCAATGGGAACCCATATTTTTATTGTTTGCTTCCTTACAATTAAACACTCTTAGTATTAATCATATATCAAGGCTGCGGTTTAGTAAAGTGAAGATAAGAAATAGCAGACCAGATAACAAAATTTGGGTAATTAAAATAATACCTTTTATTATTTGATATTTTTTTTGTGAATACCCAAAATTCGATCTAGCCTAATACTTAGTTTAGTATATTAAATATGCTTAATGCTTAGTTTAGCATTAAGCTGGAACCAATTTTGGGTATTCACAAAAAGAATATGAGGCTGTTATTGGAAAATAATAAATTTTATTAATTTTTAATTAACTACAAAGATAATACAAGCGCCATCTATTGGCTAATTTCATGTGTCAACAGTTTTGATCTACAGTTAGATGACCGAGAATCTTTGTTTATGAGAACACAGCATTGCAAATTGAACACACTGGTCTGATGAGGTCCGAAAGACGCTAGACGAATAGTGGTTGAACATTTTATTTTATTTATTGATTTATTTTACAAAAAAAAATTGTAAACCATCAAAAAATTGCCAAAAGTACATAAAATAGTTTTAACAAAAATTACTATAATTTGACATTTTTTAAAATGTTCGTATTTCATGTAAATGCATAGGGATCTCGGTTATTTTAAAAGTTCGAAAGTCAGTTAAATTAAGGCAAATATGTGAAATTTAGAGCCCAACAATAATCCGAAAACACATTTCAATTATAATAATTAACACTGTTGTATCCTTTCTTCACACTTTATTTTCTAATGCTTATATATATATATTTCTAGTGCTAATTGTCAATAGCAATTGTTATACTCGAAATATATATCTAAGTATCAGAAAATAAAGTGTGAAGAAAGGATACAACAGTGTTAATTATTTTGATTATACTCTTCACGTAACTCAAAACCAATCATCGATTACATTTCAATTATCTTTATTTTGTTTTCGAGATATTACCTAAAAACATGTTTTTTTTTTTTTTTCAAAAATAGTTTTCAATTTTGTATTAAAAAAATGATCTAACTTTTACATTGAACTTTTAGTAATGTCCTTACATATAAAATAACTTCAATATTTGTCCTGGAACTATAGGCAACTTTTGTTTTTCTTAGTTTTCATATTTTTAGAAAGACATTTTTTAATTGGTATATCACACTTATAAGTAATTTATATTGCGTTTTGAATAGTTAATTTGTCAATAGAATGTAATGAAATGTCAATAAAGGTCTTTTTTATTGCGTTTCATATGAAACATAGCAATCTTTTACTTTTTTGTAGGGTGCTTTTGAAAACAATCAAAATATTGACACGTTATTCAGTTATTGATGTGTCAATAAGTTACGATCATTATACATTACATTATGCCTGTATAATGTAAAAGTTGCTAATTTTTAGATCCAACAGTTTTAGAAAAATATATAAAAACGAAATTTAAGCAAATAGATTTTTGGCAATATGTCGAAAATAAAAAATATATTTTAAATTTGTTTTCGGATCATTGTTGGACTCCAAATCAACATATTTTGCCCTAATTTAATCAACTCTCTAACTCTTTCAATCCCCATGCACGAAATAAGGACACCCTCTATATGTATACAGGCTGTCCCATTTTAATCTTTCAGGTGGAATATATCGAGACAAGTGCGCCCAATCGAAAAAGTTGTCTAATGCAAAGTTTAGTGGTTTGCAGGGGGACATTAGATTCTGTTATCAATTTCACCCCTCACCCCCCAGGGGGGTGAATAACAGGGGTAACTTCTGAATCTTAAATGGGAACCCCCATTTTTTATTGCAAATTCGGAAAGTGTGAAAAAAAACTAAGTAGGTTTTACTCAGAAACTTTTTTTGTATGGGCAACAGGTGGCGCTGTAATCGTCAATATTAGATTATGTTACACTTAATCTAGAATTGATCTAAAAATGCCACCTAATGATTACAGAGAAAAAGTTTAAACAAATTGAATTGAAAAAGCCAATCTACTTACCACCACCACCACTTTGACGTCTGTAAAGGTACAAGGGTAATAGAAATTCGAAATGAAATTGTGCAGTTCAAAGAGAAAGATGTCAAAATTATTATTATTATTTGTACGGATCAGTTTTAGGTAAAATTTTCGTTGAGTAAGAAGATCATTTTAGGAGGTGTTCAATGTGACCACATCACCAGAGGAAAAAGTCTGGAGACGTTAGATCTGACGATCTAGGTGGCCATTGCGCAGGCCCCCCATGACCAATCTACTTTTGTGGATATGCGGCGTCCAAATGATTCCTCACAATTCGTGCAAAATGCGGAGGTACACCATCTTGCTGAAACCACATCGTTAACCTTGTGGCGTACGGAATGTCATCCAAAAGCGCAGGAAGGCCGCCTTGCAAGCCTTGCGAACGCGAACGACATTTTCGCTAAGAAGTGCGACTTCAAAACGTCAAAGGCTGACTGACAAAAATAAAAATGTTTCTAAATGGACATGCGTTGTAACCCCCCCGCCCCCCCCCTCTCCCCCCGATTTCTAGTCGTCTCATTCGAAGTTAACTTTTTTGTCAATACAATGTGGCAGTTTGAAGTAATTCCAAGATATTAATTAGACTTAAAATTTCCCTAATGAATCTTGGTGGTGGAGAAGGTTTGGGGGGGGGGGGGAGGTACAGCAATGCATCAAGGTGTCAAAGGGCGCTTATGTCTGGAATCTGATTTTTTTGTAATCATTAGGTGGCATTTTTATATCAATTCTAGATTAAGTGTAAAATAATCTAATATTGACGATTACAGCGCCACCTGTTGCCCATACAAAAAAAGTTTCTGAGTAAAACCTACTTAGTTTTTTTCACACTTTCCGAATTTGCAATAAAAAATGGGGGTTCCCATTTAAGATTCAGAAGTTACCCCTGTTATTCACCCCCTGGGGGGTGAGGGGTGAAATTGATAACAGAATCTAATGTCCCCCTGCAAACCACTAAACTTTGCATTAGACAACTTTTTCGATTGGGCGCACTTGTCTCGATATATTCCACCTGAAAGATTAAAATGGGACACCCTGTATATTTTGACTATACTTCGCGTTTTTTTAAAGCAATATTTTTTAAGGTTAATTAATATTTTTTATTCTTCCATTTTACTTCAATTACAACAATAATTATTTTACAATTATTAAAAAAATAAATGTATCGTATAAATTTTCACTTTACTTTAATGTATAATATCATAAGAATTAGAGACTGTATATAAACATAAAGCTCTCTATTTTTACGTAACCGCAACCTTAGAAAATCACTTAAAGATAATAATAAGCGAAGCTATGGGGGTTCAAGGAGAGGTGAAAGGGGTGAAAGGAAGGGGCGAGTGAGGGGGATAGGGGTGGAAAGGAGCGGCAGCGGGTGGGGGTTGTTGTTATCGCATAGTCCCTCCCCTTGCTATGCGCGCGAGCATCCATGATTATAATAAATAATTGAAATTAACCCTTCTACACGTTATCCTAAAATTACTTCACTGATTTTTTTTTTTATTGTAAATATTTATCACCAATAAAAACAATTATTTCTTTTAACACTTCTTTTTCTTAAAATAAATAAAATTTAATTATTTTTTGTTATTTTAAAAAATATTATTTTACAAAATGTTTCTATATTCAAGTAATTTTATAGCACTACTTATTGGATTTTTTTCTTGTAAATATTTATAACCAATAAATATAATTATTTCAGACAGATATGCCAATGGTCGATATTACTATTGGATTATTTTTTCTTGTAAATATTTATTTCCAATAAATTTTATTATTTCAGGCAGAAAGACCAATGGTCGATAGCCCTTATGTTTTTTGAAAATATTTATTTTTTATATTATATTAATTTATATATAACGAATTTTTGTACTGAGATAATTGAGATTTAATAGTAGTATAATTATTTCTTTCAGCTTCCGTTTTCTTAAAATAAATAAAAAATAATTCCTTCCGTTATTTTATTTTTGTTCTCAGATAATTAAGATTTAGTATTTCCTTTAATCTATATCTTAAAATAAATAAAAATTTAATTCTTTGTTATTTTTAAAAAAGTGAGTTTTATAGCACTATTGAATTTTAATTTCAAAGAATCTTAAAAAAAAGTTTTCTTTATACTGTTTTTTTTTATTAACCCTAATTATTTTGCGTGAATCCATTATTATTAATTTTACACACACTTTGATACTAAAAAAGGAAACGAAAAGAAGCAAATATTTATTTATTTATTTTTTTCGAGCCTAAAAATTCGTCATTTGGTTTTTATCCATTTACTAAATCATTTTAAAATTCTTAAATATAAAAAAAGCTTTACGTTTTTTTTATTTATTTAATTTATCAACTTTTGGATATAAAAAATAAACGAAGCTTAACAAAAACTTTGAATTTCGCAATTCGTTTTAGATTTTCTCTATTTTACGTGAAATTAAATGTAATCGTTTTAGCAGAAGTCGAATTCTAAACTATGCGAAATGGGAGCTCTCGTTTCATTCGTTTCCATGTAATTATTAAATCCAGTGTTATCGTAAAATTTCATTTTCATCAAAAATTATAAGATAATAAGAAAACGTAAAAAATACAGAGGAGCAGGTTAGAAGTAGAAAGGCGAGCTTTAAAAAACCGTAAATCCATAAAGTAAAAATTTTAACAAAAAATAAAATATATCAAAGAATTAGGAAATTAAATTTAAAAAAAAATTGTATATAATGAAAGAAGTATAAAAATAAAGAAAAGAAAGTAAAACGTTTAAAATATGTAATAAAAAAATATTATTATTTTTTTTAGAAAATAATTGAAAGAACAACTTAAACTAACAAGTTCGACTTACTATAATGTAACAACTTGGCACTAGGCATACTTTTCTATATTTCTCGTGATTTATGTACATTTAAATAACATAACCTATTATTAATTTTTATTTCCTCATCTATATTCGTTTCGCTTCTGTTTTTTTTTTATTTACAAATATTCTGAATGATTTTTGTTGTTGAAAATAATCACACGCAAATTTGTTTTAATCAAAGGAAACACGTTATTATATCACACTATGTTTAATATCTATTGTATTAAATTTCTTAGAATATGTTGTTTTTTATTTTTACTAAAACAAACGTAATAATTTACTTAATTTTAGAAATAGGAAGAACTATTTTTATTTGTTTATTATTATTATTATTAAATTATATCTATAACAATATATCACACGTCGTGATATATCACGTTATTTTTTTTTTAATTTTAATTTAGAACTATAATTTTGTTATTGAATTAAATCTTTACTCACGGCGGTTTCTTTTTTTTAATAAATTTAATTCATTATATTAGTGTACGGTTTTAAGGGCGGCATCGCTACTACCCCGAACGCCTCGGGGCGAATTAACGAACCAAAGCGAACGCACTCAGTTTCGATCCACCACTATTCCCGGCTTACTTTCGACGATTTCCACGGGCTCTTTTCTTCGGTATTTCGGTTTAGTGTCTTGTTTAAGGAAATTAAAACTAGAGTTTTAAGCTTAGGTCACAACATTTTAAGAGTTGTGTGTGTGTGTTGATATGAGGGTAACCTCAAGCAGGTCGGTCGCGGTTCAGAAGTTGCTGGCGTCGCGATGCTCAGTTGCGTCACTGCAGTAAGCGATCTTCAACGAGCGGATTCGGAGCCGCACGATAAAAGTTGCGACTTACATTTGAATTTTACGCGGTAAAAATATTTAACCCGGTATAGATGGAAAGAAAAAGTGAAAGGAACAGTGTTTTTTTTTATGCAAAGGATTTGTACTGTGCTTATTGAATTTCTACTCGATTCAATGTTCACAGTACAAAATTAAATATTAATCTGAAACATATAATAATTCATATTGTTGAATAAGTAAATATGATATATATATATATATATATATATATATATATATATATATATATATATATCAAGGTTTCACGATTATATATATATAATCTTTATTAACAGATGTATTAAACAAATATACAAAATAGTGAAAATGTCACAGTCAACTATATAATTAATGTTAATTGGCTATCTTTTCGCCAAATATGAAATAATATTAAGGATTTTGATGAAATATAAATGTTTGTAAAATAAGAGGATTTGAATGTTAATTGTATAATTAAAATTATTTTTTACGTAACAAAAAAAATTATTATATATATAATTAAAATTATTTTTTACGTAAAAAAAATATTTTAATTATTGAACTAATTTTCAAATCCACTTATTTCACAAACCTTTAGACTTCATTAAAATCCTTAATATTTATGGTTTGCATTAAAATTCAATACCTGCATTAAAAATGGCATTTTGTTTATATTTTTATTGTTATTATATTTTATTTAAGGAAATTTCACCATTTTAAAAATTATAAATTAAATTGAATTTAATAATAAAACTGATGGCTGTTTTATTATTAAATGAAATAAAAAAAATCCACACCATTTAATTAATATTCACTAATGTACAAAGTGATAGGTTTAAAATTTAAACACTTCGCTAAATCTACCTCTTTTTTTTTTTTCATTAGTTAAAAATATTTCATAAAGTAATGGCTTCAACCATCAATTATATAATAATCACACAAAATCAATCCCATTAATTGCCATAATCTACCTTGTAAGATTAGAAATGGGTAGGATTGAGACCTCAAGATTATTCCCAATTTCCACTTTTTTATAAGATATATGGTAAATATTTTTTTGCAGTGCCAAACAAAAAATTGATAATAATAATTGTTCCTATTTGTTAGTGGTCTGGAAATTAATCTTACGTAAAGCGAGTTGTTTATTTCGGGCGCGTTTTCAGGGACACTTCTCGTGACATCGTTTGCCGTTTAAAAATAATTACAGCGAAAGCTTCGCAGGAAATGCACAACGCGGTGTCCAGAAAAGCTGTTTGTGTGTGTGTGTGTATGTGTTGACGTGAACCCTAAATCCGCCATCCTTGACCGCAATGTTTAATCAAATTGAAATTTACGATTCGTTCGCTTGCTATGAACTAAATCTACTGCAATTAATAATTAATATATTGAGCACAGACTTCGCGAAAACACAGTCTATCGCTTGAGCGTCTATCGTGAATTATTAGTTCGTCAAATTTTAATAAATCGTTATAATCTGGTACCTGTTTTCAATGACAAATATTTTATTGGAATGCAGAGTTTTGCACTTTACCGCTTATGATTTTTTCAACAAATGAAATGAAATATTATTATATTGTTCTCCCTTGATGGCTATCGACCATCGGTCTTTCAGCCATGAAAGATTATTTTATTGAGTATTGATTATAATTTTTATTTATTTAACGGATATACCTTTTTACAAATCTATAATATAATTAATAATATTTATGTACAGTTGATTGTAGAATAAAAATTAAGAAATAATAACAACAACAAGAAAACAAATAATTGGCGCAAATAATAGTGTACCTTGCTTAGATTAATGAAAGTCAGTCTTGCGATACCTAATATCCGTAAATAACAAATGAGTTAAAAGTTTCTCGTATTTAAATGAACAAATGCTTAGAGAGATAAATGTATGATATCACAGAAAATTATTTAATTTCAAATTTATTATATTCTTCATGAAAAATATGTAAAATTCAGCCTATTCAGGATCAAAATCGTATAATGTTTCTGTTACTTTTTTCTCATTGATCACTTAATAAAACATTATAAATAATAATGTAGCCATTTCCAGGCCTTCTCGATATTTTGTTGTTTTTGTTCTGAATGATGGGGACATTCGCATTGTTCGCGAGTTCGATTATCTACACCTGAGATTGCAGAAGGAACGGTATGTTTAAAATAATTTAACAACTTTTAAGGCTAAGCTGTACATGTCCCACATGCATACACCAAGGGAAGATCAACCCATTCTACCTTTCATAAGGTAGTGAGCAGGATTGAAAGATATGATACAGGTGGTGTGAGGATCACTCCCTCTCGGTTAATTTGGCCAAAAAAAGATGATCCATTTAACCAGGAAGAGAAAGGTGATTCCCAAAGCACCAATGTTATTGAAATCGATGTAATAATTTAGCGAGGGTGTGAAATATCTGGATGTTACCCTCAACGAAATACAAAATTGGAAAAAAAATACCTCGAATTCAAGGGAAGGCATGGGCTCTAAACCCACGCTGTTATAAAACCCATTCTTACTTATGGCACAGTGGATTGGTGGCCTAGGACTAAAATAGACTCCACCATAGTTTCAGATGGCCGTCTGTCTTTGTGTCACAGGCGCCATGCACACAACCCCAATATGGCAATGGAAGTCTCCTACCACTGAATTTCCACGTGGAAAGGAAGGCCATAGCAGCTATTCTTCGCCCTAGTAGCAGTGTCTTTTGAGGAAATCAGAAGTCATCTCTGGAGGAATGCAGAGACATACCTCAACTTGAGGCTGGCACACCCTTTGTTATTACAACCGAAACTACAAAATACATGAGATAAAAATGTATACAGATGAATCCCCGAAGAAAGAAGGTTTGGTCCTCAGAATTTACTCGAGAAGCCTAAATATTTATAGGTATGGGTACAATCATCGAATAATTAGAAAAAACGCGACAAAAATTATATATAACCCAGCGTGATTTAAACAACAAATGTTTACTAATCCTCACGGATAGTAGACATGCTCTACAATCTCTAAATAGAAACTACACCTGCTCAAAGACCGTTAAAGAGTGCTATTATAAACTCAGGCAGGCCTTGATATACAACAAAGCCGAGATCTCCTGGTTGAAAGGGTACAGTACTGATATTGGGAACAGGAAGGCTGATACTTTGGCTGGAGCTGCGGCTAGTATGATCATTCACACTGATGCCCCCCCCCCCCTCTAAAATCCCTATATAAGTCATTACATCACAGATGGAATGGTGGAACAGATTGCAGACTTTTCAAGGAAACCCTTCTGTATACAAATGAAAGACCAGCCAATCAATACCTGCGGATCTCCAGAGAGAATTCTAACTTACAGCACACGTCCACAAATTGGGGATTGTAGATTCATCAAATTGTAGAGGGTGCTGTTTGGAGGACGAAACTGAAAAAAGCCATATTATATGAGGAATGGCCAGAAATGGCGTAAATCAGAGATCTACCTACCTCGACAAGGCTAGCCCAATTTGATAAGGTGCTGATGATACATGGTCTCATAAAACAACAAAACCGTAACCGGAACCGTAAGGCAAACCTGTACTGACGAGGGATAAATTCCGGAACACGTGTCTGCAGATAGCCAGCGTTTCTTGTTCTTTGCATTAAATATTTTCAAATCCAAAAAGTTGCATTATACAATATGTTATTTATATGCAACAGCAAAAGTCCAATAAGTGATTAAATGTCTGTAGGGGTATTTATCCGAGAAGTAGTTATTGGATATTTCTTTTAAAGTACTTACGTAATGTAAGTAAAAAAGTCGCAGTAACTAAAGAGGAAATAATTTATTAATTATTTCCAATAAAATAAAATTTTCATTTATATAGAAAATTACAATATTTACTTCTCAACATACATTCTCAATGATTAACTTAGATTTATATATAAATCAGCTATCGACCAAAGGTCTTTCCGTCAATTCTTTTTATTTAATTTAGTTTGTTAATATTCTTTTTTATGTCTCAAATAATAACAATTAATTTAACCTTTCAACTGCGAAATCAAACTTCTATACACACATTATCTCTTGAATGGCAGCTTTTAAAAGTATGCGGCAGTTTTTCTCTCTCTCCCCCCCCTCGCGCACTGCGGAAACTTTCGGATCCCGCCGCGGCCTAGATTTTCTAGGGGTATTTACGGGATTCTCCCAAATATCGATTAAGCAGCCAAGTTTTTTTTTTCACACAAACAGACGGCTTCTGTTATTCATTCGTCCAAAAGCGTCACACATACATACAAATAATTATTTTAAGTTAAAATTAAAACATGAATAATACACTAATTATAAATAAAACAACAGTACAATATGTTATTGTTATGCAACAGAAAATATCCATTATTGAACATTTGTTTAAAGTACTTATGTAACTGTCAAAATGTCACAGTAGCAAGAGCGGAAATAATTTAATAATTAATTATTTTCGAATTATTTTTATTTAATTTATTAAAACAACAGTTTTTTTTTAAGTTGCAACAAAATTATTGTGGAGATTGAAGAATCATATTGTTGGCGAAACAATTTTGGCAGTGTCTCTACAATAAATTTTGTAAAACTTAAAAAAAAAATATAACCTTTGTTAGTAGCCATTATCCTAATCACATTTCATTCTAAAAAAAAAACTAGCTTACAAAGGGACTTTTAGTATCATTCGATGGAATGCTGCTGTTTTATTTTTATATGAATTTCTGGATTTATTAGGGATTTTTGAGTGCATAAATGAAGCTTTTCCAGAAATATCAAAGGAAAGTTTGTTATTTACTTTATTCATGGAGAGAGGTAAATATTTAATGTTATTAAATTATAGGTTTTATTATTTACAAGTAAATATATGAGGAAAGGCAGAAAGACCACTGATCGATAGCCAATTGGCAAACTCGTACAGCATGTATTGTAATATTTTTAGTTGTTGTATTACGTTTGTCAATAAAGAGTATGTTTATATGTATGAGGATGGTCCGATGCCACTTGGGTAGCAGCCCGTCATACGTTTACTTGTAAACCTATAATTTATAGTGGTTTCGACTGTGAGTCTAATTTTGTTTATTAGATAATTTTTATGCTGTGTAGATAATGTCAATAAATGTGTCGCTGAATTCATCATATTTCGCAAATAAAATTAATTGATAAATGTAATAAATACTTGAACTGCTCGGTTCTTTTACCTAAGCGGGAGTAGGTTAAACAAACAGATTAAGCGGGAAAACCCAATTTAACTCATCCTAAACCCAACCTAATACACTCTAACTCAACTTTAATCAACCGAACCCCAATCTAACCCAACTTATCTATTTTGTTGCTTAATTCTAATTTTATTTTATATTAAAACTATATTATGGGCATTTAGTTAAATTAAATAAATAAAATTAATTGATAAATGTAATAAATATTTTTGAAGACCAGAAAAATTAAAATGTAGTAAATATTTGAACTATTCGGTTCTTTTGAAGACCATAGAAAGAGAGCTATTTTTAAAATAACATATACAAAAATTAATTTATTTAAATTAGAGCAGAGTTACTTCAAAATCGGACATTATTAAAAAAAACTCTTTCGTATATCGAAAGAGTCGTATTTTTACATAATTCAAAATAATTATTGTTTCTAATTATTTGTTTGTAGTTTTTTATACCTTTTTGTTATTAATAAAAATATTTTAGACTTATCGAATATGACATATATTGAAAGATAGCCAATAATAATATGTATTGGATAACGCTTTTGTTTTTCTGAACAAATAAATGGTTCAAGAATAATGTTTAGTTGTCTTGAAAGACGATGTCGTTTGTAAGGCCTTGTTTATAGTGGAGAGTCAAGAGCCTAGAGCCTAGATGCTTTTGAGTGCGCACGCATACGCGATGTTTAGTACTGTTGATAATTTAACAATCATTATAAAGCGGTAAAGCGCGTTAAAAATGAGCGCGCCGAAAAGTCACTCCGCTGTTGGAGAGAGAGCAACGACATTTCATTTCTCAAGATGACTTCGAGCCGAACAGACGCTCATCAACCCAAAACACGTGGATTAAGTGATGTGAATTTCGTTTACATTAATGATTAATCATGAAATTATTACGGTAAGTCAGTTTAAAATACATTATTACTTTAAATCTAATTTTTTATGGTATGTCTTTTGTCAAGTACTTTTATTGTTATTTTCTTATTAGTTTTTTTTTAAATTAATTAATCATAATAAAATTATTTGCAATTTTATGCAATTACATTTATATTAATAATAAATACCTGACATAACATACATAAAGAGTTAGAATTAAATTAATTATATATTTTAAATTGACTTATTGTATTACAATAACGTTATAATCTTTTTTGGTGAAATGCTGCCAATGATTATAAACAAAACCTCAGATATGTATTTTTTTAATATGAATTGTGTTGTTGCCTGTCATTAATTACAATAATAAAAGTTGTATTTCTGTTCTTTTATCTATTACATTCTTGCACATTAAAAATTCCAGACGTTAATGAACTTCAAGGTCGTGTATTAAATCTTTTATTTTATTAACCGATAATATATATGTCGTAGTGGGTTTATTGACCCTTCAAAAATGTCTTGTTGGTGGAAGGTCATGCAACAATACATTTTTCATTTAGAAAAAATAAATCACGTCTGTCGAGTGTGTTTATATTACGCATAGGATTTTTTGTTTACGATCGTTGGCAGTACTTCACGAGACAGATAATTCATAAGCTGCATTTTTAGGAGAAAAATATTTTATTAAAATTATTTACAAAATTAAATAACAAAATAAAATGTTCACTTTAAATACTTTATATGAAATTGTCTGTAATTAGAATTTCATTATAATATAATAAGTCAATTTATAATACATAATTAATTTAATTCTAATTTTCTATGCATGTTGTGTCAAGTACGTTATAATTTAAAGTGATGCAATAATAATTAATATTTAATAATTCAATAACTATTAAAAATTGACAGGAAGATTCGGGTTTTATTCCTATCTATATAATTAGATAAAATAACAGCATCATCATTGATTAAGTAAAGGTAATTACATTACTTCCACTGATAATGATAGTATAAAAACACTTGACAAGAGACACACCATAGAAAAATTACAATTAAATTGATATTGTATTTTAAACTGACTTACCATAATTTTATTATTAATCATTAATGTAAACGAAATTCTAATTACACACACATCACTTAATCCACATTTTTGGTGTGATCGAACAATCACCGTCCGCTCGGCTCGATATCATCTTAAGAAATGAAATGTCGTTGCTCTCTCTCCAACAGCGGAGTGACTTTTCGGCGCGCTCATTTTTAACGCGCTTTACCGCTTTATAATGATTGTTAAATTATCAACAGTACTAAACATCGCGTATGCGTGCGCACTCAAAAGCATCTAGGCTCTAGGCTCTTGACTCTCCACTATAAACAAGGCCTAAGGCGACGCGTTGTAACGACTTTCGGACTGGGTTGTTCGAAGATATGCAAATTTTTAACACTTTGCGTTTTATTTTTGACTTCACTTTTACACAGTTGTGAGCTTAATGAATACAGAAAATATTTACAAGAAAAAATATACAATAAAGTGGGGAAAGATGCTCTCATCTTCCTCGGGGATGGATTAAGGGATCGGGCTAATTCCGTGAACTTCACCCCATCTGGTCAACCCTCGCTGGCCAATGTCGTGTTCAGGCATAAATTAAACACGTATTTCTATTTTCGGCTCAAGGACGGGAATTTTTGAAAAATAAGAAAAATTCCTTGTCTTACTCGAACAAGTAATACTGATCCTTTTGAAATGCATTTGAGCAATTAATGAAATCCAAGAATTGTGTGTGTCTATCAGTTCCCTGAAAACTTACTAGTATACAATCTACGTAACAATACCACATTTTAATGTTTTTTAGCTAGTGCTGAATTTAAAATTATTTTAGTAAAATTGTGCATAAAAATATGTGGACTCCATTGCTGGGCCTTCTGTTTGTTTAAAAAAATATGTTGTTGCTAAAAAAGTACTTCTAAGGCAGATCTAGTTTTACTATAACATTTATATTGAATACTCTTTTCTATTTATAATAATATTGCATTTATCGAAAAGTTTGTTCAATTACTTTAATAATAAATGATATTTATTTACGGAAATCTCCAATTTATTTAATATAAATATATTTTAAAAAGTACAACAAAAGACAAACCATAATGCGTTTATGTATACGCTTGTATAGGTTTTAGTTTTTCAATTGAAGAAGATTTGTTACGTCAAGAGTGCAGGATGACAAAGGGTGACCTAACCCCTTGATGCATCAAACACAATCGGAACGTATTTGTGTTTGATAAACAACGGTAAAGAGACATAACGCACCAGGTGACTAACGTATCTTGATTGATGTTCAATACACACGTATATCAAATATATTATCTATCAGTTCTATGTCTGTTTGGGATACAATACCACAGATATAAATTCTTAGTAATGGAATAAATAATAAAAACACATTAAACTTATAATTAATGAAAGACATAGTTGAATGTATACAAAACTTACATTTATTTAGTATTGTTAAAATTATAGCATTAACTCGTTATTATAAATAAATACATCTTTATTATTATTTATTTATAATACATATATGTAACATATTGCGAAATGGCTGTCGACCATTTCAGCCTGTCATTGTCTTTTTCTTGTCTTTGTCTACTTACTCGTGATGATCACTAACGTTATTGTCACAGTTTGTATTATTTGGTGAAATAAAATGAAAAATAGTAGAAGTAGGAAATTTATATTTTGAAGGAATATTGGGGTTGCGGGGTATACAAAGGTGTTTAATTATATGGGTTATTTCGTGATTTTTGGCAAACTTTAGGGAAAAGTATTGAAGACGGTCAATGATGGGTTCGATGTTTGTTCATTGGTAGAGGAATGAATTAGGAGGAACTCGTTATTATTTATTTACTTAACGTAGGCCATTTTATACAGTAACATACATGTATAATAAAATGAGAATAGATTCAATAATAAAATAAAGTAATTAACAAAACTCATTTTAAAACAAACTGTTTTGCACTAAGTGTACGGCGCAAAGAACTTAAAGACTCTATAAACATACCAAAGCAAGATACTTTTATAAATTCATTAACATGCGTGTGGCTGCCAACTGCTTCGCATAATAAATATGGATGCATTTCACAAAGGACGGGCGGAAACAAGAAGCTGCAGATCATCAGGACAATCAATACTTCTATCCAACATTTTTTTACAAATATGATATCTTGGTTAACACGCCGAGAACATAAACTCGTAAAATTAACCATATCGAGCAGGTCATAGTAGTCCACGACGAGATGAAATTTGTGGGCAATAAATTTAACAAACTTTTTTTGTGCTCAATTATTACAAACAGATGGTGATTTAGCTTAAAAATCACTATCAAATTAATAATCGAAACTATAGCCACTAAATAAATTTTGATTAAATAATAAATACAAATTATTTTCATTATTTTAATAATAAAATAAATTGTGTGATTCCATTTCATTTTATTATATTTAATAAAATTAAATGATATAGCAGAAATTTTTTTCTTCGACTTATTTTGTTGGCACCATTGAATAAAAAAACATATAATAAAACGTCACATGTATCATTATTTTATTATTTATCAAATCAAATTGTTAGATTAATAATCTAGAGCGTGTGGTTACTTTTATTTTAATAATTAATTTGACACTTAAACCGTGG
The DNA here is from genome assembly GCA_963082785.1 of Philonthus spinipes. Taxonomy (NCBI): domain Eukaryota; kingdom Metazoa; phylum Arthropoda; class Insecta; order Coleoptera; family Staphylinidae; genus Philonthus; species Philonthus spinipes. The sequence goes on along the minus strand of OY720300.1, from coordinate 26,427,930 downwards.
TGAAACATTATTTAAATTAATTCAATAATTAATTTAAAAACACTGGGTTATTTAAATAATTGAAACAAACCAAGTGTGTTAATTTAAATTAAATTATCCTGAATTAGTGCAAATAATGTTTGCAATTAATAGAATCTCGCGCAGATTTTAAATTCTACCCCCACTTATTAAAATAATCGTGTGTTTTGGATATCAGTGATTCCAGAAAGGGGATGGACGATGTTGCATACTGCAGTGCGGGGGTATAGACACACACACACACATCGATTACCCTTGACGTCAGTGTCTGTTTTGTTACGTCATTCCCCGGCCGTTATTGCTGGTGACTGTGTTGGGGTTACGAGAGAAGGAAGTGGGAGCACAGGAGATGGATAATTCGGGCAAGGGGCGGATCAACGGCGTGTGCCGGTGGAGGGGTGAAAATAGGGGGAGCATTTCACACAGATACCAGTGCAAACGTCCACGACTAACACAAACTGACATGCGTGTTTAAATTGTAATTATTCACGAATATAACTTCAGACAAATAAAACTTTATTTCAGTGTAAATAAGCAATTTTTGTAAAAATATGTAATTATCTGAATATAGATAATTGTATATACAAATAATAGAAAAACTACGCAAACGCAAAAAAACACGCGCGAATTACTGAAGCGCGTCTACGAAAATAAGGTTAATAAATCTATTAACGTAATGACCGTTGTAATCTTTTCCTCTTTGATTTTATCGGGAGTTTTTAATAGTCTACTGAAATTAGAACAATTAAATGCACTAATTACAAAAGCAATACAAAGAGTTCAATACAAATCTTCAGAAATATAAATAATGTGAACGAAACAAATTTGGTGAATGCGCCGGGAAAAGTATCGCATCGGTAATTGTAATTTAATTAAAATATGTTATTCTCAAATAAAATTTAAATTCTTAGTTAAAATATTTCAATCACATTTAATAATCTACTGGAATTACTACAAGGGACATTAGGAATGTTATTATAACTGGGTGAAGTGTTTTACCAATTGTGCAAAAGCTCATAATAATCTTCTTCTTTGTTGTGATTGGTCTATGATGGAATGAGTGATACCTGGAATTAATTGTTTATAGGAATTAATTTATAAAAAAGTTAATATGGTGTTTATTTATACACAATACTTCTAGAGTACAAATAAACACAATTTCAAAAATACAATAATTTAATTAAAAAATTATTTACAAAAAAGTGAATATTGATTTTCAACAACTGAATGCCACACCAATCAATTACTATAATTATCCCCTAGTAAAATAATCATTTTGCTTAATAATATGTTCACTTACATTAAATAATGTAAATGTTTTTTTTTTTATTTTTCATCACAAAATGCAATTAACTAAAATTTCCACATAAACACATTTATGTAATTAAATTAAACTGAATGTGTAAGCACGGCTGATTACGACCTATATATATATAACACATTATTCGTGATTAATTACAATTATTACTACAAATTTATTTGGAAGCGTGATATTAAATAGTTGAAATGTACGTATTGATAATTTACTGAAAGCACAAATATTATTTTTGAAGCTTAAAAAATATATATTGCAATTTAATTATATTTTAAAAATGTTTTTAAAAAATGTACCGATGTAAACAACATGAATGTATGGAATATGCCAATATAAAACAAAAGTGAGTGAACTGTTAAATTTATTCACTCTGAATTTAATCAATTTCATATGGATTTAATTTATTTAATTTATTATTTCAAACCAAACAAATCGAAACACTCTCTGGACGTGATTCACATTCATAAATGAATTAACACGATTTATGGGATCGGCAAATAATTTATCTATTTTTAACTCATTTTCACCCTCTCAATTTATGACTAAAATTAAACGTATCAATATCTGCAAATTGTAATTTGCCATGTATAATTTGAAGTCTGTATTTTAAACTTTTCAAATTTAGTATGTTGTTTCATATTATTGTGTTTATTTTGTTTATGCTTGTATGTATATATGTGCACACGTGTATGTATATTTTAATGTGTTTTTAATTTATAAAATGGTTAATAATAATAATAATAATAATAATAATAATAATAATAATAATAATAATAATAATAATAATAATAATAATAATAATAATAATAATAATAATAATAATATTAATCTATGAAAAGTCTGTATTATTATTATTATAAAAAATAAAAAAAAATATAATATCTATATATTTTTTACTTCTGTTTATTTTGATATTAATAATTTCAACAGGTGAGATAATAAATGACATATTTTATCTAAATGATTCTAGAATATTACATTTTTATTTATATTCAAATATCAATAAAAATAATATATTGTAAAGTAGAGGGGATAAGGGGGGCCCTTGAGGGTGTCCTTTTTCGGGGGTAAAGGGACTAGACATGACAAATATGAGTTTTGTGAGGATACGGATAAAGTTAGAGTTTGAGATAAAGGAAGAGTGCTGTTTAGATTTAGTCCATTGAAATCCGATTACGATAACATAACGGGGGAGCTTTTGTGAGGATAGAAGTCTCAATGAAGGAAGTTGAATGGCTATATACTAGGAAGATATGAAGTGGGAATTGAGAAAACTCGATTATGTAGACATTCATTCAAACAATTGTTTATTTTTGGAGGATTTGCCTTCAACAATTTGAATTCCTGCCTGACCGCGATAATAAAGCCCCCTCTTTGATTATGTAAGGGAGTAGAGGAAGGAATTTGGATGGAGAGCAAATTATGGCATTTGAAAGGTTTATCGATTTTGGTTTCTACTAATGATACAGCGTCAATTGATTTATTGGAAAGGTAGTTCGATAAAAGATAGACTTTTTGGGGAAGGCGTTGATATTACCATATAAAACATTAACGGTGCCCATTCTTGTTTGTAATATGGGAGAAGCTGGTTTAGATTCAGGATCGAGGGGCTACTAGAGGAAGACATTTGGGGATTCTAGGTCAAACGTGACGATTAACAACTTGTTGCCTGAAAGTCTATATTCTATATATCTTATATATCTATATTATAAGATGCAATGAAGCGTTTTTTTTTTATTTTTTAATAAGTGAGTACCCTGTGGGGTATCCTATTTTGGTGGTTTCTTCAAATAAAGTAGCATTAATATTAAAGATACAGACAAAACAATATATGTTTTTAAAACGCTTTTACGAGTCTACCGGAATTAGAACAATTAAATTTACTAATTATAAAAACAATACACAGAGTTCAATAAAAATCTTCAAAAATATAAACAAAGTGAACGGAATGAATTTGGTGGATGCGCCGGGTAAAGTATCACAGAGGTAATTGTTAATTGTAATTTAATTAAAATATATTATCCTCAAATAAAATTCAAAATCTAAGTTGAAAGATTCAAACGCTTTAATAGTCTACTGGAATTAGAACAATTAAATGCACTAATTACAAAAATAATAATACACAGCGTTCAATTCAAATCGTCTGAAATACAAAGTGAACGAAATAAATATGGTGAATGCGCCGGGTACAGTATCACAGGAATAATTGAATTTTAATTAATAAATATTTACACCAGAGTCACGAAAGTGTTTGGTTGCAAGATACGATCACACTTTCATGACGTGTACTGTAAACTATTTTTTTTTTCTCTCAAATAGCGTAATTTAAAGAACAAAAAATCATATAATTTAAAATTTAATCGCGTTCGTTTAAATCATAACGTTTTAGTTTTCATAGCAAAGTTTTTGTAAAAAAAAATGTACAATGTGCGAACCATCGACATCTTCATATAATGTGGCTGTTGCTGCAGCAGCCATAATAGACGAGCTCCTCCCGAATAAATCAAAAGAAAGGTACGAGAAGACATACAAAGATTTCAATGAGTGGTGCAAATCCAAAATTTGATTCGCTTATTTTGGTGAAAATGCGAGAATTTTCAAACCTTTCACGCTGTGGAGTATGTATTCGATGATAAAGTCAACTTTAATAGTGAAAGAAGTGTTAAAGCGTATGCGCCACCCCTGACGCCCATTCGTTGTGTAGGGTGGATGAGGGGGTGTACCGCGAGTATCGGCACTAGCTCCTCGACTACCATTTTATATAAGTTTTATATAAGTTGAAATAAAACGTGTTATTGTTACTCTTCTGCACTTCTTGAGAACCATCCCCGTGAGCCCACCACCATCAGTGTTCACAAGAAGATTTAAATATTTGTAAATTTTACAAATTAATCGCTTTTCTGAAAACAAAAACGATTTTGAAACAAACTTTTTTAAACAATAATGTCGACAATTTTTTATTAGATGCACATAGACAATGAATTTCTTATGATTAAGGTAAACTCAGAATTCATGTAATGTTTTACGATGTGTTGAGTTGGCAAAATTACCACTTAACAATATCCCAGAAAAAGATAATATTCTGCTAGTTAATGTTATTGTTCTTTCGTAATATTGTTTTATTTTATTTTACTTTTCATAATATATTCAAATATATTATTCTCAAATAAAAATTAAATTCTTAGTTAAATAGTTTCAAACGCTTTAATGGTCTACCGGAATTAGAACAATTAAATGCAATAATTGTAAGTACGTATTGTATTTATAATTAGTGCATTTAATTAACAGAGTTCAATAGAAATCTTCAGAAATATAAACAAAGTGAACGGAATAAAAAATGGTGAATGTGCCGGGTAAAGTAACACAGAAGTAATTATAATTTAATTATTAAAATATATCATTCTCAAATAAAATTTATCTTAATACAAATAAAACAAAAAGTGATTTATTTGTAATAATATTAACAAGAATTTTCCTTTTATATTGTAGGATTTATTTTTTTTTTATTTATTTTCTCACCTATTCCCGTGGCGAAACATTTTTATGTAAAAATTAAGATGCATTTTAATTAGGCCATTGTCAATCTTCTCTGTATATATGACATGTTTGTTATTTTTGGTTATTTCTTTGATAATGACCACCCGTCGAAACTAGCCGGAACTTAAACAAAATAATAGTGAAATGAATTTAAAAAATAGCAAAATTCAAGCACTTTGAATGAAGAACCTGATAAGGATTTATAGAGTAACCAGACCAGATATATGTACAAATGAAGATTTCAGTAAAGAACTACAGATTATTGAACTGAACAAACAAATAGAAAACAGACAATTAGAATCGATGGGATATATTTTAAGAAGAAAAAATAATAAAAAATAATTATGAAGTATTTTAATTAATACATCCCAATTATATATACAAAATATACAAAATATAAAAATGTGTATATCTTTATTGAGATAATAGATAATACAAAATAATATAATATAAATAATTAGAATGCATGTAAGTGTTAGTCTGTCTGGGCTATCGACCAGAGGTCTTTTTGCTCTGCACATCCTAATATTTGAGAATAATATATATAAACAACAAGGAATTAGTACGAAAACAGCTGTACACATCTACAAAATGGTGTGTCGCCCTTTACTAGACTACTCAGCAATCCTCCATCCCCATCCAGTTACCTTGAAAAACATGCAAGTCGCCGAGAGATCAGCCCTTAGAGTGCTAACCAAGATCAGACACCCCCAGAATCCTTTACATAATCCTTCAAATCCACTCCTATATGAGCTCACCAATATTACTCCCATCAAAGAAAGATTTTCCTTCTTATCTCAAAAATTGGTTTCAAATTTCATAAACATAGAACTAATAAACTCCCTATGCGTTCCACGTAACAAAACTATAAGTCCCAAACGTAAATTCCCCAGTCTAACCCTCCATGAATTCATCACTTCATTTCACATCATTCAAGACAGTTAAGTAACATATATATTCGACAGGGACTTTTGACATAGACTGTTAACGATCATTACATTTTATCCGTTTATTTTGACAACGACGAAAATACAAAATCCAGGCAGAAAGACCACTGGTCGATTGCCAATTGGCAAACTCTTACAGCATATATTGTAATATTTTACATTAAATGTAGGTGTATTACGTTTGTCAATAAATATTATATATATATGTATATATTAATGAAATTTAGGAATTATACGAATTTTCATAAATAAATTAATTGATTGACTTACGTGAATTATATTAATGAATAAGTCATTTTACTTACATTAATGTTAATATTCTAGGGCTATTAAAAGAATAATTATATTTCTGGCTTTTTAATATTTCGTTTAATATAAATTAATATACAATTAGCGGTAATATAAAATTAAATTGAAAACTTACTCGTGGATTGGGGGCTCTTGTATTACGCTTCCGATAACATTATTTTTAGCAGCCTCTAGATAACTCCTATAAATAAAAAATGAATTACTATTAATTATAATAATAAATATGAGTAGATTATTAAAAATCCATAAACACAATAAATACCTATTTTCTTGCGACATAGTCGCTAGATGAATGGTGGTTGAACGATTTTATTTAATACATAAAACACAAATTAAATAAAAAGAATTTGAAAATAATTAATAAATTATTTCTTAATAATTTATTAATTATTTTCAAATTCTCGTAACTAGTCGTGAATTTTAATTTATTCAATTTAATCTGTATTTTATTTGTAAAAGAAAAGAATAATTATTCACTTGTTCACAGTTATTTAAAGAAATTTAAAAAAAGAATTTGAAAATAATTAATAAATTATTTCCCAGTAATAAATTTAATCCCAATAATTTCTTAATTATTTTCAAATTCTTTTCTTAAATTTATTTAAATAACTATGACCAAGCGAATAAATCATTTTTCTATTAAAAATAAAACATAGATTAAAATAAATTATTTTAAATTATCTGCTAATTTCGGGTTACCAGCCCATTTTCTAGAGAATTCAAAATTTATTAATCAATTAATTTCGTCGTTTGCAAAGTTTTTTTTATTTCTTATAATAATCTTATCATAAAATGTAACAAAACCATTAGTGCATTAAAATGTTACTTACTCGGATCTATTAGGCTGCCTCGTAATAGAATTTTCTTCTGTTGCATTCAATATTTGCAGGCTTTCCCTATTAATTAAATAAAAAATTATTAATCCTTAAATATTTATACAATTAATCGAATTTTACTTACACTCATACCTGTTGGTTTTTAGACGTACGTTATTCAATAATCGGGTCTATTCCGTACGGAAAATATTACGTTTAGCATGTACGATATTAATTAATTTCACATTCTATGAACATATATATTTAAAAAGCTGCTTAGACTGTGACGGTAAAAAATAACGCCCACCTTAAACTTAACATTTTCCGTACGAAATAGCCGCAAATTATTTATTACTTAATAATAATTCCCTTCCTTACTATTATTTGAATATTATATAATCAACTAATTATTCAAATCTTCTCGATTATATTTATTAATAATTATTTTTCTCAATATTTAAATTTCAAAGATGTTTGTTGGTGAGTACGTGAAGTTTTCTCGATATAATATAATTATATTTTATTCCTTTCTTCACATCCCTATTTTAAATACTAAATGTACATTTCGAGCATAATGTCTTTATTAATAGTTCCTTTTTATTGATAAAGAGCACATTGTGCTCGAAATATACATTTAGTATTTAAAATACATAAGTGAAGAAAGGAATAAAATATTATATTTTTTTATTAATTTCAGTTTAGTAAAAAAAATCTATAAAATAAAATTGAACGTACTCATGCATTTTCGACGTTCCCGCAAGCTGTTTTTCACGTGCCGCTTTCTCCTTTTGCAGCCTAATAAATAAATATTAATATTAATCTTCTTTATGTTGGTTGTGGAGACTTAAATTATTTAAATAAAAATAGTTGTCCTTTCTCCTACTTATTTTTTATTAAACTAGATATATTTCGGAAACTATGTTTCCATCTTCAGTAGTTGACGTTTTGATAATTCTAAAGTAAAATCACTCTTGTTGCATTACTCATTTTATTCTATAAATGAGTTCTTCAATTCTCATTTTAAAAACTAATTTTGTCATTTTATTTTATTTTATTTTTTAACTTGTATGTATATGTATTTTGTTATATTATATTATATTATATTATATTATATTATATTATATTATATTATATTATATTATATTATATTATATTATATTATATTATATTATATTATATTATATTATATTATATTATATTATATTATATTATATTATATGTATTGTACAACATAGAAAATATGTCAATATCAATTATTGACATATTTTCCATGTTGTATTTTCAATCGAAGGAAAATAAAGGCATTATTAGAAATATATTAACAACATACCAAAAATTGTTTCGGTAAACTAAATATTTCCCAACTTTCAACACTTTCAATATTTTATCAAAACATCAACGCTTTATAATAATGTCTGTGCGAACGATTTTGATATATACTGTCTGACGGAAACTTGGTTGCACTCGGGTATGTATTCTCGACTCTGAAATATTCACGGAGAATTATATTTTGTACAGATGTGATCGTGAGAATCGTCGTGGTGGCGGGGTTTTAATATCTGTTAGTGTAAAACATCAATCTTCTTTAATTTATAGTGATAGAGTAGATAATTCAGAGCTTATTATTATTAGAGTCGGTCTTAATCGTAAATCTATAAATGTTAAATGCGTTTATATTCCACCTTCATCTCTTTCTACTGAGTATGAAAGTGTTTTTGAGATAATTGAGTGTAAAGTTGATCTAGAGTGAGATACTTTACTTCTTGGTGATTTTAATTCGCCTAACATGTATTCAAGTATGGTAATAAATACAACCACAAGAACTACTTAAACACAAAAGTATAGCAACTTTTTCCAATTTAATAAATTAAATCAACACAATAATACTTTAAACTATAATAACCGTATGCTGGACCTTATTATGTCAACTGGTAATGTGAAATGTAAAATTTATCATGAGAGTGGTATTGTACCTGAAGATCCGCATCATCCCTCATTGTTATATAAGTTATCCGTTGTCAATTCTTTTACTACTAATACAATATATAACCCAGTTCAGTTTACCTTGGACTTTAGAAAAGCTAATCTTCGGATACTGTATAACGAAATTTCCTAAATTAATTGGAGTTCTGTGTTGAATGAAAAAAATCCTGATGCGGCTTGCAATTTATTTTATGGATTTTACTCATGGATGTTCTTACTAAATATGTTCCTGTCTATGTTTCTAAAGATAAGACGAATTATCTTGTCTGATTCAGTAGAAGTCTGATAAATATGATTAAAAGTAAACAACAATCACTCAAATTATTCAAAAAAAAATATATATTTGTATTTAAAATTAAAAATTAACCGACTCAAAAAGGCAATCCATAAAATGGTTTGACATGATCATAACGCTTACATATGTTGTATTGAAAATAATATTTTGAGGGAACCGAAGAAAGTATTCTCATATTTAAATAGGAAAAAGTCTAAATCGCGTATTTAGACCTTGAGCATTTATTCAACATACTTTTAAAGTTAAATTTTATACCGCTCAAATGAAAAGTCGGTAAAGTAACTCCTGTTTTCAAGAAAAGACAGAAAAATGATATACTAAATTATCGTCCAACAACTGTAATAAATAATAATAAGCTCCATTATTAGTACTCGTCAACACGGTTTTGTTAAACACCAATCAATTGTATCTAACCTATTTAATTTCACTAATTATGTTTCTCAGTACATTGATGATCATAAACAAGTAGATACTATTTATACAGACTTTAAAATAGCGTTTGATACAATAGATCATAATATTTTTTTGACCGAAATGAATAATTAAGGCTTTTCTAATGACATTATTGCTCTTATTAAATCGTATCTTGTTGACAGAGTGCAATTTTTTGAATATTTTGAATGTATCGCGCAACTAGTGATGTCCCACAGGGCTCAAATTTAGCCCCCCTACTGTTTATAATTTTTATCAATGACATCGTAAAATCTCTTAAATGTAATGTTTTATTATATACTGATGATTTTAAGATTTTTAATGCTGTTGAAGATATAAATGATTGTATTCGCTTACAACATGATCTGGTTAATATTAATAATTGGTGTCACGAAAATAAAATTTACCTTAATCTTTCAAGGTGTTGCAGTATGACTTTTTCGCATAAAAGAAATATTATTAGATACGCTTACGGGTTGAAAAATGTAATATTTTAATGAAAGATTTAGGCGTTACTTTTTATAACCGCTTAAGATTCGATGAATATGTTATTAATATTTGTAACAAATCATTAAAAATGTTAGGATTTCTTAACCGTACCTATAAAGATTTCAATAATGTTAATGTTATTAAAAAACTATACTTTTCGTACGTACGCTCCAATCTCGAGTTCGCATCTATTATATGGTCACCTCAATATTACACCTATATTAGTAAACTCGAGAAAATTCAGAACAAATCTTGAATATGTTGTATTTCAAATCATTCCGTCAATATCCATCTATTTCTGTTACATACGAAAATCTCTTGTCAATTTTTAATATAGACTCTTTAGAATATCGCCGAAATGTTGCATCTATACTGTTTATCCATGGTGTACTTTGTAATAATGTAGATGATCCAAACATTTTAAGTATGTTGAAAATTTGTGTTCCACGATACGCGTCGCGTTATGTATGTACATTTTATAATGCCCAATCTAGGTCACGTGCGCATCAAAATTCAGCATTGAATAGGAGTATTCAACTTATTAATAAACTTAGTGTAAGTTCGGATTTTGACATTTTCTCGAATCCTAAACATAATTTTGATGAAATTAACAAATTTATGATACTTTCTAGTTTCTTATTTTCATTGTTGTTGTAATTTGAAAATATCTATAATTGCATTTGTATGTTAATTATTAGGTTATATATGTTTTCATGCATTATTATTTTTTTTATTATTGTTAAAATTTCCTGTAATTAGATGTATGTTTGTTGGGAAATAAATATTATTATTATTATTATGATAAAAGTTTTTTGTTTATCAAAATCAATTACAGATAACAAATAAATAAAACACTGTAACTTTGTTTTGTAAAATAAATAAATAATAATATTTTGTGCTATAGACAAGTGTTTTATTCATTTTTTATCAGTAGTTGGTTTTGATAAAAAAACTTTTATCAAAACTTCAACTGAAGATGGAAACATAGTTTCCGACATATGTATAGTTTAATAAAGAAAATAAGTATGAGAAAAAAGACAACTATTCTTATTTAAATAAATATTAATATTGTTTAATTTGTCAATTTTTAATTTAAATACAATTTACACTTACTCAATTATTCTATCCGTAATGAAATCAATCTTTTCTATTAACGGAGTCGTGATCACTTGGCTGAAATATTATTAATCAATAAATATTTATCATTGTTGTAGTTTTTATTTTCAAAATTGTTTATTACTTACTTATAAAATTCTAATGGGTCAGGACTTGATTCGCCCGTTTCAGACTTTTCGGATTCCGGAGTTTCACTATTTAATAATATTTTAATTAATTCATATGATTAATAATCATTCGTTGTTGTTTTGATTTAAATTAACAATTATATCAAAACAACAACGAATGATTATATCAATTAAATATTTGTATTTCCTTAAACTTTATTTCTTTTATTTAATTATACCACTGATTAAAAAGTATGAAGACTGGAAACCTTACGGGACAAATTATAATCATGAAAAGTAGGCAATCTAATTTACAGGCGTTAATTTACACAACATCAACTCTATGTATGTCTGTCATAGATTTTTTACAAAACTTATTTTAAGGAAATTACATAATGCCATAACTCGAATTTTGGTTATTTGTCCATTTTAATATTATACAGGGTGTCTCAGCGTGCGCGCCGAGTAGCTTTACGGCTTGGTTTATTTTTTCAAAATCGACTTTCGCAGGCGTTTAGTTTAAAATACACAGGGTGTCCTATAAAAGCATGGCATTTATTTTTTCTAATGGAATTCCCCTTTTTTTTCAGATTCTACATCAAAAATAAAGTTAACTTTCATAATATGTTTATATGCCTAAACCTAATAATTTTTGAAATATTTAAATATTTTTGGAAAAAATGACGTTTCGAAAAAAAAATCATAACTTTCAAATGGATGAATGAACAAAAAATGAAATTTTGTATCAGTATATTAGACTAATGGGTGAATATTTTAGGCTATTTACATGAATTTAAAATCTTAAGATGTTTTGATAATTCAACGTAAGTCCAGAAACACATTCAAGGTCGAATTTCGTGCTTATTTTAAATGGCACACCCTATATCCAATAGCCCTATCTTGTACGAAATGTTATTGTCTTTTAAGAAGTATAAAGGTATTTTACACGTAAACCTAATAGTTTTCAAGATATATCCATTTTCATTAACTTTTGACATTATATTTATTCACATTTAACGAAATGTTCAGCCACCTTTCATCTAGAGTATGGATAACTAGTGATGGTCATTTCGGTTTTTCGAACCTCATCAGACTAGTGTGTTCCATGTGCAATGCCTTGATGAAGGCGGCTGAACCGAAAATGTGTTGGGGTTATATACCCGATATTATTATTATTTCAAGTGAAATTGTCAAAAGGTGACGCTTGCGTCGTCTTTAATTTATTTATTTATTAATAATATTTATTATTCATAATATGGAAAGGTGATAAAAAGCGCCATCTATTGTTCAATTTAATATTTGTTATTTTTTTTAGCTTTTGTTTATAAATAAAGTCAGTTGACCCAACAAATGATTTTCAAGATATTTTCTAAATTAATACACTAATGTTATTGATTGTGAATATACTAATTGCATTATTTATTTACACATGTGTAAATTATTTGATAAAAACTTGGAGAATATTCAATGGAATTAAACTTCTAATTAAGTCTCCTCATTATTAGTTACTATATTCAAGTTAGTTTTTTCAGATACTTCACACTGCCTACAGTTTTAAATGTATTTAAAACTTCCTCTACAGTCTTATTATTAGGATGTCTTTCATCAGAGAACGTTTTGTACACTAAAAGACCATTTTCATAACGTTCCATAATTATTAGAATCATGTTATTTTTTATTTAAGGAAAAAAATCATTTTTGCAATTGTTACTAATAATACGAATGTGTCATATAAACAAAAGCCTATTGGAATACCTGTCAATAATAATCATTTAATTAGACAATAGATGGCGCTTTATGTTACCTTATCATATTAAAATAATAATGATTATGACGAAAATGAACAAGAATGGATATGATTATCAAAACATCTTAAGATTTAAAATTTCCCTTTATAGTCTAAAATATTTACCCATTATTCAAATATACTGATACAAAATTTCGTTTGTTTTCATTCACCCATTTGAAAGTTATGATTTTTTTTTTTTTCGAAACGTCAATTTTTCCAAAAATATTTAAATATTTCAAAAATTATTAGGTTTAGGCATATGAACATATTATGAAAGTTAACCTTAATTTTGATGTAGAACCCTGTAAATTTGAAACAAATTTTAAAATATGGCCCTAATAGACCTACATACCCCTGCGAATGCCGATTTTGAAAAAAAAAATAAACCATTTAGCCGTAAAGCTACTCGGCGCGCACGCTGAGACACCCTGTATAGCGTCTTTTATGAGTTATTAAATATTTGTGTATATACATATATTTTTAGAAAAATAATTTTACTTACTAAACCATATATGTTTGTCTCGGAATCGGTTTGTCTTTTGACTTTTCGGATTCTGGAGTTTCACTATATAATAATATTTTTTTATTAGTTCATGCGAAATACGGAATATTTTAATAATAAAAGAAAATTACATTAGTTAGTGACTAAAATTGTTTTTATTTTTTCTTTCGCAGACTTTTTCAATTGTTATCACTATTCATAAATGAGTTTCACTATATATCAAATATATTAACAATGAGAGGTCAAATATACATATACATATATACCATATCATGAAGAACTTTCCCCTCTAGAGTGCTTTGATTTAGTAACCTGACGCAGTAACCTGACAGTTATTTAATGTACTTGTCACTTTTAAATAAACACCTGTTTTATTCTATTTTATATTTTGTTGGCATCAATAAATAAAAACAAATAAAACGTCACATGTGTCATTATTTATGAAATCAAACCTATAGCGTGTTGTTACTTTTTTTATTGCCAAAATTGTTTAAAAAACAATTCAAAGCGCTCTGATATGATATATATGAATTGATTTCCCCATATATCAAATGAATTTCACTATATATGAAATAATCACACTTTAATACTTTTTACCGCTAATCGCAGAATTATTTCTCCATATACAGGGTGAGTCGGGAGGAGCGCACCAAACTCTAGGAGTCTATTATACACGTGAAAATAATGTAAAAAAACTCATTTGTTCTTATCCGATTTTCATTTGTTTTCAAGTTATGGCGTAATTAAAAATGTTCATCTAGCTTTCCACTTCTATCTGAATTTTAACATTATCAAAGTATGCCATGTTCGAGACTTATAAACATTTGATAATTCTGACGTTTTGATGAACTGTCAGTGTACGGTGAACAGTAACTGAACGTTTAAGTTCGAATTAATGTGATTGTTAGTGTTGCAAAAAGCCACATACTTATTCAAATTTAGAATATGCAAACATGGTGTTTGTATATGGTTTCTGTAATGGAAATGCTACAGCTGCTGTTGAAGAATATCGTGAACGTTTTCCACACCAAAGATATCCTGATAAAAACATATTTATTAGGGTTTTCAACAAATTGTGCGAGACTGGTAAGCTTCTCAGTGCTAACATAACATCTGAGCGCGCTACTTGACAAGATTTTGTAGAAGTAGAAAATATTCTGCATCTAGTAGAAGAAGATGCAACTACTAGCTCACGGAGAATTGCCACTCAATTAGCAATTCCACAAAAAAGAGTGATGAACACGCTACACGAGCAAGGCTTATATCCTTATCACGTTCAGAGAGTACAGCACCTACAACCAGGGGATTACGCTAACCGTACGGAATTTTGTCGGTGGATAAATAATAATCATCGTAATGTATCGAGTATACTCTTTACGGATGAAGCTACATTTACCCGTGATGGCATTAACAACACTCGTAATTCTCATGTATGGTCTGATGAAAATCCCCACGCAACAGTCGAAAGCAATTTTCAACATCGGTTTTCTGTAAACGTGTGGTGTGGAGAATCGTCTCACAGGAGGCAACTACCTCAATTTTTTACAAAATGAATTACAAGGCCTGCTAGAAGATGTTCCTATAAATATTAGAATGCAGATGTACTATCAGCACGATGGAGCTCCTGCACATGTCGCTCGTCAAGTCAAGCAACTTTTGGACGAACGTTTTCCAGGGCGTTGGATTGGTCGTGGAGGTCCTATTAATTGGCCTGCAAGATCTCCAGACCTCACACCACTAGATTTTTGTTTATGGGGCTGGATGAAAAATGAAGTCTACAAAATAAAAGTGGACACACGGGAATCACTAATTAGACGAATTGAGAATACTCCAGCCCATATAAAAGAAGAAAGAAATGAATCAATTGGGAGAGCAACAAACGTTCTTCGTAAACGAAGCAGAAAATGTTTAGAAGTCAATGGCGGTATTTTTGAACATTTGTTGAAAGAACGCTATGATTAAGAATTTTTTTTGTATAATAACTTGTTTATTTGTTAATATGCTATAACTTGAAAACAAATAAAAATCGGATAAGAACAAATGAGTTTTTTTACATTATTTTCACGTGTATAATACACTCCTAGAGTTTGGTGCGCTCCTCCCGACTCACCCTGTATATTAAATCCTCCTGATTTATTCCTAAAATAAATATTTTAATGCTCTCTAAAGAGCGCATCCCCAACGTCGCTCTCAAGATGTGCGTGATGGTATGAGATCAAGTTCGCTTAAAAACATCGACTGCTTTATCCATGCAAGCCGCTCGATCTCTAAGCCAAGAGATATTTTTTAACTCAAAGGATTTAACATTTTAAGAAGGAATATAGTGGATAATTAGCAAACTAATGATGGGGTTATTACTCCCACAGAAGCCATTAGTGATGCTGGTTTTAAGAACACTTTAACACTAAGTACGGCTAGCTAAGAAAAGGCCCGGGTCTACTACGTTAAGCGAATTATCCGGATGATTAATTGATTAATTACGCAGATATCTGCCAATGACCCTGGCAGTCGCGGGAGGGGTTTTTAGTCAAATTCAAGGAGTCCTACATTTCGTCCATGAATGGATTCTCTCCTCCAACAATAAACAAGTTTTTTTTTATTAACTTGTCCTGTTTAGCAGATAAACAGGACAATTTCACTTTCGTTTAGTGGACGAAACAGCAATTTTCGGTTGTCTATCTTACAGACCCAAATCGTTGATAGCATAAGCTCCTTATGTTGTCTCCTAATTATTATGGTTTAAATTTAATTGATGAATCTTGTAATTCTAACCGATCAATTCTACACCACAAAATACAAGAAACACCTAACAACTGACACAATAAACATTAAACTAAAATTTATTCCATTTAAACAAAAAATAAAAAAAAAAAAATAATTAAATAAGCTAAGCGAGCATAGAAAACTCACAAATATCCTTCGATGGCATTAGCCCGAGATCCAACATCACGAGGCGAGGACAGAAGGAATGAATTCACAGGGACCAACTACAATGAGGCTCGAATTAAATAATAAAACTAAACAAGAAAAAATTACTGGCAATGATCGCTAAAATTCAACCATAATTGCAAACGCATGAGTCATCTCTGTTTTATTTCATGTAATTGTTTTCTGGAATGTGTAGATATAATTGAAAATAGGAAATATAATTGAGATAAAGCGAAACATTTGATATATGTACATAGTGAAATGCAATTGAAAAACCCTCTAATAATATTGCTTATTTCATGAATCATTAAACATTTGTATTTTAATAAAAATATCTATTACTTACTCATATATATAAGACTGCCTCGAAATTGGCTTGTGGATTATTGACTCATCGGATTCCGTTGAATCACTATTTAATAATATTTTAATTAGTTTATATAAAATATTTTAATAACCAAAAAAAAAATCTAAATTTCATAACTATAATTGTGATAATAATACATTGCTTATTTTATCAATAACTAAATTTATCTATTTTTACAAGCATAACATTTACTTACTCATATACAGGGTGATTCGGGAGGAAATGGAAATATTATAAAGGCACTTTAATATCCTCGGATTCTGAACACTACTTAATTTAATTTTAATTAGTACAAAAATTACGTGTATTAATTTATCGCTGAACCCGTTGTGGAACATATCTAATTTTAAATAAAATGAAACAAAGGTTTTTTATTTAATTTTGACACTCGATTTGTTTCACTGATTAGAAACAAACCAAAGCGTATTACACTTCATCATCAAAGTACTGATTATTTATACAATATACATCACTTATTTTATCAATTATTAAATATTCGTATTTTTTATGAAATTAACTTGTACTTACTCATATATCTGGGACTGCTTCGAAATTGGCTTGTATATTATTGACTCCTCGGATTCTGAAGAATCACTATTTAACAATATTTTAATTAGTGCATATGAAATACAAAAATTACATTACTTCATGACTAGAACTGTGATTATTTATCTATTCAATAATTTATTACTTATTTTACAAGTCGTTAAATTAATACATATTGAATACGAAAATTGCATTCTAGATAAATTCCTCACTTATCCCGTGGTGAAACATTTTTAATTAATAATGATAGAAAAACAATACACTTGTTTTTTTTTTTAATCTGTGAAACATAAAAAAACAAGTGTTTTAATTTTCGAAAATTGCACTACTTTATGACTAGAATTCTGATTATTTGTGTATATAATAATTAATTACTTATTTTATCAGTCGTTAAATATTTATATTCGACCTTTTTTATAAAATTAACTCCTACTTACATGTACATATCAGTCTGTCTCGGAATAGGCTGGTATATGAATGACTCTTCCGATTTTGAAGCTTCGCTATTTAATCGAATACGAAATAGTCGATTATTTTTGGCAACCAAATGACAATTAAATCAATTGTATAAGATGTGTGATTGAAAACTTAAATGTGGATATTATAATTACTATTTCCATAACTAATTGAAACATTTTCAAATTAAATTTTCTTTATTCTTTGTAGTTTGAAAAAAAATCAATTATTTAAATAATCGATTCACCTCACATTGATGCACATATAACGATGTTATTTATATAAAACTAACTAAATTAAATAAATAATAGGCTCAAAGACCTCTGGTCGATAGCCGTTTCCCAGTAGTACATTATATATATATATATATATATATATATATACAGGGTGGCGCAAGATTCCGATGAGATCCAATATCTCAGTTATTAAGAAATATACAAAAAAATGTCACTTACATTATTAGTAGCTACTGTCAAACTTCACATTTTAAAATTAGTTTCATATGTACAGGGTGTTCAATAATCAGGTGACGTATCAAACATGTGTTTTTTTTTAAATGGAATGATATATTTTTTATGAAGATTTTCTATTCTACGTTTAAAAAAAATATTTTTTATATAAGATTTAATATGTCAATTTTTCATATTTTAAAAGTTATAAACAAATGAATGTTGAAATCGATTGATGTTTCGAGCCTAATATTTCAATAATGAAAAATGAAATAAACATTCTGTCAACGCCATACAAATGCAAAAATACTTAATAATAAAAGAAATACTCTTTTTTTTTTCTCTGAAAACAAATTTTTATATACAAGGTGAAGCAATACGCAAAATGCTTTTTTTCTCTTTTTACTTAAATGGGACATCCTATATTTTTTATGCTATTTTAATAGAAAATTAATCACTCTTCATTTTTTATATAACATATTAAATAGCTACCGTTTACCGTTTTTGAGATATTTAATCTCAAATACAAATTTAGTATATAATTTTTAATCAAAGTAGGCCGTGCCAGAACAACTAATTTATTTAGTTGTGAAAGTTACGCGAACACAAATATAAAATAATTTAGTGAAACGAATAATCAAGTGTATTAATTAAAATACATCATAATTCATACATATTTTTTTACCACGGGATAAATGAGTATTTAATAAAAAAAGTAAATAAATATTAAGCTGTATTTATTTTAATACACGATAATATTGAAAATACAACAATTTAAATAGGTATGTTCTTGGCTGTACGCCAGGATCCAGGTACAACGAATCTTCTTATCTCAGGAATGCGTTCTCGGAGTGAGTCGTCGATCGTTTTTTTCTTCTTGATTTGCGATAATTGCGCTCTTCTATTTCGATTCAATCGTCCGAAAACGCGCAGTGTTCACTATTCCGGTTTAATTTTTAACGTTAGAAATTATTAATAATTGAAAACGCGATTTATTTTTGTTTATGAACAAGTTGTAATTAGTGAGTGGTGGAGGTGAGTTGGTTTTCGATTCACCAGGAATGGGTTGGAAGTTATTTTTTCTATTAAGGTATGTTAATATTAATAATTTATTTTTAAACAGATTTTACGATTTCTATTATTACCATCAATTTATTCTCCAAAATTGCATTTGATTAAATAATTTTGTATAGAATTTTTAACCAAAGTAGGCCGCGCCAGAACAACTAATTTATTTAGTAACTTTCAACGCTTAATATTATAATTAGTAAGTAAAGTACATTTTAGGTTATATTTGTAACACTGGTGCAGTTAAACATACTTCTTCAATAATTGATTAATTTAATTGTTAAAAACTAACAACAACTATATTTTTTGGTTATTATTCGAAAAATATTTAAAATATTCCTATATGCTTCTTAAATTGATTTATTTAAACAATTCATGTTGACTGAAAAACCGAAAATAGATACTAAGTGAAATAATAAAATATTTATACCATTATATTTTGTTAACATTTTTATGTATTTATTTCACACATTCAATTTTTTTTTAATTCAATAGCATTTAAACATTTTACAATTTTTTTCATAAAAAATATGTCCCAATAACCATTATAACTCGCTAAATAATCGTTGAGCAACTATTTTCTTTATATTTTGCATGCGCCTTTAAATATCGATTGTCATTTGAATATCCTTTTAGGTTAGATAGTAAGTATGTTATTAAATACCAGAAAACGATTATGAATTGCATTTGTTTTAATTATAGCCTACTTAAATTATAGATTATAAGCGAAACTTATAATTTTGTACTTTGAATTAAAATTGTTAAAAAACGGCAACAGATAGGGGTATCGAAATAGTGTAAAAAATATAGGGTGTTCCATTTAAGTGAAAAAAGAAAAAAATCAATTTGCGTATTGTTTCACCCTGTACACAACATTTGCTTTATGGTAACAAACGATTATTCCTAATATTATTAAGCATTTTTTTCAATTAAATTGCGTTAATAGAAAGTTTACATCGGTTTTCAATTTTTAAAAATAAGGCCCTAAACTTCCATCGATTTCAACATTAAATTGTTTATAACTTTTAAAATATTAAAAATTGACCTAATATACCTTGTATCAGAAATGGTTAATTTTAAGCGTAGAATCTAAAATCGACATAAAAAAATATAGCATTCCATTTAAAAAATCATATGTTTGATACGTCACGTGATTATTGGACACCCTGTATACATGAAACTAATTTTAAAATGTGAAGTTTTACAGTAGCTACAAATTATGTCAGTAATATTTTTTGTAAATTTCTAAATAACTGAGATATTGGACTTCATCGGAATTTTGCGCCACCCTGTATATATATATATATATATATATATATATATATATATATATGTATATATATTGTTGTTTTTAAATATTCTACAATTATGAATGTTCGCTACTATTGGAAAAAAAGATGTTTATCGATTTTGCCCTACACTAGTCTCAACCACTAATTATTACTGCTACTATAATATCTTTATTGAAAAAAAGAATACAATAAATAAACTTCTTTAAGAGAAAATAAAAATGTTTCCTTTTTGCAAGGGCTCACGACCATAAGTCATTCTGCTCGTCTAAATAATATTATTTAATTATTTAAATCTAAATATATATTTACCCAAATCCACTGGACGAGCTTGGAATTGGATATTTCGTTACTGGCTTAGATATTTGCTGTCCTTGCCTGTTGAATAATTTTATTTATACATTAGTATGTTTATAATTTTTGCAATTAACTAAAATCACACTCACCCATACTTTCTTGACTTTGCACGAAACAGTTTATCGGTGAAAAATTTTTTGATGTCCATATATAATCTATAAAATAATACACCACTTAAATTATCAGCCGTAGAAATATTTGTTTTTATTCGTGTCTTACGTGGTCTTTCTCGCCATCATTTCACTTGGTCGTTCCACTGCCGACGTTTTGGATTGCTGTTGTATTCTATTTTAAAAATATTTTTAAAAATATTGAATGCTCTTTTTTTGTTTATAAAAAATCCTTTGCAATAAGTTAATATATACTTTTTTTTGCTCTTCGACGTACCCTTTCCTGGGCCATCCATTACTGATTTGTTTGTTTATTGATTTGTATCTGTTTAAAAATATTTTAATAATAATAATAGGAAATATATATACCGGGTTATTCACGGTATACGAAACGGAGAATTGTGACCAAAGTACACCACTATTTAAAATTTTGATTTCAGGCGTGTATAGCTGCCTATAAGCGCTACTTTCTAAAATTATTTTCATATTGTACAGAGATGTATTGTCTGTAAGCGAGATGAAATGAAAAGCATGCGCTTTTTTTTTCAATTATTAATTTCGATTATATATTTATGAATTATTTTATTCTTTATACTTCAGAAATAAATATTCATTAAACTGTTACAGTTATTGCAGGCTTTAGTGTACCGTCTCTATTATTAAGTTGTGTGCTTTTATTATTAGTGTGTGGATTTGCCAATTAAAATAGTGTATAAACAATTGTATATGATGGGAAGAGTTACTTGTATTAAACAAGAAATTAATCGGTAATTACAAAACAAAATTTATGTGATACTTAATTTTTATCAAATATCCTTATGCCGTAACATTAAACACATTATTACATTATTAAGTGCTTAGTGTGCTTAATTATTACGAATTCTTGTATATTAACACTTAAAAACTCTCTTAGATAGAACACATATAAGCACGCTTCCGCATATTTTATAGCACAGAACTTACAAATAAGTACATCTACATTGTCATTGAAAATTTTGACTACATCAGTTAAAAAGTGCATTTTTTAATACAGTATTATACATATTTTACTCATAAAACGTACATATGTTAGTATAATGCGTATAATCAAAGATTTCGAACATATTTGTAAAATATTTCATTGTATTATTTTATTATCAATAACTTCTATTACACTTCTGCAAATATTGTATAAATATAAATTTTAATTATACAATACATGATTTGACCCTGCGATTTTTTATATAATTAATTTAGTGATTAACTCTTGGACCACCGGTATTTTTAAGAATTAAAATTTCCTGAGACGAATAGTCGTTTACGTTTACTATAGCAATAACATACATATTAGTTGCATTTCGCACAATTAATATAATTATATTAATTGTTTTTTTATCAATTATTATATTTTATTTGAAAAAAAAAACTTTTGCCTACCTCATACCCTCTCAACTTCTAGTTATAATTTGTATCAATATTATGATTACATAATCCTAAACTAAATCAGCTAATTTAATTTATAAAACTAAACAAGTAATTGCGAGATGATTGATCCGAACTAGAGTAGGTATTTTTTAATTGTCTATCATTGATATATACAGGGTGGTCGTTTCTTGAATAGCTCTATTAGAAATTCGCTTATTTAAAGAAATATTAAACTGGTTAAATGGAAGAGTTTTATATTTTAGTGTACACAATTGGTATTCTGGTTTCAGATTCAGTTATTTAGATAATTCGCCCATCAAGAACGTTCGTATTTCATTTTTATTTATTTTTTGTTTTGCTAATGAGCGTCTAAACAACGATTCCATAACCACCAAACAATATCGTATTGATATGCCATAGATTAATTTTTGTTTCGGCCATATGAAGTTTTTGAAGATGTGTTTGTTGTCAGCGCAACTTATCTTTTTTCAAAGATAAACTTGTGATACATCACTGAAATTAACACAAATTAATCATTTGTTCAATGATATACCTCTATATCTCCCAAAGTAAATGGGTAAATAAGAAAAGTAAATATTTGCTGTAGAAAAACAATAAACGAATTCGCAATTTATAAAATAACATTTAGTCGTAAAAATTGTCTCTAAGAATATTTTTACAAATAAGTAAACAAATAAAAATACCTACTTTAAATATTTTGTTATTGTTTCTTAAATTAGGTTTGAACAATTAAATATATTTTAAATATGAAATCATATTGTTAATAGCCATTCAAACACCCAATTTTGTTATTTTTTCAATTCTGTATCTCTTCAAATAAGCTATAGAACTTGTTGGGAGAGATATTTTGAAGATACTGCTTATTTTTTGTAAGAATGCATAAGTTGTCTGTGTTTTATGTTTTCAATTAATTTATTTATTGATTTATAGATTAGCGTCACATCGCTGTCCGAAACCAAATGTTGAGGCAAAGCAAGACGAAGTTTATGAGGAGGTTATCGAAAATGAAAATATTAGCGGTAGGCGTATTATAAATATTCCATATTTTTTTCGAACAATTGAAGGGAGCAAATGATCACAGTCCCTTTTCGTGCAATTTTACATTCAAGGAAGTAGTCAAGGAGACTAGAATAGGGCTTACAAGCTGGTTCACATTTAAATGCTCAATGTGCAACACGATAAAGCATGTTAGATCCGAACCTGATAATATCGATGATAACATCAGCTCATTGATGGTGTTTGCAGCAATAAGTACTGGCGTTGGACACTCTGCAGTTATGGAACAACATGTTTGCAGCAATAAGTACTGGCGTTGAACACTCTGCAGTTATGGAACAACATGCCATTATTAACATGCCCTCTTTATCCTACCGACAGTTTGACAAACATTTTTTGTCCGTTTCGAATAAAATATTAGAAACCATGTGGGCGGCCATGGAAGAAGCTGGGAAAGAAGAGTCACAGTTGGCTATAGACGTAGAAGATGTGGATGAAGATGGATATCCATTTATAACAGTGATTGTTGACGGTGCATGGTCAAAGCGGTCCTACAAATTAAATTATGATGCTCTATCGGGAGTTGCATGCATTATTAGTGCTAGAACCGGCGAAATATTATTCATTTCAACATGAAACAAATTTTGCTCGATTTGTAAAAGCATCGCTACAAAAAATGACATCCCAGAGCATATTTGTACCAAAAACTGGAATGGATCCTCTACTGCTATGGAGTCCGATATAATTGTTGAAGGATTCAAATATAGTATAGCACAATATAGTTTAAAATATACTAAACTGATTGGGGACGGCGATAGTAGTGTATTTACAAAGATATGCTTAGCAAAGCCTTATGGTCCGAAAACTTTGATTTCAAAAATTGAATGTACAACCACTATTGTGGTAAATTACGGGAAGTGGGAAATAAGCGTATGTCTTCAATAAATAAATATGTGACGTCTGCACTACGCAAAGAAATAATTTCAAGGATTATTCGTTGTCGAATGGGCGTGAAGAGGGCTATACTTCATTGGCGAAAAGAAGAATTATCTATGGTGGAATTAATCGACAATTTAACTAAAGATATACAGAATTGTCCAAATCACGTATTTGGCAATCACACACCAACTGCAGTCGATATTTTTGCACTGGACCGAAGATTAATGAAGAAAATCTGATTCCTTCGCTGGAAGAATGTGGAGCTCTCAGAGATATACAATTATGTGGTAGTAGGTGTCGAGCAGCAGTAATTTCTTCCAATAATAAAAACGAATATTACTCGACTATCTCGACTATAGCAAAAGGTAATGAAGTTCATTGAAATAAATACGTACAAAACAGAATGAACAAAATTTTGAGAAATAAATCACGAATTCGTAGGAAGCAAAGATGTATTAAACAAGCTGATACAGATTATGGGAACATTGCTGAAGTAGATGAAGAATCTTACAATTTCCAAAAGGATAATTTATTGAAATTTATTTCTGCGATAACAAAAGAAGAAACTATTGAAAGAAAAACTGTAAGACAAAACAATAACCCTCTTTGGAAAGAATATAGGCATTTACGACTTACTGCTTCCAACTTGAAATGTTTGTTCCCCTTTTTGGGAAAGAAAGAATTTTTCAATTAACGAACCGATCTTTTGAGATATTTTTTGTGTTGCGAGTCGCCTTAAAATTAGGTGCGCGAAGTTATTACCAGCTCCGCGTTCCGCTAGCATATCAACGCTCAAAATTTTTAAATTATTGAACCGATCTTTTGAGATTGAAAAATTCTTTCTTTCTGAAAAAGGGGAAACTTGTAGCTATGTTTTGGTGTGAAGCAGACATCGGACCTATTTAAATTATGCTTTTACGAGATTCGTTAAATTTAAATTCATGTTTTAAAATTAGATTATTTTGATAATTTTTAATTCATAAACTATTTAAGACATTAAAGTGGTTCTTTCACAATTTGAAGCGCACATATTTTAGTTTAAACAGAAAAAAATTGCAAACATATTTTTCAAGCGGTTACAAAGATATGATTTGTTATTAATGTATCGATTTTCGTTCGAATTTTACTTATAAATTTGGCCCATGTTTATAACTTAATTACTCAATAACTATTAACGTTATTGAGTTGATATTTTGTATTTCTGGGATCTGAAGTATGGAGAACATGATGGTATACTTAGTTTCGTTAATACTGAAAGTTGAAACTCCTATGTTAGGAGTGCCGTCTCACAACTGTGAAGTTTCATAAATCCTGATTGATTTTTAGGCAAGATATTAAATGATCTTGTAGTTGAATTTCTACAACTTTTTTGAGAACTTTTGACGTTGGAAGAATACGAAGGTCTCTCAATTCGAGGGCAGAGGATTTTTTTTGGAAGTGGGATAACCAGTGCTTCTTTCCAAATTTCCGGACAGCTTGATAAAGTTAAACAGTGATTGATAATATGCGTAATGTAGGGTAGAAGTTGTAGAGTGCATACGTTGAGTAATGAAATAATATCATCAATACCCGTGGATTTGGATTTAATTTTATATAGAATGTCGAGAATATTTTGTTCCCTAACGAGAGTAAATTCAAATGTGTCTATTATTCCCTCTCGAACATTATCCCTGTAAAAATGTAAGTAATGATCATCGGGCGCATTCGAGGTGCTGGATGATGTTACAAAATAATTATTAATTATATTAGCATTACTAAGAATATGAAACCAATTTTTAATATCGGATAATTCCTGAATTTCTCAGATTCTGTGAGCAACAAATGAATTACATTTTCCAGGATCTGAATTTATCCACGATAACTCTATTGTAGAATCTGAATAATAAAAACACCTTATAGATTCGTTATTAAATTTACAGTTAAAACCCGCGCACACAATTCCAGATTTATAATTACTTCTTTAGCAAAAAGTATATGTATTATTTCAGTTTGTTAATAAGGTATTTTGATAATATCGT
Source organism: Philonthus spinipes (assembly GCA_963082785.1). Lineage (NCBI taxonomy): Eukaryota > Metazoa > Arthropoda > Insecta > Coleoptera > Staphylinidae > Philonthus > Philonthus spinipes. The sequence goes on along the minus strand of OY720300.1, from coordinate 26,401,328 downwards.
CCAAACATTACAAATATATTAATACCCTTTGATTATGAATAAATATTTTGAATAAATATTACAGTACCTACATACAAATAATAATTATACAAATGCTTATAAAAATTCAAAATAATGCCATGACAGCAAAAAAAAACAAATTTTAAAATTGAAGAGACAGTTTAGATAATTTATTTAACATTTCGTAAATACACAGCCAGCTTGAAATATACACTGAGAGAAAACCGAAAATTATGTGAAGATACTTTTTTTGCACTTTCCGCAAAAACACCTCGACTTAGAGGTTAGAGGCATACCTTAAAGTTCTTATTTAGTAAGTTTTATTTTTGGGACACTCTCTACAAATTTAAAAGTTTTTGTAATTGAGAAATGAAATATTGCTAAATATACCTGAAAATTTCACGGGTGTGAAATTAGCAATAGATCCAGCAATAGATTTCAAAAATTAATATCTCGGAGGAAAGAAAAGCAAATCAAAAAATGTTTTAAACATACAATTAAGAAAGGTCTAAATTAACACCACAGAAAATATCAACCACTAATTTTCACCCCTTATATTTTTTCATCCCCACCAAAAAAAATATATTATGTTTTTTCTCCAAGTACGCAATTTTCCATAAAGTTCTTTTTTATCTCAAAATTATCTTCATCCAACGCTCTTTCAATATCAGAAATAAAAAAAACGTTTCGCCAACTCGTTCACCCCTAAAACATTATCAGCACCCCGAGGCCTCAGTTATCAGCATATTGTTAAAAACTGTTTGCTAACATCATTATTTAGTCACACTAGCTTTAAATATATAATAAAATAAGTATCCGGTTAAAACCAACCCCAAAACTAGTAACTACCCCTATAAACCATAAATTATCGAATTAAATGCAGCCGTATTTATTTATGTTTCTGCAATTTACCATAACTGAATAAAAATTCCCATTATTATCATTAATAAGCATACTTTCATAATCAAAAATCAAAAAAAAACGTTTTGAACCCCACTTCATCCCCTAAAAAAATAATTTCTCTCGCGCCTCGCAGACACCATACATTTCGATATAAATGTCGATTTTTCACAATTTTCGCAGAGAGCCATAACTAAATAAAAATGCTTATTCTTATCACTAATAAGTGTACTTTCATAATCAAAAGTCAAAAAAACGTTTCGGACCCCACTTCATCCCCAAAAAAAATAATTTCCCACACGCCTCGCGGAAACCGTTTACATCGATATAAATGTCGATTTTTCACAATTTTTGCAGAGAGCCATAACTAAATAAAAATGCTTATTCTTATCACTAATAAGTGTACTTTCATAATCAAAAGTCAAAAAAACGTTTCGGACCCCACTTCATCCCCAAAAAAAATAATTTCCCCCACGCCTCGCGGACACCAAACATATCGATATAAATGTCGATTTTTCACAATTTTCGCAGAGAGCCATAACTAAATAAAAATGCTTATTCTTATCACTAATAAGTGTACTTTCATAATCAAAAGTCAAAAAAACGTTTCGGACCCCACTTCATCCCCAAAAAAAATAATTTCCCACACGCCTCGCGGAAACCGTTTACATCGATATAAATGTCGATTTTTCACAATTTTCGCAGAGAGCCATAACTAAATAAAAATTCTTATTCTTATCACTAATAAGTGTACTTTCATAATCAAAAGTCAAAAAAACGTTTCGGACGCCACTTCATCCCCAAAAAAAAAATAATTTCCCCCACGCCTCGCGGACACCAGACATATCGATATAAATGTCGATTTTTCACAATTTTCGCAGAGAGCCATAACTAAATAAAAATTATTATTCTTATCACTAATAAGTGTACTTTCATAATCAAACGTCAAAAAAACGTTTCGGACCCCACTTCATCCCCCAAAAAAATAATTTCCCCCACGCCTCGCGGACACCAAACATATCGATATAAATGTCGATTTTTCACAATTTTCGCAGAGAGCCATAACTAAATAAAAATGCTTATTCTTATCACTAATAAGTGTACTTTCATAATCAAAAGTCAAAAAAACGTTTCGGACCCCACTTCATCCCCAAAAAAAATAATTTCCCCCACGCCTCGCGGACACCAGACATATTGATATAAATGTCGATTTTTCACAATTTTCGCAGAGAGCCATAACTAAATAAAAATTCTTATTCTTATCACTAATAAGTGTACTTTCATAATCAAAAGTCAAAAAAACGTTTCGGACGCCACTTCATCCCCAAAAAAAAATAATTTCCCCCACGCCTCGCGGACACCAGACATATCGATATAAATGTCGATTTTTCACAATTTTCGCAGAGAGCCATAACTAAATAAAAATGCTTATTCTTATCATTAATAAGTGTACTTTTCATAATCAAAAGTTTTTTTCTCTTCAAATTTTTACATGAATTCGAAGATATCAATTTGATTTATCTTATTTATAAAGCGTATTTCTTAAATATGCATAATAACTGAGGAGTTCACCACTAAAGTTTTTGATGATCTTTATGTACGTATGGGGATGAAGTGGGGTCCGAAACGTTTTTTTTTTGACTTTTGTTTATGAAAGTACACTTATTAATAATAATAATAAGCATTTTTATTTAGTTATGGCTCTCTGCGAAAATTGTGAAAAATCGACATTTATATCGATATGTATGGTGTCTACGAGGCGCGAGAGAAATTATTTTTTTAGGGGATGAAGTGGGGTTCAAAACGTTTTTTTGATTTTTGATTATGAAAGTATGCTTATTAATGATAATAATGGGAATTTTTATTCAGTTATGGTAAATTGCAGAAACATTAATAAATACGGCTTCATTTCATTCGATAATTTATGGTTTATAGGGGTAGTTACTAGTTTTGGGGTTGGTTTTAACCGGATACTTATTTTATTATATATTTAAAGCTAGTGTGGCTAAATAATGATGTTAGCAAACAGTTTTTGACAATATGCTGATAACTGAGGCCTCAGGGTAAAAAAAATGTTTTAGGGGTGAACGAGTTGGCGAAACGTTTTTTTTATTTCTGATATTGAAAGAGCGTTGGATGAAGATAATTTTGAGATAAAAAAGAACTTTATGGAAAATTGCGAATTTGGAGAAAAAACATAATCTTTTTTGATGGGGATGAAAAAATATAAGGGGTGAAAATTAGGGGTTGATATTTTCTGTGGTATTAATTTAGACCTTTCTTAATTGTATGTTTAAAACATTTTTCGATTTGCTTTTCTTTCCTCCGAGATATTAATTTTTGAAATCTATTGCTGGATCTATTGCTAACTTCACACCCGTGAAAATTTCGTATTTCGTATATATTTTCGTATGGTGGACATTTGAAAATTACGTTAGATTTTAACAAAATTCCAATTATTTCAAAAACCGTAACTTTTAAGTACTAACAACCTCTATGAAAACGGCTGATATTTTGAACGTAAAATTTAAAAATATCATAAAATATAAGGTGTTTCATTTAAAAAATACAACTTTGATATTTTTATGGTATTTGGAACAACCTGTATAACATGAAAATTAGCCCATATACACCCCTTAAATCGATTTTTTTAAAAGTGGTGTACTTTGGCCTCTATACTCCGTTTCGTATAGCGTGAATAACCCGGTCTATATATATTAATTAATTATTTTCAAATTTATTTTTATTTAATTTAGTCAATAATTACGCAATATATTTGTTTTATAATTGTTAATTTTTTTATGATTTTATTTTTTGTAGAAACCTTAATAATTAAAAAATCCAAGATAAAAATAAAGTGAAGAAAATGTGTTTTTAATAAGTATGATCATTTTTTACGTAAATATTCAAATTTAAATAACTGTAACCAAGTGAAGTAAAATAAGTAATTTAAATAACAACAAAAGTGTGAATCACCTCTGTTTTATTTTATTTTATTTTAATAAAATACTCTTTTCTATTAAAAAATGTACACAATCGAAAACATGGCGCAAATATTGTAAAATTAAATTAATTATTCACTAATTATTATAAATAAAACATGTGTGTTTATGCTTAATTAATTTCTCACTTAACTCTTAGTAAAATATGATTTATCTAACATCCTGAGTTAGATCAATCATATTTTACTATTAAAACACTAAAACAAGTGTTTCAATTTTAATTACATTCGGTTGTGTTTATGTTTTAATGTTGTCATGTAGTATACATTTAAAAAAAAACTTACCCTTTCAAAGAATCACTCTTGACGACACTTTAATTACCCACACTGGACCGCGTCGATTAAGATGCGTTGTCGCACGTGTACATATGCAGTTTAATCATCGGATTTGGAGCGCGGGAAGTTAAAACATAAATAACTAAGCTTGGCGTTCCTTGTTGGTATGTGAAAGGGGCAGGCGTGGAATACGCAGGTGCACGATGCACTGTGCTTTCTGGTTTCCGGGGGGTGGACGACGCTGCACCGAACGGCAGAACTTTACATTGCATTAAATGAGAAAATTCTTGTAATTTGGAGGCGTTTAATTCGTGATCCATTTAGATTTAAAAAAAACACTTAATCTTTTTATATCAATTTATTTTATTTGAGTGATTGGATTCGATTACACGTGTAATTGAAACATGTAAATATGTGTTAGCGTTAGCGCGCGCCCCACCGCCCTCGCACTTGTAAGGGCCGGGGGTGACCGATAAGAAAATCAGATCTAATGTAGAGTTTCACTTTGTACCACGGTACCAAGAATTACGTGTATATTTATGAATAAAGTATACCTGTGAACCTACAACGACTCTTTTGAACCACCACAGAAAACATTCGCATCCATGCTCAAACAATATGTAAAATTAAACATTATCACCCGGCGCATTCACCATTATTAACTCCAACTCGCTCCTTTTTTCACATATGTGAAGCTGATGTGTGTGAAGCTGGCAATAACTCCAGCAATAAACCGGCGCCTCGACCAAAACCAATTATTATTAAAATAATTGTTTTAACAATAATTACACATTGAATTAAAAGACTCACTGTTTACAACTAGTATTGCCCACAAAATGCGATAAGTTGCGTCAATATATAGCTTCTATAACAACTTTAACGATATTTAAAAAAAAAAATATTTTAAAATGTCCATATTTTCCAAAGACCACAATATATTTTCGTTTTTCTTTAATATTTTACTTAATTAGTCAATAAACAACCAATGTAATCCTTCAGAAATATGTCATATATAAAGATAAATTTATTATCGGACTTATCGCGAGCTCGATCATCTGTTAAATTTAGCAAAAAAATTAAAAAATCATAACTCAATGATTCCAACCATTAGTTTTGATTTTCTTTTATAATATATTTAAACGATCATTAAACAACAAATATTAACTATCAAAATTGTGGCGACAACAATGGTTAAAGAGTTATCGGACTTATTGCTAGCTCAGGCATACATCCAATATGACGAAAATTAAATAATCACAACTCAGAAAGCCCGCTATTTATTTTAGATTTTCATTGACAAAATGTTTAAACAGTCGAACAATGAATATTAATGATCAGAAATAAGTAATAAACAATTGTTTAATTGTTATCAGACTTATTGCTGGCGCGCCCATGCATTTAATAGGGCGGAAGATTAAAAAATTCATAACTCGAAAAGCTGTTGATTTTCTTTCACAAAATATTTAGCTATCCATAAAACAATAAATACCAACTGTCAGAAATGTGTTGTCGACAATAGTTAATTTGTTATAAACAATTTAAATATTAAAAAAATCATATCTCGAAAGCCCGCTAATTATTTTAGATTTTCTTTCACAAAATATTTAGCCTTCCATAAAACAATAAATACCAACTGTCAGAAATGTGTCAACAGTAATATTTGGTGATTTTATTAGTAAAATGGCAGAAGCAGGTATACCATATTTTATTATTGGTCATCCTTAATAGGAACCAAATGTCATAACGAACCAATGATGAAAAGTGTATAAATTGTCGACTCATAAAAATGGGACATTTTTATGAGTCGATAATCCATGTACTTAAGAAAATGAAAATATTAATCTATAATAAATGAAATTAATAATTTATTATAGAATAATATTTAGGAAATTTTTTGAACCAAAAGAAAAGAACCGATTTTATTAAGCTCCATACAATACCGTATCTCATGTTTCGATCTTGTTTGATCTTATCAATAGGATATATCCACATTATAGAAATTGTAGACACGAGTTGTTAGAAACCTTGTATTCATTCCATTGGCACAATGCCAATCTCTGCGACAATACTTAGATTTTTCAACTCACTTGATTTTAAAGATGACAAGAAATGGAAACACCACTTTCAATACAATCTCCTCCTAATATGTATTGAAAACAAATAGCAATAAGTTGAATTTGAACTGCTTCGACTTATCTGGAAATAATCATACTTTAATAACGAGAATTAGATGTTTACAGCTATTTGATATTGAAGTTTCAAAAATGGTCTCATACAATCATTGCCGAAGCTGCAAACCTAATATTTTATAATTAATCTGGAAAAAGTCGTTAATAAAAAGACAAAGCGGAAATACGCCACTTTATGGAAATAATGAATCAATAAATGTGCAGTTGGCTTTTATAAACATAATGTCACCGAGCACGAAAGCATAGAAAAAGGAACATCTGACTTTGAAAACCTTGACTCCTCCGAAATTATTAGCGAATATTGAGAGATTGATGTTCAAAATACAAATATATTAGATATGAGCGGAAAATGCGAAATAGATAACGCAATTAGAAAAATATACAACCACCGGAAAATGGTCACTAAAACATTACCGGAGTGTAGTGTTAATTTACAAAATAAATCAATAATTTTTTATTCGAGGAAGTGCAATCATGTCGAAGGAAAATTTAGTCTTACACCCGATGAATTTAATGCACTCTTCGATGAGACAACAAATAAAATGAATAAACAAACATACAAATTTATTTTGGTGTCAAAAATAGAAACACTTGTTAATAATATGTGTTTTCAACATAAAATAATGTTAATTATAATTTAAATCAATTAATGCATACTGTGCACATGCACTTTGCAAACAGTTTTACAATCATTTTTCAACATATCGGTTTAATTAAAACAGTAACTGTGTACAGCAATGCGAAAATCATATCCATTTTGAACAACTTACGAAACACGTAACAAAAATTGAACGGAAGCTATTAGGTGATCGGATGCAATTTTTAAGCACGCAGAATGTTGCCAATGAATATATAAAATTGTGTGTCAGAAACCAACGCAGCATTCGATAGATCTCATGACGATATTTTTGACATGATGCTATTGCGACGTGAAAACCAACATTATTTATATAAATGCAGTGATTCACTAATGGTCACTATTCTTAGCATAGAACAAGTAGAATTTATTAAAAATTGGTTGCTAAACCCCAATTTCCCGGTCCTGTATATTGACGCAACAGGTTCTATTATTCGAAAACCAGATGAAAATTCGAAAAGAATATTATATTACACAGGTGTAATACGAATCGTAAATAAAAAACTACTACCTGTGTTTGAGTTTATTTCCAGTCGTCATGATACCCCGATCAATCGTTTGTTATCGTCGTTTTTCCCCAAATTAACCCAATTATTTTTAATTATTTCCAAACTAGTAAAATCCGTGCCATCCAAAATTTTGAGTTTATGATGTGTCATAAAGAGAGAAATGCCCATTATGCCAGCCAGAGGATTTTTTAATTTTCACTAATCTCCAACGGGTCCTTTCTCTCAGCTACCTAAATAACAAACAATAGGCTTAAGCGCTTTATGACGGTCTGCGCGAACACGCAACCGTTTACCTGGGCCAAACGGCCGCACAAACATTTGGTGCAGATATTCCAAAAAGCTTATGACGTCATAGCAATTAAACAAAGACGCGTGCGGAATATTCGCCCAACAATATACACGGGAAAATCCCCATCATTTTTCGCGGTTTATTGGGAAACCGCGAATATCATCGCTTAGCCTAAAACAGCATTGCATAGCTGAGAGAAAGACCTTTAAGGTGATATAAATCACCCATCAATTTATTTTCATTTACTGTTATATTTAATAACGCTGGCTGTCGGGATGGGAAACGTATTTTTTATGACAATATCTAATTTATTATTATTATTTTATGTAAATACTTTAGGTTAGAATTCATTTCATTTTTTGGAGATATATAATAACCGACTAACTATTTTTCGCCTGAACCCTATCTTACTTGTTTTATTTTTTGTTGTTATGCAAAATAATTTTCTTCAATGTTATGATTTATATATCATTGAAGAAAATTAGTCCCAACAATAATTTCATTCCTCGAAGCGTCCACAAGGGCAGACGGGCGAGAAATGGTTTGCGCGTCCCGAAAATCGTAGTGGGGGATGCGATTTTCGGGCAAACATATATAATGACAAGGGCTGGTAACTAAAGTCGGTTGTAAACTTGTAAAGTGAAGAAGAAGTTCTGAAGTGTTAAAGAAATTGTTTAAGTTGTAAAGTCGTCAAGTTACCAGTTCGTTGTCGTCAAATTGTAAGTTTTTTTTATTATTATTATTTTGTGTGCTGTCATTTTATATATATATATATATATATATATATTTACTTACTTATATTTTGTTGTTTATTATTATTATTTTACAAAGTGACCGTGTTCAATTGAACTAATCGGGTAATCAGAGGGGGGGGGTTACCGAATCAGACATCGGGCCAAAGTTATTATTTTTGTTTTGATCGGGAGCCTTTTACTTCAAAAAGTTAAAGGCCGTAACCATTCCCCGTGATACGTTTCGTGGCTAAACCATTGTAAATATTATTGTACTTAATATTTGGCCGTGTTTTAATGTCGTACTTACAGATTTTAGTATGACATTAATAAATGCAGTAACCGGTTCATGGAATCAAATGCCACTCACCACATACTTAAATAGAGTATATATGTTTTTGTGTAACAATAAACCTTTGGACAGTTTGGTCATTTGAAAAATTTGTTGCGCTCATTTTAATCGTATTATTAAAAAAAGACTTAAATAAGCAATAAGTCTGATAACAATTAAACAATTGTTTATGACTCATTTCTGATCGTTGGTATTTATTGTTTATCGACTGTTTAAACAATTTGTGAAAGAAAATCTAAAATAAATAGCGGGATTTTCAAGATATGAATTTTTTAATATTTAAATTGTTTATAACAAATTAACTATTGTTGACGACACATTTCTGATAGTTGGTATTTATTGTTTTATAGATGGCTAAATGTTTTGTGAAAGAAAATCAACAATAAATGGTGGGCTTTTCGAGTTATGATTTTTTTAATCGTCCGCCCTATTAAATGCATGGGCGCCAGCAATAAGTCTGATAACAATTAAACAATTGCTTATGACTCATTTCTGATCGTTGATATTCATTGTTCATCGACTGTTTAAACATTTTGTCAGTGAAAATCTAAAATTAATAGCGGCCTTCTGAGTTGTGATTATTTAATTTTCGTCAAACAAAGAAACTTAGCCCTGTTTTCTCAACGGAATATTAATCAGCATAAAATTCTGCAAACGTGCCGAATTTAAACCTACCCTCTATCTCTTATAATAAGCGAGATCCCCATGATGAGACTCGAATTTGAAACACCCTGTATATTCTCTAACAACCTATTAAAATAATAATATATTAAAAAAATCAAAATTCAAATTTTTAAATGTCCATATTTACCAAAGTCCACAATATATTTTCAGATATGTCTCAAGACTTCCAACGCCAACTTCGTCGTCGATTTTCGTTATACGCTCGATATATTGACGCAACTTATCGCATTTAGTAGGCAATATTGAGTGTATACAGTGAGTGTGCAAACTCGCTTAATTAAATGTGTATTTATGGTTAAAATAATTATTTTAATAATAACTGGTTTTGGTGGAGGCGTCGGTTTATTACCCATAAATATGTGCATTAATTTAATTTTATAACACAATCTCAATTATTTATTAACAGAAAAATTATTACATGGTTAGTTAATTTAGCGAACGCGCACTTGAAAATTTTTCACATTTCTATTTTATTGAAAATGTATTCATTTATTTAAATAAAAATAGTTGTCCTTCCTCCTACTTATTATATATTATATAAGTAGGAGAAAGGATAACTATTTTTATTCAAATAATTAAAGTCTCCACAACCAACAACAAACATAAAGAATATTAATATATTCGTTGTTACCAAATTAATTAACACCCATTAATTTGCAATTACAAAATAATTAATTTAATATGAAGTATTTCATTTCAGTTTTCATTGACATTAAAATGTTTCCAAGATTAACGCAATGCAGGTATCGTGAATTGAAATTTAATTAAATAATTCCGTAAAGGAAGCTCAACAGGTGATGATTTTAACCGTTTAAACCGGTGCGACATACACGAATTAAAGTTCATTTTCGTTTTCAAAACAGAAAGTTTTAAGGGAAAAAGAGAATGATTTGTAATAATTACCAATTTTCGAGTAAACATCACCAGCACTAAATATTAGTTTCGTACGTAATTCCCGGGGCTAAAATTGCCTGCGTATCCATGCAACCCGAAACAACGTGTTAATACGTATTGGCGAATGTATGAAATTACTGTACGCGTTTATTACTATTTACGGTTTATGCGAGTTGATCGACATTTTGGAGGTGAGCGTAAAAACTGATTAAATTCCAGGATGTGTTGGCATGCTTGCAAACGAAATGAATTGTTTATTGTTTTTTGTAATATATTAATATTGTATTATTTTTATATGCTGTCTGTTATGCAGAATGAAACAAACTATTTTTTTTTTTCAATTACAATCTACTACATCATTGACGATGCCACATGAAATTAGGCAAAAAATGGCGCTTGCGTCGTCTTCCATTTATTAACACCCTACTTTGTTGTTTTTTTATCAATTCATTTAGTGTTTCTTAAAATTTATAGATTGTATTGTACAAATTCCCCCCTCACAACTATTTATTGCTTTCTTTCTCTTTTTGTATGTTATATTACACTTCATATATCTAAAGTAAAGGTTATATATATATATATATATATATATATATATATAAATATTGTTATTCAGATAATAACATTTTTTTTTAAATATAAATTATACACATTGAAATGATTGTTTATCTGTAATGGGCTATTGTCCGTTTAGGCCCACAGCTTGGTGACTATAATCCATTCCTTTCTGTTTTTTGTTTTGGTCTTCCAGTTGGGAAATAAAATGTATTTTAATCAATTAGGGAAGCCATTAGCCGCTCACCTTCGAACTCATTGAATATTACAAAATACAAAAATCCATATACAAAAAACATCAATAGTGAACAAAGGTTGACAAACGATAGCTACGTAAACTCTTCTAGCAATTTGTAGCAAAGCAATGTGAGAAATATTAAATTCCTAGCGCCCAACTGATAAATCTAATAACACTGAAAGTATCTCAGCAATATCCTTAATACTTTTTTTGTATCTGCTGCCAACTATATCATACAATCTATCCCTCATACCAATACCGCTTCTTTCGAATTAATGGTCGGAACACGATGTATGGACTATTTTAAATTCACTGGAGTGTCAAAGTACGATCTGTCATACAGGGATTAAACTCAACAGGGAGTACGGATATATATGGCATTAACCATAAAATTGCAAAGAAAATTTTTGACCTAATTATAAGTCCATTAACTAAATTAATTGATATGTGTATTACCGATAACATATTCCCAGACGCTCTAAAAATTGGGAAATGCATCGTCTCCTTTCTTATACAAGGTGTACATAAAATGAGTGAAAACCTTCAGGTAACTCAATTCATTAATTAATTTTTAATAGAAAATCCAAATAAAAAAATGTTGTATGGTTCTTCATTGAGGCTCACGAGGTCTTCGGAATTTTAAATATGTGACTATAAATTAGTATTGTTTTTTAAATATTTTGTAAAAAATCAATAGCATTAACAATCAATTAGACACGTGTATAATTCCATTGATGTAAATGATTAATAAATCGGATATTTTTACAATTTTGTAACTTCATCAGAAGCATTCTTTTAACGAAAATAGATTTGGCAACGACGCACGCTCGTGTATGCAACACTTCCAGCGGATGATGTAGCAGTTATAAACAGGATAAATGCACACTTGTTTGATCCAGCGTTGCCAAATGTATAATTCTTTTAAGTGGCCCGTGAGGCTTAAGGAAGGACCATGTGACTTATTTTCGTTAATATTTTTATCTAAAAATTAGTCAAAGAGTCACGCTACCTAAAGCTTTTCACTCATTTTTTGTACACCTTGTATATGGGAAATTTAAGAAAGGAGACGATGCAAACAACTATAGATCAATTCTAATTTTGTCATTATTTTCCAAAATAATAGAATCTATATTTCTTGAACAAATAAATAGCTTCCCAGAGCAAAATAAGATGCTAAAAGTTGCTCAGTTTTGTTTTAGACCTTGCCGATTGAAGGTTATAGCCATTAACAAATTTGTTAATAAATTGTTCGGAAGAGGACAAGGTAATAGCATGGATTTAAGTAAAGCTTTCGACTGTGTTGCACATTCTATTCTACGTCGAAAGCTTTACTTCAATAACTTCGATGCAAGTGCCCTCAATTTTGTAACGATAGTGAAAGAAGAAACTGGAAACATCACTCTAGAACGTTCCACAAAGCGCGCGACGGTAAACGCGCCGTCATCGAAAGTTCCTGAAAGTTCGAGAAACAAGCACACTATATAAGCGAGCGCTAGCGGCGCTGCAGACATTCAGTCCGAGCTCAACATCGCGTGGTAAATAAATAGTAACAGTGTGGTGTAAATAAATGTGTTAAGTGTACTCTAAATAAATAAATTGACATTGTTTTACTTATTTCCGAGTTAAATTCAACCCGATTTCGTAACAATATGATTATGTCATATTTATCAAATAGAGAACAAATCGTTCATCAGGGCGATAATAGTTTCAACGTGAGAGATTTAATGCATGGTGTCTGAAAACACACATTGGGTATGATTACAACTGCTTTTTATTCACTTGTCGAATCGCATATTGCATACGGCGTTCTTGTATTCCTCTATTACCACTGATATATTTAGGATTCAACGACGAGCAGTCAGATTTGTCGCAGGACTGTTCTACAGGCAATGTCGTGAAGCATTCAAATATTCTAACAGTACCTTATCTGTTTATACTTGATTACTTAATGTATATCAATATAAATGCACATATATACAATCAACAGACATACATGAGCACGATACTCGCGAGCGAGATGATATCCGCCAAAATTCATTTCGTTTATCTAAAGTTAAAACAGGTCCCCGTTTCTACTCGATTTATCTACCACCTGATATAAAATCATTACTGAAAAAATTATTCCTATCGCAAATCAAACAAATACTGATAGAAAACGCATTCTATTGAGTTGGCAACTAAGTACTTTCGGTTTTGTAATATAAAATAAAACACTAATTTTTTTAACAAAGAATAGTTTTTAATCAATTATATATTTTCCATTTTTCTCAAAGATCTTTTGCCACCTTTCTTTCAACTGCATGATTCTGCGCTCATAAAATTTCTGCTCCTTATCAGCAAAAAACTGAACCAGGTGCGAGTCAAAGTCATCGTCATTTTTGAAAATTTTACCATTCAAAGAATTCTGCAAACTTCGAAATAAGTGCCAGATCATGGCTGTATGGGGGCTGTGGCATCACTTCCCAGCCAAGCACCAATAAGTTTCCCACGAGTTGCCAAAGATGTGTGAGGCCTTGCATTATCATGGTGGAACAGTACACCTTTCCGATTTGTTGTTGACAGTAAAAATCAGAATTGATCGTTTGGTTCCTTAAAAGCACCTCAAAAAACACAACAACTTTTTAATCCCACCAAACTGACAGCATGATCTTTTTTGGATGCAAAGTTTTCGATGTGGTTTGCGCTGGTTCATCGTGCTTGCTCCATGATCGTTTTCGAACTACGTTACTGTACAGGGCCCATTTTTCATCACCAATGATGATTCTTTTTAAGAAAGGGTCGGTTTCATTTCGTTTAAGGTGCATATCGCAAAAGATGATTCTTTGTGTTAAATGAATTTCTTTCAATTCGTGAGGTACCCAAATATCAAGCTACGTAATTGATATTTAGGTACCTCACGAATTGAAAGAAATTCATTTAACACAAAGAATCAACAAGTTATATGACGATCCTCTTCAATTATGACTTTGATTTGGTCATCATCAACTTCAGTAGGTCGGCCAGAACGTCGCTCATCTTTGAGGGAAAAATCTCCAGAACGGATTTTTTATGCCAATTCTGACATGTGCACTCTGTTAAACAATCAGCACCATAAACTTCACATATCTCTTTGTGAGCCGCGGCAGCTTTCTTTCCTTTACGGAAATAAAAAAGTATAATATGCCGAAAATGTTCGTTTCTGCACTCCATTTAAAATTAACCCACAACTGATAGCTTTCATAAAAATCACGCACTATTTGCTTCTAAAGTTACATCAATGTGACCAGTATCACGTGACAAACGGTAAAGTACAGCACTAACATAAGTTATACAAAAAATGAAACAACGCTATATATCAGTAAAAAGCGAAAGTACTTAGTTGCCAACAATATATAGTGTATATTTAATTGTTACTTTTTGTGTTTCTTATATTTTGGTATAACTGTATTTTATTAAATAAAATAAAAATGATTTGAAAATAATTATTAAATTATTTCCACATTTAGCTGTGTAACTTTTAACTTACGTACGTACGTTAAACAAATGCACATTAAAACAACTACTTCCCGGGCAAATACCCACGGGCAGAGGAAGGATGTGCGTTCTTGTATTGTTGTTATCGTAAATTCAGAAAAAACTCCTCTCGGTTCGGATTTGAATAAATGCCTCGCTGGCTCTTAATATAAATAGAAAAAAATGGGTATTTGCCCGGGAAGTAGTTGTTTTAATGTGCATTTGTTTAACGTACTTACGTAACGTAAGTCAAAAGTCACAGAGCTAAATGTGAAAATAATTTATTAATTATTTTCAAATCATTTTTATTTAATATATTTAAATAACTGTGATCAAGTGAATGAATACTCTTTTCTATTTATATATAATTTTAAAGATAACACATTGAATGTTAATAATAAATTAATCCATGAGTTCCCGGACATATTTAAAGCAGGGTTGGGAACCTTAAAGGGATTCAAGGCAAAATTATATTTAAAAGAAGGGGCTAAACCGGTGTTTTGTAGAGCAAGGCCACTTCCCTTTGCTCTGAAAGAAAAGGTGGATGCTGAGATTACTAGATTAGTGGATGAGGGAATTTTGTCTCCGGTTGAATATAGTGATTGGGCAACGCCCATAGTTCCTGTAATAAAGAAGGATGGAAAATGATCCGCTACCGAAAATTGACGACTTTTTTTTCTAATTTTCGCGGGGGAACCTTGTTTAGCAAAATTGATCTTTCACAGGCATATGCACAGGTTATGTTACATAATGAATCAAAAAAATTGTTACAATCAATACACACAGAGGACTTTTTCAATACAATCGTTTGCCTTATGGGCTTGCCTCCGCCCCCGGTATTTTTCAGAGAGTCATTGAGCAAGTTTTCGCCGGAATGCAAGGCGTTACGGTATTTTTAGATGACATTTTAGTGACGGGAGCTCATGAAAAGGAACATCTAGAAAGATTAAGGCAGGTTTTTAATAAATTAAAAGAACATGGCTTAAGGGTTCAAGTAGAAAAATGTAGCTTATTTGAGAAAGAAGTAAGTTATTTAGGTTATACAATTAATAAATAAATAAGAAAAAATTCAAGCAATCATGAATGCCAAAGTACCATCATGTGTTACTGAATTAAATGCTTTTCTATTATCCCTGATCTAAGTGCGAAATTACACGCCTTACATAAATTATTAAAAAAGGAAGTCGAATGGGCGTGGGACGAAAATTGTTTATTGTTTATTAACAGTAAGTCCATTTAAATACTTATAGCGTAAAAGTGTTTTTTTTTTTTTTGGGGGGGGGGGGTTAAAAAGAATGAATTAATCTTAGTTAGTTATTAAGTTTTATACTAGCAATTAGTTTCGATTATGAAAAGGGATGTTAGATTTTGTGAATTTATATTTAATTTATTTCTATTGTATTCGCGATCGTTTTTTATAGTCGCGCACATCTGGCGTTCATTCGCGGGATGAATCGCCAGTTTGGCTGATGCGGTCAAGGCGTGTGTATTGTATTCAATTGGAATAAAGTTTTGTTGGTGCAATCTGAGGTTTTATTCAATAAGTAACGAATTACAACAGTTACAACTTAACTTATAAAATAACAAGAAAAAAATTATTGTTTAATTACATGTAAAGAATGTACTGCAAAAAGAACTAATTAACCATATACTATCAACTTAAAGATATAAAATTAGAAAAGAAATGAAATATTATTTAATTGAAACTATTCTAAACACCAGAGAAACAGAAATACCATAAATGCAATTATCAGCTATGAACTGAAAATGTCATCAAAAAGCCGATTGGCATTACGGCACATGTGTGTTAGCGGGGCTTTGAAAAGGATATTGGTTCTACACCTGGGAATTAAAAATGTAATACATTTTTAATTCCCAGGCGAAAAAATATTCGCGGAATATTAAAATTAACTTTAGCTAGTAGCCAATCACATTCTAGAGTATTATTAATTAATGTCTTTAAACAGATAGCAATACAAGAATTTCTGCGGTCCGCAAGTACCACAACATTGTGTTCCATCAGCAGGATGTTATAGTTAATATTACGTTCTACTACAAGAGACAGATTTATGTAGAACGGATACCATATAATCGACACATATTCAAATTTTGTGCGAACAAATGCATTATATAGTGACTTCAGAAGGTTAAGGGTGCGATCCTGATAATGGGTCTTATGATTTGTAATGTTAGTCGCCTCCGATTATATATTTTTTAAAAACAATTACGGAATTAAATGCTACATTTAATGGGCTACACGATCATATATTTTTCGTTTAAAATAAAAATTAAAAATTAAAAATAATGTTTTTCAAACATTAATTTCGTATAGATATACTCATTTAAATAAGGCGAAAAATATGTGATTAAATGAGGATAATCCTCTACTTTATACGTCTGATAAAGAAGATTGAATATAATAAAAAATAAAAGTGTGCTATCTCAATTACGAATACAATTAAACATTTGGTCGTATAATGAGGGCGCCACTGTCAATTTCTATTGTTCTCGCCACCAAGCAGTTCAGCCGATTGCCAATAGATGCCGATACGTGTTTTTTTAATAGTGAATACAAAAGAAGAGAACAACTAAGTAAGTAAACTCAAACGGGAGTGCAAATGACGGCTACCACCACAGTGGCCGTCGCCGCGCTCTGCCAACGACTATACGGATTATACTCAAAATGAATAACGGAGACTTGCGACGCGGTTACTAGCTATCTGCCGCAACAAAAATAGGTAGGCGCGAATAGCCATGTCTGATGTATCGTATTTACACTTCATCGTAAAATATTTAGGCTCAGTAGAAGCAATAAAATTCAAGCAAGTAAAGTTCGGAACAATAAATTAATGATAATGAAATAATCCAATTTATATTTTCAAACTGTCTTATTGCGGAAAATAGTGTGTAATTGTTCGGATCGACTACAATTCAAATTTAGCGCGCATGCTTGAGAGGAAAACGACAGGACACGTTTTGAGATATAAAATCATAGACGTAAAATATACTAGACGAGTAATGACGTGGTGGGGATAGGGAATGTTTGTAGTCCGATATATCGCGTCTGTAAACGTAAACATAAACACAAGTGGAACCTCACAGCTGTTCGATTTCCCGCTTAAATTCAAATGCAGGAAAATGCCAAACAATTATTGATCATTGTTTATGATGGTCGGAATTGTTTAGCATCGTCGAATCATGGAAATATCACGGTATTAATATCTTAATTAACCAAAAAATATGCAGACTCATTATTACTTGTTATGTTATTATTACACAAACAGCCCCGATGGTAATTCGAAATTGTAAATAAATATAATTTTATATTTTTACATCAAAATAATTACCGTAAGACACATAGAAAATCGTAAATGAATTGTTTCCAATGACTTCAATAATGAGTTCGAAGAATTCATGAAATAAACAATGACAATATAACAATAATCACGAATCAGACAATAAACACAAGCAGAAATGAGCAAATAAAACACAAACAATCAAAATCTAGTCAAAAACACCAATACGAGCTAGTAATTCAATAAAGCACTAACGAGTTAGTGTATTGGGTTAGGCGTCAAAATCAGCTGTGAAGTTACTTTGTGTTTACAAATTGTGTATTCCCCTTACGTCTTTCCCCTGTATGTTGGATCACAACAAACGGTGTGTATGCTTCCTCTAGTAATTCTAACTCTATGTATAAAATAGTCTAGTATACAGTCAACGGGGTGAGGGTGAGGGGTGAGTTATATGATGGGCGATGAACGACGGTTGCCTTGGATAACCCTGGCCCTGCTACGGTGCGCATGAGCTTCCTGATATACCCAGACGATTCTACACCAATGGACGAGAGTAAGAGACAAAGTTAAATATTGGTTCGTGTTAGACGAAGATACACTTTTATACATTAGTGTTTCGCCGTTTCACGCCGTAACTGATGAATATGTGACGAACCTCTCACAATTCATTTCAGTCCAATACACACAGCACTCTTAACGTGTTATGAGGGGGTCGGGGGCACCTGGTTGAAAACCCGTGATTTACATACTCAAAAATACACATGGACTTACCGATGTCTCTCAAGCATCATCAATCTTCAATCATCAAAAAATGGAAAATCTATACTGTTTATCAAATGAACGGATAAAATTACCTATTACTATAATCGTATTACATTTTATTCAATTGGATTTTCTTGAATACTATATAGAGTAGTGGTATTAAAAAAATCATAAGAACAATAAAAATGCCGTTATAATTACAACTGAAAACTTAGTTTAATTTAAATAATATAAATACCCTACTTTATCTAAATAATCGTTTTGTCAAATTCTAAATACTAAGAGTCAGTTATTAAATAGTCGTGTTTAGCTTAAACTCAGCTTAAGTCAGTATTGAATATATAGCAATAAATCGTAATTTAAATGACTGAAAAATTGTTGTGAAAATATTTGATGTGGGCTGTATATTGAATAATCTTTAAAATACACGTTATAGGTAATTATTGCAATTTAATGTTTTATGTCAGGGTTTCTTGTTTTTTCTTTGTATTTTAAAAATATACTTTTTTGTTTATACAATTCCTAATTGATTCCATCATGAACATACAATTTTATATTGCCAAAGCATGTATGATTTCTCCATTGTTTCTTCTTGTTAATGTTGCAATGAATTCAATATTAAATACGCTTTAGTTTGAACACTACAATGTTCAAAATTACAATTTCTGCATAGCATAAAGTACAATCGCACCAATGTATATTCTTAAAATGTTTCTATAATTTTAAAAGTTGATTTATAAAGTTATTTATAAATCTGCGAAAATTCAGTACCTACTTATTAAATAAGTTTGCTAAATATTATTTGCTATCCATTAGTAAATAAATAATTACCGTTTTATAATATTAAAATTGATTAAGAAATGTTTATTTCTGTCCAATATTATAAATAATAATAATACGTTTTATTTATTTTTATTTATATATTTATATTTATTTATTTTGGCCGATTTTATTGGTAAACTATATTAATACAAATTTAAGAACATTTGCGAAACAATTCCTAACATAAATTTGCTTCTCCGTCGGATCATAATTTCGTTCCGAATGCTAGGGCAGGGTTTTAGTGGAGAAAACGACTTCGTTAGTGGACGTGAACACTCGGCGCGCTCGGCCTCCCGGTCGTCTTTTATATACATTGATGGTTTTGGTTTACTGATTGTGAGTGTGGACGGTTCGTGTCTTCGGTAATATAAATTAAAACTTTCAATTCGCATTATAACGTATGCAACATACGCGCACAAGCGTATGAAATGCGCATACAGTACGAAAAAATACACACAAAATGCAGTCCAGGACCGCGACCTTAATATCTGTAAAACGATTGGAGGTGTGCATTGTGAAGCCTAACATCTTCATTGCCGACGAGGTTATGTTGTACACGTGTTTAACATCCGAAAAACTTCAATAAATGTCCAGTCTAAATTAATCAAGTCGTTATATAAATTAGGATAGTTGCCTCGCGGAAGTTATAGCATTAACTGCGACATCTAATGTACTAGAAAGAGCTGGATGGTGAATTTCTTCAGGAACTAGGGGACAGTTTTCATGATACAACTCAAACTGAAGTAAATTGAAATTATACAAAACTAAGTCAAGTAATCTACTGGTGTTTACAACAGCATTAAGTTGTGATAATTTAATTATGCTAATGAAATTGTGTATAGAGTTTACTTTAGAACAGGCAATAGCATTGGAATCCGTGGTGAAGTTAGGCGAGTTAAAGTCGCCAAATAACGAAACTGGCTTATCTAATATAACAACTTCCAATGCTTCAAGAAATACATCAAATAGATCACTAGATATATCCGGTGGTATATATAAGTAGGCATGGCGCCACTTGGGCCAGACAGCCTTGAGACTGCCTATCCCAAGATGGCCGCCATAACGGCATCAAGGTCACCGGATGTGATGACCGTGCCCACCGGAAGTGGTGACGTGTCATCACATACGGTTGATAAGCCACGCCCCACCGGAAGTCCTTATCAGTAACATCCCGGTGGTGTGTGCACTTTTGAACCGAAGTCCCATAAGAGCCAATGTGTTAGAGTGAGATTCGGAAGTGAATGAAAGAGTGAGATGCAAAATTCAGTGCTGCCAACCTAAAATTGTCTCCGGAAATAAGAATGAATGTTATTGGTCGGTGATAAGACACCGTTTCCGTTTTTGGACAGACAGACAGACAGACAGACAGCCAGACAACCTTGAGACAACACTTTCAGTGTCATCGTGATTTGAACACGGGACTGTTGGATTGTTAAGCGGACGTGTTACCACTCGGCTATCACGTCGTACTGATAAGAAAAAATGTTGTATATATGAAAAAAGGAAACGTGACGTTCATGAACGCATCGAGCGCCCTTTTGTGATAAGGACTGACAATTAATTGATGAGTGTGAAGATTGGTGCCTCTGATGAAATGTGTCCATCCAGTAATTTAAGAAAGTCTTGCGTTAATAAGATAATGTGTGTGTGTGTGTGTGTGTGTGGAATATTAAACGTTAAATTAATATCTAAGAACGAAATGTAACAATGACCAGAAGCTAAAGATTACAAGAAAATATAAGAAATTGGAATATAATTACCAGAAGCTGAAGAATGGTGCCTCTGATGGAATGTGTTCATCCAGAGTAATTTCAAAATAGATGCACTTCACAAACACACCCGATCACTACAAGAGTCGTCACTTTACAAACTGATAAGAAACACATCCGAACACTACGAGAGACAGGCACTGACTGATTAATTTTGTATAAGACACTATCATATAAGAGTATTAGTCTACGGAGCATGCGCAGTATATTGAGATTCTGCCAGAGTTAATTGTGCCAGATTTAAGTCACGTGATAAGTCTAGTAAATTAACGGCAGGAAAATTTAAATTCATCAAGTGTTTGTATAATTAATAATTAATTCGAATAAAAATAGGCTTATGGGGTGTCATTTTAAAGGTAATTCAATGAAGGTGTCGAATATGAAATTATAAAAATGCAATGTTAGGTCCTTAATAATAAAGAATACTGTTAAATATTCTGCGGTCTAATCTTGATAAGGAGTCGAAAGTGATAAGTGATGACACATCACGTAGGAAATAATTGCTCACACTCACGTATTGACATTGGCGCGTGCTTGCAATGCATTTTTGGCGGTCATGGATTATGTGCCAATGCACTCCACTACACTGATAATAATTAAAAATTGCTGGTAAAAGATGTCTCGCGTCCGGTGTAAGTTTCGGTTTTAAATTTGTTATTTCTTTATCCGTAATAATTTCTAATAAATATTCAACCGACATGGTCAAGGAACCCCGTGAACTGATTACAATTCGTCAACAGCTGACCGTGTTCTTCCGGTGTGTGTGATTGATAAGATAAATGAATGGCTGAACCTAGCGAAACAGACGCTATTTTTACGCGCAATGTTTTTATGCTTTGTGAGATAATCAAATGTGAATTCCTAACTACAAGAAGAAGAAGAAGGAAGAGCAAAGGGTTTACAGTATAGTTCATGTGTTGGCTAAGGTAGGTGTACAAAATCATTACAGCGTTCAATGACAGAAATAAATTAAGTGTCTCATACTTATAGGTGAAAATAATGTTTGAAGAGATTGAAATCAGAGATGTGACAAAAGACATAAGATTAATACGCGGTAAGTTGTGAAAATAAAAATATTAAATAAAATAATAATAATTATTTGTTAATTGTTATAGCTACGGTGGAGCCATCTAGTGAATGCAGTTTAGATCAATGACAGAAATAGATTAATTATGAAGAAATGGACGAGTGGAATGAGAAGAAATTGTGTGTACGACAATATAAACATGTGTAACTTTAAAAATAATTTAGGTTTAATGAAAGTACTAATCATTTTAAAATAAAATGTAATTCATTAATCACCTCACGCTAAATGTTTTATCAGTTGTATATTGGGTTGCCTATGCTCCATCGCTTAATTGTTTACATATGTTATTTAATATATTTGTGTGGAAATTAATTGCATACGTAATAAACCTATCAGATAGTAAATTAAAATTTGGAGTTGCATGTTAATGGTATTTACCTGTTATATTTCTAAAATTATTAATTAACATTAATGTGTTGAGTAAATAAAATACAAATAATTTTAAAATCTATTTATTAGAATATATTATAAAACGTAGAGATTGCATTAGCTTACACACAATAATTAAATATTTATTTACATCGTAATAAAACTAAAATTTATGTTTCTTATAGCCATAAGGTACAGAGTTATAGTCTTCAAATTTCCGTTTGGTAGAAAGTGGTTTATACATTTTTGTTTCAGTCCGAGTCACTAATTGATGTTCAGCTGTTCTGCGAATTTTTGTTGTTACCACGGGTATGGGGTCACTTCTTTTTAAAACCATTTCAGCAATCTTTTCAAATTTTATTAATTTAGAAGTAGTATAGTTGAGTGTTATACCTTTAACCTTCACTGAAGCATTTATACCTTTTTGTCCAAACACCTCATATCCGTAATTTTTCGGACCACCAGACACAAACTTTAAAATAAAACTTCCCTTGCCGTACAAGGGTTCCAACTCGTCCGTCATCTCACCTATGAAATTTCCTGTAGGTACATCGTATTCTCCTTCACGTCCAATATAAATTACAGAGTCTGTGTCGTAATAGAGTACTCGATCTCCTAATTTTTCCAAATAACTATAAAGTTTAAGTCGTGCTTGAGCAGTTGTGTATGCAGCAAGTGTTACATTTACTGTACTGAGAGGATCGTATGCCTCTTCGATAAACTCGTAATTTACAATCACCGCTTCCTCATTTATCGGCAAAATTCCGCAAACTTCTATTGACGGGTTTGTTAATAATCCAAAAAGTTCTTCGGGTTTATTTATAATGGATGTTTTCGGTTGATTTTCCTTCTGTCCTAATTTTCCCCAGAAAGAATTCAGAATGAGTTTTGCTAAGGAACGTAGACCGGGGTTTTCCAAAATTTGTGAAAATTCCAAACGTACACCTTCGGCTTGGAAAAATTCTTCAATATACTTGTCCTTTTCTTCTTGAGTATTTAAATTTTTAGGCCACCCAGAAGCTTGTTGTTTATATTTAATAAAGGTGTTCATCATTTCAGTGAACAAACCTTCGGAATTTAATTTAGAGTCATACTGCATTGATTTGTACTTCCAAATTTCTTGAATTTCAATCATTTTATAGCCTTTTTGTAGTGCCTTATGAACTTCTTCAATAACCCATGTTCCGTGTAAAGTCCTATCCTCGTTGTAGTGATTACATTCAGCATTTTGGTCCATATCTTCTCCACATTTTCGACAAAGTACAAACATTAATTTGTTATTCATTTTAAGAGGTAGCACAGGGTGATAGAGATCTGCAGGTGGTAGGATTGAACATTTAATTAACCCGCAACTAGTACCAAGGTCAATTTTCAAACACTCTTCATTGCCAATTATCACTTCAGGGTGGTCAATTGGATATCTTCCGTACTTGCAAGCCCACGGGTAAAGGGAGCAAACATCAACGTATTTGATTTTCTCACTTGGTAAAGCCTCATAGTACTCCTTGCAATTGCCTGTCCTTCCTCCGTAAAAGGCATCGCGAGGATTAAGGGGTAGAGAAGCCAAAAGATGATGGTTCTCTGTATATTGCATAATCTCAAGTGATTCTCTCAATTGCTGTCTGAATTCACATTCCCACATTTCGACAACTTCGTGTCCGAGTTCCCTGAGTCTTGCGGATTTGGACAGAGTAGATTCATATCTTGTATTTAGGGATTCATTGGGGTTGTCGTGTAAAGGTGTGTCACGGTTATGTTTGTAACATCGAATACAGCTGTGGTAATAACATCCGTGGAATTCAAACACTTGGTGTGTTTCTTCACAATATCCGTCCACCTCTACACCTTTTACAATTGCCTCTCTCTGTTTTGCAGAATGTACAATATTTATGTCTCTTTGTTTTTCTTCCCACACCAACCACTGTGTACCTATTTTGGACTGATTGTTACGCCACCTGTATCCACCTTTCGGAATTATTCCTATGGTGTTTGACTTAAGGAAATTACGACGATACACTTTATTACATGCAGAGGCAATCGTACAGGATTCTGTAAAGGGACAAACATTTCCAACATCCAGAAGTAGACTTCGAAATTTAATACATGCAGCTGTTAAAATCTCCACATCACTAATACAATATTCAACTAGCTCTTTCTTAAAATCAAATTCGGTATCTTTATTAGCTTCGTACCACTCAAGAAATGCGTCTCGAGCCTCTGTCTTCATTAAATCGGGGCTATAGTAGTCTTTGGAAGGAAGAGGGCCTACGTAATCATCATTTTCTGTTCTGTTAAATAAATGGGGAAAATATCCTTTCTTGAAATTATCACCAAGGCCGAAAGCTTTAGGAAGAGCACTGAGAGCCATAGGGAAAAAGTTTAAACTGTCAATAAACTTTACATTATCATAAGCCATCTGTATAATTTTAGAACCACGCATAATCAAATCAGGTTTCAAATCAGTTTTTGTTAAAATATAATTAAGAATAAATTGATGATCATACGCTTGGCCATTATGGGCAATAACCACAACATTTTTAAATATCTTTCGCTGATTAAGAATATATTCCAGGAATCTCTCAATAGGATTCGTTTTCAAAATATTTAATCGATGTCCACACTTATAGCAGAGTTTGATATCACCATCGATACAGTTTTCGCAGCACGTTTTAAAAACGCACAAGTTTGGTTCGTGTAATAAATCTCCATTTTCTAGATGATTTTCTTGTCTTGACTCTAGATCATAGAATACGAATAAAAAGTCTTTTAATTTCGGTTTTCCTGTATCTGGATGCATATAACACAAGTGATTTCTCGGTAAATGTTTTTGACAAATTTTGCAGTAAATTTCACCACATGTATGTTGTCTATCACTTTTAACAGTTTTTAAACAGTTATTACACATTCGTATTTGTTCGCACACTGTTCCTTTACCCAAAGATTTAGGTTTCTTATGATTATCAAAACAGTCTTGACTTCTAAATGTTCTATTACAATCAGAACACTTTACTTTTTGCTGATTTTGACAAGCCGGTGACTGCTGACACGCCTGACATGTGCCACCACACCTATGTTTATTTTTATGATCGTAAGGAATATGGCAGTCCTCACAATAATAGTGACAACAAAAAGCGGCAGTTAGTGATGTAATCACATTATAGTGTCCATCATGATATAATAAATTTAGTCTTTTGACACTTTCATTTAAACCTTTAAACACCAAGTCTCTACCTTTACAATCGTACCGATAAACAGTAATTTTATAATCACTCAAGTAATGCTGGAATTTACGTAATTCTTCAACACCCGCGCCTTCTTCAGGAACTTGTACACCGGAACCTTCAATTAATGCTTTAGCTCTAGATGTTTGCAATTTGCCTATATCTTTACGCACTTTTTTATAGTCCGGGTCTTTATCAACATGAGCTATCGCAACCACTAACGCACGAGGTAAACATAAATTGTCTTTGTTTTCAATAGTCACTATTCCTCTCCTCATTGTGCACTCTTCATTAAAAGTGTTATACCTCTTTCCGCGACCACGTCCCTCGGGCATGCGCACTGATGTAACACTTAAGCAGAATGTATCTGTATTAAGCCCCGTTGAGTTTGACTGGAAAATTCCATTGATAATGGACCATACATCTTCAGTTGATAGTTGGGATGCGTTTCTGAATTTCATGTAGCCCGATCCATGTTGAAATTCCTTTGAGCAGAAGGTAACTCCCACCTGGTCGTTAGGGTGTAAGTGATCAGTTGATTTCTTCACGATTTGAGTGATGGCATCTTTAACCCATCCAACAGGCTCAATATTCTCGGGAATTGGTTTAATTTTGAATTCCATAGTACGCCCATGTACTTTGAACCTCCTGTTCATCTTAATGAAATCTTTCGCAATAGTAAACTTTTCCATTTTCAACTGTAAGAATTGAGAAGAAAATTTAATAAAACTTCTGTACAGTTTGACGTCTAGTCAGCAAATAAGTAAAAGGTAGATCATGACTCAGCTTAAATACCTTCAATTATTTGTATCAACCAATAAGAAACATCGTTATTTTGACCAATAAATCAGACGCTGATTTTGCACTTTCGAGCAGGTCATTGCATCCTTAATTGAAGGCCATAAATCGATAAGTAAGCAAATTACGCCGCTGTTATAAGGCGGTTGTTGAACCCCGAGAGGTGTCACGTTTGGTATTTCCGCAGCGAAGAAGCGCATCGGAAATAAATCAGACGCTGATGTTGCACGTTTGAGCAGGTCAATGCATCCTTGGTCGAAGGCCATAAATCGACAAGTAAGCAAAAGAGCACAAAAAGAGGAAAAAAGAGGCTGATTGGAAAAAGAGGCTCATTTAGAAAACAGGATATATGCTACAGTATGCTAAAGCTATAGCTATGCTATGCTATAGCTATGCTATGCTATGCTATAGCTATAGCTATGCTATAGCTATGCTATAGCTATGCTATAGCTATGCTATAGCTATGCTATAGCTATGCTATAGCTATGCTATGCTATAGCTATAGCTATAGCATAGCATAGCATAGCTATAGCATAGCATAGCTATAGCTTTAGCATACTGTAGCATATATCCTATAGCTATGCTATAGCTAAGCTATAGCTATAGCTATGCTATGCTATGCTATAGCTATGCTATAGCTATGCTATAGCTATGCTATAGCTAAGCTATAGCTATAGCTATGCTATGCTATAGCTATGCTATTAGCTATTAGCTACAGTATGCTAAAGCTATAGCTATGCTATGCTATAGCTATGCTATAGCTATAGCTATGCTATAGCTATAGCTATGCTATGCTATAGCTATGCTATAGCTAAGCTATAGCTATAGCTATGCTATGCTATAGCTATGCTATAGCTATGCTATAGCTAAGCTATAGCTATAGCTATAGCTATGCTATAGCTAAGCTATAGCTAAGCTATAGCTATAGCTATGCTATGCTATAGCTATGCTATTAGCTATTAGCTACAGTATGCTAAAGCTATAGCTATGCTATGCTATAGCTATGCTATAGCTATGCTATAGCTATGCTATAGCTATGCTATAGCTATGCTATAGCTATGCTATAGCTGTAGCTATGCTATAGCTATAGCTATGCTATAGCATAGCATAGCTATAGCTATAGCTTAGCTATAGCATAGCTATAGCATAGCATAGCTATAGCTATAGCATAGCTATAGCTATAGCATAGCTATAGCATAGCATAGCTATAGCTTTAGCATACTGTAGCTAATAGCTAATAGCATAGCTATAGCATAGCATAGCTATAGCTATAGCTTAGCTATAGCATAGCTATAGCATAGCTATAGCATAGCTATAGCATAGCATAGCATAGCTATAGCTATAGCTTAGCTATAGCATAGCTATAGGATATATGCTACAGTATGCTAAAGCTATAGCTATGCTATGCTATAGCTATGCTATGCTATGCTATAGCTATAGCTATAGCATAGCATAGCTATAGCATAGCTATAGCATAGCTATAGCATAGCTATAGCATAGCTATAGCATAGCTATAGCATAGCTATAGCTATAGCATAGCATAGCATAGCTATAGCATAGCATAGCTATAGCTTTAGCATACTGTAGCATATATCCTGTTTTCTAAATGAGCCTCTTTTTCCAATCAGCCTCTTTTTTCCTCTTTTTGTGCTCTTTTGCTTACTTGTCGATTTATGGCCTTCGACCAAGGATGCATTGACCTGCTCAAACGTGCAACATCAGCGTCTGATTTATTTCCGATGCGCTTCTTCGCTGCGGAAATACCAAACGTGACACCTCTCGGGGTTCAACAACCGCCTTATAACAGCGGCGTAATTTGCTTACTTATCGATTTATGGCCTTCAATTAAGGATGCAATGACCTGCTCGAAAGTGCAAAATCAGCGTCTGATTTATTGGTCAAAATAACGATGTTTCTTATTGGTTGATACAAATAATTGAAGGTATTTAAGCTGAGTCATGATCTACCTTTTACTTATTTGCTGACTAGACGTCAAACTGTACAGAAGTTTTATTAAATTTTCTTCTCAATTCTTACAGTTGAAAATGGAAAAGTTTACTATTGCGAAAGATTTCATTAAGATGAACAGGAGGTTCAAAGTACATGGGCGTACTATGGAATTCAAAATTAAACCAATTCCCGAGAATATTGAGCCTGTTGGATGGGTTAAAGATGCCATCACTCAAATCGTGAAGAAATCAACTGATCACTTACACCCTAACGACCAGGTGGGAGTTACCTTCTGCTCAAAGGAATTTCAACATGGATCGGGCTACATGAAATTCAGAAACGCATCCCAACTATCAACTGAAGATGTATGGTCCATTATCAATGGAATTTTCCAGTCAAACTCAACGGGGCTTAATACAGATACATTCTGCTTAAGTGTTACATCAGTGCGCATGCCCGAGGGACGTGGTCGCGGAAAGAGGTATAACACTTTTAATGAAGAGTGCACAATGAGGAGAGGAATAGTGACTATTGAAAACAAAGACAATTTATGTTTACCTCGTGCGTTAGTGGTTGCGATAGCTCATGTTGATAAAGACCCGGACTATAAAAAAGTGCGTAAAGATATAGGCAAATTGCAAACATCTAGAGCTAAAGCATTAATTGAAGGTTCCGGTGTACAAGTTCCTGAAGAAGGCGCGGGTGTTGAAGAATTACGTAAATTCCAGCATTACTTGAGTGATTATAAAATTACTGTTTATCGGTACGATTGTAAAGGTAGAGACTTGGTGTTTAAAGGTTTAAATGAAAGTGTCAAAAGACTAAATTTATTATATCATGATGGACACTATAATGTGATTACATCACTAACTGCCGCTTTTTGTTGTCACTATTATTGTGAGGACTGCCATATTCCTTACGATCATAAAAATAAACATAGGTGTGGTGGCACATGTCAGGCGTGTCAGCAGTCACCGGCTTGTCAAAATCAGCAAAAAGTAAAGTGTTCTGATTGTAATAGAACATTTAGAAGTCAAGACTGTTTTGATAATCATAAGAAACCTAAATCTTTGGGTAAAGGAACAGTGTGCGAACAAATACGAATGTGTAATAACTGTTTAAAAACTGTTAAAAGTGATAGACAACATACATGTGGTGAAATTTACTGCAAAATTTGTCAAAAACATTTACCGAGAAATCACTTGTGTTATATGCATCCAGATACAGGAAAACCGAAATTAAAAGACTTTTTATTCGTATTCTATGATCTAGAGTCAAGACAAGAAAATCATCTAGAAAATGGAGATTTATTACACGAACCAAACTTGTGCGTTTTTAAAACGTGCTGCGAAAACTGTATCGATGGTGATATCAAACTCTGCTATAAGTGTGGACATCGATTAAATATTTTGAAAACGAATCCTATTGAGAGATTCCTGGAATATATTCTTAATCAGCGAAAGATATTTAAAAATGTTGTGGTTATTGCCCATAATGGCCAAGCGTATGATCATCAATTTATTCTTAATTATATTTTAACAAAAACTGATTTGAAACCTGATTTGATTATGCGTGGTTCTAAAATTATACAGATGGCTTATGATAATGTAAAGTTTATTGACAGTTTAAACTTTTTCCCTATGGCTCTCAGTGCTCTTCCTAAAGCTTTCGGCCTTGGTGATAATTTCAAGAAAGGATATTTTCCCCATTTATTTAACAGAACAGAAAATGATGATTACGTAGGCCCTCTTCCTTCCAAAGACTACTATAGCCCCGATTTAATGAAGACAGAGGCTCGAGACGCATTTCTTGAGTGGTACGAAGCTAATAAAGATACCGAATTTGATTTTAAGAAAGAGCTAGTTGAATATTGTATTAGTGATGTGGAGATTTTAACAGCTGCATGTATTAAATTTCGAAGTCTACTTCTGGATGTTGGAAATGTTTGTCCCTTTACAGAATCCTGTACGATTGCCTCTGCATGTAATAAAGTGTATCGTCGTAATTTCCTTAAGTCAAACACCATAGGAATAATTCCGAAAGGTGGATACAGGTGGCGTAACAATCAGTCCAAAATAGGTACACAGTGGTTGGTGTGGGAAGAAAAACAAAGAGACATAAATATTGTACATTCTGCAAAACAGAGAGAGGCAATTGTAAAAGGTGTAGAGGTGGACGGATATTGTGAAGAAACACACCAAGTGTTTGAATTCCACGGATGTTATTACCACAGCTGTATTCGATGTTACAAACATAACCGTGACACACCTTTACACGACAACCCCAATGAATCCCTAAATACAAGATATGAATCTACTCTGTCCAAATCCGCAAGACTCAGGGAACTCGGACACGAAGTTGTCGAAATGTGGGAATGTGAATTCAGACAGCAATTGAGAGAATCACTTGAGATTATGCAATATACAGAGAACCATCATCTTTTGGCTTCTCTACCCCTTAATCCTCGCGATGCCTTTTACGGAGGAAGGACAGGCAATTGCAAGGAGTACTATGAGGCTTTACCAAGTGAGAAAATCAAATACGTTGATGTTTGCTCCCTTTACCCGTGGGCTTGCAAGTACGGAAGATATCCAATTGACCACCCTGAAGTGATAATTGGCAATGAAGAGTGTTTGAAAATTGACCTTGGTACTAGTTGCGGGTTAATTAAATGTTCAATCCTACCACCTGCAGATCTCTATCACCCTGTGCTACCTCTTAAAATGAATAACAAATTAATGTTTGTACTTTGTCGAAAATGTGGAGAAGATATGGACCAAAATGCTGAATGTAATCACTACAACGAGGATAGGACTTTACACGGAACATGGGTTATTGAAGAAGTTCATAAGGCACTACAAAAAGGCTATAAAATGATTGAAATTCAAGAAATTTGGAAGTACAAATCAATGCAGTATGACTCTAAATTAAATTCCGAAGGTTTGTTCACTGAAATGATGAACACCTTTATTAAATATAAACAACAAGCTTCTGGGTGGCCTAAAAATTTAAATACTCAAGAAGAAAAGGACAAGTATATTGAAGAATTTTTCCAAGCCGAAGGTGTACGTTTGGAATTTTCACAAATTTTGGAAAACCCCGGTCTACGTTCCTTAGCAAAACTCATTCTGAATTCTTTCTGGGGAAAATTAGGACAGAAGGAAAATCAACCGAAAACATCCATTATAAATAAACCCGAAGAACTTTTTGGATTATTAACAAACCCGTCAATAGAAGTTTGCGGAATTTTGCCGATAAATGAGGAAGCGGTGATTGTAAATTACGAGTTTATCGAAGAGGCATACGATCCTCTCAGTACAGTAAATGTAACACTTGCTGCATACACAACTGCTCAAGCACGACTTAAACTTTATAGTTATTTGGAAAAATTAGGAGATCGAGTACTCTATTACGACACAGACTCTGTAATTTATATTGGACGTGAAGGAGAATACGATGTACCTACAGGAAATTTCATAGGTGAGATGACGGACGAGTTGGAACCCTTGTACGGCAAGGGAAGTTTTATTTTAAAGTTTGTGTCTGGTGGTCCGAAAAATTACGGATATGAGGTGTTTGGACAAAAAGGTATAAATGCTTCAGTGAAGGTTAAAGGTATAACACTCAACTATACTACTTCTAAATTAATAAAATTTGAAAAGATTGCTGAAATGGTTTTAAAAAGAAGTGACCCCATACCCGTGGTAACAACAAAAATTCGCAGAACAGCTGAACATCAATTAGTGACTCGGACTGAAACAAAAATGTATAAACCACTTTCTACCAAACGGAAATTTGAAGACTATAACTCTGTACCTTATGGCTATAAGAAACATAAATTTTAGTTTTATTACGATGTAAATAAATATTTAATTATTGTGTGTAAGCTAATGCAATCTCTACGTTTTATAATATATTCTAATAAATAGATTTTAAAATTATTTGTATTTTATTTACTCAACACATTAATGTTAATTAATAATTTTAGAAATATAACAGGTAAATACCATTAACATGCAACTCCAAATTTTAATTTACTATCTGATAGGTTTATTACGTATGCAATTAATTTCCACACAAATATATTAAATAACATATGTAAACAATTAAGCGATGGAGCATAGGCAACCCAATATACAACTGATAAAACATTTAGCGTGAGGTGATTAATGAATTACATTTTATTTTAAAATGATTAGTACTTTCATTAAACCTAAATTATTTTTAAAGTTACACATGTTTATATTGTCGTACACACAATTTCTTCTCATTCCACTCGTCCATTTCTTCATAATTAATCTATTTCTGTCATTGATCTAAACTGCATTCACTAGATGGCTCCACCGTAGCTATAACAATTAACAAATAATTATTATTATTTTATTTAATATTTTTATTTTCACAACTTACCGCGTATTAATCTTATGTCTTTTGTCACATCTCTGATTTCAATCTCTTCAAACATTATTTTCACCTATAAGTATGAGACACTTAATTTATTTCTGTCATTGAACGCTGTAATGATTTTGTACACCTACCTTAGCCAACACATGAACTATACTGTAAACCCTTTGCTCTTCCTTCTTCTTCTTCTTGTAGTTAGGAATTCACATTTGATTATCTCACAAAGCATAAAAACATTGCGCGTAAAAATAGCGTCTGTTTCGCTAGGTTCAGCCATTCATTTATCTTATCAATCACACACACCGGAAGAACACGGTCAGCTGTTGACGAATTGTAATCAGTTCACGGGGTTCCTTGACCATGTCGGTTGAATATTTATTAGAAATTATTACGGATAAAGAAATAACAAATTTAAAACCGAAACTTACACCGGACGCGAGACATCTTTTACCAGCAATTTTTAATTATTATCAGTGTAGTGGAGTGCATTGGCACATAATCCATGACCGCCAAAAATGCATTGCAAGCACGCGCCAATGTCAATACGTGAGTGTGAGCAATTATTTCCTACGTGATGTGTCATCACTTATCACTTTCGACTCCTTATCAAGATTAGACCGCAGAATATTTAACAGTATTCTTTATTATTAAGGACCTAACATTGCATTTTTATAATTTCATATTCGACACCTTCATTGAATTACCTTTAAAATGACACCCCATAAGCCTATTTTTATTCGAATTAATTATTAATTATACAAACACTTGATGAATTTAAATTTTCCTGCCGTTAATTTACTAGACTTATCACGTGACTTAAATCTGGCACAATTAACTCTGGCAGAATCTCAATATACTGCGCATGCTCCGTAGACTAATACTCTTATATGATAGTGTCTTATACAAAATTAATCAGTCAGTGCCTGTCTCTCGTAGTGTTCGGATGTGTTTCTTATCAGTTTGTAAAGTGACGACTCTTGTAGTGATCGGGTGTGTTTGTGAAGTGCATCTATTTTGAAATTACTCTGGATGAACACATTCCATCAGAGGCACCATTCTTCAGCTTCTGGTAATTATATTCCAATTTCTTATATTTTCTTGTAATCTTTAGCTTCTGGTCATTGTTACATTTCGTTCTTAGATATTAATTTAACGTTTAATATTCCACACACACACACACACACACACATTATCTTATTAACGCAAGACTTTCTTAAATTACTGGATGGACACATTTCATCAGAGGCACCAATCTTCACACTCATCAATTAATTGTCAGTCCTTATCACAAAAGGGCGCTCGATGCGTTCATGAACGTCACGTTTCCTTTTTTCATATATACAACATTTTTTCTTATCAGTACGACGTGATAGCCGAGTGGTAACACGTCCGCTTAACAATCCAACAGTCCCGTGTTCAAATCACGATGACACTGAAAGTGTTGTCTCAAGGTTGTCTGGCTGTCTGTCTGTCTGTCTGTCTGTCCAAAAACGGAAACGGTGTCTTATCACCGACCAATAACATTCATTCTTATTTCCGGAGACAATTTTAGGTTGGCAGCACTGAATTTTGCATCTCACTCTTTCATTCACTTCCGAATCTCACTCTAACACATTGGCTCTTATGGGACTTCGGTTCAAAAGTGCACACACCACCGGGATGTTACTGATAAGGACTTCCGGTGGGGCGTGGCTTATCAACCGTATGTGATGACACGTCACCACTTCCGGTGGGCACGGTCATCACATCCGGTGACCTTGATGCCGTTATGGCGGCCATCTTGGGATAGGCAGTCTCAAGGCTGTCTGGCCCAAGTGGCGCCATGCCTACTTATATAAAAAAAGTAACGTTCCCTTTGTTGTTTTTACATTAAATTTTTCTCGGATCAAAATTTGTTGCATTATGCAATATATTATTGATGTGCAACAGCAGGTGTACATTATGTAATTCTATGTCCGGCGTGGGTATTTGCCCGGGAAGTAGTTGTTTTAATGTGCATTTGTTTAATAATTTATTAATTATTTTCAATTCATTTTTATTTAATATATTTAAATAACTGTGTCCAAGTGAATAAATATTCTTTTCTATTTAAATTAAAGAATTGTTTATTTTTTAAAAAGTATTATAAAAAATACTAATTGTATATGACGTGTTTAAAACTTCGTATTGTTAGCACTAATAATGATTTCTATTTCTACAGGGGGGATATCCATATTAGACACGATTTATAAAGCTGTTACTGCTTTCCACAATCTTTTTCTTATAGTTTGATATTTTTGGGGCTTAGATATACTTTCTATGTCTCGCTTTCATTGACATTTCTATTCTTGATTCTCTGAATATTTCATAGATTTCACTATTAGATCTTATTTTGTGTTCATCTTCTGCTCTTCTTCCTCCTAACATTCTTTCTTTTCCATCTTTGTAGCCTTTCTTGCATTGCTATGTTTAACGTCAATATTTCGCATGCGCATATTGCAGTGGATCTTAGCATGATACTGTATTTAATCAAATATTCCAATGATGGCCATTTCGGTTTTTCGAACCTCATCACACTAGTG
The DNA here is from genome assembly GCA_963082785.1 of Philonthus spinipes. Classification (NCBI taxonomy): domain Eukaryota; kingdom Metazoa; phylum Arthropoda; class Insecta; order Coleoptera; family Staphylinidae; genus Philonthus; species Philonthus spinipes. The sequence goes on along the minus strand of OY720300.1, from coordinate 26,365,542 downwards.
TGTTCCATGTGCAATGCCTTGATGAAAACGGTTGAACGGATCTTATCTTGTGGTTAAATACCTGATATCACAATAAACGTAACATATCGCAAACGCCATCTATTGCCTAATTTAATGTGTGGCATCGTCAACGATTTGGGTCTATAAGGTAGACGAGCGAGAATCGCTGTTTTGTCCACTAAAGGAAGGCGAATTTGTTTTAGTTTATGAGAACAGGAAACAAAATTCACATTTAATAAAATGGTCAACCACCATTCATCTACCGTATGGATAACTAATGATGGTTTTTCTAACCTCATCAAATTATTGTGTTCAATATAGACCCAAATCGTTGATGCCACACATAAAATTAGACAATAGATGGCGCTTGCGTTATCTCCCATTTATTATGATTCATATTAGGTATTTAATCTCAACACTGGATCCGTTCAACCGTCTTCCTCAAGGCATTGCACATGGAACACACTAGTCTGATTCCTGCCCTTACATGGAATTCTGTCGAAGTCTTTCCTTTTACTGTGTACTATTGTCGTCTTTGAGGGTCATATAAACTAGATTTACTAACTTCTGTGGCACATTAAGCTTATTTCTTTTGATCGAGTCATATGCTTTTTTGAAGTCGATCAAAAATACCACTACCGGGATGTAAACATCTATTATTTTTATCATTCTTTTAATCATTTCTATTCATGATAAATTTTCAATTATTAACATAATCTACTACTAATTTGTACATTTTTATTCTCTAAAAAACAAAACAAAAACATTAATACACAATTTTTTTCTAGTGACGAGAAGAAAAATCTTTATTTGTGAAATTCAAACAATATAATAACGATACATTTAGAAAATCATTAGGTTACATTAATAATTAAAAATTTCACAAATTGATTATCGACCAGTCAAAGCACTGGTCGATAGCCTGTCTCTGTTCAGTCTATACAATTTCTTTAAAAGTCATGATCTCTAACATCACTGTCAATGTCAATGTCCGGATGATTAGATGCGGTGAATTGATAGATGATTAATTTTGGGGTTTTATATCTGGGAGGGAAGAAAAATATTAATACAAGATTTGTTTTCTCGTGATGATAATTTTATATTGAAAATGTTCAAATCCTTATTATTTTTATCATAATAATATCATTTATAATAAATTAAAGACAAGCGCCAACTTTTGCCTAATTTCAAGTGGCATCGTCAACGATTTGGGTGTACAAGGTAGACGACCGGCCATCACTAGTTGTTATCCATTCGCTAGATAAATGGTGAATATCATTTAGAATTGAGAATTTATTAGTGTTGGGCAAAATCGAATAATATTAGTAATCGAGTATATGTCATTTTAAGTACTTAAAACGAAAAAGTAACTTCAAATTTATGTTTATTAATAAATGGGAAGTTATTTTTGATATTTTTATAATAAGTAACATTCTTAAAATTATAATATACTTAATTTAGCAATAATAAAAGATCGACTTTGCCCATCACTAGAATTTATATATATACATCTTTATTTCTGAAGTTGTACATAGAATTTTTATAAAATATATGATAAATACATAAATACATCGGAAAATGGCTATCAGCCATCAGTCTTTCTGCCTTGTGAATTTATTTAGTCTCAATTATATATATATATATATATATATATATATATACAGAGAAGTTTTTTATCAGTATACATTAGGGGAAGTATATACTTGCAAAAAAAAACGCGAGTCAAACGCAATATGTGTATGTTTAGTTGCTTATTTGGCATATGTGTGTTCAATTGCGTGTTATAGGCAACTAAACACACATATATCAATGCGTTTGACTCGTGTATTTTGCAGGTATGCATAGGGGAAATGTATACTGTTAAAAAAAGCTCTCTGTATATATATAAGATGTATATATATATATATATACATCTTTATTCAGACTATACATAATTTTAACAATATAACATAAATAATTACAATACATGTAGGTGTTATTCTGTCAGGGCTATCGACCAAAGGTCTTTCTACCCATTCTCAATTATTAATATAATCTTGTATATTTTCTGGGTATTTAGGGAACAAAAAATGTGAATTTTAACAGACATCGCTCGAATAAGGTCATTTGAAAATTGGAGGAATCGCGTCGGAATTATCGCGCACACTCTCCAGGAAATTCAAACAAACGCGCGAATCCGATATTCGACTAAAATCGATACACACACATTCCAGCCGCAAGTCGGAAAATATGCCTCGGGAAATAGGAACGCGTTAACACCAGGCGCCATCTAGTGGTTAATAGCTTCAACAAGGTAATACGGAAAACTGCAACAGATTGCAGATTTTTTTAAATAGAGAAATCAATATGTGAAAGTCTGTGTGTGGTAAAATTTACAGGATTCAGGTTTACCTGAAACTGTAAAGATATACAGGATTCTTAGATGTGAGTAATTAGTAAAAATTTATTTACTAATAGAAATCTTAACAAAGTTATCTTTGTTTTTTTCTATTTATGGAAACATTAATTAGACGCATTATGGTATAACCAATAATGAACCAATCCCAACCCCTCTCAAAAAATTTTAATGATTGACTAAAAAACAAACAAATAACATATTAGCAACGCTGTAAGAAGTCATAATATTTTATAAGAAAACAATTTAATTTAGTTAGTGCTATAAAACTGGCATTCATTGACTCTCGTCCGTTAGGGTTTTATATCACAACCTATCGCTTAAATGGCATAATATTGTTTATACACTTTTGCCATTTAAGCGACATGGGTGCATACTTTGATGGATAAAATAATTTCTTATATTTATAAGGTATCTGCTAAATTTGCCTTTTTTACAAATTTTACCCTTGCCAATCTTTCGGAATACAAAAAAAAAACTTATGAATATGACAATAAATTATTCCAATATAAATTAATTTGAACGTGTCACTGTATTTTGATGAGGGTCCACTGAAATGAAAGCTTGGTCTCTTGGAAACACTTTAAGCCCATTTATATGCACTTGACAATAAATGATTCCAATATCAATTAAATTAACTATTTGTTTTGAGTTATGTGTAGTACTATTCACTAATAAAACACGATTTCATTTCCTTTTTTTTTCACTAATTTATTTTTCATTGTTAGATACACACATAAGGAAAACATTTTTATTATAAGAGATATCATAAAACCATTTTCACGACCCTCAGTTTTCGGTGCCTATAACTCATCATCATCGATTCATTCATAGATATAAAAAAAGCGTTCGGCATGTTTGGATATCCAGCTCTCAAGTCCAGCAGAAAATCCATACTGGGTGAACATTACAGCTATGACGAAAATTGAGGACGTATTGTTTTTTTTTGTTTTTCACGCAATGAAGAAATAAGTAAGCTATAAAATTATTATTGATCTACTTGACTTTTTTTTCTTCACTTTTTTATTGTATCTTCATAATTGGAAAATAAAGTATCACACTATTTTAGGGTATTTGGTCTTAGAATTTCATGCTCTTTATAACTTCAACATGAAAGTGTTTTCGAAAACATCCTATATATTTGTAATTATCTTGACAATTTCCATAAAAGGTTTATTTTCCCAAACGAGACATCTAAAATATTTTGACGTTGCTGCTGGAAGTTGGCATATCTAGAATCTGATAGAAATTGTAATTTAATATGAACAAATCATAAGCGTATTTTCCAATTAGTAAAATAAGTACAAAAGGGTCATTGAATATACCAATTGGTGTCAGGGAATATATATATATATATATATAAATATATATATAAATATATATAAAATAAGTACAAGTAAGTCAACCCCCTATTTTGTAAGCTTATAACTTTAGAACGCGTCGGTGCATTTTGATGATGGTCCACTGAAATGAAAGCCTGGTCTCTTGGGAACACGTGTATGCTTGTATTTTATTTTCACCAAAAACCAAAACACTTCCAGCGAACGTGCAAGGAAATGAAAGTTGGTTGATAAATAAATCCCCAATCAACCCCCCGCGTCAGATTTATAAAATCATTCCTTGCGAGAGTACCGCTAACCTTTCCAATCAAATCAACCCACCTTTTTTTGTAAGCACCCCTAAATATTTTTCTACAACCCCTAATGGCTTACTTTGCACTCTCGTACAAAATCATGTGTAAATTATGTTCCTTTTTTATTTATTATTTGTAATTTACTTTTAGTTTAGTATTAGAATAACTAGCCATAAGATGAATGTATTTTGTAATGTTGTAATTGGACTTCCGTAAATAAATAATTAAAATAAATTATTCAACTTTGTATAACACAAAATAATTGGTTTAAGAATTAAATCACGCGAGAATTGTCGACGATCCCCTAAACGAAACAAACTATGTAATACGTTAGTAATCCGTGTTTTATTGACCTAGTAGGATTATTTTGTAAACGATTGTATGTGATGTCCGCGGGTGTAGTCCATTGTGAAGTCCATCGAAAATATACTGAGGAAATTAATAAACAAGCGAAATGAATTGTAATGCTACCTACATTCGTTAATCGTTACAATTCATAAAATTAAATCTTCCACGCCAGAGGATTTATTTCACGCATCATTGCACTCCTAAAATATCCCAATTTCGAGCCGTTGTTGCTCGAGGATGGGAAATGCACTTAGGTGGGGGTAATTTGCCAGCTCGTCTCGGCGCAGAAATCTCCAATTTCTCGCCGCAGTAATCAGCAGCGTTCAGTTAAATTTATGGAAATTGTACACACACCGTGCATGGAAAAGCTTTTTCCGCCGGGAAAGTTTTACGTTCATATTTGCATATACAGGATGATTCTTGACTAATTCGCATAATTGCGAAGAATTACAGTTCTTGACATGTAGTGATGAGAATTTAAAAAAGGGATAGTAAAAATTGTTTTTATTAACGGAGATACCGATTTAATTATGTTGAGATTGATCAACTAGAAACATTATCGCATCTCACTTTAAATGTATCTACCAGTAGTTGTCAAATTAGAGCTTCCTTTATTTATAAAAAAATATGACAACTAACTTTACCAATTTAGAACTTATGGACATGGGTGCCGCTGCATTAGGGAAAGGGATTTTATCAATTTTTTTTTTTTCGTAAGTACATACATTTTTTAGATACTCCAAGAAGAGAAAAATAAAAAAAAATCATCTTAAAAAAAGCAGATAAAAATCGTTTCTTCGCAAATTCCTTGTTTTAATAATCTTTAGAAACTCAATACGGATTGGATGTGATTCAAAAACAATTTTAAAAAGAGAATTTCTTTAATGGATCGATTTAAAAAATAAAGGGAGTACGTTAATAAGGTACACCACACTATTACTATTCTTCAGGTTAAGTTAAAAGCCATTAGGCTAACTGAACTTCGCCTGCTACTTTTATTATACATATTGTATTTTTTTTCTAAAATCAATAAATTATTATTATTATTTAATTAATAAAACGGAGGATAAAGCTAAATTTAAGAAGTGTTGAATTTTTTTATAAATCAATTCCTTTATAAACAGCTTGATTGTATTATTATCCTGAATCACATTTACTCGCAGTTTTTTTATAGTTTCATTGTGCAAACGCTACTTCGGCTGCGATCGATCGATTTTTTTTTCTTTCTTTTTGCAGCGACAAGCGAGCGAGAGAGATGAACCGAATAGATAGAAATGTTTCGAGAATTAACGAGCTTAATTGCGACCTCGGGGCGATCAATTCACTATTTTCTCAGTTTGTATACAAATCATTAAAATAATCGGAAGCGGAGTCTATAATGTTAAGTAAATTAAACTTTAATTGGTATTTAACAAACACGTCCCGCTTTTAATTTAAAATTTAAGTTTAAAAATAGATCTCTGGATATTTAGAATAATAGAAAAACATGCTTGTTTTTTTTTGTGAAACAAAAACCTAGTGTGTTTTTTTATTTTATCTATGCTACTACTATTAAAAAAATATACATAAACAGTGCCTATTAAATATACAGGCCGGAATGTCGGACTGGGGAGAACTTCCAGATGCATACATATGCCTGCTCGTCTCGCGCACTGCTCTTAAGCAAGCGGGTTAAATTGTAACAATTATTTTCAGGTGCAGTTGTAATGATAAATATCGAACGTATAACAAAAATCGACGACAAAGTTGGCATTGGAAATCTAAAGTCATGTCTGAAAGTACTGGTTGTCATGTTTACACACATGACTTGAGACTTCCAACGCCAACTTCGTTGTCGATTTTTGTTATACGCTCGATATTTATTTTATACAAAATATATTATAAAAAGAATAAGTAAATATCAATGTATTTTAAATGAAATTATATTAAATATAAAATATGGTATAATTCCTAATAAGTCATATAATTGAATTCGAGCCAGAGTTGTTTCCGTCACTGAAGCGTGAATTCGACAATACAAAGCGTAAATTCAGTGACGGCAATACTTTACTCGTATCACACAATTGTTTTTAATTTTATACAACTTTTCTTTCTATACAAAACCCCTTTTTTTCATTTTCCTTCCCACGTACACATTAAAATTAAAATTACGGACAAACACATGCATTTGAGTTTGGTTATTTTTTTTAAAGAACTTTTGTCGATTTCCCCTGTTTTTTAATTACTTGTTTCCGACGCTCTGACGTTTTAATCAACCCGTCGAGTTTTAATGCTCTCTTTGAAAGTAACGTATTAAGCCCCCCTTATTTCTCCCTTTTGTTCAGTTTGCGGCCGGTAAATAGTACGTAAACGGGTGTGGGGAAGGATATTCGGAATAGAATGCTCTGCAAGTTCGAATTGATTCGATTTAAACAATACGAGAAAGAAATCAAGCGTTCGGAATGTATAAACGATTAATTGGAATTTTTATGTAGATATAGAGGATAATTAGAAAAAATAAAATACTGTTACTTCTTAGGAATTACACTTGTGTAACTTAGTCAATAATTCCTAATATTCCTAAAATGTTTCGCTAAGTGATTAATGAGAATCCAATTGAAGATACTGTTACGGTGCTGCCAGTACAAACAATTGGTATTGTGTAATAGTTTGGGGTCTTATTAAGACAACCAACTAGTTAAAATAGCTCTCAAGCGGATTTTAATATTTTTTGGATTTTTATAATTGGAGTCAATCTGTCAAACTGAGCGAAAATAACCGAAATTGGGGGTGCCGTGGGGGGGTTGTACGGTGCAGCCAGTACAAACAATTGGTATTGTGTAATAGCTTGGAGTCTTATTAAGACAACCAGCTAGTTAAAATAGCTCTCAAGCGGATTTTAATATTTTTTTGATTTTTTTTTTAATTGGAGTCCAATCTCTCGAACTGAGCGAAAATAACCGAAATTGGGGGTGCCGTGGGTTGGTTGTACAGTGCAGCCAGTACAAACAATTGGTATTGCGTAATAGTTTGGAGTCTTATTAAGACAACCAGCTGGTTAAAATAGCTCTCAAGCGGATTTTAATTTTTTTTTAATTGGAGTCCAATCTCTCGAACTGAGCGAAAATAACCGAAATTGGGAGTGCCGTGGGGGGGTTGTACGGTGCAGCCAGTACAAACAATTGGTATTGCGTAATAATTTGGAGTCTTATTAAGACAACCAGCTAGTTAAAATAGCTCTCAAGCGGATTTTAATACATATTTTTTTTAATTGGAGTCCAATCTCTCGAATTGAGCGAAAATAACCGAAATTGGTGGTGCCATGGGGGGGGTTGTACGGTGCAGCAAGTACAAACAATTGGTATTGCGTAATAGTTTGGAGTCTTATTAAGACAACCAGCTAGTTAAAATAGCTCTCAAGCGGATTTTAATATTTTTTTTAATTTTTTTAATTGGAGTCCAATCTCTCGAACTGAGCGAAAATAACCGAAATTGGGAGTGCCGTGGGGGGGTTGTACGGTGCAGCCAGTACAAACAATTGGTATTGTGTAATAGCTTGGAGTCTTATTAAGACAACCAGCTAGTTAAAATAGCTCTCAAGCGGATTTTAATATTTTTGGGGATTTTTTAATTGGAGTCCAATCTCATTAGTGAAGTTAAGCCAATATCGGCGGCTTAAAAAATTTAAGGAGACCTTAAACGTCGTGTGCGCGGTCAAAACCAAATGTCATGAGTTAATGATTACTTAGCACTAAGTTGCAAACGTGCATAAGTGGTTTAAAGAATTAAAAATAAATTTAAATTATTATAATAATAATTTAAATTTGGATGTTTTAAATCTCGTCAATATCATTTGTATCATTATTAATTAAAAATTATAATTAATATTTCCACTATGTTCCTTGTTTCAATTCCCCCTCACTAATTTCGACAAATTGTCATTCATTTTGAATATAATTATTATGTGAAATAAAAACCGTCATACATGTCCACAATGCAAGGAATATTTGACAGTACAGCTTATTTGGATCTTAATATATTTTTTTATTAAACACTTATTCCACACTCTTTAATAAAACCCTCCGTAGCCGTGCTATTTATTGACCTTCGTGAATAAGAATGTTCTAAGTTGCAGTCTTATAAAATAAAGCACGATATCGTAAAGCAAAATTATATTGTACATATATGTATATATTATATCATATAACTCTTATACCCTTTCGAGTGTCGGGTAAAAATTATATTGTACTCTTTAAAAATAACAAAAAGCACCTTCAAATATTTAAATTTCTTGAACATTTTAAAGCAACTCTAATATATCTACTGGTTAATTGTTGAGGCTTCTACTTTGTTATACATTGTAATTCAATTTTAATAAATTAAACACTTTTTACTTTGTATAACTCGGATCAATCAAAGTTATACGAACAAAGTAATTTCTTTTAATTAATTACTTTATTTTTAATACTTTGTATTACTCGGATCTATCGGATCTATCCGAGTTATGCCCTTTTATTAAAATATCTACTCGTGTTAATATGTTCTATTTATACCAATGACGACTTCCTATGATATTTTGAAATGTTACTATAAAACCAAAGAGGATGAAATACTAAGAGTGGCAATCTCGGGTAAAAAAAGCGTCACGCATTTCAGGTCCGCCAGCAGTGTCGACCTCTAGTACGAGATCTCGCAATCACGAAAGAATCGATGTGAACGAAATGGGTGAATATCCATGCTAGAGATCAAATTACCGACGAAAAAAGCAAGGTCACGCGTCGCGCCGAACCAGTGTTTGTTTATTTTGTTTATAATTTATTGTTTCTAAAACATTTAACTTCAATATTTTTTTTAATTCCGAATATGTTTGTTATCGTTATAAAATTGCATGATAATTTCTAAACTAATTTCTGTTATCGAAATTAGTAAGTCTATTGTTCGTTGTAAATATTTTATATTCGATTCTCCATAATCTTGTTCAAAAATTAAAAGTTAATTTTGTTATCAAGTAGAGCATCGTTCTTATTTATAAATGCACAAGAACATAAATCACAATTAAACTTTTGTGCCCACCTATATGCTACATAACCGCTATAGTATACTGTATTATTTTTTTCAATTAATGAAATCGCACGTAAGTTGTCTGAATATATGGAATTTTCTTCCTCCTCTTCATCTAGCAGTTTATTAAAAATCCCATGTGACGGTTCTTCCTGGCTAAATAAAAATAAGTGTTTATTTACAACTGAAAATTAATTGGTATTCGTAAATATTTACCTAGTTGCTTCATTTTCGGTAGTTACTTCTAATAGCTGCATATCATCATCTATTTGACAATTAACATTTTCTACTACAGATTCTAACATTCGTACTTACATTGTTTGCTGTAATGATTGCCGAAAACCTCTTATTGTTGGATTGGGATTATACCCACCCCTATGCCTAATTACGGAAAATAAATTTTCGATAGGATCCTGCTGCAGCCTCGATGTTAAAAGAAATTGTTGCCCATTCTCTTTCACAACTTCATAGATAGATAATATTCCCCGAATTGATTGTAGCATGCCATCAAAACAATAAATATTTTTGCGTTCTTTATTATTCTTATTAAATATTTTTATTTCTTGTATAAAGTTTTCTCCATTCCGTAACGTTTCAACTTGTTTTTTTTTTGTTGTTGTCTTTTAAAGTTAAAGCGAAATATTTGGAAGAATTTTACAATTTATTTTATTATTTCTTACCTTACAATGGCTTCAAAACATTTCTTCACAGACGTTTACGAAAGATGTATGAAATATGACGGAATTTTGACAAAATATGACATTTTAGAAATAAACAATTATTTTTATAATCTTCTTTATGAGGGCTGTTGAGACTTTAATTATTGAAATGATTACCTTTTTTGTCAAATTAAACTTCAAAAGGCCGTCATATTTCGCAAAAAAACATTCAAGAAAAGAAAAGTAGTATGGATTTTTTTTTTGTAAGATAAGAAATAGCAAACTAAATAGTAATACTTTTAAAAATACTCGGCTTTAACTTTAAAAAACAACAGTCATTTTTTTCAATTAATATTTTTTCCTTTACTATTAAATGTCCATTCAAAAACGTATTTGGCCGTATTCACTGGAGAAAGTAGCATGATGGACACATCACTATTTTCACAGATATCTTCAGAACAGATAAGAATGCACGACATTGGTATCTTAAAAACGGTAAGAGTGGTTTAAATTAGGAAAAGAATGCACTATTTAAAAAGTGACAGTGTCATTGTTTTTTAATATCCTTTCCAAAAGTGAAATTAGAAATATATTTCATAAAAAAACAATATTTTTTTTTATTTATTTTAGTATTATGTAATACTGTAAATAAATTATTTAAACAAAGATAATTTGGCATAGAATATAAATCGTTTCATTTTTTTTCCTAATTCTAACAAATTAAAATTTAAGTTTTATTTAATTTCATTACACGCATGTAACAAACAGAATAAAAATGCATAGCGAAAAAAAAAAATTGAAAGAACTGCCGACTTCTCTTTCGTTTCTATTTAATTGAATAAAAAAAACACTCGAGTAGGAATGTGTTGACTTGTTTATATATTATGTGCTTGTGTATGTGTTTATATTATACAACCTTGTGAGTGCAGAGCAGCGCTCGCGATACGGTAATAAAATTCAGTAAGTACATGCAAGCAGTTCATAGAGTCTCCGCAATATCTCTGTGGCAGCAGCTCTCGAGTCGAAAAATACGCCGAGAGCGTGACGCTAAAATGCCTACTGGTTGCCTCTCTATGTACACTAATTACTCTATGATAAAACTTACTCCCCTTTAAAAATAAACAGAATAGCATAAATAGGAAGACAGAAAGAGACTAATTGATGCCTCATAAAAAATATGATATTGCTTATGTGAAGTGTACATAATCAAATTAATAACTGTCGAAAATAATATTGTCGGTTTTCTTTCATATATCAAAATTAGCTTGATTACGATGACAGCCATCGCGTTATTGTGAATAATGCGTAATTTAAAAATAAAAGCACTCACACTGATTGCAAGCTGTATTCGTCATGGTCGTCCTCCAACAGAAGCCTTTGTTCGGCCAATTCCTTTTCCTCCCTCTCCCTTTCCCTTTCCGAATGTCTCTGCTGCAGAAGGTCGTGATCGAGCTGCCTGATTTCCCACTGTTCACGCTGGGACCGGTGGTGTTCCTTTAATGAAAAAATATATTTATATATATATATATATATATATATATATATAAAGTGTAGTAATTCAAACGAATATCTAAGAATTGAAGAAATTTCAATGTATTAATATATATTTTAAATTAAATAAAATGAAACAAAAATGATTCACACATTTGCAGTTATTTATTTACAACGAAATTAAACAAGGAAAATATCTGGCAATGATCAATAAAATTCTATCAGTCCCTTTTTTCAACTACAAAAATTACTTGCGCTGTAAGTTTTAGACATCTATTGAATTTTCGCATTTGAAAAAATGGGTTTGATCGAATTTTATTGATCATTGCCAGATATTTTCCTTGTTTAATTTCATTGTATTTTAAATTAATTAAATATAAGTGGAAAAGAAACATCTCTGATGGGATTTCAACCCATATCCATCAATTTCTAGCCAAGTGGGTCCACAGAGACATGTGCTATGAAATCTCCATTCAGTGCTTCAAGTTCACTTATATCTCAATTGTTCTTCAATTCTTAGATATAAATATAATTTAAAAGAAATATCTTTATCATAACCTTTATGTTAATACCAATAAGTGTGGGCAGAAAGACTTGTGGTAGAAAGCCCTTGTGAAAAGGAAACATTTTTATTTTTTTGTAAAAGAATGTTTTAAGTTTATTTAATGTATTCCTTTTTTTCAATAAAGATATTATAGTACTAATAATGATATTAATAAATATTTCAATTTTTTTGTTATAACAAGCTAGAAAGGGTACAAAATAAGTTCCTGCAAATAATAGTCGTCGGATGTTGATTATAAAGTATTAAAAATCAATGTAGATATCCAATCACTATTATCTCGAAGAAATTTATTTGATATGTGCTTCCTATATAGGATTCTAAACGGATTTATTGGCTGCTCGTTGCTTTTGTGTGATCTAGACTTTTGGTCTTCTTTATGTTGGTTGTTGATTATGGAGACTTTAATTATTTAAATAAAAATAAAAATAAGTAGGAGAAAGGACAACTATTTTTGTTTAAATACACTTTTGGTATCCTTGTAATATCTCTCTAACTAGATCGAAAGTTCTATTTCAAGAGAAAATGTATAAGACAGTATACTGTAATAATAATCCCGTTTCCACATTAAGACACTCAAAAAAAATTATTTCTTCGCCCAATTACGACCTTTATGCTATTATTTTTTGTCATTTCGGAGAACTTTGGCAGTGATTAATCTGGATACAACTTTTTAGGCTGATAAACTTCAATTATTATTTTTTTGTATATTCACTTACTTTGTCATAATTATATTTTAGTTAAATTAAATATTTAATTTATTTAAACAACTGTGACCAAGTGAATGAATATTCTTTCCTATTTACATTCTAGTTGTTATTATTATTTTTTATAAACACACTCAGTTTGTTATAAATATAAAAAATATTCCAAAGGGTAATTAAAATCAATTTAAGATTTTCAATCACGACTCATCCAGCAAACAGATGCTTGCTGTTAAATACAACGTTTGTGGAGTAATCTTACGCTTGGCCTCGAATATCCGGGAAACAACCACCGTAATCGATTGACGGAATTACAATATGTATGCAATCACGAAAATAATTATTTGATAATAAGTAATTGCTCTAAAATCAATTTTGGATTTGCAGTCGCGTCTCGTCCTGCAAGCAGATTGCTTCCGATTGAATACAAGGTTTGTGGGTGAATTAATCTTGGAGTTGGCCGCGAATGTCGGGAAACAAATATTTGGTGAAATTATAATGTGTGTGTAATCACCACAATAATTAATTATTCTAATTACACATACATACACATTTGTATTGCATTATTAAACTAAGATATATTGCAATATTAGGAATATAATTTTTAAAAACACTGTTTCATGTTTCTTGAAATTATTATTATTATACTTGCTATTATATGAATTGGACTTCCACTTTTTCTTATTTCGCATTCAAATCCAAAAATATGTTTCGTATATTCTAATATATCTTAGTTTTAGAGTCATGTGTGCATCGGAATGAAATAAACTGTGAGAGGTTCATAACATATTGTAACGAAAGTGAAAGAATCAACTGAAAAGAATGCTCTGGAATGTTCCACCGAGCGCGCACGATAAACGCGGCGTCATGGAAAGTTCTGGAAAAGTCAAGAAACCAGCACGCTATATAAGCGCGCGCTAGCGGCGAGGCGAGTCAGTCTATCACGAATGTCCGAGTGCGCATTATATAGTAGACAGTGTGATGTTAATAAATGTGTTAAGTGTACTCTAAATAAATAGACATTGTTTTACTTATTTACAAGTCTGATTAAACCCGATTTCGTAACAATATTCATCAGTCGTGTGGAGAAAAAACAATATTTTTAAACATTCTGAAAGAGTTAAACAGTGACGAAAAAAAAAAAGAAAATTTGAGTTATTATTTATTGACCCTTTACGTATGCGATGAATTAAATATGTTTTTAATAGTACATTTATTTGAAATGTTATCGATGTGAAATTAGAACAGTGACATTTACGTAAATATTTTTAGTTTTTCATTAGCCAGATTTTTTGTTTTATTGATATAAAAAATAAATAAAATAGTACACGACATAGTAAGTAATAAATAAAATAATTTTGTGAAAGCAGTATGTAAACATTTTGCTTCCTTATTTTTTTAGAGCGTTTAACATTTTACATTATTTCTCCATATGCCGATATATACACACTGGCCTGATAATAAAGCAATAGAAATCTGGATGTAATAATAATAATTTAATACTTTATATGGTTAATAACTGAGGCTTAAACTTTGTTATACATTGTTTATCAAATGAATAAAACACTTTAAACTTTATTAACGAAAATATTTGATTTCTTTTATAACAAATGATCTTCTTTATGTTGGTTGTGAGGACTTTAATTATTTAAATAAATATAGCTGTCTTTTGTCCTACTTATTCTTTATTAAACCAGATATATTTAGATATTATTTTTATTTAAATAAATAATTTCGAATTTAAACGCGAATTAAAAAAAAGTGGAAGCCCAGTTAATATCACGAGTCGATCATTATTATAACTGACTTAATAGAATTCATAAAAAAATTGATATATTTGCAAGTGATGGGAGTAACAGAGAGAGGCCATAAATCTTTTTTGAAAATGAAAAGGGTACTCAGACCCGTAATAATTCTCATAACCTCAAGGGGGAAATGGGAAAACGCCCCTTTTATGCTCAATTAAACGGGAAATGTGGGATCGGCGAAAGTGCGCCCAACTTGATATTGCTAAATTACACTCGCGAGGAATTATTTTAATAGTTCTGTTTATTACGTGTAGATATGTCATAATAACCTGGAGATTAAACTCACGATAGAATTTATAGGATAACGGTTAAACAATTCGATTTTGCTTGTATACCTTATACACAATTAAATAAAAACAATATTTATATATATATATATATATTAGATATATATATTCAATGACCCTTTCTACCCATATGGGTGTAGGGTTTTTTTATAAATAAATATTTTTAAAATACTTTTGTAGCATTAGGTTTTAATTTGAGTTATCTGAAGTTGTTTTAATGCAATAAAGTAAACAAATTCAGTCCTTACTTCACTTTTTTATCTTTACTTATGTAACACAATTATTTTTAATACTTATGTTTTTTTTATATTATTTTCAATTTTTATTTGGTAAATAGTTGTAGTTTGTAAAATGGTTTATCCGTCAATTAAGATTTTATTTAGTTATAACGTAAGTCACGGCATCAAAAAGAGAAATTTAATTTACAAAAATAAAAAATATTTTAAGGTTTTTTTTTTAAATTAAACATAATAAATGGAAGACGACGCAAGCGCCATCTATTGCCTAATTTCATGTAGCATGAACATGGCGGTTGAACATTTTATTAAACACTTTAAAAAAATGTGTCCTTTATTCGAGACAATTATTTCGCACACTTTTGTGGCTTCTTCAGGCCAAGCTTCTTGAAAGTGTAATTAATTAAAAAAAAAAAACTTAAAATGTTGTAAACTTTCAAAATTTAACAGCCTTAACAGTTAAAATTTAATAAAATCAATTAATAATTATTTACAAATTCTTTTTATTTAATTTTAAATAAATATTAATTTTCAGGCTGAAAGACCTTTGGTCGATAGCCAGTTTGTGAATTTTGCTTTATTGTAACAGACAGTATTATAACATATATTAAAATGTAAACATACACCTCATTATACAAAATTCATAAATAAAGATATTTATATATATATATATATATATATATATATATTAATTTTCAGGTGGAAAGACCTTCGGCCGTTAGCCATTTCATGTAATATATGTGAACATAAATCTACAAATACATTGTAAATAATTATCTAAAATATGTATAAATGTTACATGAATAAAGATGTTTAGTTAGTTATTAATTTTATATATCAAAATATATAAGATGAATGCGATTTTTCAAAAGAATATCAAATAATTCTTTAATTTTGTCGGCGTTAACTTGGTGGTACATTTTCAATATAGTATATAAAAAAGTAATTTTGTTTTCTTTATATAGAATATCAAATATTTTCTCACACGAATAAATAAGATATAATTGAAGTATATTCTGATCTTCAATTACACCTTTGAATCATTAAAATTAAATCTACAGAAAATAAGAACATTTTGATATTAAGTATTATTTATTATATAACAGAAGCATAAATATGAAAATTAATGATAATTTAATCGAGATTTGATTGGTGTACAATATACTGAATTAAACTTCTCTCACTTAAGTTTTCCACACACCTACCTAATCAAAATATTTCCCCAAAATAAAACGTAAATATAAAAACATAATAAAGAATAATAATAAAAACGAAATATAAAACGCAAACGAATAAATTATTAGAGAGAGCCGGAAAGACCATTAGTCGATAGCCAATTGACAGTCTTTTACAATATAAAATAAAATAAGTGTTGTATTACGTCTGTCATTAAAGATTATGTATATATTTTAGAAATATATGTGTATAAAACAACCCTTAAAGCTGATAGCATAAAAGATTTGTATTCACTTGGTCGCAGTTATTAAAAAAAAAAACATTTAAAAATAAGTGATTAATAAAAATAAATAATTATTTCCTCTTTAGTTACTGCAATTTTGACGTAAACACTTTAAAAATGTAAACATCCATAGAAACAACTACTCCCCGGAAAAATTGCCCGCTGGATACTGTACTTCACAACAGACATTTGCTACATTTTTTTTTTAATTGAGAAATTTTAATGCAAATAACAAACGTTACGACATAATCCCATTTGTAGACACGCGATTCGTGATTTAATTCTCGTCAGTACAGCTTTGCCTTCTCAAGTCTTAAAGTTGTAAAAATCTTATTATTATTAAAAGTGCCGTCTTTTATTTTCGAGAATATTTAATGCAAAGAACTAAAAACGTTACGTAATAAGACTCTTTGTAGACACGTGTTTCGAGTTTCATATCTCGTCAGTGCAGCTCTGTCTTCTAATCGCTTAAAGATGTAAAAAGTGTTATTATTAGGCAGAAAGACCTCTGGTCGATAGCCCATGACAGACTACTAACACAATTGTACATATTGTTATAATAAATTTTGTAACTTTTTGTATATATGTTTAATGCAAAGAACAAAAAATCGTTAAGACATATAAGACAATTTGTAGACACGCGATTCGTGATTTAATCCTCGTCAGTACAGCTTTGCCTTCTCAAGTCTTAAAGTTTTAAAAATGTTTTTTTTTTGTGGCTGTGGAACGGGAAAATTCTTTTACGGACAGAGTATCGGACTCCTACCAGATTTTGTCTGGGAGACTACCGACTAAAAACCCCTCACTTTACCGGCTTCGACTACTATGGTCATTAGCCAGCCGGTCAGATC
Source organism: Philonthus spinipes (assembly GCA_963082785.1). NCBI lineage: Eukaryota > Metazoa > Arthropoda > Insecta > Coleoptera > Staphylinidae > Philonthus > Philonthus spinipes. The sequence continues at coordinate 26,348,069 of OY720300.1, read as the reverse complement.
TAAATAAATGCATTGATTTTTTAGAGTATAGCACAATCAGGCATTGCCCAAATAAACTTAAAACTAATATCACAGCTAACCTAAACCTACTAAAAATAAAATAAAACCTAACCATAAAATAAATGCTCAAAAGCTAAATTATTTATAATTAATTAATTATTTTCAAGTTCTTTTTTTTAATTTATATTTTTTATACTTGACAGCAATTTAAGCCTTATAAACGATATCAAAAACTTACTCTCTGTTTGATTCAGTACACGACCTCAAATAATTAATTACCTGCTTCAAATGCTAACCATGATGCCAATAAACAGCGTTTACAGCAGACACTAATTGGAAACTGAAACCTTCCGCGTGGAAACACTTTAAAAAGTTTGTTCCTTATATAAAATGTTATTTCGTACTACGTTTACGAAGCACTATCTCCACGAGTGAACACTACTAGAATACTATCAAACACCGAACTCCAGTCGGGTTAGGGGTGTGTCGGCCCCGGAGGTTTTCCCTCTTTTTGGAAAATTTCCAGGTCATCCGGAGTTGTAAATATTTCGCTCCATTCCCTACTGTCGGATAATATCCCCACAGATAATCAATATCTGAAATATATAACTAATTTTTCACTTTTATTGTATACATGAATAATTTTAAAATAAACTATTTAAACAATGATATTGACGGGCGGAAATATCTCTGGTCCTCTGGTACACATATATTTTAAATAAACTAAAACTTTTATTCTCAATCTTTCATTAAATGCAAAATTTCAGATATCCTTTATTCACAAGATTTATTAAAACTAGATGTACATCCCGATCACGATGTGACCATTATCAATGTCAAAAGATTTTTAATAATAATAAAAATATTTTTTAAATCATAAATATATAAAAAAAAATAAACAAATGATGAACTCAGTTATCTATGGAATAAATATTTGCTATAATTTAATTGAGAAAATTTAATAATATCTTACCTTGACGGCGGCGTCGTAGTCGAGCTGCCTCTGCTCCCTGGACGTGCCCCTTTTCTCCTCTTCGAGCTGCGACTGCTTCTCTTTGTCTTTGGTGCTGGTCGAGCTTCCCGCCCCCGGTGGCGGGTACGATATCCAAAATTGATGGGCCAGTTTGGCTTTCCTGTCGCCCGTTAGCACACCTTCGCGAAACAAAGAAAATTTCGTCAACGCACGTAGGGCAAACAAACGCATCTTAATGCGACCTCACGGAACAAACAATCTGAATATACAACATTTAGATTAATTAGTGCTGATAGGGATTTTAAGCCGCATGCAATGTATTTCCACTCAGTTTAAAGCAGTTATAATTTTAATTGTTTTCTAGATTCAAAAGAAATTAAATAATATAATACTAATAATATATCTTTACTTTAATAAAAGTGTTTAGAATATAATAAAAATATAAATATACCAACTTAATTAATAAGCATTTTCAGGAAAAGAAAATTGGCACATCAAACAAAATTAAAAATAGAACATTCCACTCATTACAGGAGATTAAAACTGTCGGAAGAACTTAAGAGAAAGAATGAATATATGATGGAAGCTTTAATGCATAAGAAAACTCCTATTAAATAAGTTTGATTGTATCATCATATTTTGGTTTCTGAGGTTAAACCATTTCCCAACTTAAATAAAAAGAATTTAAAAATAATTTAAATAGAAAAAAATAATATAGAAAAGAAAAGAGTTCACTTGGTCACAGTTTTTTTTAATAAATTAAATAAAAATGATTTGAAAATAATTAATAACATTATTTTCAACATAATATTTTCAAATCATTTATTATTTAATTTAATGTAATCTTATGATTCTATTTGCTATCTTTTCTTTTTAACAAAATGTTTAAAATAGCTTGCGCCAGCTGTAACACGTCCCCAAGAAAATTTAATTTATACAAGGACAATATTTCGTGTTTGCCTGATAACAATTTAGGGAAGGGCTGCGCCGGATTTAAATCAGAAACTAATTTAGCAGAACGCAACCCTTGAATTAATCAGCCGTCCAATAATTTACCGTTGGCAAATTCAAACCCCTTCCACGAACACACCGCTAAAAGCTGGCGCAATATGCAATCTATATTTATCCAGAAGGGAGTGAATACGCGTGTAGTAGGCGAGCAATTTATTTTACTAAATTTGCAAACACTATTATTTAACACTGAATAACTTAGGTTGAGTAATGTGAAGTGTTGGGTAATTTTTTTAAAGTGAAGTAAGGAATTTTATTTTCAACTACATCACTATTATTTAAATTACTCAGAAATGATAATAACGGAATAATTCTTTTGGTAATATGTAAATAAATTTTGTACATATTAAATAGGTATATGGCTGACAGACCGATGGTCGATAGCTATTTAGTAAGAAGATTAAATAAAATGTATTATACTTAATGTAAATTCTACAATGAAGATAAATGGGTATATTAATAGAGATAGAGCAATGTCTTTATTACCAGACTTATAGAGAATATTATAAACATACATTTGTATTTATATAATATTACAGCGTGTTTAACTCCATCCACTGCTTGGGACTAAGGGTGGGATTTTGCCACCCTACATAAGCAGGCAGCGGACCAGCATTTGTACAATATTTTAATAGTCAGCGTTGACTGGAGTATTTATAACAAGATATTCACGTCCAATATCCACGGGATAATCGGAATATACTGAGTTCTGTACTCACATTGTTTAATTGTAATTGCTACGATAAGCGATTAAATAAGTGAGAACGAAGAGTTTTTTATTTAATTTTCTTTCGGATATGAAATTTTTATAATTTTGATTAAGCGAGGAGGTATTTTAAGGATATTACATTTATACAGCAGACCCCGGTGTCATACTGAGTCAAAAGCTTTAGAGATATCAAGAAATATCTTCGAGGTGTGCTATTTGGCAATTTAATATGAGTAAGGATAATGATTGGATTGTAGATCGGTGTGAAAGAAAACCAAATCGGTATATTGGGATAATATTGGAGTTTATCTTTTATGAGAGACATTTATTAATATTTATTAAATATTTTGTATAATTTTAAAATATCCACTAAACCAATATTTTTATCCGCCCCCGGCTGTTTATCCTTAATTTCCAATTAAATTGAAAAGGGGAACAGGTGCCGTAGTTAATTGCCTTCGCCCATTTTTCCGCTCAGGGGACAAAAGGACGCCACGAGTTCTGAAAATAATAAAAAAAATCGATGCCTTGCTTCCTCCACCGGACACCATTTAACTACCCAGGAAAACGACCGGGCTCCACTCATTTCCTCTCACAAATCGACATAGCTTAATTAACAGAAGTCCGGAACTTAATTTTTCCCCGTTAAAATGGAAGATATTTACAAACAAATGGTGAATGCGCCGGGCTCTGTTATTTATACAATATTGTAAGAACCTGAGTCTACTTGAATATATCAGAAAAGGTGTGTAAACATTGGAAGAATGTTTTCATATTTTATAAGAAATTAACTAATACGAAAGTAAACATTCTGACAGTTGATGTATGTCATTTAATGATTATTTTAGTACATTTTGAAATTAATTTAAAGTATTTAAATATAATGTTTTGAATATTACAACGCTAGCGCTAGATCCAAAAATAAGTATAATAAAAATTTAAAAAACAGGCAATTGATATTCATTCAGACAATGTGATAACAAAAATTTGCAAAATTTATAATAACAATATGTACAATTGTGTTAGTAGTATATCATAAGCAATCGATCATCATTTATTTCCACAATAATTCTTTGTTGCGTAAAACAGGAAAAAATATTTTTGTATATAGAATTATAGCGAAACTTTTATATATAATTCTCGCAAAACTTTCTGCGAGAATTCTTGTATATGTAAAACGACCCTAATGAAAGAAAGTATGGGAGCCGGCAATAAGCTCTGTAGAAAATAAACAAATAAGAAAGTAAACATTTTAACATTGGAAATGTATTGTTTAATAATTGTATACACATTTAGTGAAAGAAAATTAAATTAAAAATATGGCACTTAGTAAAACTATTTCCCTTTTTCAACTAAAAAAATCGTAGAAAAAAGCAAAACAATTTTATTAAGAATTAAAATTTTGATCAATTATTTCGCCCAGTTATCAACCTATTATTAATTGGTAGAATTAATAATTCAGCCACTTTTCAAGTTTCATTTTAATTATACTCGAACTTTATTGACATTTCCTGTCGTAACGACTGCGACCTCCTATAACATTTATGCGGCGACAAGAACTTTTCCGTAACTGAACTCCACAAACAACCTGTCTACTCAAATATGCACCGATCCAATGCTAGATTAATTTACTAACGTAACGAGCAGCAACAATATAAATGTAAAAACTTATTTGTAGCTAGTTCGAGTTATTCGAATGATGTTATTTTGTTTTACACAACAACAAAAAAAAACAAAGCACATTTTTAAATTGTTTATGGAATACCAAATTTTCTGTTTATAAATAGATATTATCCTAACTAATTTGGAAAGAGACACGATTTCGTATAAAATTTCAGATAAGTACCCCGTAGCCCCATCCTGCATAAACCAAAGAGAATTTCTTGTAGCCAAAGCTAACATTTCAAATTAATTTTCCAAATCCATATTTAAAAAATCTAAATATCTTTCTGAATATAAACTCTGCAGAATAATTTTTCTATTCGATTGTGGGTTATCAAATCAAATATTACAATTACACATATAATTAAACTAAACACAATTATTAATTGATGTAAACTTATTTATTATTATTATTAACCCGGCGCATTTGCCAATTCTTCGTAGCAAACAACTTTGTCTAAAATATATTGTTTATATTGACATTAAAAATCCAATACGATGTTTTCGACGACTGTCTGTGGGGAAAATACAAACATTTTTAACGTCAATATAAACAGGCCGTTTCACATAAAGTTATTTATCATGGAAAATAGTATTTCGACATAATTGTGATTAAGAATATCAGGGAATATTTTCAATAAATAAAACAAAACAAAAAACATAATAATAATTGTAGCACGTACAACTCGCGTTTTGGCTTCACATATTCCCTTTATGTTTTCCCCATTCTTTATTCCCCAGTACTCTGGCCTAATTACTTTTTTTTCAGCTGTGAAAGTTATCCGTATTCTGCTAGGAATACAAATGCGAGTGATTAACATAATTCTCATATTTGCTGAAATTCATGTGGGAAGCGATGACCTCATTAAAAAAAAAAACGGGACCTAATTTCATGAGAGCCTTGCTTTTATTATATGCTGATGTAATAAAAGTGGTGAAAATTTGTTTATAATTGTATTGTGTTATATCTAAAAGAATTTAAATTATATGAATCGGATTTTAATAAATGAAACACACTCCGTTTAAAATTCCTTGCTACAAAATATCGGATTTTAATAACCTGCTTCAATACCAAAAATAATCCATAGAGAAGTACATGATTATATAATCAGTCTTAAATATTAAATATACATGAATTAAATTGAAAAAAAAAAAAAACTCCAGTCAAATCAGATACATAGTTTTTCCGATCTAATTTATCGAGACATGGATGTATACATAAAAGCCTTAAAGAATGTTATCCTCAATGAATGATAAAATAACAAAAATCCCAAGCATTGTGTCCAATAATGTATGTATACGACATTTGTAATTCGGAACATGGACCCGCATCCACAAAAAAAATCCTTCCGATTCTCCCTCTTCCGTCGTTCAGATTAAAATGCCCTCTCTTATCCGTCGTCACACACAGCCGTCGAATGGATGGTTTAGAAGTTACGTGTCTTTTTTGCAATGCGGCTTGGGAATTGGGTTAATGCTAAACCGTTTAAGGGCTGTAAGACAAAAGGACGGTTGGGATGTATGAATAATATAAAGGAGACGAGTCCGGGAAATCTAGTTCAAGCTCAAGGCAGCAAGCAGAAAGAATAGCATTTTTAAGAATAGGAAGAAAAAATAAGATATTTATTTAATTATATTGTAATAAATGTGAATAATCTAATAATAAAATAAATAAAAAGACAAACGAAATTAAATAACTGTAAATTGGCAACAGATGTGAAGTTTAATTTGAACATATTAAAATCTTACATCTGTGGTCAAGAATTTAAAATTATTTATAAGATAAATATGAATAGATTATTAAAAATCAACCAATACAACAAATAAAACATAGATTAGATTGAATAACTTTAAATTCTCTTGAAAATGGGCTAATAACCCGAAACTAGTCGATAATTTAAAGTTATTCAATCAATCTATATTTAATTGTTTTATTGGTTGATTTTTAATAATCTATTCATATTTATTTTATACAATATGAACTACGAATTTTTAAATATTAAAACCATTAATAAAATTACTTAATTTAATTTGTTTAATTTTATTTATTTTATTATTAGTGAATTTATTCACATTTATTAAATGTGATTAATATACCGATATGAAGATGGCCACGAATTTTCCCGGCGCCCTCACGATAGCGAAGCTAATTTTAATAATTTAATATAATACATGACCTACAGCAAAGATTTAATGAATGAGATTGCAACGTATTAGCAATTTTATTTATGACATCGTTAAACTTTTCCGTTTTATCAATAAGAATACATGTATCTGTTATATCCATTGATAATGATCACTTTGTGATCGAAATATTCATTTGGAACAAGTAAATATACAGTGAAGAAAAGTTTACAGTCTTCTTATTTAAAATAAAAATACAATGCGAATAAAACTTTATGATTATCAACTTTGAAAAAATACGTTAAATTTTGCTAGAGAAAAAAAAAACGTAAAAAATACAGGAGTTCTCTCAAAAATGTTATTTGTTTATGAAATTAGCAAGAAGAACCTGTCTTTATTTAGAATCCGTGGCTGGAAAAAAAAATATAAAAAATAAATAGACAAGTTCTGGCAAAAATGTTAATTGTTTAAAAAATAGTAGGCTATTTATAAGCTATGCAAAAATAAATAATCTAAAGTCCGGGCAAAATTGTCTATTTTAACATCGAATTGCACTTTAATTTGTATGTATGCTGATTGATAAATCAGAAAAAGTTCAACAATGTCTTTAATAAAATTACTAAAATTCTGCAAGTTAATTAATAATAATAATACGTCTTTATCGATCATAGAAAAGATATTTTACAATTTTTATAATAAAAGCAGCAGGCGAAGTTCAGTTATTCTATGTCTATTAACTGTTCTTCCAATTAACCTGAGTAATATTAATAGATTATTGCATAGATGGTTCGTACAAATAACATTTAATTCAATAAAGTACAATTTAAAAGTAAGTGCGGTAAATCTTTGGTATTGATAGTCGATTACATTAAATAATTAAAACTCTCTTGGTTATGGTGGACGCCGGGAAGAAAATCTGTGAATATTTTGGGCATGGTGGAAGCGCCGGGAAGATCTGGGACTGCAGTCACGTTTTTTTTTCAGAATTTTAATCGGTGATTAAAAAATATTTAAACATTGTTAATTCTTATTATAATAAAAAAATATATTAAAAATCTACTAACATTTTCAAGAGAATTCTCTTGAAAATGGGATAATAACCCGAAACCAGTCAAGAATTTAAAATTATTTATTAATGTGAGTTTTCATTAGTTTTATTGGTAGTTTTCTTTAATAACTAATTCATATTTACAATAATGTTTTTAAATATTAAAAAAAATCGTCACGTGAAAGGGTATAAGGATTCGGGAAGAAGCAAAATTAAAATTATTAATAATATTTATTTAAATTAAATAGAAATTATTTCAAAATAATTAATACATTATTTCCACATCAACTTTGTCACTTTTGACGTACGTTACGTAAGTACGTTAAACAAATGCACATTGCGTTATGCAATATTTTATTAATATGCAGCAGCAGGTGTACATTATGTAATTCAATGTCCGGCGGGGTATTTGTTTTAATGTGCATTTGTTTAACTTCCTTTGCAGAGAATGCCTGGATGAGGAGGAGGAAGAAACAGTATTCCATTATCTAGAACAATGTCCTGCTCCTGAGGGGAAAGAATTAAGTACCTCGGTTTGTACTATGTAAATGAGCTGGCAGATCTCCCACCTATTAAGGTGAATGACCTGATCAGTTTCATGAGGTGCTCAAATTGGATTGTATAGAGGGAAGGATGTACATCTCTATGGTATAACAATGGACCCTATGGGCCTAAGTGAACAGTCTTAGGGCTGTTGCCATTGTAACCTAACCTAACCTACTTACGTAACGTAAGTCAAAAGTCACAGAGCTAAATGAGGAAATAATTTATTAATTATTTTCAAATCATTTCTATTTTAATTGATTAAATAACTGTGAACAAGTGAGTTTATATTTATAATATTTATTTAACTTTAAGGACCTAAGGGCAGTGCCTGACGTCACATTTAATATTTCACACAGGAAAATAAGTCAGAGCATATTTTCAACTTGAGATCGGCTTTAATGGGTAGGCTTTCAGTCAACGCCTGACTTGAAGGAGTCCCACACTCCTTACGTAACTAGATTTCCTCTTCTTCAGAAACATTTAATAATATTAAATTATTTCCTATTTAATTACAAGTATTGAAAATATTAATTATGAAATATTTATAATCAATTTATTTAATACCACCTTGAGAGTTTTATTTAATTAACTACTCAGTATTCTGTAATTTTTTCGCAAGAGCAGAGCTCAATTAAGTCAATTAAGCCCGTAATTACGAACACAATCTCTTTTGGCGTTAATTAACAAACCAACTTCAAAGCGTTCTATTCAGATGAAAAACAAAGTGAACGTATTCATTCATCTTCGGGGACAAACTTGCTATGTGGAGAAATTCCGATAATTACGTTAGTTCGCGCTAAAGCTCCGAAAAGCGAGATGGCAGCTCGCTGGAAAAGGGGTGCAGTTAGTTAGTTATTACTTGTTCATGCATTTTCTGGAACAAGGCGATCGGGATTAAGTATAATTTAAGAAGTTTGTTTCAAAACTCATTTTATTAAATTATTTTTTTAATAATAATAATAATAGAAAAAAAAAGATTTTGTTCACGTGGTCACAGTTTTTTTTAATTATAATAAAATATAAATATTCATCATCTTATAAGTGTGGTTTAATTTTTTTTTACATTTTTGATAATTTATTTAAACTTTAAACAATGTTCTTGTAGGAATTGGCTATCGGCGGGAAACCTTTCAACCTATAATACGATTTATTTAAATGAATAAAAATAGCCCATGACAGACTACTAACCCAATTGCACACAACTGTAATATTAACAAAAGAATTATATATTCAAAAAGTGAATAATTTCATTAATCAAGAAAATATAATTAATTTAAAAAAAGATCCAACAATTAAATATCAAAGAGAAATTAAACAATTTCTATCAAAAAATTCAATTTTTAATAAAAATGATAAATTTAATATAATAACAAAAAATCCTATTGCTCCAAAACTTTACGGTTTAATTAAAACTCATAAAACAAACCTACCAATCAGACCTGTTGTTTCATATATAAATTCACCTTGCAGAAACTTAGCTATCTATACTAGTAAATATTTTAGAAACATTACAAATTATAAATCAAAATATAGTATTAAAAATAATATAGATTTAACAAATAAATTAAAAGATTATAAAACACCTTTAAATTCAAAAATAGTTTCTTTTGATGTAACAAATATGTTTCCTAGTATTCGTTCAAGTGAATGTGTTAAAATTATTAAAAATATTTTAGATAAAAATAATATTAATCCAATTATTAAAGAAGAATTACTTTCTTCTTTTAAATTATGTATCGATCAAAATTATTTTCAATTCAATAACATTTATTATAAACAGAATTCTGGATTGGCAATGGGATCTCCTTTAAGTCCATTACTAGCTGATATCTACATGGATACATTAGAAGAAACAATTTTTAAAAATCCACTTACAAAAAAACATATTAAATTTTGGTATAGATATGTTGATGATATTATTGCGTGCTTTGACGGATCTGACGAAAACTTAAATTCATTTTTAGAATATATCAATTCTTTAAACCAGCACATAAAATTTACTTTAGAAATTGAGTTAAATAAAAAGATCAACTTCTTAGATTTAACTATTATACACACAAACAATCAGATACAATTTGAGATTTATAGAAAACCAACCAGTAACAAAAATACTATCCCTTTTGATTCATTTCACCCCCTTTGTCAAAAATTATCAACATATTATTCTATGATCAATAGAGCTTTCAAAATTCCACTATCAAAACAATCATTCAATAATGAATTAAATTTAATAAGAAATATTGCTGCAAAAAATGGTTTTCCTTATCACATAATTCAAAAATTAATTAACAAAGAATTCAGAAAGAAAGCACTTTTTGAAATTTATCCAAAAATTAAAGAAAACAATAAAAAATATTTAACTTTAACTTATTTTGGAGAAATTTCAGAAATAATTGCAAGTATATTTAGAAAAAATAATTACAAAATAGGATTTAGAAGTAAAAATAAATTAGGTAATATATTATATAATAGAAAAGATAAAACAGAAAAAATTAACAAATCTGGTATTTAGAAACTTATATGTTCTGATTGTAATAGTGTGTATATTGGAAAAACTAGTCGAAATTTTAATATAAGATACAATGAACACTTTAGAGCATTTAGATTAAATAAAGATTGTAGTACTTTTTCAAATCATATACTTACAAATAGTCACACTTTTCCAAATTTAAATGATACAAAAATCTTACATCATAGTGAAAAAGGTCAAAAATTAGATATATTAGAAGCAATCGAAATTTATTTACACAATAAAGACACTAATTCATCACTTCTAAATGAACAAGTAGATCTATTATATTCTTCACTTTATGATGTATTATAAATACTACTTTTCACTTTATTCTATTATTAAACCATATATATATAATCTTTATATTTCTATCAATGTAACAATCCAACTTATTTGTTATAATAAATTTTATAAATTTTTGTTGTCATAAAAAAGGGACTCAACTCCAAACAAATTTAATAGATTGAATTGTTGAGGCTTTTATTTGTTGAAACTCCATACTTATATAGATAGAATAAAATATTGACGTATATAGTTTAAAAATGACTTGTACATTTTATTTTCACTGACAAAGTTTCAAATATTTTTGAAACTATACACGTCAGTGTTTTATTCTATCTATGCTAATTTAATACAGTTATGGAACAAAACAAGTGTCATTCTTCACATAATACAAATAAATTTATTTGTATAAAGTGAAGAATAACACCTTATAATAAATTTCTTTTTAAAATTAAATTAATAATACCTTTTTTTATTAGCCAACGAGCCACCTAGAGTTTAATAATTAATGTGATTAATAATAAAATAATATCGTAATTATGGCTTAAAACTATAAATATACCCATGCTTTCCATAAACTGTTATTATTTCACTCGACTCAAATAAAACCACTGTTAACAAATATATATATATTTCCGAAAATATATGATTCATTAGTATATTCATATCACTCTGAATTTTATTTAAACAAAAATCATAAATGATGTAATCAGGCGAAGACGGTACGCTGTTAGATGTGAATATTAATCACAATCCTCGCAAGTTTTTACGTTTATAACTTCGTTTTTCGATCCTAATTAAAATACAGAACAAGAATGCGAGACAGAGGGGAAGGTTAATTAATTTAAGCAAGAGGAACTTAATGAGGGTGGCATAATTAGAAACATCCATCACGTTTACATGAGTATTTCCGAAACAACAAACAGTATTGTTTAATTGTTTTGAAAATCACATTAATCAACCATTTTTAAATATTGCTAAAAATAAGTAAATCAATGCTATCTGTTAAATAATACGAGACGGATTCCCAATGAGTCTATCCAGTCTGTTGCGACTAAAAATGAAGTTGGGCGATTTCAAACCACGGTTAATAGAGAAAAATCTAGGATTCGCTTACTCGAGGAACTATATTGTTTCCGGATGATGGTGTTTCATTCGGAATCTTCTAGTAATAGTTTTGTTAATTTTCTTTAAACCAAAATATTTTATTCTTGTAATAACGGTCGTCTGACCAAAACTGGTAAGTTTTTCTAAAATTAAAAAAAAGAAAACAAATAGTGAAACAATAACCAAGTGAATTAAATAAAAAGAATTGAAAATAATTAATTAATAAATTAAATAAAATGAAACAATGATGATTCACACATGCAAAATTTATTTAAATTACAATGAAATTAAACAAGTAAAATTTTGGCAATTATCAATGCCAAAATTTTCCTTGGTTAATTTTATTCTAATTAATAAATTATTTTCCCTTTAGCCAAATGTTTTATTCCTTTTTAAATCTTTAAATCTTAATCTTATCCTCTTTTACCCGTATTGGGTATCGAGGTTTGAAAATATTCTTAAGTTCCATTAATTAATTAATGGAAATGACATGCGAATCACAATTTAAAGCGAAATAAATTTACCCCTCAAGAATTTATTAAAGAACCCTACGTGTATTTTCAATGAGAAGCTTACCATAAATCATCATATTGGCTGCGAGTCTACACAGTTTAGTAAGCTCACCAAAAATTAATTCATTAAAAAAAAATAAACCACGCGCTTCCGTCACCCTCTTCTCTTTTTTTGTGTGCAAAAAAGAGGTGGATTAATTACATAATCCGTCAATTGGGAGCAAGAGTACAGCGAGTGCTGTTATGAAATATTTATCGAGTTCCGGTCCGGAGGGGGGAAATTTCATTAGTCGAATTTTACGCGGCCCTTGCGGTCTCCGAGAAAAGCTCAAATCAATTTCAACTTCTTCCGGGGAAAATAAGAAAGGGGAGAAAGGGGGACATAAAAAGTAGGAATGTTGAATTTCCCCGGAACTTATTTAATAAAGTCTGTTTACTCGAAAATAGCCGTCTGAAAGACAAATATTGTAAGAAAGAAAATTGCATTGTGTATATATTTTTAATTGTTTTACACGACTTCTATATTTATTTATTTACTCACGGAAAAAATCTATTTTACATAATACAATAAAGTGATACAATTTCAACTTATAATAATATATAAATGAATACATATCTACAAATATGGCAAATTAGAGAGTGCAACACACATGTATGCACTTGAGATTGGATATAAACTTAGAATACGAATTAACAAAAAGATCGAAATTTGGATTTATTGATAATTTATTTGACGTACGCATAAACCGAGAAAGTGGACTATTAATACCGTAGTTGGAATCGAATAAATTAATTGATGATTGGTGATGTTTGTCGGAAATAATTATTTTCATTGTTTTATTAAAAAAAAAACACTTGATTTAAGGAAGGATAAAAAAAGCGGAAAAAATGCGTATATACTAGAATCGATCTTTGGAGGGGAAAGGATGTTGAAGAGGGAGCGCTAAATCGAACTGTTGCATCTTCTGATTGATAGCCGAACCGGGAAATCGTCCAATAAAAAGTTTAAATTGAAAACGCTGCAATCTGGAGAGGGATATTTATTTAAATTACCAGGATAAGTGCATTTTCACGTGTAATTGGATGCTTTTAACGAGAAAGTACGGATATATTCCAGAAAGTTCGTCCCGCGCGTATAAAATTGTATATGAATAATTTAAATAGACAGTGTTGCAGTGGCTAAAACGAAAATAATTAATTATTCAGTTTATTTTATTTTTTAGAAATTATTAATAATTATTTAAAAAAATCCTGTTTAATTATTTTAAATAACTGTGATGAAGTAGATACAATTTTTTTTTTCTATTATATAAAATCCTTTAGGTACTTGCATCAATTCTGATCATTATTCCACTTTAAAAAGACACTTATTCAGAAAAATTGGTACAATATATATTAATCAAAATATTTCAATGGTTTCCTACAACTTTTGCCGATATTTCTTGCAACATGGCAATACCGTGTCGAAAGAAAGATGAAAGATGTCCAATCATCGATCCATTTTCGCAGTTCTTCGGCATTTTGAAAGAGTGTACCAGCCAAGCCATGCTGCATTGATCCGAAAAAGTGGTAATCAGAAAGCACTACATATTTTAACTACAATTCTTGCAACATATGACCGAGCTATGCCATCAAAAATATGATTTTGCATGTGTTATTTGATATTGCTGGTCTTTTGTGCAACAATACGTCATTCAATTTGGTCAATTAATGTCGGTAGACATCTGCAGTAACTATTTCGGTTAGATCTTAGAATCTATCCTACACCTGTTATTTTGTTGTGGAGGTTATGTCACTGATTTTCCGTATTTCCATCACAATAATAATCATTATTTTTATCATTATTTACACTAATGTTATACTTCAGCACGTTTTTATTGTGTTTAATAATAATAATAATAATAATAATATTTATTGCCCCACAGGAAATGTTCCCAATAACAAGACAATTATGTAAATAAAAATTGATGAATACAAATTAATTTTAAAAACATAATAAAATATACAATAAATACATTAAAATATAAAGAATAGTAGACTTACGTTAACATAGAGTAACGAAGGAAGACAAAGGATCACAAAATATATCAAGGTTTGCGGGCACTTGATTACAGATGTTACAAATAATACCTACAGGGGATTTAGAGCCGTATACAGTTTTATTAAATTCAACACGAAAAGTAACCTTATTTCTAGAATTGAAAGTTGGAGTATGCAAATCTATAAGTTTTAGTAAATCCGGGCAGTCAATATAATTATTAAGAAGTTTATATAAAAATGTTATACTTGATTTTTTACGTCTATGTTCAAGCGATTCCACGTTGAATTTATGCAGCAATAATGAATGATTAAAGCTGCGTTCAGGGTAAATTCCCTCAACTTTAAAATATAAGTATTTAAGAAATTTACGCTGAACGCTCTCAATTAACTCTATTTGAAATTGCGTCTGAGGATACCAAATTAAAGAAGCATATTCCAACTTAGAACGGACAAAAACGTTAAATAAGGATTTTAGCGCATTGGGATCGTTAAAATTTAGAGAATTACGATGAATAAAACCTAACGCCCTGAAGGATTCCTCAACTAGCTGTTGCACGTGGGGATTAAATGTAAACTTATCATCAAATACAACGCCCAAGTCTTTAAAAATGCTTACACGCTCGATTGTACAGCCAGAAACTTTGTAATTGTATTGAAACGCACAATGTTTATTTGTAAAGGACATAAATTTGCACTTGAGACTATTAAGTGTAAGATTATTGGTATTACACCAGTTAGCAATTGTATCAATTTGATATTGTAACTCTTGGCAATCAGAAAGTGATGAAATATTAGCGTATATTTTCAAGTCATCCGCATAGAATAGGTGTTTACAAGTTAGAAGTTCTGATAAGTCATTAATAAACAAATTAAAGAGCAATGGGCCTAATATTGAGCCTTGAGGAACACCAGAGGTAGGAAAGTATGTCTTAGACTTGAAATTGTTGACTGACACATATGTTTCACGTTTATTCAAATAGGAAGCTATCAAAAGTAGAGCATTCGAACAGAAACCAAAGTTACCTAATTTATTTAAAAGTAGATTGTGGTCAACTTTGTCAAATGCTTTTGTCATATCAGTATAGATAATATCAATTTGTCCAGAAGAGTCCAAAGTTCTAGAGATATCATGAGTAATAACAGCTAGATTAGTTGTAGTGGAGCGCCCAGGAATAAATCCATGCTGATTCGTAGATAAGTATGGTGCGACATGGCTAAATATTTGGAAATAGAGGGCTTTTTCAAATACTTTCCCAATATGAGATAATATGGCGATTGGACGATAGTTAGATATATTTCGTTGATTTGTTGTAGTTTTGGGAATAGGGCAAATTGATGCTATTTTTAGTTTATATGGAAATATTGATTTTCTTATTGATAAATTAAAAATAATCGATAATGGATATGAAAGAATAGATGCACAATCTTTTAATAGAAACGCTGGTAAATTATCAGGTCCAGATGAAAGTTTATTAGGAAGCAACTTTGGGTGTTTCAGGACAGTTTCAGTGGAAATTTCAAAGAAAGAAAAACAGGGATGGTTAGTGAAGATCCGAGGTAAGATGTAATTGGATACTGGTGAAAAAACTGATTTAAAATAATCTGAAAATCCATTAGAAATATCATCTGGAGTACTAAACAATTTGTCACCATAAACAACTTCAGCTGGGATTCTTGATAAACTAGATTTCTTAGAGTTAACATATGCCCAAAATCTCCTAGGATCCGTGGTTAGATCACGTTCAGTAGTTGAAATGTAGTTACTATATGCCGCGAGATTTTTCTTTAATGAGTTTAATAATTTCACAAGTAAACCACGGAGGGTATTTACGTTTCGGCACAAACTTTGTTTTTGAAATAAATTCACATATAGCGCTGTTAATAATACTATAGAAAGCATCAAGTGCAAGGTTGATCTTGCACTTGATGCTTTCTATATATTCAAGAAGAAAGTTCCAGTCAATCGATCCTAAAGAAACATACAAACTTAAATAATCGCCCTTTTTAAAGTTAAATTTTGTGATATTTTCGTTGATTGCTAACATACTAGTGTTACAGTTCAAAGATATTACAAGTGCAGGATGATAATTGTCTACTGATACCAGAGAGTCCGCTTCAAGCTGAACGTTACAATCTATATTAGAGTATATTACATCTAGTATATTATTAGAACAATGTTTTGTATTATTAATTCAACTTACAAATTAAGAGATCGATTAGGGGAATTTGGATTTTAATGTGATCCGTAGGAATAACATCTAAATTTAGTACACTTTTGGCCGCTATTAATACACCACCACCTCTAGATCTACCGGTCAATTCTCTATCACGATCCGAGCGGAATAGTTTATATTGGTTATTAATTAATTCACTGTTTTTCGCACTCGACGATAACCATGTCTCTGTAAGAAAAATAATGTCATAATCGTGCATAAAGACGTTGTTGTAAAGTTCGCTTAGTTTGGTGTTGAGGCCGCGGACGTTTTGGTAGTAGGCCCGTAAGTATCCTGGGGGCTTGGATCCTCATAGTTGTTGTGAAGTGGATATGTATGGAATACCATTGCGATAGGCAAGTTTCAAATTCGATTCACCATTTGACTTTCTAAGGAGCAGTTCAGACTTCAGTTTGTTATAATAATCAATTTGAAGTTTAGTTCTATCAGCATTAAAGATAATCTTATCATTCTTTGCCTTCACATTGCTACGAAGAACCGTATTGGCTATCGCCTCAGATTCAAAAATAATCTTTAATGGTCGTGGTTTCTTGCCTGTCCCTCCATTGCCCAATCGAATAATTTTCACAGGAGTAGCTGAGATATTCCTATTTTTAAGAATTTTAATTACATTAGCAGTATCCTCCTTGGACAAAACACCGGGTAATTCAGATGCTGGTTCGGCAAAATTGAAGAGAACAACATTGGTCACTTTATGGCGTCGATCTTCAAGCTCGTTGATTATATCCTCGTGTAGATGACCAGCGGTAGATTTTGTTGCGGAAATCTCCGATTCGACTTGAGAATATTTCGACTCTAGCAAAGAAATTCGAGAATCGAGGTCATCGAAACGTTTAGCAATAGTGCTTTTTATTTCCTCAGCAAAATGATTAAGTTGTTCAGAGATGAGTTTACGAATCGAGTCTAAAGTTAGAGGTACCTTAAAAGAAGAACACTTTGGGCAAGCCCAGTTGTGTTTAGAGGTAATTATATTCGAAATATCCGCATCGTTTAAGCCTGAGCATTTGTTGTGTATGTATTTACTACAACCGGCTGAACATTTCAAGTTTGGTGTATTAGGAGTAACTCCCTTCTCACAAATTCCACAGTAAATAACCATTTTTAATTAGAAAGATATGAGTTTTTAAAACAAATAAAGAAATGAATAAATATTTATATAAAAATAAAATAACACAATTAAGACAGGGAACACTCTCTTCACCTCAAAGGGCCGATTTTGAGGACTTAGTAACCCACAGGAAGACCACGGAAAAGGAGATTGTTATGTTGGCATTAGATATTTAGTAACACTTAAATATTAAAAGTATATATATATATATATACATACACACATTCATATATACATACACATATACACACACACTCAGATGAAAATTAGTTGACTTCGGTCGAAATAAATAAAAATTGAAAAAAATTGTGCGCAGTCTAAAGGTCGGTTCGAACCACAAAAAGAAATCAGCGAATGGAAATTTACCGTACTGTTTAAAATAATAAAAACATGAAAACGGACGCTATTATAAAACCAATTAACGTGTAATTTTCACAGTTTATGTAGTGTACCTGTACCTTAAGGTACGCCAAAAATCACAAATTTTATGAAGGTATTAACTACTTTTTGGGAACAATTATTTGCGCGTACACATTAACACCGACCGAAGACGATGAAAAAAAATGTTTAAAAGGTATTTAATAATTTATTTTTAACAAAACTACGTCAATACGTGCGTCATTTATTGAAAGAAGGTTCGACGGTGAACTTGCTTTTTTCGTTTTCATCTGTACATTAGTTCTCAATACATACCAGATGGCCAACGATGGCCTTTGTTATGGAACAACCCTTTTTAATTTACGCTTCCTATCTTGATAACCTTTCATTAATCTAACCAAGATCCTGCATAAATATCCTGTTAAATATACAAATAAAATCATAATTTAAATAATGGATTTTGTACGTCGAAAATGTAAGATAAATTATTGTTATGTAATTGTAATTGGTATTATACTTGCTGTACGTTCTTGATTTGAAACGTCTGCTTTGAGCGCTGTAACCTGGCCAACGTCACACTGAAGTATAGTATAGATTCTAGGATTGAGCCTCTCTTTCATTAGACTTTAGCAGCTCATAATACACTACACCTTGCTGATCTCACCATTTGCACAGCAAGACTTTCGCAATGAATATTCCGCTTCGGTGTCGATATGAATGGCTCTTCTGAACCAACCTATGGCTTTTTGCGATTAGGATTGCCATAGTAGATCCACACAAATCGCCAAAAAAAACTTCATTTTTGCCTGGCAAGCAATAAAACCGCAATATTGAATCAGTTGGTTGTCAATTTTCCGTCTATTGGATTTAAGGTGTATGAAGTATAAAATGAGATTCGCACATATTTGTGGAAACTACAACGTTATAATGAATGCTTTAAATATATCATTCTTAGAAAGTCGCAGAACTATTGCGGATCTATACATTCTTCATCGTATTATTAATAGGCAATTCTATTCTCCTGCCATTCTTGATGTCATTCAAATCCTTGTTCCCAAAATAAATGAGCTTAATAATATCTTATTATATTTAAACTCAAATGGTACTACACTTGTTAATGAGAACTCTATTACGGGATTATTAAAGTTCGCTAATTTCTACAATGACAAACATTGGTTTGATATATTCAATGCCCTTTACCACAAATTTAGAAACATTATTAAGAAATACATGAAAATTGTTCAATTATTTTGTATGCTTATTTGTTAGTTAATTTATATATTATGTTTATGTTACTAGCTAATTTATATATTATTTTCTTATTACCATTATGCTGTACTTTATGTAATTCTTTATTTATTTACAAATGTTGTTACCGTAATAAACATTTATTATTATTAGACAATTTCTTTGCCAATCAGATTTCACTTATAATCCCTTCTGTGGCGGTAAACGATTTAAATACCGTGTTAATATATATAACTGATCTCTAGAAATAAACGTAACAACAGAAACGTACGTTGTTTTATATTCTTTACACAAGAAACAGTAGTTGAACAATTCATTGAATGTATTAAAGTAATGAATGAAAATTAGCGAGCAAGCATCCTTGAGAGCCCTAACAAAAATCCGTCACTTCTGACATCCCTTATATTATATGAGGGATGTCAGGAGAGACGGAATCAACTCCTCTATGACACAATCCTCATAATTCCGATAGAGGAACGCCTTCAAACCATATCCGAAAAAATGCAAAAAATCCTCACAGGGTGATAAGGACTTCTGGCTACTCAACAGAAAAGATCTCAAACTATTAACAGGAATTCTAACAGAGCATGTCCCAGTAAAAGGAAACCTGAAAAACATAGGAATAATCACTGATGAAACGTGTAGATTCTGTTTTGTGGAAAGAGAAACAGATCCATCTCCTAGCGAGTCTTTAGCTCATGTAATACAAAGATTCTTGGGGAACTACTTCCCCACTCTTGAGAACTAAAATATTTCAAGATTAAAAACCGTTTAGGGTACTTCAAAAGAATAGATATATCCTGTGAGGTAACAAATTAAATTGTTTTGCGTAAGGGGAAGTACAAAAGATCTTTAGGTCGAAGTGCCACTACAGCCCCACATATCAAATAATAATAAGTCTATTCCTGTGGCTGATTGGAGAAAATCCTATACAAAAAGAAAACTATTCGAATTCATCATCGCATCATTTCACCCATTCACCCACTAACGACGGACTTACGATAAAACCATTTAATCAAGGCCTCGAGTCGATAGCCATTTGCCAGTAACAGGGACAATTACAAACGGATAATCTAATTACTGATATATTGTAAATAAATATTATACACTCTACATGTTAAAGTTCTGTCGATTAAGATATTGCCTCTCTCTCTATTAATTAATTTCTTTTATTCATTTTATGTTGACTACCCTTTACAATAATTACGGTAGAATTGAAAGAATTAAAATGTTTCAAAGTACAAATTTACATCTCTACTTTTATGTCAAATTTGTTTTATGAGTTATGTGAAGTGTTTTTGATAAAATGAAAAATTGATTCATTCCTTACTTCACTTTTTATTTGCAATTGCTAAATGTACATTTCTAGTACCATTTACTCATTATCAATAGTGAATGAGGTAAGGAACGAATCATTTTTTTATGTTGAGAATTGTTTACAGTAATAACTTAAAAAAGACACAGAATATAATTTTAAAAAATAAAAACGTATCATCTTATATTCCTTTAAAAAAGCACAATTAACAACAACAATGCATTATTCCGAGTGCATGCTGTCGTGTGCACGAAAGAGTGGACAGCGTGCCATTGTAAACAATGAAAGTCGTAAATCATGTTGTCTGTCTGCTGATATTAACGTCAGTAAAATGAGCAATAGTGGAAATATTTCATCCCCATCGATTTTCCATTTCCTTTCATCCGACCGAAGCCGGAATTATGAATGAAGCCTGTATACACCTCGTCGTTTTCCTGCCTATCGGTTTTTTTTATTGGCTTCGATATTATCGAAGAAAAATATCACAGAATTTCACACGTGCTAACCTTTCTCGGGAAAGTTCAAAGGGGAAATATAATAAAGTCTTGCATTTTATTATACGCGGGAGAGTGGTAATGAAATTTTATAAAAAAAGGAGGAGTTCAGGTAAAATAAGTTTCACGATAATAAAAATATTTTATTATAAAAGAAATTCACACAAGATTTGAATCAAATAGGAATTACAGAATTTTTAATAATAATAATAAAACTAACAAGAAAGCATTGATCATTGGTATTGGATGCCCTTTAACACATAACCTATCAAAAATAGAGATTGAGAAATGTGAAAATTTCGCTATAGAAATGAAAAACATCGGGAGATTTCAAATTATCGAAATAAAAAATTATGAGTGGGATTTATAATTTCTGTTAGTGAAGTTTACACAAAATATTTTACAAAAAAATATATAATGCATCGAATTGCCGTAAAACCTGAGCAAAATTATACAAAGAAGTGTTATTCTCCAAACATGCCACATAACAAGAAAAAATATTTTTAATGTTGACAGTTGCAGTGATGTACTAAAAAAATAATTATATTTTTTTTTTGTTTTGAGATGGAGAAATTACATTTCGATGCATACCAAGATAGTAACATTTTACGCAAAGATAATTTAAAATGTGCAATATTTTGATACAGGGTGAAAAATAATGTTAAATATGTAACTAAATGTTACTAAATCCATCCCAGATTACCAGTTCGGTTTCCTTCAACAACAAAAATCAACCACTCTTTCCCTATCCATTCTTACCTCCAATATGCAAATCACTCATCCATAAGGACGAAAAACTATGATTTTGCTCCTAGATATAGAGTAAGCATTTGATTCTGTATGGCATATTGGCCTCCTTCATGAATGTTTGCTAAAAATTCCGCGCCACCTAATTATTCGTATTTACAATTTCCTCTCCAGCAGATCCTGCCAAGTAAGAATACTTCAACAATGTTCCCACACACTCCCAATCTTACAAGGTATCCCTCAAGGTTCTCCCTTATCCCCACTTCTGTACAATATTTACTGTCACGAAATCTACAACCTGGATCCTACTCATTTTGATCCTTTCCTTTTATTCGCTGATGAAACCAGTCTTATCACCGGACATGGGTGACATGGCCCAACAATCTCTCCAAAAATCCTTTGATGCCATCCAAACACGGTACTCCAAATGGCGGATCAAAATAAACCCTTCGAAATCCCAACTCCTTATACCACATACAATATCTCCTCGATCTCCCACAATGTCTATAAATAACGCCACAATTTCCCCTCTCTATAAATACAAATATCTAGGCATCCTTTTTTTTAAACCCCTTTCCAAGAAATCCAAAATACAAGTAAAGGCTCGGTATTTTAGATCTCTTACTTATAAACAACAAGGCATAAGCTTAAAAACCGCAACCAAAATATATAAATCAATCATCCCCATCCCATATCCAAATTACGGAAAAATCCTCTCTATGAATCCTCTCAAAACTTAAGCAACTCTTCACAATCCTTCCAAAGAATAGCTCTATGAAACAATTCAAATCACTCCCATATCCCAACGCTTAATAAACCTACCCCAAAAATTTGCAATGAAACCCTATAACCAATCCATCCTGACAAAATTTTGTATCCATCGAAATTTAAATACCCCGTTCCTCAACATTCATGAAATCATTAGAACACCGCAAGACAATTCAGATAGCTAGCACAGATACTTTTATTGTAAATCACCGTAAATTCAGACAGGGCAAAAAGACCCCAGATCGATAGCCCGTAAGTAGATATAAATGTATGTATAAGCTTATGTAATGTTGTTGTTAATTCTTGTTAAGTAAATATAAATGTATTATGTAATATTGTTGTCTTAATAAAGATATATATGTGACTACTCAAACGGACGTAATATATTTTTTTTAAAGACACCTTATAATTTTCTTTTTATTATTTTTATATTTATAAGTATATTTATTTCTTTATAAAAACAGTTTTCGTTGCGAAAACGCCTCTGCGTGAAATTTACGTAACCCGCATATAAATTTAAATCCGGAACAACCCTCTCGCGCGCTTTCGCCCTCCCCGAAAACCGATCCTGCTTTCGCAACTGTCGATACCACATTTTCCTTGCAGTGAGGTGGAGCAGAAAAAAAATTCTTTAAATAAAATAGAAATAGAAATTGTATGTGTATATTAGAGCGAATGACGTTTCTAATATTATAGACGGTTATTTAATTCATTATGGACGGGAAATAAAAAAAAGTTTTATTATTCATAAGTTAAAAGACACTCGTAAAGCGCTGGTCATGTAACATTGATTAACTAAATTTAGTGTTGCTCGTAAATAAATAAACACTCCGAAACTATATTGATTTTGGCGTTGATTAAAACCGTCAACAACAAATACATTATATTAATAACATTGTTGGTTTGAATACGCTGGTCATTTAATATAAACGTTATCAATGTGTTTACTTGTGGGAAAATTATTTTTAACAAGAATTCTCTCATGTAATAAAATATGACCAAGAACTTTTTTCCTCGAGAATGTTTTAATTTTTTTATAAAAAAAAATAAACTAGAAATAAAAACAACCATACGCTATAGGTTAGGTTATTCTGACAAATTTAAGATTAACAATAATGATAGGTATCTAATGGTACCACACACCTATCCTGACTTCCCAACAATAATGAATTTATACAATTTAATATTATTTAATTAAATAAATTTGTTAATCTTAAATTTGTCAGAATAACCTAACCTATAGCGTGTGATTACTTTTATTGCCAATTTAATTTTTTAATAAAAAAAATTTAAAATACTTTAGAGGAGAAAAATCCTTGATCATATTTTATTACAGGAGAGAATTCTTGTTAAAAATAATAATAACATTGATAATATGCGAATAAATAATTAAATAATAATAATAATCTTTATTCACAAGGTATCATTACAAATTTAATACATATTATTATGAGGAGGAAATACACAACAATGACCAGTGTATTCAAACCAACAATGTTATAAATGTAATGAATTTTATTTTCGGTAGCCGTTTTAATCAACGCCAAAATACAGTTTCAGAGCGTAAATTGTTAATCTTAAATTTGTTAGAATAATCTAACCTATGGTCTTTTTGCACACATAATGAAGCTTGTATGATCTTTTAAAGAATTGATTGTCATGTTCCGTATGAAAGATCTATTTTTTTTATTTGGGGGTAGGAGTAAATTATTTATTCGTTCCTCTATGTTTGCGATATTTTCAGCCATCCGTTTCGTTAGTCTGCCACCTCCGGGTCTTTTATTTTTATTCACGAAACTACCATCGGACACCTGATGGATATAAGGATTCGAGAAGAAGAATTTTCACGAAACGTTAGAACAAATTCTTGAGTAGCATGCAGCAAACCGTCGTAGAAAACTGCAAGGGCAGGAAATGTAGCGCGGAATTATTCAATACGCGATTAGAGGAAAAAAAAAAAAAAAAAAAAAAAGACCTTTATTGGCATAAAATAAACATAAACATAATTTCTAAACTCTACTACCACCCTCCCTTCTCCTTTCCCTTTCCCTCCCCAGCTTCTCCAACGTCCTTACCCTGACCCCATCCTCTCTCATCCACTCTATCACCCTCCTACTCCCTTTCGCTCCCACCCATTCCTTCTTCACCCCCTCGCATTCCTCCGCTAAGTGCCCCCACGTATCCTTTCCGTGCTCACACAGAACACACCTTCCATATTCTTCCCCCATCCATACTTTCCTTCCTCTCTCCTCCGATCCACACCTCGCTCTTGCGATTAGAGGAAATACGTCCATTCTTGATTTTTTCTCTTTGTTCCATTTCCAAAATAGCTTTCGACAAAGAAAACTTTATGGTATTTTATTAATATTCACGAAACTACCATCCGACACCTGAAAAGATATAAGGATTCGAGAAGAAGAAGTTTGACGAAACGTTAGAACATATTCTTGAATAGCATGCAGCAAACCGTCGTAAGAAATTGCAAGGGCGGGAAATGTAGCGTGGAAATACGTCCATTCTTGATTTTCTCTTTTTGTCCCATTTCCAAAATAGCTTTCGACAAAGAGAACTTTATGGTCTTTTATATATATTCACGAAACTACCATCTGACACCTGAAAGGATATAGGGATTCGAGAAGAAGAAGTTTGACGAAACGTTGAGCTGCAGTATTATAATTTATTTGGGAAGTCCGACGTGGCCCAGAAAATCTTCTATGGAATATGATTATCGTGAAATACGAAAAGGATGAATGAAAACCTATGTGGTTAAAATGTTATTATAATTTATTTGTAAAATAAACATATTATTCTAAAAAAAACGCGTTGTAATAATCATTGTATTCCCATTTGCAATCTTTTTATCGCTGCGTTTGATAAAATGTGTACACGTTCCATCCAGGATAAACACAGTAGGAAACTCGGAGGCATTAAAAGTGGTTAAAGTTTATAAATAACATCAAGGGAATAAAACGTGTTTACGCGGACGGTAAAATTTTTAGTATTATTCCGTGAAGTTTCCGATTTTATGATCCGCAAAGAACGCAAATTTCCGTTTCGGATCGCAGAGTTTTAGTTGCAAAGAGCGAATATCCTTGTGCATCGTATGATTTTATAACCGGGAATATTTCTCGTGTAGATGGAAAGCTCCCATCTCTTTATGCATCGTGTTGTATAAAGGGAATGTTTAAACATCAAAGGGAAGGAGGTGTTCATAATAATATTGTAATTAAAATTAAAATCATTTATTCAGAAACATTAAAATGTGTAATGGTTATTTATTCTTTTGTAGAAAAGTACATTTAGCACTTTCCTTACACTTAATGGTAGAAAGGAAATAGAGTTAAAAATAAAACATTTAGCACTCATAATTCCTTTATATACTGTAACTTATCCCAATATGTATACCCATAATAATTGCTTATATACATGTATGTATATACAGGCTAAGTCATATTTAGATACTAGAATATCTCAACAATTAATAATGTTATGAAAAAAAGTTTCAAATAAACTCCGCATATTTTAGAGGGGCAAATTTATCTGTAGTGGAAAAAACTTCCCCGCGGGAGCTAACTTCATAATTTTAAATGGGAAGCCCCCCCCATGTTTTACTTTTTAGGTGGAGCAGAAAAAAGACATCTTTAAATAAAATAGAAATAATTTATATTTGAAAACTTGAGCGAATGACGTTTCTAATATTACTCATAAATTAACCGTATAAACGGTTATTTAATCCATTAATAAAATTCATTATGAAATTCCCCCATGTTTTACTTTTGATTCGTGTAATTAACTAAAAAAACAAATAAATTTTATTTGAACATTTTTTTCTAATCTATATAGATGGCTCTATAATGAGGGGTGAAATTTATTGTACTATTTTTTTTTTTTTTTTCAATTGTCTTGATTAATTTTTTTAATATGTCTTTTGTAACTTTATATATTATATTTTATTAACTAATGAATTTCCGTAAATAAAATAAATTATTAATATTATTAAAACGAATTTATTTAACAATAAACCACTTTAATCTACGTTAAATATTTATATTCACTTTTTAAAATTTTCAAGCAAACAACAACAAAAATGACAAGTTTATAAGGGGCATTATATAATTTCCTCCCTTGCGCGGCGTGAATTTTCTGCATCAAACAAGAGCCGACAAACAAAGATTAATCGGCCATCTGTTGACACACCGGCACTCGCTGTTTGTGCTATTATTTTAAGTACACACTCGACAAAAATAAATAAAATACAACCAAATAAATACACACTGCACAGACACAACAACAAAAGCAGGCAGCACGATTTTTTTACTTATTTTTATTTATTTCAACACAAAAACATACATTTCCATTGTCTGATGATTTTACTTCATGCGGATAGTTTAACAGCTTACACAAACATTTAGCATTCAAATAGAGTATTGTAGGAAGGGTTAATGGGTGTAATTTAAATTAATAATTATTTTAGCACAGTACAGTAACGAAAACAAGGTTTCTTACATTATTCTAAGGTTTCAGATTATATTTACATATGATTATTATTTGAGTTTAATATATTTTTCTTTAAGATTATAATAAATTTTCTAAAATTATTAACAATAATATAGACGATAATTAAATTGTGATTAAGATTGGGAACAGCTACTGATATTAAGGGTGCGGTTTGACGAATGAGATAGCTATATAAATATTGGCAATCACTAATTCGAGTTAGATTGCTGTTGTGATCAATGAACAATATTGTTTTATACAATAAAGTAATCTTAAAATAAGCAGGAATTTCATAAGATGAATTAAAAATTATTTTAATGTTTATGTAAAAAAACAATGAATATTGATCAAATTTATAGCAAATTTTAAATTACATTTTTGCTAATAAAAACTTGTGCAATGAAAATTTCAAGGATTTCACTAAATTCTGCATTCAAATAACTTAGGAGACATATTAATTTCATTAAATTTTTCTTTTCTAACTTGAACTAGTAAATTGACGTAATACACGAAAATTAACAATTTATTTTTTATTTAGACTGATACCTTATACTTGGTAGATAAAATAAATGTAAATGCATATTCATGTTATTAAATCCAAAAGAATGGCTCATTTTTAAACGATTATTTCCATTTTACTATATAGTTATCTCTTTCTACTAAACAGCAACCTTAATAGAATATGTTGCATTAATATATTTTTTTTTAATTTTGAAGTAACAAATCAAATCAACTTTGTCCATCTCTATTAATAACATATATAATTAATTAAAAGTTACAAACATTTAACCATATACAGAGTTTATTTAAATTAATTCATTTATTTTGCAGTAATTGAAGTACCTCTAACAATATTATGCCGGCAATACACATTTATTTCAGTTATGTAATCTATGTATATGATTTTTTTGCATTAATAAAGATATTATAATATAAGAACGCCAATATATTAAAATGTATGGAATTGAAAATTGATTAAATACTTTTTATGTGCTTTGAGTATGTTTTTTTTTACATTTCGTTTATAGTACACAATACCAATTGTATGTTTTCGAAACAAAAAGGCATTATGAACTCACGAGGAATTTTACATTTAATATTTCAACCGGAAATTCGAAATTCTATAATGTATTGTTTATCAGCAAAATTCCTCACGCGTGATATTTACCGGAATTCGTAATATATTTTGCGTATATATTAATAGTTCTGCTTTTTCCGGGAACGTGGAATTCAATTAAATAAAAATAAAGATTTCAATAATGTAAATGGATTCGAAATATTCGATTTTTTTCAATAATAATAATAATAAATTTTATTAACGAGAATTAAATGGTAAATTTAACAAAATAATATATAAATTACAATGAAATGAAACGAGGAAAATCAATAAATGTTTGTAAAACTTACAGTGTAAGTAATTTTTTGCAGTTGGAAAATTGATCGAAATTTATTGATCATTGCCAGAAATTTCCCTTGTTTGATTTCATTGTAATTTAAATAATTGCAAATGTATGAATCAACTTTATTTCACTTCATTTAATATAAAAATATTAGACCAAAAGTAACATAAAACTTTTTTTAAAAATGATTTTTATACTATTTACTTTTGGTCTAATATTTCTATATTAATTGAATTAAACTTTTTTTTTTCACTATATATATAGTGGAAAAAAACCAAGTGTTTAATTTAAAAGTTTTTTTTAATTAGTTAAAATGTTTCACCAAGTGAGAATATATAAAAAAAATAATTATAGATTGTCGAGAGAGTCCTATTGTTGAGAGTCCCATTTACAAGCACTGTAATATTATACAAATATATGTTTGTTATTCTCTGCATAAGACAACAAAGATATTGCTCTCTCTATTTCAATTATTAATACGAATATATATACACATATATATATTAATAACATATATAATTATATATATATACATATATATATATAAATAAATAATTAAATAATTAATCATTTTCTTTTTCATTCTTTTAATTTAAAATCATGTTTTTAATTTGTATTAGTGACAAATAAAACAAAACAAAAACGCTTTAATTAAATAAAAATAAATTTGAAAGTAATTAATTTAAACAATTCAATAATTAATTAATTTCCCTTTAGTCACTGCAACATTTCGACGTGCAATTTAATAAAGAACAAACATCTCTTGAAACCACTACTTCCCGGATTGTCATTTAATATTAATTATTTTTTTGTGTGATATACTTAATCAATTATTAATGTTCTTGTAAAACTAATTGTTAATAAATATTGTTACATATATAGAAAAAAAGGGAATCATTTGATCACAATGATTTAAAATATTTTAAAAAAGTCGCAGTAGCTAAAAGGAAAATAATTGATTTTAATTAATTATTTAACTTTGACTTACGTTACGTAAGTACGTTAAACAAATGTACATTAAAACAACTACTGCGATCTGCAGACATGTGTTTCGGGATCTATCCCTCGTCAGTACAGCTCTGCCTTACATAACTTAAAGATGTTAAAATAAATCAATTAAATTAATTCAAATTAAATCAATTATATTAAATCAAATCAAACTAAATCTTTTTAAATTAAATTAACTCGATTTAAATCAAAACCGAATAAAATTAAACGTGCCGAATTGATTAAATCAATTAAAAAGAGCGATCCTCCGAATTATTTAATTCATTAAAACTTCAACTACTGAAAATTAAAATATAGTTTCA
Source organism: Philonthus spinipes (assembly GCA_963082785.1). Classification (NCBI taxonomy): domain Eukaryota; kingdom Metazoa; phylum Arthropoda; class Insecta; order Coleoptera; family Staphylinidae; genus Philonthus; species Philonthus spinipes. The sequence continues at coordinate 26,318,044 of OY720300.1, read as the reverse complement.
AAAATGTGTGTTTAGTTCAATAATAACATTTAAAAAAAAATAGGAGAAAGCGCAATCATTTTTATTTAATAATTAAAAGTCTTTACAACCAACTTACAGAAGATTATACTTGAGTTATGATAAATATAAAGAAAGACACAAAATTGATAAATAAAGCACTAATAACCTTTCTCTAGACTAAAGTAAGTATTTGTCAATTTAATTTCTTCTTCGCGCAACTCAATCAATCAATTTAATTAAAGAAAGACACGTTGTATTCATGAATTCTTCACTTTTTATTTAGATTTACTAAATATACATTTCAAGTTGTACTATTGATAATGCTTGCTTGCATCCGAAGTTTACATTTAGTAAATCTTAATAAATAGTGAAGAAATAGTGAATATTTCAACGTGTCTTTCTTTAAAGACGATTATTTATAATTAATTATTTTCAAATTCTTTTTATTTAATTTATAAATTATACATTTGATTTTGTAAATTTCATTATTTATTATACATATATATAACAATCTTTATTAACAATTAATTTTACAAGAACATATCAATACTTAATTAAGTATATCACACAAAAATTAATTAATTGTTAAATAGATATCGTCTTTCTGTCTGTTTTATGTATTTTTTTCTGTATATATCTGTTAATAAAGATTATTATTATTATTTAAAAAAATGTTTTACATAATCATTGTTTTATTATTTATTATCTTAATAGATTATTTAAACTTGGTATAAGGTAAAGGTTGAGATTAAGTCAAATTTGTTTAATAGATCTAATTAAATCACTATGCAAAAGTTAAACACTACAATTAGCAGGAATTAAAAGTGGGGGGGGAGGCACAAGAGGAAAAAAACACATACAAATTAACTGTAAACACTGAACATCCAGCTACCTTAATTTCTATAAAAATATCCATGACTTAGCGTTAACTAATCTTCTTATTATTTTATTACTATTTAAATAAACACTACGATGTTAAATCAAGCATTTGTATAGTATTGTTTTGTTTTATTTATTTAAATAATTTTAATCATAAACATGTGTTTTTGTTTATTATTTTATTTTTAAACATGAACACACTACAGTCTCGTTTTGTTTATTATTATTAGAGTTTATTGCATATTCTTGATTTCACGCGTGGTATTTGTCTTTGATAACGTCGGCATTTTTTTTGTTTTCAATGAAAAATCTTTTTCTACGTGAATGTAAGTGTGGTGTTTATTTGTTTTTAATTTTTTTGGTCAGCGTGTGTTAGTGCACACCGACTGGGACTCGAAAATAAACTGGTTTCATGAAAGGCGGTCCTATCCTTGCGGCTGGAAAGTGGTATCTCCTGGCAGGAGGGGGGTGCCGGGGAGCGAGGGGGGGCAGCGCCCTTCCCGGAATTACCCTAAACTAGAAAAGGAAAAAACCTTTTCCGAGTCAGGCGAGGGAAGACCGTGCAGATAACTGTAGAAGTATTGATCAAACTTTGGAATGAATGGGTGAGGCAGAATTTTTTTTACTGTTTCGGAAATGTTAAATTAACTTTGTAACTGAATTAACTACTGCCAATGATCAATGAAATTCGATTATTCCCTTTTTTATAATATTTATAATATTAATATAACTCTTATACTTACAAGTACCTTATCAATGTGTTTTTTTTTTTTTTTTTTCGTTAATGATTTTACTTTTTCTTGTATGTTTTTTCTACGTCTTCTACACATTCTTTCTATTGTGTAAACTTATAAAAAAATTAACTTGTCCTGTATTGTTTACCCTGATGGACAAATACAGTTATTATTATTATTATTATTATATTTGTAATATTATTATCAATAAAACAAGTATTCATTCACTTGGTCACAGTTAAAGTATTTTTATTAAGTTATCATTAATTACACATTTTAATTATCTATCAAATGTTTCTTATAAACGGAAAATGACTGAAAGTTGAAATTGTAGGGTAAATAAATTAACAGATATTTTCAAAATCCATAGCTTTCTAGAAATATAACAATACACTGAAAACAATTGCCCATAGCCTTCTAAAAATATAACAATACACCAAAAGCAATTGTCCATAGCCTTCTAGAAATATAACAATATACTGAAAGCAAATATCAAAAATTCAAAAACACGATTTTTTGCATATTAGAAATAATGTGTTTTCCAAAAATTCACTACAGAAATGAGGGGTTACAGATAAATTAAACAATTCCTTAAATCTATCATAATTATTTATTAAATGTATATACATGGACATAAATCTATTTATTTTACATACAAATAATCGCTTGGTGTAAATATGATTTTTAATCGAAAACAAACTTTTAAAAATTACAATTGCGCTTATAATACATAAATAAAAATTAATCATTTACCTGTTCATCACCTATGAAAACGATAATGAACACGTAAAAGAACGTCTACAGGAAATTGTAGTAGATTCATTCGGGTATAAAAATATTCCAACTAAAACCTCTTTTCGGCTGACGGAAATATCATCAATGATGTCTCAAGAATTAATTCCGTGAATGTAAATAATGTCAAATGAATAATCAATTCAAGAATGCTATGAAAATTATCACAATTTTTTATACAAGCAACAATATTTTAGAATATATTATTATTACGACTTAAATAATCCTTTTCTTTGCTTGGTATTAATTTTAATAATACATACCATGGCCTCCTAAAATGACAAGTCATTGCATTCCTGACGTATATTATAAAAATGTATGTTTTACAGCAGAAAGGCTTCTAATAATTTAAAATGTTAAATATTATCCTATAAATACAGTATAAACCAATAATAAAGATGTTTAATAATAATGCATGTTTTGATAAGAGGGACTGTAAAGTAGCGCCCTCTAGTGAATAAATATTGTTTTAAAATATAAAGGTTTTTTATCTTGGACGCATTCACTTAAAGTAAAATAAAAGTGATATAAAAAAATCAATATTTTCTTTATATCAATATAAGTTCTGTGCATTAAATCACTTGGTTTGACTTAGCTAACGATAGCTATAATAAACCTATATTTATATAAATAAAACACTTAACTTTTCACTTGGTTTGTTTTACTGTACTCTTGTTATTAGTAAAACAAACTAAGTGAATTAATCCAAAGACCTACATTGATACAAAGAAAACATTTAATTTTTTATACCACTAAATTAATCAAAAATACCTATATATTAGTGAAATTTACCAAATCATCAATGTGAAATTGTTTATGAAAGTTTACATTAAACTTTGCTGCTATTAAAAAATTGATAAATATTGACGTTAACCTCATTGATGGAGTAATAATGTGAAGTAACTCCTTTAAAAAAAAATGCAATTAGCGGTATAAGGAACTCAATGACCTGATAATCTGCCATGATATATGTATAGAATGGTTTTTAGTTGTACATTTTTTAATGTATTATATTTTGTTGTACTTTTTTAGAAGAGCCATGGAGAATTTGATAGGTCGGGAAAAGTGAGGGAAATTTAGCATAGCACTATTTCAATCAGTATCAAATTCAAATTCCAAGTGAAAAACAAAAAATCACTAAAACAATCTACTATCCTTAATTTCAAACATTAAAGAATATAAATTTATAAAAGTCACTTTTTTTGAAATAAATAAAACAACTTGAAAATGGGCTAATAACCCGAAACTAGTCGAAAATTTAAACTTATTCAATCTAATCTGTGTTTAATTGTTTTATTGGTTGATTTTTAATAATCTATTCATATTTATTTTATAAAACATTTTTTTTATTGTTTCACTCTTTTGATTTTATTACGTACTGACTAATTTTGGTCTAACCACCATTATAAAGTAATAACAAGAAGTTGATGATATTGCTACTTTGATAATGATCGTCAGACTGAAACTAGTCAGTACGTGATAAAATTAAAACAATGAAACAATAAAAAAACAAGTTATTTAAATTATTCGCAAAAAAATAAATATCACCAAATGACAGAAGAGCAACAAATCAAAACGTTATAAAAGTCATGCTTTACTTTCACAACAAAACCTCAATGAGAGTGTGAGCATATACACACACACAAATACTTTCATCCTATGCAAACCATGCTCAACCGTACGAAATCGCCATCAGTTTTCCCGATCTATGAAATTCCCCATGGCTTGTTTAGAAACCATTCTACACATTTAGATGTGTGGTTCCACTTTAATAAGTGAAACTCGATTACTTTAATTCACTTCACAATGAAACAAATTTAAATTAAAATTGTTTTCACGGCATACTTGACAATGTTAGAATTGTATATACACTTATTGCGCAGCATTTTTGTTTTTTCATAGCAAGCTTACATTTAAATAATTTCCTTATTATTTAATTAACATGATTAAAAAAAAATATTACAAACAATCTTTTAAAATATTTTTTTTTTCTTTTAAAGACAATTTTCGCAAAAATATATATTTATACATTCACATAACAGGCGAATATTTACAAAGCACTGGCCTATATAGGAATGGCTTTTAAAAATGCTTACTTCGTAATTATTATTTACACACAACCGTTTTATTTACTCAGTTATTTCTAAAACACTCCCTCAATATGAGGGGGTGTTCATAAGTTCGTCAGCTTTAGAACATTCGGGTGTTTACTTTTCCGTTACTATTGCGCTGTATTTCGAGGAAAAGTGGATTTTTCATAAGTTTTAACTTTTTCGTTAGTATTGTCCGCGCTCGACAAGCGCGTCTCATTCCTTAAGATTAATTGATGTTTTTTTTTTTAAACATTATTGCTAAGGTTAGTTTTGTCATTTCTTCTTCAACCTGCTCACGATCCATTCCAAACCTTGGTATAATCTGTAAAAAAGGAGAAAATTAATTAATGGAAAATTTGAATTTAAAAATTATACTTCTATGACAAAAGGAAAATTGTTTAGTGATGTAAATTCAAAACTCTTGATTTGTTCCACAAATTAGATACCGGATGTACTGTTTAACCTGACAAATCAAAATAACTCAAAAAATACACATCGTACAAAAAAAATGTTAAGAGACCAGAAATTAAAGTTTCCTAGGGGTTCTAAATTCAGCCCCCCGCTACATCCTCCTTGGATGGGGTGAGGTGGATCTTTGAAATGTCATATTGGAATCCCTATTTTTTATTGAAGAATCTGATTCTAGGGATAAAAATAAAACTAACTTTAATTGTTATTGAAAAATATGTATATTGTGGGAAATGAGTAATAAATACAAATTTATTTAAGATCATTCTATTTAAAGAATAGAAATCAATGAGCATGCTTCAATTAAGGTGTGTTTCCTTGAATTGATGTGTGTGTACAAGAGAGAGAGAGAGAGAGAGGAATGAGTTTGCGTAATTATTTAGAAAGTTTGCTGGAAAATTTGAAGAGAGATGTATAATAGCTGTGATTTTTAAAACAATGTATCACAATTAAAAGAATAAAACAAATTAAAAGTAGCATTCAAAAAAAAAGTATGGCACAGATTATTTATATGAATGGGAATTTCTCAATGATGATTCTACTTTGTTATAGCTCATTATTAAATCGAATAAAAAAACTATAACTGAATTATTTAGTAAATATATATTTATATAATTCAGTTATACAAATACCCATAAATATAAAATAAATAGATAATATTTTGTGGTGTGACGGAAACATTATTTTGAGAATATTTTCTATAATCAAAAATATTATACAGGTTGTTCTAAATTAAATGTGCACCATTGCTAACTTTGTTATTAGTTGAGCTAGAGCATTGGTTAAATTAACAAAGTAGTAGTAAATTTTCCGGGGATTACTACTGCGAAACCAGAAAAACAAAAGAACGTTGCATTTTCAAGATTTTAACAAAACAAACATTTTTTTAAAGTAAAACCCTATATATTTTATCACCAGTTCATAGAAAAAGGTATTTTCAACAAAAAAAAATATAATAAAACTATTACAAAAAAATTATAAATAACAAAAATATTGGCATTTTAATATTCTGTTTTCAATGAAATCAAATTGCAATAAAAAACAGAAGACTAAAAAATAATGATAAAATCGTTTATTATAAGTTAATTTACTATCTATTTAATAGATTTAAACGTCAATTATGATATATTGAATAAAAAAAATGTGAATTCTAGATCGAACGTCAATGCCTTGCATTAACAATAATATACTTCACTAACACATTAATAATACGCCCAACACCCGTAAGGGTACAAAGGTTTTTGATAATATATATATATATTAATAATAACTTTATTTGCATACCCAAGAATAAAATACAAGATATCAATATCAATCAGCCTAATCACCTAAAAATATAGAAAACATAAATAAATTACCATGATATACAAATCACATTTAATATTTTAAAACATTTTTTGTTGTTGTAATACATCAATAAACAAGGTTTATATCGATTAAGTAGATGGTGAATTAACTGACAGATTGAGAAAACAAATTTTGTTTTCATGATTTATTACTATTTTGTTATTTACAAGAACTGAAGACACAATATTAATATGCGAATTAATTTTGTTAAGAATTATCTTCTCTGCCAAATTATGATAAAATATATAGGGTGTTCTATTTAAAAAAAAATATTTTGTTAACATTTTGAAAATGCGATGCTTTTCTGATTTTCTGATTTCATCGATGTAATCCCCTGAAAATTTACTACTACCTTGCCAATCTAAATGACTCTATAGACGAATTTATAAAAAGATTAGCAATAGTGTGCACTTAATTTAGAACAACCTGTATATGTATTCCCTTTTACCCTATTCTAAACATAATATAAAAAATAAATAAAAAAATTTCATAATATATTATTAAATAGAGGAGGATCAGCCATAGGTCGTTATAATAAAAAAAAAATGATTAAGTTTAGATCAAACTTACATCAATGTCAATAATTAAAATTTGTAAATATAGACAATTTCACTTTCACTGTAATTCATGCATGAACTCGATTAATTGGCAGAAATTTCTATTTGTGGCAAAAACACGGTGCACTGTTCTAATTAATTTTTTTAACAGTAAATTCACTTTCAATGTAATCCACACTTTCTTCCACAGGTTATTTAACACACAATTTCCATTTCATTAAAACATTTTAGCAACGATTAAAAAATGCACACTAATTATTTCATTAAATATTCCAATAGATTTATTTGAAAAAAAAAAACAGTTTACTACTTTTTTTTCCTCCTACACCATACAAAATTTCATTCAAAGGACATGATTAGTTAACATTTCCGTCAGTTAACGAAGGTACAATTTGCCGGGATTATCATCCATGGAAATAGCAGTTGGTTTATACCCAATCAACTGCTATAGATCAACCGTCTTTACACGGCGAAGTCTTCTTCAGGGTGATCCAATGATCCCCCCAGTTTACTACTTAATAATAGAAAATAATATTTAAATTATTAACTGTTTTGAGTTGTAAGCGTTCACTTTGTGGTACATTTTAAATACACTTGTAAATAAAAAAACACTTTTTAACTTTGTTTCACCACTGTATTTTCCTCACTTAATTATGTGACTATAGTTTTGACTATCTTTTCGAAGCTGTGTAAATTGTTCATAATCATGTATTTTAATTGACTTTTAGTTTGAGAATGACTACTAGATGGTCGAAACTTATTAAGTGGTCATATAATTAAGTGGTACAGTGGTAAAACAAAGTTAAAAAGTGTTTTTTATTTACAAGTGTATTTAAATTATTAATCATAATTATTAGAAAGATAACACGAGCGTCATCTATTGCCTAATTTCAAGTGGCATTGTTAACAATTTGGGTTTATAAGGTAGATGACCGAGAATCGTTGTTACATACACTATGGCCGATTTACACGATATCGAAACAAGTTGGTATGCTAGTTGAGTAACTTGCCACGCATGCGTAATGCATACATAAATGAAGACACATAGAAGAAAATGTTTCTATTACCGCCTTATTTAAAAAAATAATACTGCATTGAAAATTTCAAATGGTTTGGATAAAAACGAAAAAAGTAATATTACTCGAACTTTATACATGGGCTAATTTAAAAAGGCGTCTAGTGAAATATCCTCGAGAAAGGATCTTGAAAAATGTGTTGATTGCTTAAAAAAAAAAACAATATTACATAGCAAGTTTTATGTATTCTACTTTTAAATTAATTAATTGCAACTATTTATTTTTTTATTATTTTTTCATAAAATATTAGTGTAATTTAAAATTAATCTTCTTTGTACAGTCCTTAGTAAAACAATAATAAGAGTGTAAAAATACTCAATGACACACAGGGAAAACATAAAGAGAAGTTGGCACAAGCGAACAATTTCAAGTTAAAAGTTTTTGTAAACATTATTTTAATCCATTGCTATTTATTGACGGCACAGCATAATAGTCTTAACACCACCATTAGATAAGGTTTTTGGATGATATATATTTATATATACAGGGTGGTCCATTTAAAGAGTTTTCAGGAAATAACTTGGAAACAATAAATTTTACAAAGCAATACATTATGAAAATTATTTACTGAATGATTAATAAGAATAAATGTATGAAAATTTAATTCACCGAAAAAAAAAAAGATTACTTTTTTCACCACTTTGTACTTTTATAATTTCAAATTTGGGGGACAATCACACCATTTATACAACCAGCACAATCCTGGAATCAAACCAGAGACCCTTGGTGTACTAGCATGACGCTAAACCTGCGCTCCACCAAGGCGGACAAAACATTACCCATACTTACCTATTTATTTACATATTGCAGAAATTATACTGATATATAATATATATATATATATTATTCTGTACATTGTATCGCATGTTTGCCTCTCATTCAATATTTTACTCTTATCCCGAAAGTTATTCTCAGGACGGATTCTAGTTTAGTTGCTCACGTTGATAGCGACTTCCAAACAACTGTTGATAGAGAGAGAACTCCGATTCGCTGTTGCAATATCATTTCATTTAGAGCTTATTTTGTCCCAGTCAAGGTTGATTGTTTCCACTTTTGTCTCTTTTTACCTGAACCACTTCGAACTGGCTTTAGTACACACTAATAAAAATTTCACACGTAACCCATTTCCAGATTGAAAAGGCGCACATCTTTTGAATTAGAAAAAGAAATACTAACCCTTCTCCGGTTAACGCACAACATGACTGTATGTGCCATTGCTGCTGTTTGATTGAAGTGAGATCGAGCTGGCGGGAGATCTCCGACGCGGTCATCGACCCTTTCAAGTCTTGCTTGTTCGCATAGATGAGGACCCCGGCTTTTGACAGCTCTTCATTCGATAGCATCTTGTAGAGCTCCTCCCTGATGACCGTTAGTCTCTCTTTATCAGTCGAGTCTATCACTACTATAACAAACTGAAAAAAAAAATTATGTTACATAAAATATTCAAGCAATTAAGATAAGAGGAAAGTCCCAGAAATTATTGTATTTCAAAATAATCATGAATATAAAAAATTGATGAGTATTTATGCTAACTAATCCTAACTCTCTTAAACATCCAAGTAGACAGGAAAGTTGTCTGTTGTTTTAGATATCCACGGGTTACATATTTTGTCATTTTTCTTACTGTCAGAGTATAGTACTTTTTTCGGACTAGGGAAGCGTAGTGTTCTGGTTGCGATAAGTATTAAAAAAAATCCAAATTTCGCTTAGAAAATGGCTACCGGCTGCTATTTCATCTATGAATCGATTTTTTAAGAATTTAAAAACAACTAATTTCACACAGCTGTTGAACATACAGAGAAAAACAAACGTAATGTGTACACCGGAAAAATATTCTCACAGCAGTTTTATCTCTTTTATAAAGAAAAAAATATATATTTATTATTTATATTAATAAATATTAATAAAAAGACCGTGATATATGACTATTTGTTTCGAGTTATGTTAAGTAATAAAACACTGTTTAATTTCCTTTCTTCAGGAAGGAGTACTCGAGTACTCGAAATGTACATCTAACAAGTAAAAAATAAGTTAATGAGGGAAATCAAACAGTGTTTTATTATTAGGTTGAGTGGCCTTTTAAATTTCTATTATTTAAAAGTCCAGTCGCCTTTTAAATTTCGATTAATATTTTATTTAAAATAATCGTAAGCTCACCTCTGTGTTTGTATAATACGTGCTCCAAGCCGCTCTGAGTGATTGTTGTCCCCCTAAATCCCACATAATAAAATGTATATTCCTCCAAACGACTTCCTCCACATTCGATCCGATTGTCGGGCTCGTGTGCACAACCTCGTTCATTAAAAACTGATACAATATTGTAGTTTTCCCTGCGTTATCCAAACCGACTATCACAATTTTATGCTCTGAAAACAAACCGATTAAACCAAACAGACTGCGGTTCCCGGTCGTGTTTTACCTTCGTTGCTGAATAGGCTCCACAGTTTCGAAAACAACAGTCCCATTGCGCCCCTCCTTCGAACAATATGTTTTAACGTCCAACGCCTGGAAGTGTGCTCGCGCTTCTTTTAATTAAACACTGTCGCTTTTCCAGTTCTTTGCAGCATAATTCCTGGGGGGCTAAAAAGTCGAATCGATGTCACTGTCACGTTCCTTTCATTTGGGGCGCGCGAGACGTGTTTATCACTTGGTTCGAACGCGGAACGTTTTCGCTTTCAGTGCATTCCCGTGCGTTTTGTGTGTTATACAAAAGAGATAGGTGAAATTGCTCTAATTTTATCGCGAAATCATATGGGTGACGCCATAGCGTGACGTCATTCACACATTCCAAAACCAATTAATTAATAAAAAAAACTTTTGTATAAATTACTTTTGCTATATAAAAATGAAATAAAGTACGATTTATGTATGTAAAGTGGTTTGTCGAAGTTAAATGAAAGTAAAGAGCAATAATTCAGCACTAATTTCTTAAATCTGGAAGCTAACTTCACTCACGATTTTAATTTTTCTGCACGTCAACTTTTTTCATAGATAATTACATTATTATTATTCCACATACAAAATTAAACAATTTTTAGCTCATATTTATAAGTTTTTTGTATTTTATTTATTTTTTTATAACTCTTGACGAATTCTTGATTCCTCATCTATTTTATTTTCATAGATATTAAATTAAATCTCGTTTGTATATTCGGTTGCCTATAATACACAATGCATAATTGATACAATTTAAATATACTTGCAATAATTTCATTTTGGAAAATCGGGACTATTCCGTACGGAAAATGTTAACATTAACGTGTACGTTATTGTTATCATCACAGTCTAAGCAGCTTTTGTAATAGATACGTAAACATAGAATGTGAAAATAATTAATGACGTACACGTTAAACTTAATATTGTCCGTACGGAATAGACCCAATTAATTCTGTAAGGGAAATGTTAAATTAAGCATGTACGTTATTTTTTCATCTCAGTCTAAGCAGCTTTTTAATTGATATATAAATTCATAGAATGTGAATTTATTTAATAACGTATACGTTAAAGTTAACATTTACCGTATGCAATAGTCCCGAATATCAACATTATTTTCAATTCAATTGATTTAAAATAATTTAGTTTGTATTTTTTTATTTTTACAAATACTATCTCTACGTATGTGGATAACTTCAAGTTGGAAAATGACAACACTGAAGTTCGCTTGATAATTAAAATAAGCGAAATATATTAAATAAAAATGATTTGAATAACTGTGACCAAGTGAATGAATACTGTTTTCTATTTAAAATAAGCGAACTTCAGTGCGATCATTTTAGAATTTAAAATTTTAGAAAATGTAAACATCATTTCAAGCTTACATAATTAAATTAATTTAAAATAATTTTGTTTATCTTATTTTTTTTTTAATATTTACAAATACTATCTCTACGTATATGTGGATAACTTCAAGTTGGAAAAATGACAACACCGAAGTTCGCTTGATTAGTTGTCAAGCGAACTTCGGTGTTTCATTAGAATTTTAAAAATGTCGAAAATGTGAACGTTATTTTTAAATTAATTTAAAATAATTTAGCTTATTTTATTTTTATAAATACTACCTCTATGTATATGTATGTATGGTTAACATAAGTTAACATAAGTTCGACAAATTACAACACTGAAGTTCGCTTGACAGTTAAAATAAACAAACTTCAGCGTGGTCATTAGAATTTAAAAATGTCGACTGTCAAATGGCTTTTCTTTGTATAAAAAGAGTTTAAAAGAGTAATTAACACTGTTTCCGCTGGTATATTTCATTGGGTTTTCTTCTCTCCTTTCGATAATAATGTCTCGTCAGTGAAACAGAAAATATTAGGTAGGTATCTATCGTTTTTTTTTTATGTTATTGTGGTTTATTTGTAATCTTTGAATGAATACAAGTAATAATAACACAATAATTATGATATAATTAGATCAATATTTTAAGAAATAAGCTAACTTTATATTAAAAAAAAGAATAATGTAAAACTATTGAAGATAATTTTAATAATCGTTGAGTTTTATGATAGTTATTCATAAACTACATGTGTTGAATAATATAAGAGCTTACATTAGATTATTACAACAAGATGCGATTTATCGCTGTAATAATCTAATCATTCAATTGTAAATGCTGGCGTGTATATGATCCCTATAAATATATATCGACTACTCTTGTGTTATTTATAGATAAGTAAATAAGTGGACGTAATTTAGAAAGTAAACTGTACATTTAATAAAATGCAGTCGCAATTAGAAGTAGCTCTGTTGGGTCGTATTAGCGCCATTGGTAATAATCCGAATGGTCAAGACGAAGACGACAGGGAAGAGCAGTTTGAAGAAACGGAAGACACCGAAGAGTGCATCTACGAGGTTCTGTCTCAATATAAAAATGCACGCAATACGGGATTAAAAAGAAACGTTTCCTCAACCCCTTCGAAAAATTGGCCAAACAAAATTCTCACATTTTATCTCACCGTCTCATCTCATAAATGTACTTTGAATGAATAATACGAGGTAACAAGATTTTAGGTACAAAAAAAGAATACGTTATAGAAAATTGTAGTTTATGTTGTTATAATAATAATAATCTTAATTAACAGATATATTTATAAATACATCTTTATTTGTGTAATTTTACATAATTAATATTTATTTATAATACATGTATGTAACATATTGCAAAGTGGCTATCGAAAATAGGTCTTTCGGCCTAACAGATATATACAGCAAAGAATACAAAATAAATAATAAAAATTACATTATAAAATGTATTATTTATATCTGTTAATTGGCTATTGACCATTGGCCTTTCCGCCTGTTTATGTTGTAAAAAGGTTTAAATTTAGAGAAACCTTTTAAACAATGTTAAATATGTTTCACAAATTGAATTAAAATATTTAGACTCATTAAAACAAAATAGAATTACTTTATTTTTTTATTAGTGTTGGGCAAAATCGAGTGAATTTAGTAATCAAGTATTTCTGTATAACCAATTTTAAGTAGCTAAAGTTAATAAATAACAATAAATTGGAGTTTATTAATAAATAGGTGACACTTCCTAATATAAATATTATAAATAACATTAAGAAAATTGTTACATAATTCATTTAGTGACAAACAAAATTCTAAAAGATCGACTTTGCCCATCTCCATTAATACAATTTTACCATTCCATATGATCCAGAATTTTTCTTCTCTAGAGTGCTTCGATTATTTTTCTTTAATTTACATTTAGTCAATAAAAACAAATGAATCATCACAAGTGTCATTATTTATAAAATCAAATTCTTTCTATTTCATCATTTTTTTTTTGTTTTAATAAAAAAATTGAAATCACTCTAGAGGAGACAATTTTTCTTTCATATGGTAAGTTATTAATGATTTGATTTATAAAATTATTCCTTTAGTGTAATGGATGGTTTTATATTGCATGTTGCTTGATTAATCAATTAATTTAACTTACATTTTAATAAATGATACAATTATTATTCGTAATTCGGGAATAATTTCTTTTGCATTTTAAAAACGCACTTATTTATAATTCAGTGTATTTATGAGATGATTCAAATTGGTTATCAAAATTTACCCTAAACTTAATTATAGAAAAAAACGAATAAATTTTTAATCCCTTTTCTTTTTTTGCTTATTACAATTATTTTCGATTCAACGCTTGTAATGAAATTTAATATGTGTTTATGTAGAGTGCTTTGTATTCTGCTTGGCTTTTTAATCATTTGCTCGTGTTTTGAAGTAAAGTTAGATTGTAGTGTTTCTATTAATAGTATTCCTGTAGGAATATGATGTGGGGAAGATCAATCCAAACTCTGCGCCCATCCGGAATGTTACCTTGCAAATGTTACTGTCGGCAAAAGTGCTTGAGCCCGGCATTGGGGTTATGTCCCTCGAATATCTGGTAGGCATTTAATTTTTTACGTTGAAGAAAATAGACTGTCAACAAGAAAGTATTTATTTGTAAAATAATAATAATAAAAAGAGAATATTTACCATGATTTTAATTATTATTTATATAATTTGCATTATCATGTAACAGTGACTATGTTCCGCCGAAACACGAATGAATTAGAACCAATTAGCTTCTAGAGATCGTTGTTGTCGCAATAATAAATTCGATTTTGGCACTGTAATTGGTTTTCTAACATCCCGGTATTTGATTTCAGTCATTTCAATGCGCGACTTACAAACTGACAGACAATAAAATTAATAACGTTGCAATTGTTTTGTAAATTGCCGTACAAGTTACCAAGGTGAGTGATTAAAAAACAACATAATTGAAAATTGCATCATAATTCAAAATGATCGAGTCCGGGAATATAAAAACGACCCCTCATATATATGTTACACCTTTAAATGAAAATTTTTTGTACGGAATAGCCCCAATTATATATGTGTGTATTAACTAAGGGAAAGAAACTATTAACAAAAGAACGAATTTTAATTACACTATTAAATTATTTTATTTAGTCGTTATATGTGCCTCTCTATTTCTCAGTGTTGGGTGACTATTAAATTAATAAAGCATAATATACTTTTTTTTTGTTTTCACCTTAGAATAAAGAAAAAGTATTTTCGATACTCTCTCGTTGACAATATCTGTTGGGTGATTTATAGGGGCAGAGGTTTGTGGGTGATCTGTTAGAAGATGGTAAAATTCGAAGTCAGGAGACGAACATTGAGTTTGCGTCACCGAGCGCCTGGGCGATTGCATGCAAGCGTTTTATAAATCCTGTTAGAAAGAGTGGATGTGGTTGGGCGGCGATTCGGTATAAAGGGAGGAAGCTGGATGCATACAAAAGTGTATGGTACCGGAAACGGAAGGACGCTGTGAATAAATTGCTAAAAGAAGAACAGCCCGAAGGTACCTAAAATCTTGTTACATTCAGCCAAAAAAAAATAATAATAATTATTAAATGAAATGCGTGAGAAGGAAATATTTTAATTAAATACAATTAATAGAAACCCGACACTCTTAAGGGTATAAAGGTTTTTTTAAATAATATATATACAATTAATAGATCTGATTCAAATACAAAGGGGAAGCTTTTTTTTAAATACGCTAAATAGACGTATCTTCTTTATATTATTTATATCGAGCGTATAACAAAAATCAACGACGAAGTTGGCGCACAATTAAAGTACTGGTTGTAATATTGACAAGTCACGCGTGTGATCTTAGTACAGTGCAGACATGACTCGAGACTTCCAACGCCAACTTCGTCGTCGATTTTTGTTATACGCTTGATAATTGTATGTACAGCCATTGCTTAATAAATTTGTCACGTGATGTTTATCATTGCTAGTAAATTTCGAAGTATTTATATTAGTTTATAGATAACATGATTTTTAAATATTATAATATTATCACTATTGCATTGTAAATACTATAAGAACCTATTATTTATTTAAACTTCACTACTGAAGATGGAATCATAGTTTCTGAAATATATCTAGTTTAATAAAAAATAAGTTGGAGAAAGAACAACTATTTTTATTTAAATAAATAGAAGTATATTGAATTTTTACCAAAAATATTAAATTTTATTTATTTAGTCTTATATAACATCGTTATATATTCCTCTCCACTTCTCAGTGTAAGGTCAAAAATATTATATACAAATTATTATTCAAAGGTTTTCACTTTTTTATACATAATCGTAGAGATAATGATGGAGGAGCCGAAAAGTACTGGGATGCTCATGCCCCAATATATTCCAAGGCTCGTTGTGAAACATAACACCATCGCCAATAGAACTTTTACGCAGTAAGTATATTGCTTTTAATTTTATTACAATTATAAAAATAAAATACATTAATTACCTCCAATGAATCCTGATATTTCAACAAGAGAATAACCTTAATTTAATAAAAAATGAGTGTTCTTTTAAGTTTTTTTAATGAGTAATCCTTTTTTTATGGGATTACTGATTGTTGAGTTGTTATTGTCGTTTTTTTCTCCAAACGATAACAAGAATTCAGCAACACCTCAAAGTATTATTTTTAGGGCTTAACCTAATTCAAATTTAATTATTTCCAAATTAGTAAAAATTGTTAATTTAGGGTGTTACCGAATTCTTGTTATCTGCACTTGGGGGAAAAACGACGACAACAGGGTTTAAATCTTTTATAATTCAATGTATAGTAGGGTATTTGCCTGGGAAGTAGTTGTTTTAATGTGCATTTATTTAAAGTACTTACGTAACATAAGTCAAAATGTCATAGAGCTAAATGTTGAAATGATTTATAAATTATTTTGAAATATTTTTTTTTAAATTTATTTAAATAACTGAGTCAAGTGGCCAGTAGAACTGATATATATATATAAATAACTGTGACCAAGTGAATGAATACTCTTTTCTAATTATTTTAATTTTTAAAATTTATAAATCAGCTGTTAAAATAATTGTATATAAAAATAAAATTCGTTAACAAAAAAGTATAAAATCAATAAAATAATAAGCATATTATTATAATTAAGTGGAAAAAAAAGCATATTACTATTTTCACTGGTTTCGTACTTTTTTGCTACCAAATTTTATTTCTAGGCAACTGCCTGAAACTATCCTTTCGTATTTTCAATTTTTAGTGATGCCAATACATTAATCGAATGTGTGCCGTTTTCAAACTTGGGAAAGATTCAACCGTTTCTGTTGTCTCTTTCCACAAATGCTGCACTTTTGATGGATTTCCATTGCCACTTGACACGATCCGAAGTTTCTGGGTATTTAGCCGGACAGTGGGATGTTAATAGTCACAGTAAGTATCAGAAATGTTGGCAAGAGTTTTTTAATTTATCATAAATATAAAATTTGTCTTACCCGAACAGTAAAAAATGGCAAAAGTGGAAACAATCGACTTTGATTGGGACAACAACAAAATAATTCGTTCATAATGTTTAAAGCAATAATTTTGATTCAATATTATGGTTCAAGACCCTACACCCTCACGTGTATAAAGGTTTTTTTTTCAATAATATAAATTTATATTATGGTTCAAGGCTGTTTCTCTTGAGAATATATATTTATTTTAAATTGTTTCATGTATTGTATATTAAATATATATAATCAGTATCCCCTTTTACCATATGGTGTTGGATTATATTAAATATATATATATATATATATATATATAATGGTTCAATAAATTTTATTTATTTATTTTTTTTTTGTAAGAGTTGTAAATTTATTATTTTATCATAGGTTTGCATATAACTAATGCATTCCCATGTCGAAATACAAAATCTGATCGCGAGAATGGGCCTCAGGTAGAAGCAGAAATTTTGAAAACAATGGAAAGGCAAAAATTACTCTTGGTCGGTTGGTACCATTCTCATCCCTTCACAGCAGCAGCCCCTACTCTAAGAGACATTGATGCTCAATTGGACTACCAAATCCGCATGAAAGGACTAACTGATAGCAGTTATACACCGTGCATCGGCATAATAATTTGTAAGTAAAAAAAACTCATGCCTAGGACAGCGTGCCGAAAGAAGAATGAATTAGAACTAATCAGCTTTATAAATCATTGCCGCGATAACAAATTCATGAAGAGTTCGATTGCGGCACTATGATTGGTTCTCTACTCGCACTGTGTTTGGGCACGTGATTGGTTTCAAATTTATTGATCATCAACTGAACATCAAACCACCATCAAATAAAAATTATGAAATAGTTTTTTACAAACTTCAGTTTTTGCAAATACACGGTTAGGAAGTACACCTCCAGAAATAATTCACGAATAAGTAAAATGCGCCCAACAACAACACAATGAACCTGATAAGCAAAATACAATTCCATTTGAAAATTACAAAAAAAAAGGGTTACTACTTTTTAACATAGTGCCACCTAGCGGTGATTGAATTACTTATTTTTGCGATTGTTGGCAATAATTTTAATCAGTATGATAAGTTCTTTCATACAACGTTAAAATCATTAAGATCGGTGAAAAAACAAAAGAGTTATTTAACATTTGCTCATTACAAATTCGGACCTTTCAACGCTCTTTATTTCAAGAATAAGACAAAAACGTCTGTAACATTTTTGTTTCATGAACTCATCATTATTTAAAAAAAGTATATTTTTTTGTGCCTTTATTAGAACTTTTGTGAAATAATTGCAGTATTACTTTTCGACTTTTCATTGCGCCCCCTACCGGAAAAGTTACGAACTTGAAAATTATTTCCAGAATTTTCTCATGGTCACTTTTATTAACATTTTTTTTTTATTTGAAAGTCCTAGGAGTCATAGTTCCTGAGACCTTTCTCATTTGGACACCCGGTATTATACTGTAGTCGGGGATGGCCTCTTCGTTGGGTTGGAAATTAGACGGACTGCATTTGTTTAAAACTTTAATAGTCGCTAACAACAATTTTACATAACTTTAATCTTCTAATCATTCTCTATGATTTTTTCAACCTGAACATAGCTTCCCTAATCTCATAAGTCTAGCCAACATAAAATACATTTCTTTTCCGCGGTGCTAGATGGCGCGCTCAGGCGGGTAATTGAAAAATAGAATTGTCTTTTTCGTTTTTTATTGTTTTATGTTTGTTGGGATAAATTGCTTTTCTGTATTAGAAATTATCATAAGTTTGGAATACGATTTGTCGAGATTCTATAAAGTTGTTATTGATAATTTCCAACACACTTTTACAATATAATTACTTGTTTTGATTTTAAAATAGGGCTTTTGTGTAAATTTGCTATTAATTAAAATTTATTTTTTTTATTAGCACCATACAATTATGAAAACCCATCATTAGAATCGAGCATCATCTCTTACTGGGTGATCCCCCCACCAGAAAATAAACCCAACGAATACGGCCGGCCAATGTTAATGTCGTACAGTGTCGTGCAAGACTCCATAGTAACACCCGCAATAAAAGAAGAAATGCTGAAATGCGTAGAATATTACAAAAAACAAGATGAATTACTCAACTTCACAGACAAATACCTAGCGACCACATCCTTCATAGAAAAACTGAAAAGCACCCTGATTTCGAAATTCCCGCAAGAACACAGCGACCCCAACTTATGGAGCTTCATACGTGACTTGGTCGGCTGTCCAGTCGACGAAGACAGCTTGCTAACGATACCCACAGTCACAAAAAGCTCGCAAATATTACCAACACTAAACACGCCCGTTAGTTTAAACAGCAATTTAATGCTCACTTCGGATATAGCAAGCGTTCTTTTCAATTCCGGGAAATTCCCGAGCGCTTCCAGCTTGCTCGGCTTACCCGACCCGATGGCGCACAGCACTCTGGCTGCAAACAACATGTTTCTATCGACAAACTTATTTAAAATGCAAGATTTATTAAAACCCGTCTCCTCGAGCAGCCCCATACAAAACACAAAAGTTAAAAATGAAATGAAGACCTCCTCTACGGCAACAACAAGCACTCCTTTGAAGATTCCAGCCGATATAAAAAAAATAGATTTTTCCGATCTGAACATGCTCTCTTATAAAAACAAGCTCGAGTATGCGAGCGGGGAATTGAATCTGAGCGGGGTGCTCGATTCGAGTAAGAAGAGCAAGTCTGATTTTTCAGTTTCAGATTTGAGTGTTTCGGGAAGTGAGAAGCGAGCAGAATTTTCTGTATCAGATTTGATGCAGAGTTCGAGTGATTATAGTTTAGATTTGTCAAGGAGGGACGAGGGGGAAAAAAGCGGAAAAATTGGGGATTACTCACTGGATTTGAGTAATTTCTCTATTAAGAATCTGTCTGACTACACGAATATGGCAAAAAATTTGGTCGCGATGAGTGTTGCTAATTCGATACCTACAACATCAGACCAACCAATGAATTTGACGTCAAATTAAATTAATTTCAATCATTACGATGACTACAAGGTAATTCATAATATAATCACCGTTTATTCAGTGATCATAAATTGATTTTTATAATTTATTTTGATATGTTCGATTTTTGAGATATGGGTGTATTCTTATGAAATTAATTACTTTTATTTTTTTTACTTTATATTTATATTGCCTATATTTAAACAAATTTTAAATATTAATCTCAATATTTAAATCAGTACTTTTTTTAATGTATTTATTTTATATATTTACAATTTATACAAATATGTGTGTTTTCAAATATATAATTATGTGTAATTATTTGCTTTGATCCTTCATAACATTAAATATATTTTGAAACAAGACGGTAAGATTTATTTAAAAAATCCAAACTAAAGGTAAATAAAAAAAATTGTTAAGATTAATTTTTATTAAAAGAACATTTCAAAGATGAAATAATTTGTGAATATATTACTCTATAAAAAAAATTTGGTGATAAATTTGAAATATTTATTTTTAAACGTCTTTTACAATTTATTTTTTTATTCATTAGGAAAAAAAGAAGTCCAAACTGTGGACCGACATCGGACCACCATTCAAAGAAATTACTCTGATTATAAAAAATAGATCCTCTTACTAAACTTCAAAAAACTCGTATTTACATTCTGGTTACATTTCTACATGAAAATACGCTCAATTTGTTATTTACAAATAAAAATAGACTTAGATGAACGTCTGTGACACAAACTCCTCAGTGCTCTTGAATTCTAAAATATCTTTCTTCAATTGCTTCAACTTGAATATGTAGTTGCTGTGACACTTGCTGTGCGCATACTTGTACCGCACTGCGGTTATCATCTTGTCCAACATATAGTGCAGCCATAGTATGTTTGTGTATGGTTCGAAATGTTCCCATTCGTTACTAAAAAATAAAACAAAAAATATATAATACAGACTAATCTTTATTATAGAGTATATTCTCAATATTTGTAAAAATGTAATTGTTTGAATGAAAATATTGTGTATGTATATAAAATAGAAAATTAATTCATAAAACGGTTATTATGAATGATTTTAAAAACTGCCCCACTTTTCTATTGTACTTACTTGTTGTATTTCTGCATTAATCTGTAGATTTCAAACTGGTAATCTCCTTCAGCATCAAACAAATCCGGATCTTGGCCAAGGTCATTGTAAATGCAAATGTTATCAGCCGTTATTCTTGACAGGGTAAAATCGATGATTGATACTTGAACTCCTTGAGTGGCTATGTTGATTTGCCTACCATGCAAGTTGTAGATTAGGGAGGCATCTTTGTCTGTTGGTGAAATCAAAACATTGCCCCAGTGGAGATCCCGATGCTCGAATTGTAGTGCAGATTCGGCAACAGCCAACGCACAAGCGACCTAAATATTAACATTTCTTAAATCACTTTTCCATTAAATATATCATAATTATAAGTATTAAAATAATATCAAGAAACGATGCAGTAACTTTTTAAAAAAATATTTATTATATTTTAATAAATATACGGCAAAAATATTTTCTTAGTACAGAAACGTAAGTGCTTATTTTTTCTTTTCTTTGAATTTAGGCAATAGGAATTACACGAATGTGTACAAGTTTTGTTTTTGCATAAATGACCTTGTTTTATTTCAAAGTGTGGGTTTATAAAATATTTGAAAACAATTCCCGGCCCCAATTGATCGTGTTTTCTATTTTTATCAAGATCTGGCTGGTCCATGTTTTTTTCTAGAGTTTCTGGCACAAATATTAACAGGAAGTATACTATTTTTAAAAATATAAAAATTATACTTGGAATATTTTCTAAATTTGAAGTTTATAGAATATATTATTTTGATTATTTTTGTTAATGTTTTTCTTACCTGCTGGAATAGAGCGTAAGCCTGTTTTGCGTTATTAAAAACAAAAGACTCAAGGTCCTTGCCACCGTTGGATAATTCAAGGACAATATAGAGCTGATCCGCACCAAAGATACTCGGACAATCGTTCTCGGAAGATCGGTCCTCGTCATACAGATCCCACAGGTCGAGCAACCTCAAAGGGTACTTTCCCTTAACACAATGCACAGCCTCAACTTCATTGAAACATCCTGTTGAATTTTTTTTGTTTTGTCTTAAATTGCTCAGTTCCCTAAATTTAAACAAAAACATAATTACTTGACATCCTATAAATCTATGAGAGAAAATTAAAACTAATATGAATTGTTTGTTTTATTTAAATCCAATTTAAAAAAAAAAAACTATATGGAAACAATACTGCTTAAAAGCTGTGTATAATAAACAAAATAATTTAAGCAAACACATATTTCATTTGAATGTTTGAATAGGGTCAACGAAAACATGAAAATAGAACAGTGTTTATCTCTTAAAAAGAAACTGTTCTACTTTTTAATTTAAATATTTAAAACGTCCAATACTCATATATTCTGTTTATTACTCATCACAAAAAGTAAATATTTACACTGCTTAAAAAAACAAACCAGATATTTCTCGTAAATTTATTGTTGCGGCTTATCTGTACAAATAAATAAATTTAAATATTGTGATGACTCAGCCATTGTGGCTTTAAAAAAAAAGACCGACCTTCAATTAGTCATCTATTGATGATAATGTAATACTATAATATTATATCTACACTTACAAGATTGCTTTGTTATTAGTGGAATGATTATTTATACAATAAAACACTTATTAATTTGTTTGTTTATTTTATGCGATTGCAGTTTCAATAAATTTAGCTTGTCATTATCAAACATGTAGTGATTATGAATTCGAAAAGAATTATCAAAATGTTAACCCTTCAAAAATCCATTAAACGATAAATATCTATTTCGCATTTAAACTTTAATATTCGTAAAATTAAAACTTGTTAAATGATGTACTGTTCTTCTTTAATTTCCTAATAAATTATAATTGCATGCTAATATAAAACAAAAGGAAATAATTAATGCAGACTCTCTCAAGGATCATGCAAATAAAATATAAAATTAATTCATACAGAAAATCCAAACATGAAAGAAATTTATAAAAAAAATGAAAAGCCTATTTAAAAGTATATTTTAATTCAGTTTATAGTGTAGTTAGCAAACACGAAGGACATTATTTTTGGATCGCATGTATTTTTGTACAAACTAGAAATTGGGTAAAAATAGAATGTTCAACTGAATGAACTTCTGAAAAACATATATTTACGTGTTTAAAAAAATCTCTTGCAACATTAATGACTGATATAAAACTGTATCAGCCATTAATGTTGATTAAATAGTTAATATCATGAATGCATGGAAAATTATTTGCATTTAATTTTTCAAAAGTATTTTTTTTTTTAATTATTTTTGTAAAAATTACTACCTTTAGTAAAAATTATATTATATACTCTATTAGCAAAAAATAATTTTTACATATTTTATTATTTTTAAAAATATTTCGGGTAGAAAGTTATACTAGATTATATATTATTTATTTCTAATTTCAGTACAATATGTATTGCTTTTTTTTTAATGTAAGCCTTCTTTAACCAATTTCGAAAGTGTAATGGGAAAAGGGAATTAAGGAGAGGAGAATTTATTGTTATAAATTAATTACTTACATTGCAATAGTGATTTCTGTTAAAATTTCCTCAAACTTCTTCTGCCTCTCACCATTAACTATCAGGTCGCCTTCTATAGGAATAACTTTCATCACCGAAGACGTGCCCTTCCTGTTCCGAAATAGGAACACCTCTCCGAACACGCCTTCCCCAATCTTGTGACAATTCTTCAACAAGCTATAAGAAATGAAATGATCATAATAAAACATATCCTTTCAAAATAAAATACACTTACACTGTTGAAACATGAGAGTTTCATTTTGTTTTCAAATGAAGCGCTCGTTTTTCAATCAGAGCAAAATATCAAAATATGTAGGGGCACGAAGGTTGAAAATATGGATTCCTTATCAACATCACAACATTTAATTTCACGCTGTTGAAAGTAAATATTTGAAAACCTTGTGCAATCATGATAAGGCAACTATAGTTGATACCGAAGGAAATGATAAGTGATGGTAATGAAATAGAAAACGATTTGAAACTAAATGCAACAACTTAAGTGTAACTTACGTGTCTGGATAACATTCTGTGAAGGGCAAGGGCTCCGTTTGTCCACATTTTCTCAGTACAATATCCTTAGCGGTCTCCGCAAAAACTCCCAATGACGTCTCATTAATGCTATCCCCAATCGACAGTAGACTCTTCTTCGATAAATCCTCCTCTGCTGGATTATTCACCGATAGACCTTCAAAGTACTGCGCCAAAGAGCTTTGGACGATCTCTGCGGGTGCGTAAGGGGGTGCATAACCTGGCGACGACGGTACATACGTGTTTATTAAACACTCTCGAAGGTAGAGTTCCTCTTTACAGAGATTCATGCAGCGGTTTTCTTGGCGGTCAAGACTTATGGCACGCACTCGCTCGATTCAAGCGAGGAACGGACGCGAACTAAATTATAGAAAAAACGAACGGCGGAAATATAGCGCGCGCGCAAGGAAAATGCTAATTTTACTTATTATATGCGTTGTGTTCGATGATGACGATGGAAACCCGTTACGAAAAATTAGACCTTGACACATGGACTCTTTTCCCCTCTACACCTCTGACGCAGTAAATGACGCCTGCTCGCCACATCGAAATTTCGCTGCTTAGAAAATCCCGGGCCACATTTGCTCAACTGCGGATTTGCACAAATATGTAATTACATTTTTGCAAATTAATTAGAGCGTTTTGTTCAAATTAAAATTGAGTTACCATCTATTTGCCTTACTGCAACGAAATATATCTCGCTAAAGTAAAACTTAAAAAAAAATCTATAGAAATTATTTGAATAAAAATCACTCCATGATCTTTTTAAACAAACTTCTATTATAATAAAAAAAAATCTTGAATTAAAGGATTATTTATATAATAAGGAAAAAATCTTAAAATTAATATTAATTAAAATTTATTGCGCAATTTTAGCAGTTATGTAAACAGACATTTCATGTAAATCGATTACAATCGTGTGCGGTGGAAACCATGAATCATATGCTTTATGAGTCAGATGACTTTCGTAGAATAGGAAACGTAATTAATAAGTTCCCTGTTTATTTTCAATTGCGCAATATTCTCAGGATTAATGTCTTCATTGTCTAGCCAAAAAAAAAAGTATATTAGATTATTTAGCATTGTTATTTTTATTGAATTCATACACCTTTTCAGGTGTCTAATGGTTTAACATTATTAAATATTTCAATAATTTATTAAATATGTTATTGTTTTAGAAATTTTTAAACACCATCAATTTATAAAACATCGCTCTCATATGGGAATTTTGTATTCAAAGCTTGTTGTATTACATTTATCGACTTTCAGAAAATTTTAAATTGCAATTTAAATCGTACCTTTTAACTTTATATTTTTTTAATATCCAATTAAAATACTTAACACTCAGATACAAGTAACAGTAAGAAATATCTTTGAATATTGTCATAACGAGTTTATTAATAGAAAAGAATGTTGATCGATAATTATAATTTTAAATAAACTACCAGACAGGTATGAAAATATGGCTAGACTAGTCAACTGTAAACTAATTGCTAATTTTACATTCAAATCAGTATTCTTATTGGAAATTTATAAAATGTATCATGTAAATTAAGTAATTTTTATGGAAAATAATTGTAAAACAGCTTTCATCAACATAAAGTACTAATAATACAAAACCATTTGTAATTATACAATTTTGCTAATAAATGATAAAACATTTCAAGAAAAAGATTAAGAAGTTGTAAATTTAAAAAAATCCACATTCACATTAAATAAAACACTTAATGATTTTGAACTATGTTGCAACACTTAATAATTTTCAAAATAGTCGAAATTTTAAAGAAAGTAAGATGTGAATCACTTCTGTGTCCCACTGGACCTAAATTTTCCTTCAAAATATAAACATCCTCCTCTCACCACACATTATATTCGGGTGCAGGAAAAAATGTCCGAATTGAACAAAAAAATAGATATGGTGTCATTTGAAAAAAAAAAGTTGACAATCGCTACCTGATTTTTGTCATCGTGTTATCAATTTGATAACACTATTAAATAGAGAATTTCTTGCCGTTTACATATATATATGGTTTAATATAGCTTACTGTCAAAATAAAAAAAAATTGAAGGGGGCGGAACACCAACCTCAATCAACTGGTATATATATTTCTTGTTAATCTTTTATATATAATAAAGGTGCTATATAAATTCTTTATAATTATTATTGTAATATAAAACTATTCAAAAATCCCGCCATTGGTTATTCAATAGCTTGTGCTCGAACCTAACCTCAAAAACTGTGTAAAGGTTTGAAATTAAGGAAATAGTTGTCCACTTGAACACTGCATGGCGTTGCGTTTTCCCGTCTTGCCATGTATGCAACCGAATTAACTTAAAACAGGAATATAAATGATAAATACCGCGAAAACACGACAATCGAATAAGAGTGGGAGCATTCAAATACATAACCTAGTAAAACAAATTGTTTATGAAATAATGCACAAAATTAGAAAAGGTAGATTTAAGCCTACGCCATTAAACTCGGGTAAAATGATTAAGTGCTTTCCGATTGATCCGCGGGACTTCAATTCTGATCACCTGAACAAAACCCTCCAGAAATTCAACGCGCAAGAAACAAAACACTGGCAATTAATGGATTTTCATAACTGTTTAAACCCCTCTGTGTTTGAATACACTGTAGTGCCATTCACCGAGGAAGCTGATGAAATAATGTACTTCCTTTATAGCAATACGGATAATTTGGATAACCGGTTTCTAATTAAAAAAATCACCCGAGTGCAGAATCCTTACCTGATGATCAGTTATTTAATAAACAAAGACTTATTGATGGAAACGTACGGATGCAATCGTGTCCATCATAAATATTACCTGCACGGGACTTTCCGGGAAAACATACACGATATCTGCATGTATAATTTTGATTTGTCCTTGGTGCAACGGCACCGACACGGCTGGGGGATTTATTTCACCTCCGATATCGCCAAAGCGCAAGCATTCTGTGATAAAAACGCAAGACTGAAAGAGATTGTTTTGGCCCACGTGTTGGAAAGCAGCGTGTGCGTCGGACGTCAGGATATGACGTACCCCGATTATGGTACTGACACTAGCATTAGTCCGACAGACAAAAGAATCATTGTTAAATATGACGACGATATGTATTGTCCAGCGTATAAAATTCTTTTTGAACAAAGATTTTAAATTTTTAGACTGTTCTATTCGTTAAATTTTTTACAAAGTTTAAGAATATGTATTTTAATAAATAATGTAAAAGAAGTGTTTTTCTTTTTGTATGTATATGAATCAGTCGAAACAAATAATTTACTTTCAAGTGTTTTTTTTTTTACTTATATGTTCGATAAACTGTATGTTTTGTGTTTAGAATCGTTCATATAATTCATTTTACATTTTCATTATTATTATTTTTTTAATTCCATATCGATTAGTTAATTTTATGTTTATTTAATGTTTTTGTTTATTTAATAGATAATAAAAATTTATTTTAAAAGAATAACAAAAGTTATGCCGCATTTACTAATTTATTTTTACATTTATTTACCCGATTTCTAGAACAGTATTAATTGAAATTAAATATTTTCTATTAATTTTCTTTAGTGAATTATTATTTAATAATTCACTAAAGAGACTGTCTTGCAATCGAAAGATACTGACACAACCGCAACAAGCGAGAAACGTAAAACAAATAATAACTCACTAGTAGAATTCTCGAGAATTTTCTGCGGGGATCCACCAGACAGGTTTTTTGGAATGATTTTAACTGACGACTTTCTGCAGACGGAAACTCTGATTTCCTCGCTCGGATTCCACTTTGTGTAATCGTGACCATTACCTGTAACCAGATAAAATCGTCAGACCTGTGCGTTTAGTTGAACCCGCGTGAACAACCCTCGGTGTCATTATTCCGTTTGACGAAGCACAAATCTAACACCCACATTAAACGGTCCACACGAGAAATTTTGCAATATCAAAAAAACTGACACAACAAAATGACACGCATATTTATTTTTTGTTTGCTTCAATGACGACATGCTCTGATCAGAAAAATAACAATCATTGGGGTTTGTGGCTAGAAAAATAGTAATGATAAAAAAACAAATATTCCCTTAAATTGAATAAAAATGATTTGAAAATAATCAATGAATTATTTCGACATTTAGTGACATTTTGACTTACATTACGTACGTACTTTAATCAAATGAACACTAAAACAACTACTTCCCAAGCAAATACCCCGCAGGACATTGATTATTATATTAATTATTTTCAAATAATTTTTATTTAATTTATTTAAATAACTGTTACCAAGTGAATAAATACTATTTTCATTTAAATAAAAATGATTTTGAAAATAATTATTTAATTTCCTTTTTTTCTATTATAAATATTCCTACATTAATAGAAAAAAAAAGATTTATTCACTTGGTCACAGTTATTTAAATAAATTAAGCATTCGAAAATAATTAATGAATTTTTCCATCTTTAGATACTTACGTTACGCAAGTACTTAAAAACAACTATTTCTTGGGCCTGTACCCCGCCAGATTGGCAGTTTGTTTAGTCGCTAAATTTATCAATTCTTTTTATATAAAAATTCTTATCTTTAGTGAACTTATTGTAAAAAAGGTTTATTCAATTAAATACAATTCTAATCCCTTTTCTAAATATATATTTAATTCGATTAAATAAGTAGGATAAAGGACAAGAATTTAATAAATAGATACTCACTGATTTGTAATCTAAAGGATTCGAGTGATTTTTCAAGGAAAGAGTTCTTGACCACCATCAGCGATCTTTTCCAAGATTTCCCTGGCTTTAGGGTGTAAGGTAGCCTCGTCTTTGGTAATAAAAACGTTTCTTCAATATCTGAAATTTCAAAAATAACACCATTGGCAATCCCATTGTTTTTTTTATTGGGCGATCTCCCGGATCCGCGTATTGTGTTGATGTTCTTTCGCAACTTCACCCTTTCGTCCACAACAACATTATCCGAAAAACGAGAGTTGGATTGATTCGTCTTTTCAATTCTGCCTTTCCTTACATCTGCATCTTCATTAATATCCGAAATTTCATCATTGGCAATCCCATTGTTTTTTTTATTGGGCGATCTCCCGGATCCGCGTGTTGTGTTGATGTTCTTTCGCAACTTCACGCTTTCGTCCACAACAACATTACCAGAAAAACGAGAGTTGGATTGATTCGTCTTTTCAATTCCGCCTTTCCTTACATCTGCATCGTCATTAGTATCCGAAATTTCAAAAATAGTACTGGTAGTGATTGCAGTATTGTCTTTATTCTGCGATCGTCCAGATCCACGTTTTGTGTTGATGTTCCCCTGCAGTTTCAAGCTCTCGTCTATAGGATTGTTGTTTAAAAAGGAGGAGTCGGAAAGATTCCTACTTTTGCTTCCCCTTCTTCTAGAATTTATAGTATTGTTAATATTTGAATTTACAAAAATTCCGCTTGTACTATTTGTTGCATCTTTCCCGGTTTTAGATAATCGATATTCTTTTTCTTCCAAATTGAAGTTTCTGTCCGCCGAAATGTTATTTAAAAAGAAAGAATCTGAAAGGTTTTTCCTTTTTATTCCACCTCGCCTAGTGTTTATACACCTGGATTGTGGATTGAATTTATTCAATTTATTGTTGTTATTAAGAGATTCTTTCGGTGTGATGTCAATTAAATTCAAAACCGATGTTTCTTTCGAAGTTTCAGCAGTTTTATAAAACACCTTTGCGAATGATTCGAAATCATTTAAAGACGCACTGAATGTTTTGGAATCATCACTAAACAAATCCGGACTTTGTATATTCCTTTGGTTTCTATTAATAAGTTTATTATTTTTATCTTTACTTTTCGTACCGTCCAATTGTTTATTATCATTACTCCATGTTGGAAATATAGAATCATTTGAGTGAACCCTTCTTTTCTTCAAAACTCTCAAACTATCCTCACTCCAATCATCACAATTAAACATTCGCTTCATTGATCTATCATCCACAACTACACTATTTTTAATTACATTCCGCCGCCTTCTAGTTATGTATCCCGTTTCAATTGATGCTTTTTCAGACAGTACACTTTCGTTATTTCCAAAAAACCTTTCCTCTCCATCACTTATTCCATCGTCAACACTTTCGTTACTTCCAGAAAAGTTTTTCCCTCTATCGTCAACACTCCTCATCTCGCCCATTTTCTCCTTCAAAATACTTTCTGGCAATCTAACAACCTCCACTCTCAACTCCTTCGGTCGAAGATACACATTTAATGTGTTTTCCGGAATTCTCGTGACATTCACAATCAGTTCCCTTTTTTTCCTCACTGTAAATTTTGCCTGTTTCAACAGCACGTGAGGACTGCATTTTAATTTCCAATCAGACTGGAATCTAGACGCGCACCGAGTCGATTCGAATTCCGGCAGCCTGAAACTCCATCCTTCTATTTGCCTCATTGATTCCTCGAGTAGTTTCGAGTCCCTACTGTTTTTCGGCAAATGCGGTTTGCAAGGGGTGCTTGTTATTACACTGCCCGAAGGTTCAAAATGTTTATTAAATTCTGCGATATGCGTGCTGGCAGTGTCGTTATTGCTGTTTTCACAGTATTCTGATTTAAAGCTAATTACATTTTGGATTTCGCTCTCACTGTTGCTCCTGAATAAGACACGACGGTTTGAATCACATTTTGTCGATTGCCGCAAAGAACTTGAATCAATATTTGTGTGTGTGTCCAATTGGCTGTGTGAGTTTACGTGGGATCGATTCGGCAGACTTTTCGATCTATTTCGCACTTCATAGGATTCGTTGCAAATAAAAATATTGTCATCTTTTCGTTTCTCCTCTTCCTCTCTTAACAGTCTGTCAAATGTGGAGTTTGTGTTTACTACCAGTGAAACAGAATCGTCCAAAAGGACCGGATTGTGTGGTTCATCGGGAAGATCTTTGATTAGAGCAGTTTTTAATAGTTTGTTCCTTTTCCTCTTCATCAAATTTTCGGCAAAGAGAGCGTTAAACACATCGATGGATTTGTTGATGGAAGCTTTTTTGTTCCTGTACGTTTTTAATCCAGGTGCCATTATAATTAAAAGTACTTTTAATTCATAAAAAAAAATATATAATATTGTATATATAACTGTCAGTCTTTTGAATTATTGTTAAATAGGTTATGTTGATAAAATAACAATAGATAATTATTTTATAGAGCACAATTTTCAAAAGCGCCATCTCTATATTTATACGGTAACCAAGTGTTAAAGTTAATGTATGTATAAACAAATAGATGGCGCTAACAATAGATAATCAATTAATAAAGTACAACTTTCAAAGGCGCCTTCTCTATATTTAAAGGGTAACCCACTTTTAAAGTTAATGTCTTTATAAAAAAATAGATGGCGCTAATAAAATATCAGTAAATAATTTATACAGCAAAAATTTCAAAAGCGCATTTCTATATTTATATTGGTTCCCAAGTAAAAAAAATAATATTGTCTGTATAAAAAAATTAATAGCGCTAACACTTTATTAACGTATAATAGCGCGATCTCTATACTTATTAGTTAAACAGACATTATTAACTTTGCACTATTTGTAGACAATTATTAAAAAAAATAACTGTGGACTAAAACACACTTGGTATTGTTTTACTAGTTTTATTTTAATTTTTCATTATCGAGGAATATTCATTGATAATGACATATATTCCTTGACTTATAGTCATATCTATTCGAAAAATTGAAATAGAATTAGTGAAACAATACTAAAGTGTTTTCTATTCAGTAGTTTATAAATAATTTCTAATAGATAAAGAAAAAAATGGAAAGCATGAAACAAGTACTTATACTTAAAATGTTGGCCATTGGACGCAACAATTTAGCAAAGAAGCAAAAAAAAATGTGATTATATGTAAATCTATTTGAGTTGAATAAATCTAAATTTGAATGATTCAAAATGTATCACCACGGGTTAAGTTAGAAATGAATTAAAGAGAGATAGTTATTAAATTCATTGAATAAGAGATATTTAATCAATGTGTTTAAATAATTGTAAATATGGTTTTCAAATTTTCGATCATAGAAGAGATGGTTTTCGACATCGCAATGTACAGATTACCTTACTTTTCACAAAGTTTACTTAAAAAAAAAAAAAAAGAAAGTTTATTTTTATAGAAAAAATAGTTTTATTGTGTATTACTAGCCGTATGTGTTAACATATGATTCTTCATAGCACCCGAATGTATAAACCGTTTATTGCAAATGGAGCAAATGTTCTTCCTCTCATCCGAATGTATTTTTGAGTGACATTTCAAAGCACTAGTGCTTTTAAAGCATTTATCGCAAACACTGCATTTGAATGGTCTCAAATTGGTATGAATAAACGAATGTCTATTTAAGGCTGCAGATGTTGTAAAGTTTTTAGGACAATCCCTAAAAATTGAACCATTAACTCACAATAAATATATATACATTAAAATGAATTTTGTGGAAACCTACTTGCATTGGTAGGGACGGTCACCAGTGTGTGACCTCATGTGGACTACCAGGTGGCTCTGCAACATCATGGTTTTTCCACAAACACTGCACATATAACGTTTTTCCTTTGTGTGTGTTAGCATGTGATATTTTAAACTAGTCGGTTGTCTAAAACAAAGCTTTATATAAATTTTATTGATGTACCCTTAGATTCAAATTTATAATTATGTTTCTTTTTTATTAACACATATATTTCCGTTATTGTGTTAATAATAGCGAATATATGTATATTTTTTTAAATATTGTAATCACCTGAAATTCTTTCCGCAAACCGTGCACAAATAAGGTCGATGACCCGTATGAACCCTCATGTGAACAGTCAGCCCTGCGGATTGGGCATACTTTTTCCCACAAATATTACAAACGTGCAATTTCCGCCTTCTATCTTTAAGTGATATGGAATGCTCATGGAACGATATATTGCAAACTTTATGCTTGTACTCAGGACTCGACGAATGTGTTTTTATGTGAATATCTAAGCTGTTTTTTGCATTGTAGACTCGATTGCAAATATTACAGGAATAAAACTGGAATAATATTTTACAGAAAGGATTTTCGAATTAGTCGTGGATAATTCTTACCTTTACAAATCCATCCGAGCTTTTTTCATTAGGATTACTTTCAGACTGTTTATCATTAAAATCATTGGGGGGATTTTCGGGTTTACCTTCCTCAATAATTGCATTGTTTCTTACTGGAGCTTGCTTCTTTACTTGTTCGGCTTCAGAAGATATAGTCCAACTTCCCGTTATAATTGTATTGTTTGCTACGGAAGCTTCCTTATTTACTTCTTTCGTTTCAGAGGATACAGTCCCACTTCCTGTTATAATTGCATTGTTTATTACTGGAGATTCCATGTTTACTTGTTTGACTTCAGAAGACACTGTCCGACTTCCCATTATAATTGCATTCTTTCTTACTGGAGGTTGCTTGTTTACTTGTTTGGCTTCAACAGATACTGTCCGACTTTTCATTATAATTGCATTGTTTATTACTACAGCTTGCTTCTTCACTTGTTTAGCTTCAGAAGATACTGTCCAACTTCCTGTTATAATTGCATTATTTTTTACTGAAGCTTCCTTGTTTATTTGTTTGGCTTCGGAAGATACTGTCCGACTTCCTGTTACTTGTTAGTATTCGAAAGATTAGTAATAATTGTAATTGTTTCCATTTTAAATATGTTTGAGTTCATTGTGATGAAAAAATGCATGAAATAATTTATTTTATATAAAATTATGTATTAAAAACTGAAATAATTAGCAACCTTAACCCATTAACGTCCACAGCGATTTTTTTTTTGGAAATGAAGAAAAAAACTGTTCAAATATTAAGTGGTTCTCTATATATAAAACACACTACTATATTTGTTATTAATATCTTAAATGTGATTTTTGATGATAATAATAATCTATATAATGGTTTAAGTAAACTTAAAAAAGCAATGCTATTAAAAAATCATAATAATTGGAAAGAGAGCACAAGCGCCATCTATTAAAAAATATTTGAAATTAACATAAGCATAATAAAAGTTAATAAAGTTAAAAACAAATTTTTATATACACAAGATGTCCCAAAATAATGTATATTTTAGTCATATTAAAAAAAAAACCTCTGATAAAGGGATTATTATTACTGACTAAAATACAAAAAAAACAAAAGGTAAGTTTCAATACTTACCTTTTTATCATAATATAAAGTGAATAAATAATATTTTTGATTGAAAATAATATATTTTTTTTAAATCTATACTAACATTTTCTGATGACTAAAATTCACCGACTTTTCTCTTCTAAACTGTTCACATTTTTAAATTATTTTTTTGTTTTATGATGTGTTTAGTAAAAACATGCGATATCTACTTTGAATAAACAGGTTACGTTTTTCTAAGACCTGGACTACAAACTGGATGAATCTAATCGGCAAAATAGCAGACAATTGTGAGGTCTGGAGTGATTTTGTATACGAAAACTGCCCCGCAGCAATAGCGAATATCAGAGATCCACCTGTTTCGGTGCTGCCAGCCTATTTTGACAAGGAAGGTTGGATACGCTGAGACATGTAACCTACAGGGAGGAAGCATTAGGAGCCCAATGATAACAAATACATAAACCGTAAACTGCACCACGGCTCGGGCACTCTCAATATGCGCTGATCAAACGACAGCCGATTAAGTAAATATATTTGGATACCTGGATATTTATTACGATTATTAAAAAATAAACAAAATTCAATTATATCCTTTTTTATTTTCAAATCATACTTAATAAAATATAAAATATTAATGTTAGAATTATTACTGATTATTAACATTCCTCAATTTCATATACTGCAACTTGGATCTCAAATGTTCGACTTTCCTGTTTATACCGTTTTCCTCCAAATATATTTTAAACTCGTTTCTCGACGGATAAGTGCTTATCTTCAAATATCTTCCAAAGTGTTTTTTAAACAAAGTCAACTCTTCGTCACTCCAAAAATCTATAAATTTTATTCAAGAATTAAAAAGTAAACAAATTGTTGACAATCAATAAATTAAGTTTATTTTATGTAAAAACCTACTTTTTTTGAGTCGATTATTATTTTGCACCTTTTTCTTTTTTGGTGGTACTGCAACAAATTTTTCTGAAATGGCAATAAAATCAATCAGCGTTGTAAGTTAATGGATTTTGCATTCGTTTGAATAACAACACGAAATCAAACCACACCATCTGCTGTTTGATGTCGTAAGATTTTTTTTTTTTTTTTTTGTGGTAAATTTATAATGAAGGCTTTTCTACATTTTTTTTGCAAAATTGGGAAGAATGACAATTGTAAGAAATAAATACATTATCAAAAAAAAAAACTTCCAGTGAGTTATTCAAACAAGATATTTATTAAAATTGTACTCAAAAAATAAAAGATGGTTAGAAAAGATGTGATAATCTTGAGTTTCATTGATTCATTTCTGTCAGAAAATGTTTTCCTTAAATTTTCTAATTGTATAGTTGCTTAAAACTTCCCATAAGCCAATTTAAAGAAATGAAGATTTGGCAATAGTGGTCCAAACAAGTATTAAATTATAATCACAAATTTAACAAATCCAATGTATCAAAAACTTTTTTCCTCTAGAGCAGTGGTTACCAAAGTTGGCATATTTAATAAAAATTTCCAATCTTGAGACCCACTTAAAAGTATTTAATAATTTATCAATAAAATTCTGCAGCCTCCTTATTTATTTTGCATTATTCTTTTATTTTTCTAATAGTAAATTTACCTATTTGTTTCTCTTCCATTGTAGCTGGTGTAATTATTTCTTTATTTACATCATATCCTGAGCTATTTCTAACAGCTTTACTATTTGGTATTTCACAACTTTTGTAAATTTTATCTATAAAAAAATCTCTTATACTTTTGCACTTAACTATCCATTTACTTGTTTCTCTATACAGGGTGATTCTTAACTTACACGTATAATTGCAAAGAGTTATAATTCTTGATGTGTAGTGATAAAGAGAATAAAGAAAAAGTGTAAAAGTTTTTTATTATCGGAGACAAGGAATTAATTATGTTGAGATTGGTGAACTGGTAGAATTATTGCATTTTCCTTGAAGACAGATACAATTGTCAGTAGTCTTCAATTTAGAGTTTGCTTGGCCTCCTAGATCACATGAGGGGATTTAGCCCCTCGACTTTTACTTTTGGGGACACTTGAAAAGTTTGGTGAACTCATCCGAAGTGAATACTGAGGAAGAATTATGCAATCGTATGCATGTTTCTGCTGCATGTGGTGGAAGATGGATTAGAAGCACTCAATTATGCATTAAAAATGGAGGAAATCACTTCGAATACTGTGACATTACTGTTTAAGTTACATTATTAATTCTTTTATTTTTATTAATTTTTTTTTAATTTCCCATCACCACACATCACAAAATATAATTACTCGCAATTATGCGAGTAAGTCAAGAATCACCCTGTATATTATTACCCGTACAATATAAAATTAACAACTAACCAACCTTCTGCTTCAACATGCCGCCTCGAATTTTTCCCGCCCAGTATCTCTCGTAATCTAAGGATTTCCCTCCTTCTCTCCTTCGAATCCCTAGGTAAAGTGTATATATCGATAATTTCTTTCTGATTCATGTGATAACGTCGCATGTGCAACGAAAAAACCCTCATTTTTATACTTCGATAACAGTACTGGCATTCAAACATTTTATCTTTAATTTCGGAACCTTTCTTATGCGGTAATTTTTTTTCTTTGGGATTTGTTTCATTATTATTATCATTGACTTCTCCGTTTATTATTAAACCATGTGTTCCATTGTCGCTTTGATTATCCTCGAAAATATTTAAGGGGTTTAAATTATTCATTTCCACATCTCTTATTCTACAACCCTCAGTCTTAATCTCGTTTAAAATAATAGAGAAATTTTCATCGAGTGAATTTTCTTTGTTGGTATTATTATTATTAAGGTGATTCTAGAAATGAGATGGGTTGTTTATTTAAGGAAACTTTAAATAGCTTCGGATTCAAAAAAAATAAAACTTACACTAAAACACTGTATTTTGTCGTAATTATCATTTCTCTCTATTTCTGAATCGCATGCATATTCTATAACATAAACATATTCATTACTTGCTACAAACTAGATTACAATAATATTGCGGTTGAATATTGCTTGTGGGTTTGGCATTTTTTTTTTTAAACTGCCATTTCATAATATAAGGTGCATCTTGCTTTTTTTTAATGAGTATATTATTTAAAATATATATATATATATATATATATATATATATATATAAAGTCTAACCTGATACCATATGGTAAAAGGGATTACTGATTATATATATATACATATATATATATATCATCTTTATTTTGAATTATTTATTTGAATTATAGAAATGTCTGCAATTTATATAATTCAATGTTAATTCAAAAATTATTATTATATACAGTAAATTAACAATAGATTCTTTTACTTTATTATACATTGTCCTTAAAAAACGGCAATCGACCTTTGGTCTTTCCTCCCTTATTTAGAAATATTTCAGTTTGCTATTAAAAATAAATAAAATTCATACATAATAAGATAACTAAGTTGAAAAATTATTGAAGAAATATTTTGTATTTATGTTAATACACTTAATAAACTGACTGAAACGATTTATTAATAGCGTTTTCTGCTTATTCCACCAGTACGCACTCGACCAAGTTTTTGCATTTTCTGCTTCTTCATTTTTTCACTTCACTTATTTACTTTCACTGTTAAATATATTTCAAACACAATGTGGTCATTACCAATAACAAACGATTTAACAGTGAAAAAAAGTGAAGTAAGGAGTAAACAACATTGTTTCAATTGTTATCAAACACCTTCACGGAAACTCAAAACAAAATTTGTTAAAATTACTTATATGAAAATGCGAACTTACCCCGAGTGCAATAAAATGACACTGACACTATTTATATACGCCTTAGTGCGTCTGTATAAGCAGTAAAAGCTATAAGTGTTTTAACAGCTACATATATTTTATTTTCAAATTTTTAGTAACAACCTGTTGACGTAGACGAAAAATTTGGCTTAAGGCTTAGGAAGCTCATCCATTTTTCTGAGACGTTAAGTTTACTTTAGAGTTCAATGACTCAAATTTTTTAATTCTATTTGAAAGAGATCATAAAAAATTTAATGATTTAAACCCAGCAAGAAGCAATTATTCATAATTCACTAAATGTCCCAGCAATTCATTCATTAAGGCAGAATAAAACAAAATGTATTACCATAAAGAAAAGACAGCATAGTCAAGCAAAATGAGATAAAACTAATTTACTAAAAATATAATTATATTAAATTAACCAATATATTTGAGCTAATTATTTTCTAAAATTCCCGTTCTTGGAGGTCATCAAGGTCAAAAATAAATCAGGATAATTTATGCACGAGCATGCCCAGGATGATCGGCACTGTCCAGTGAGGATTTAACCAGAAGGGGCGTGCATTTATGGAAAACACCAACACCATGATTTTTCCCTACCGCACCCACAAAAACGAACAGACATCTCTCCTTTGTATATATTTTCTATCATAAATATTTTTCATGTTTTGAACAAAACAACTTTAGACTTGTAAGAGTACAAAATAAAATTTAAGTAAAGTGTTACTTTTTTAATTTTAAAAACCTTCTGAAAGGCTTTAAAAAAGAGAACGTTAATGTAGACTATTTTACTTTCACTTCATTATATATTAAGTTTTACTTTTAAGAGCTTCACAATTTCATTGTGAAGAACACTGCTGCAATAAATTTGTGAAGCTCTTAAAAGTAAAACTAAATTTTATTTCATCTCCTTAAGGGTGCGGTTTAGACGAAAGCGATAGCTATATAAATATTGGCAATCACTAATTCGAGTTAGATTGCAGTTGTGATCAATGAACAATATTGTATTATATATTAAAATAATCTTAAAATAATCAGGAATTTCATCAGATGAATTACAAATTATTTTAATATTTAGTTTGTGGGAAAAACAATGAAAACTGATCAAATTTATAGCAAATTTCAAATTATATTTTTGCTAATAAAAACTTGTGCATTGAAAATTTAAAGGATTTCACTAAAATCTTCATTCAAATAACTTAGCAGATATGACCTATTAATTTCATTAAATTTTACAATTTTCTTTTCTAACTTGAACTAGTAAATTGACGTAATACACGCTTTATTTTTTATTTAGACTAATACTTTATACTTGGTAGATAAAAAATGTAAATAGATATTCATATTATTAAATCCAAAAGAATGGGTCTTTTTTTTAAACTATTATTTCCCTTTTACTATATAGCTATCTCTTTCTACTAAACCGCAACCTTAATATACCGATTGAGTAAATGAAATAAAAGCACCGCTACATTTTTCAATTTCAGTTTTCTTCAATCCATTATTACATTTACTTTATTTTTAATTCTTATTTTTACTTTATTTTAAAGTTCGTTATTATTATTAATATATGTAATTGTGTTATCTGTTGAGAAATAAACAAATTATTATTATTAAACATATGTAAACAGTTGATGTCGTATATCTAAAACTTTGGATAATAGAGACAAACGGTTTAGATATTCTGAATCAGCATGTTTCACTTGTTTTAGAACGCTTATTGGCTGCCAGGATATCTACCAAATTTTCTTTTTTGTTTTGTTTGTTATTTATTTACATAATATACCTTTTAAACTAGGTTGCTGATATTTACACATATTTTATAAGAAATATATATTTTGCTTGTTTTACACAGGTTACAACATCAATCAACTAATTAGCAATCTATTTTTCATGCACAAGTATGTCTACAAAACATATACCATACGATCAAGAATTTTTCTCCACTAGAGTGCTTTGAATTTTTTATTAAAAAAATTCTAGGTTGTGTTATTCTGATAAATAAAAAACGATAATGAATTTAATTATAATAGCAAGCACAATTTACAGTAAGCTGAGCTTAAAATCTATAACAAATGTTTGTTATTTAAACACAATGCCACTCTCCGTTTCATATTATCAAACACACTGGCTAAATATTTCTGGTAATTGAATTGCATTTCATCACTTGGGTTTGCTTATGTTGGCGATATTTTCAGCGGTCCATTTTCTTCTATTTACAGCTCCTGTTTTACAAAACTCCAGAACACATTCTTGAATACACAGTTGGAGGGGAGGGAATACACCCATTCTTGCTTTATCCCATTTCAGAAGTAGCTTTCGACAAGGAAAACTTTATGATTTCATAAATAATGACACATGTTATAAAAATCATAGAGGTGTATTTTTATTTGTATTTATTAATTGGTGCCAACTAAATTTAAAATAAAGAAAAAAAATCAAAGTACTGTGGAGGAGAAAAGTTGTGGATCATATTGTACTTACCTTTCTAATAAGTTGAATTACCTTTTTTATACATATGTTTTTAGTGTGTCACCCTTTTCTTGTAAATTTTTAATATGTAATTTTGAAATGGAGATTCCGTAAATAAAATTGATCACAAGCAAATTTACCTTGAAATAAATAATTATGTCTTCCATATTTATTATTTGAAATACATTAAATTTGTTTTTTCTATATTTATTACTTTCTATAAAGCACGCAGTAAGCTTTTATTTGGAATTAACAATCTATTTTCATAAATATATAGTATCAATAATCCCTTTAATCTTCCGGATGTTGGTCAACAATATATTTTATTTTTGAACACTTCAACAAAAACTTCTTTTAAATTACATAATTATTCTCTTAATGAATGTCATATTTACTGGGACATCTTACATATTTAAAACACCTTCTGTCCAAATATATATATATTCAGTGACCCTTTTTACCCTTTCAGGTGTAGGCTTTATTTATAAATAAATATCATTTAAATATTTATTTATTGCAACAGATTGCAAAATATATTCTGGTGTCATCTGCATTACAATAGCTCGTGTTGACATATTATTGGATAGAAGGAGTTAGTCTGTCTTTGCATTGAATTAAGCACTACACTTTTTACATTGAGTAAATAATATACATTTGCATTTTCTCTGTGCTTATAAATTAAAAATATTAAATTACACTCACCCTCATCGATGATTTCTTCCTTACAATCATTTGTTAAAATAAAATCAATTTCTCCTTCTTCTTCTTCTACCTCCTCGATTGGCTCCTGCTTGCATTCTTTGTTGACTTTATTCAAATATTCTTGCAAAATCTCCGAGGAACGGATGCATGATAAATAAAAGTTATTTGCAATATACGCCGTTGCCACGCAATTTTTGCAGATTATCTGAGGTAACCCATCATTAGCTGCAATCTTATTTAAAAAAAAAATACACAATACAAGCACTCTTAACATGTGTAATAAATCACTAATTATGTAAATATATTTTCAAAATTTATAAAACAAAATATATCTTATTTAGTATTGTTAGAAGTAAAATCTATTTGATTAGATCAAATACCTTCATATTGGATATTCTTATAATCACATCAGATAGTCGATGTGAAATATCCTGCATAAAAATGAAACTGAAAATGGAAACGGCGTCCTCTTTCTCTTGCAAACAAACCCTGCAGATCTTGTCGATGTTTAACACAATTGCTGCCTGTGTCTCCATTTCGTGATGTATTTAATATAACCTTTAAAATTCAATGTTATTGTTATCAAAAGATGAAAAGTATTTTTAAAAAACAAAGCAAATCAATTGTATTCCCATTTTAAAATTCTAGTTTTAATTTTATTATAATCCTTTACATTTGCGTGTTTGAATATTTTAAATTAAACACATAACCTAAAAATAGATTAATTGTACTTAATTCACAATTATGATGTAATACAATTCTCAGCAACAAATTGATATTAGGAAATATGATATTTAAACTAATCAATAATTAATTTAGAATAATCTTACCTAAATACTATACAAATTTATAAAATTATTATAAGCACAAATATCTATGACTGTGATTAAAACTTATCTTATTTATAGTTCAAAAATGCACTTTATATTTATGATAAAAATATAATTTGCGTTTAAAAATAGTTCTATTTTGCATTACTAAAACGTTTATAATAATTTAATATTTACATATTCTATTATTGTAGTGTTAACCATAGATGTTAAAATAGATATATATGTATTAACATCTATTGTGGTTATATATCTCTATGAGTGTTAATAATCATAGAATTGTATTTTATAAATCTCTATATTCTTTTAATTATAGATTATAGTTTCAAGGTTATTTGAAATTTATCGTACGAAACCTGTCATTTAAATAGAAATTTACATGTAAATTTGAGTCGCGTACGACCGAAACGTGCGATCTAAACGACACATAGGACGACTGATATCATAGAAAACCTTACTGACCCATAATAAAACTTATTTTCTATGAAAAACCATAAGCATGTATAGAATAGGCGATAATTTAGAAATGTAATTTTCTAAATTTTAAATATGTTCTATTCACACATGTTCAAACTTTTTCGTAGAAAAAATTTCATACTATATCAATTTGATTTTTGAAAAATTGAGACGAATAAAAAAATTTTAAATATTTTAAAAAAATCCATAGATTTATGCTTTACAAACTATTTATGATGCTATCTCTTCATTTTCTATGGATACTATTCTTTAATTTTATCATACGGGAAAGATTTTTAACGAAAAATATAAACAATTATACCTCTTCGGGTAATTCCATACTTCAAGTATTATTTTCTTTATTTAAAGTTTCATAAATTTATATTTACAAAAATAAAATGTACAATTCAAACTAAACTCATTCATAACTGCATTGTTTCTATATCACTAATAACTGCTTTTGTATTTTCTTGCGTCTGCTCAAACTCCTTTTCGGTCGTCTGTTTTATTATTTTCACCTCGCACTCCTTATCGTTTTTTTTTTCAGTCTTCTTCTGCAACATCACCTTATCCTGAATATTCACCAACTCCTTATCGATTTCTTGGATTTTCAACTTTGTTTTTGCGTTAATCTAAAAAAAGAATATTTTAGAAACAACCTAAACAGAATGTGGGTTTTTTACATTTTTCAAATTTCCAGTCACCGCTTTGGCTTTTCCTTTAACTTTAAGGCTCTTCGCCCCGGCCACCTTGAACACACTGTTTATCTTCTTCTTCCCCATGGCAACCTGAAATTAAAACCATATCGTTAGTTGCACTTATAAAAATTTCAAAATACAAACTTCGTTTATTTTGTGAAGCGATTTCTTCCTCCATCGATCGTTTACCGTTTTTTACAACCCCCTTTAAAATATCTCGAGTTAAATTAATTGTAACTCGCATCATTTCTTTCAAATTACTAACAGTCCGCACACTGAATACTTCTGTTGTAATATTGCTCGCATCGAAACCCCAAGCGTTGTCGATTAAGTTTTTTGTTATTTCAAGAGGATTCTCTCCTTTTGCAAAACAGTAAACATAAACGGTTACCGGTTTTGTGATCTCGGGAATAATTTCATTAGCATATAAACCGATAAAATTATGCAAAAATTCAGACGCTAAAGCCGGTAAATTCATCACAACATGAACCCGCTTTTTTCCCAAATAACCAATCAAATTCTTCTTAACGATTTCTTTAATAAAAACAGCACCATCCAAATTGAAAGTTTCCACATTCCAAACTTTATTCAGTTTAATATTATGCAGTAGCCATTTGTAACTCTCCGGATTTAAATCGTTTGCGTAAACTTTGCACTTCTTCTTAGCAGCGGGAATTGCGAACGGCCCCACTCCGGCAAACACGTCAAAGAGCACATCGTTTCCATCAAGAAACTCCACGATTCTTTCGTGCTCTCTTGACAAACGCGAATTCCAATAAACTTTGGAAAAATCAAAAGCGAATGTGCACTTATTTTCTTTTAATTTAACATTAAAATCCTCAACCCCGCTTAAAACTTCCATTTTAAAAAACCGGTAGGTGTTATCGATGCTGTTGATTTTATTAACAACGGTTTTGCAGCCGGAAATTTTGTCCAATAAAACATCGCCAATGACTTTTTTAAAGGGCAGCAGATGGTCCTTCAGGTTTACATGCACGATGTGCCCCGCTTGGGTAAAACTGGCCATTCCTTCTTTATGTTCGGGTAAGACGGCTCGGAAAATGTCTTCGATTGTGAAGTTTTCAAAATTCAATAATACTTCCCTTTTTTTCAAATCGGTATTGCTTATACCTTTTTGCGATAATAAATTCCTATCATCCTCATTGATATCCTCCCATTTATCCACAATTAAAGGGTTCAAAGTAATCGAATATTTTCCATTTTCATTATTAATGGGTTTCAATCCGTCTATTTTTAAGAGGTAGTTTTTTAAAATCGGAATGTAATCGGAGACTTTCTTGTCGCCTA
This sequence comes from Philonthus spinipes, assembly GCA_963082785.1. NCBI lineage: Eukaryota > Metazoa > Arthropoda > Insecta > Coleoptera > Staphylinidae > Philonthus > Philonthus spinipes. The sequence goes on along the minus strand of OY720300.1, from coordinate 26,273,274 downwards.
TATCTACAGAAGGGACTCTAATATGCTTTGAAAATTTGTTTCTGTCCAATATTTGCATGTTTCTCACACTCTGAGGTGGTTTTAAGAGGTTATGTTTATCACTCATGCTGGGATTTAATTGTCCGAAATTATTTACGAAATGTATGCAATTTTTAATATAAATGCCCGCTGTGATATTGAATTTATATTTAATGCAGTATTTATTGAAAATTCGTTTGCTTCTAATCATACGTACTTGTAGTATTTCGTTCTTTTAGGTTAAATTCTGCTTAACATGTGGAACCATAGAAAATTAATCTAGATGCGCGCAAACTAGGTTAGTTTTGATCAATCCATAGAATCTACCAAACACTATTAAAGTGATTAAAGGAAGCGTTTATAGATGTCTCTCATGTAATACTTCTTTTTTTTTATAGAAATCGATATATTTTTTTTTGCTAAGCAAATTTAATTTGAATCCGATAATAAACGATTTTAAATGATGAATGTGTTCACAGACCTGTTTTAGGTTACACGTTTAAAATGCGTTATTCGTTTAATAATGAAAATTAACCAAACAATTATTAGCAAATAACTCCAAATTGTAAAACAAAATTGAATGAAAATAGAGTTTATTTCATAGAATTTGAATTTATTTTCTATTTTCATTAACCAATAATGCGTGTTTACCCCTGAATAAGTAGATTACCTGCAATATTCCCGCCGGAACTTTAAGTCATTTGCATAATTAGGAAAACACCAAGAGAATCGTTTCGGACCACATGTGGCGTAAAATCGATTTACGAAAGAAAAAAAAAACATTCCTAACCCCCAAAATGTACCTATACAGCTTAAAATATAAATAAAGTCTATTCACAAACACAAAAATCTAAATTCACAACAAACATCAACTTCACGCATAATAAAGACTCCGATGCCTCAAACTTCACGTTAGTTAAAAAGCGTGAGTGAGTTTACGCACCAGCCAAAGACTAACCGTATGAACCCACGCGTTTTCGGTGCAATCTCGAGTCGGCGACAACTCACGCGGATGTTGAGAATACGTTCTCACCGAAATTACGTCATTTCAGTGAGTACATGCACCGATGACAAAATTCATCGGAGTTGAGAATAGGCCCCCAGTTCTGACTCATTTTGAAGACTGATTAAACTCTTATTTAATTCATATTAAATTATTTCTAAAAAGTTTTACATATCATTTAAAAAAAATAGTATTATTTAGATTTAATGAAGGAAAGGAAAATTAAGTGAAAGCACATTATGAATTATTGCCAATTGAGAAATTTAAAAGTATAATAAATTAAAAACTCCTTTTTATTCAAATATAGAAAATGTACAAAAGAATCTAGTCGTAAAATACAAAGCCAGCATTATTTTAAAAAATAAAACATGAAAACTAAAAACAATTGAACCACTTTATTCCCAATGTATGCAGAATGCCAAACACCACCAACCACAAAATGGCACTCAACAACAAAAATAACGTTTATATATTCATAATATGTATACACCTAAATATGTTTAGCTACAATTCAAAATACTTTTCCGGGACAGGGCCTAGTCCAATATAATCCACCAGGTCAATTTTAAAATACACCTACGTTTAACAGGACACTCATGAACAAAATAGTAACTATAAGGAATAATTATAATAAACCTATAATTATACTGGACTAGATACTTAATGCTACAATAAAAATAAAATAAAGAAAAATATCTTCACACTCATTTTTCTTCTGAAAATAGCCAAGTCTTTGTCGGTTATTGGAGATTAATTTTATTATTAATAAAATGTAAGGTACCTTACATTGGCACTTAATCATCTGTAAGGTCTATCCAGTTTTTTTTTTCAATATAATATTATAAATTTAAATCTAGTTAGCAAGGCCAGACTAGATTGACTTAAAGTAAATTTTATTATAGGAGATTTTCTTTAGGAGCAACAAAAACATTTTACTTCTCATCGGAGTCAGAGTCGTCCTGTTCACCCAAAAATGCATACTTGTTCGCAGTCGTTATTTTTATTGGTTCCGGCGTTTTCAGTTTCGGCATATCCTTTTCTGTATATTCCCTAGAAAAATAATATAATTGTCTCAAAAACAAATCCAGTATTTAAAATGATCTAACTAAACAACACAGTTACAAATAAAATAATTGTTAAGATATTGGTAATTTAATATCGATTTTAAATAATTAACTTTTGACTCATCAAATACTTGGTGAAATATGTTTAACTCTATATAGAAGGAATATGAACTATTTAATTTTGTTTATTCTGATTACAAGTAAACCTTTTTATATTTAAATAGTGAAATAATAATCAAGTTATATTTTAAACAATATCCTCTATATTTTTATTTAGTTATTCTATGGTTCATTTGACGAATTTCCATAATAACACCAAAAGTTACATATACCAGATTGGGCCAAGCATATACAAATATAGCAAATCTTTAACGATTATAGCCTTCCACTTTTGATAGCCAGTACTAGGCTACTGATAACTATTTTATAACTTTATAAAAATAAGTGTTTTACTGAAAATATTTTTTTAAAATCCAAGTTATAAAAAAATAATGGAGAGCCACACCTAACATCCAATAGTAAAGGATTACGCGGTTATGAAAAAAAAAAAAACAGTTTGGCTGAGGAGAAAGATTTCTCCAAATAGCCATGAGCTCAACCTGTTAAGCTGCTACATAATAATTTAATCATGTTTTTACCTAGGTTTCCTATCTCTGTCTTGTTTTGGAGGACCTCGTTTTTCATCTGTAACAAAAAATATAAAAATTACCCACAATCAAATCACTGTTTTAAACAATCGGTGTCGGATTAGTCTGAATCGAGTTTTAGTGTTTTCACTAACTCGCACATTGAACTAAAACAGCCAGCTACAAGAGTTTTCAACATAATCTAATCAAACACCTCCGATTTAGAATCATCCTAGGCTAGTGATCAAAAATGCATATTTCTGGTACTCTTACTCCGTACTACACGGATGCCCTTCTAGAGCATAACCACTTCCTCAGACCTTCCCGTGGCTAAAAACGAGTAACAAGTACTCTGAGTGAGAGCCCCAGGTGCAAGATCGACACCGTTTGAAACAGCGTAATCAAATGGGTAAGCGAGTTTTCACTCACCGTAACGTTTCCTCGGAGGGGAGCTCCTCCTTCCCCCATCCGGAGAATACTGTCTGCGGTCCGAAGAATTCCTTCTCGGTTCAGGCGAGTCTGACCTGCGATCTGGCGAGTTCCTACCACGGTCATTTGAATAATCCCTCCTGCGATTGTCTGGAGAGTAGTCTCTTCTATTGTCTGGAGATCGCCGGCGATTTGGTGATCTCCTGCGGTCTGGTGAAATTCTCCTATCGGGAGAGTCGCGTCTGAAATTCGGGGATCTCCTAGGGGAATACCTGCGCCTATCTGGAGACCTTTTTCCGTCCTGAGGTAATTAAGAGAATGTAATAAAAGAAGCGGGGGGAATCGTATTCGATGTAAAACTTACTCTTCTTCTATCATCATCCCGTCTGGAATCTACATCTAGGGTCTGCTTGGCTAATCTTTCTTCAATTTGCCTTTCCTTTGCGGCGGTATCAACGGGTTTGGCTGCTCCAAAAATAGATGCAGCTGGAACAGGTGTTGGTTTTGGAGGCGGCTGTTCTTGTTCTGCACCTTCCTTAGTTTCAGGAGGAGGGTTTTCGATGGGAACAGTCCTCGGGGCTAACTTCAATTTAGGTCTTGTTCGTGGTTCTAAAAATATATAAACAAAATATATATTTATAAATTTAATACAATATTATTAATCTCAATAATATTTTAGAACTAGATGTTTTTTTAATTATTAGTGTAAGTAAATTATCTTACCGTCATCCCTCTTACTGAAACCTCCACCACTTCCTCCATTTTCCTCTCGATCATACCTCCTAGGTCCACGGCGATCATCATACCTATTGTCCCTTGACATACCATCTCTATTCATACCCCCCCGTTCCATTCCATCTCTACTCATACCCCCTCTGTCCATTCCATCTCTATTCATTCCCCCCCTATCCACATCTCTATTCATACCACCCCTATCGCTTCTTTCATAGCGATCATTATTATAAACCGGTCTATCAGTAGCATCCCTCCACGCACCAGGCCTCTCATTGGTGGTGTCTCTATCGCGGTTCATCCCCTCCCCTCGGTCCCTATTGTAACCTCCGTCTCTGTAAGCGGGTCTGCGGTCACTATCAGGTTCTTTCCGACCACCGGTCCTCCAATCGCCAGTTGGCGCTTCAGGCCTCTCACCTCGGTCACGGTTCATATCCATTCGACCGCCTTTACGTCTATCATTATCAGAATTGGTGGCCACTTCTATCCTTATTCTGCGGCCTTTCAACATCTATTAAATCAAATTAAACAAAAAAAAAATGGAAATGCGAAATATTCTACTAGAGTTTGTAGTTCTTAAATGCAAACGTAGTTTTTTTTTTAAAGATATTCTTTAATAACAAAAATAAAATCTTTAACAGTTTTTTTTACATTTACATCTTACAATCAGTAATCTCTTTTACCATATGGTAATAATATATTTAATAGTTTTTAAATATTAACTGGCTTTCATTTTAATGTAACTTTTTCTTTATTCCGATTTCAACCATACCACATTTTTAATAGGTTACATAAGGGAAAAAAAAAAAACAAGAAAAATGTTATCAAAACTGAAGTTGCAATTTTTAGGTCTTTCCCTGATTTGTAAACAATAATTAATTTTTATAAAAATGTTACAGGTGAATGAGAAAGAAAAATAATTAATTTCATTAATCTTCCACTTTAGCCTGGTTTCACTCTAGCACCATTTCTTATACACACTCAAAATAATAATGACTAGAATGTGCTTAGAACATGATGCATATTATGTTCAAAAAATGTAATTTCTTAAATATTCATTTTATTACACCGAACGGTAGACAAGGCAAATTAAATTAAAAGCAAATACTTACACAAGAGGGCTTTGCCAAAGCTTCGATTAAACTCTCCTGATCTTCAAATTCAACGTATCCATAACCTTTAACTCTGCTGCCTTCCCCACTTTTATCTTCCCTTGGAATTTTCATATTCGTGATCTAAGATTTATTAAATTATAAGAGGGATGTGATATAAATGGTTATTTTATACAATACCGTCAAATTCCTGAAAAAATCAGCAATCTCATTTTCTTCTACATCATATGGCAAATTTGACAGATAGGCTATGTAAGGAGGACTCTGTGGGATCTTATCCGAGTAGTCATCCAAGCCCCTGGCAGCCTTGGGTGCAGTCGGCAGCAACACTGCAGCCGGCTTCGGATTTCGCGACTGATAAGGATCTTGAAACAAACAAAAAAAAAAAACAAATATTTAAAACCTTAAAAGCATACAAAAAAAAAAATACTTAAAATATTACAGATGAATCAGTTCAATCACGTTAATCACAGAGGTGAAATACTTAGGCCAACCGCAGAATAGTCTGAATCGAGTTCTGGTTAGTCGGGAAACCAGCGCGCAGATTGGACTAAAAATGCCGGCCGCGGAAGCTTTCAACGAGTGACGGCGCACGCCTCAATTTTAGAAATTGTCCCGGGCTGGGACCGCACTCGCCATTTCTGGTCCCTCCGCCCCGCTATAAGCGGACGTCCTGCTAGAACGTGCATTGGCTACCCTCAGACCTTCCCGTGGCCGATTTATAGTAATTAAATACTCTGCATGTGGGCCCCAGGTGCGTGATTGCGATCGGCCTAATTTCACCTCTAATATTGTGATAAAATCATCATGTTTGAAATATTAACTATTCATAACTAATTAAAAAAAAACTGAATGTTTCTATTCAAAATGAAACAAGTAAAAGCTTCTTTATACATTTATTTTTTATTTTTTGGGGAACAGAGTAAAAGTAAAGATTAGGTAATATGATTAAATATTTGTTAGATCCTAGTTTGTGTACTACACTCCAGAGTGAAGTTGGCCGCTCAAACTTTACACATACTATAATACGAAGTACAACCATAAGGCGGTGGTTGTTATTAGGTTAGATTATGGCTGGTTTGGCATAGATTAAATGAAATAAAAGGGGATTTTTTTAATTGAAAATGTTTAGTTATTCAAAGGTTTAAATTAAATGAGAAAAAAAAACTCTAGAGACCATAGATGGCCTGTATTTAGAAACAGAACAAAGTTGACTGTCGAACATTCGCTTAAAGAATGACATGTTTGAGAAAACATCCTTATTAAATGCTGTTTTAACACAACTAAGATGTAGTGAAAATAGGTGTATAAAATAACAAAATGCTTTTTATCATCATAATATGAAAGATCAGTGACATAAACTTCAGATTTCTGCGCTGAATTGTGAAAATAAGTAACTACTAACTGTTTAGGTTTTAAAACGTATGCATTACACATTTGAAAACCTGCATTGCAATGATAACTAACAAACATTTTTATTTATATACAATGTTACAATATTTACTACTATACATACATTTTATGATTAACTTATTTTTTTATATTAATTGGCTATCCACCAAAGGACTTTCCATTATTTATTTAAATAAAGATGATTGTCCTTTCACTTACTTTTACTTATATATATATTTTATTTACTATGTTTCTATCTCCAGTAATTGAAGTTTTTATAAAAGGAGGAACAACTAACTTAAAGAATATTACAAATTATTTGTTGATTAAAATATGAGGTGGTTATAAAAGTTTTAATATTTTAACACAAAGGAGAAAATGTACTCTGTTCTCTATTTTATTAAAGATTAATTTGTAGATTTAACCAACAAAACAAGTTAAGAGTAAAAACAATTTACAATCTTTCCAAGTATTATATAATATGTTGTGTTTAAAATATTGCAAATTAAAAATATGGTTTTATCGAAGGATAATCGAAATTCATAAAATATAATTTGGTGTTTATTTCTTAATTCGGCGAAATTTGATTAAATTGAATGCTTACCATAGCTATCTTCGACTTCGTCGGCCCAATTAAGCGTGGTTTTGCGTACGGGGGCCGCAGGTCCGCCGACGGTGCCATCCTGCAGAAAATCATTCAAGGGAATGGTTTTCCCTTTCGATTTCTTTCCTTTCTTTCCTGCGAATAAAACACAAAACGATTAGGCTTGTTAAAAAAACGGGCAGGACGTTGCATGTGGCCACGCGGTAACATCATGACCATATGAAACGATCGGAATTTTCGGCTCGCGCCGATTAAGGCGTCGTTTCTTTACTAGCGGCGAACCCCTCGGCACAATGTGAACTTACAATGGGGCCACTGCGGTTCGAAATGGGGCTTGTGGGTTGATGGTTACACGTGACAAGAAATCGACTGTACTAACCTGAAGAAGCCATGTTGAGGGCATCCGGCATTCCGCCGCAAGTCACTTCTGCCAACGGAAAATTACCAACTCAGCGCCAACTGTTGCGCAAACAATATCCCTAAATGGAATATTTATGGAAATTAAATTGTTTTCTAAATTTTATTCCTTATTCAAATTTATATTAACATAAATCACAATTATTGTTTATAACTCTATTAAAATAATTCTAAATAGTAATTCCATTTTTAATTAATAAAAAATGGAAATACTATTTTTTATAATATTTTCATTAAAAAAATTACAAAAACAAACTATATTAATTACTAATAATTACTCTATATAAATATTTCAGTTTTAAACTATAGAGTAATCTTTTATAGTAATTTAGATATTTCAATTTATAAATCATAGATGTTAATTTATATTCAGGGTTATTCCGTACAGAAAATTGTATCATAGAGTAACTTTCATCCTCTTTGATTGTATGTTTATAATATAATATTCCCTCAACACTGGCTAATGCCGGTAAATGAGTGTCGATTATGAATGAAAAATATCAAATTATATGTTTTTATATATCTATTACAATAGCTGTTTAGACTGTAATGATAAAATATAACGTATACGTTAAACTTAACTTTTTAAACAAATGCAGCCCGTCTAAACTCCAACTCCATGAAGAGTCCATCCCCGACTACATAATTACTAACATGAAAAATTCATCCTAACAGAATAAAGTCATAGAGTTAATATATTTAAAAATTAACATCTATGAATAAAGTCTTTTTCAGTTAAGCCTAGAGGCCGGATTCTAATTAAGTCAATCACGATAATAATGAGTCAAAACGAAGATGGAGCGATTCTAAACAACGGTTGAAAGAGAGATAACTCCGATTCGCTATCGCAGTATGTTCCTGAAATTGATCGTACGTTTCGGTCGTACGAAATTTATTATTTAGATAGGGATTTAGATGTGATTTTGACCATTGTGTACGACCGAAACGTGTGATCAAAGGCCGGATTCTAGTTCATGGAAAATTAAAGAGTTCTAGTTTAATTGATAGAGACTCAAAATGAAGATGGAGCGATTCGAAACAACGGTTGAAAGAGAGATAAATCCGATGCGCTGTCGCATTATCGCTTCATTTAGAATCCCATAGCAAATTAAAAAAAAGGCCACGTTTCATTTAGAATTCCATGCTGTTGTATTTCCACAGTATACATATACTGTGGAATTTCTACTAATTACTATAATGTCAGCAATTTTTCTTTTTTGTAAAGACATAGATGTATTATTTAAATACTGTAGATATAAATACTACTTCTATGTGTAGACGCGCCATCTTTTGATTTATAGTTGAAATAGTGATTATTGTGTTGCATATATTACTAATTTTTATTCGGTGTGCCATCTATTGGTGTATTTCGAAAGTAGCGTGCATTTTGTGTTGCATATAATAATTTCTAATTACAAGTAGTGCCATCTATATGTTGAAACTTTAAATATTGAGCGTATTGAGTTGCATATATTCTCACATTTGTCCCTGACCGCCATCTCTTTGCCGCAATATGTATTATTTGTTTTTTTAAGTTGCATACGATACTATATTCCTAACGTGCTGCCATCTTTTAACATAATTGTCTATTATTCGAATAATGTTTGTCTATTGTTTAATAATAAATATGATTAAAGATAAAGTTTAAATTATTTTTTTATTAAATATTTATTATTTTCATTATTTTATACAAAAAAAAGAGAGTGAAATAAATCACGGATTGAATTGACGCAATTAAACATCATTGCGCTTGCGCCAGTTGGACCCCCACCTTTTTGTTACCTCTTGGAACAAAGTATTGGACAGCAAGCCAAACACCCAAACACAATCCGCCATTACAGGAAAATTTTGGCGTCACCCTCGTGAAGAGCGTGACTGTATTTTTGTGAACCGGTAAAATAAAATCATTCACCATTTCGACCGTAATTTCCATCACCGAGAGCTCAATGGTAAGTTTGATTAAATATGAAACGAATGTTGTGTGAAAATTAATCGAATAAATTAAGCGCTTCTATAGATGCTACAATGTGCAATCAAAAAAAGTTCACCATTGTGTAAATTCGAAGGAATTGAACACGTAGGCATCTCAAACAGTGCAAAGTTATAGATTAAAAGTTTTTGTTTAATATGTACATAATCAGATTAATTGAGGAAGAAAATGTAAATTTGCCCGATTGATTTTTTAAAGTCGACTACTAAGAAATTAAACACAGCTTTACAAATATGTATTTGATTTAAAGGTCGGTTCACAACCGAGTGGAAACAGGAAATTAAATCATAAGGTTTACTTGCGTCCGTTGTAGCCTGGGAAGGAACCTAAGTAAATGATTCATAATTTTGGTTACGTTCCCTAAAGGTTTTGAACTGGCCATTCGGGTTTTTTCAAATTTATTGTTTTTAAGATCTTTTTCGTGTCTGAAATTCATTATATGCTTATATCAAAATACACTATTTATGATTAAAGCTTCCCATTACAAGCTTAAGATTTAATTATTTTTAACTGTTTTTATTAATCATTAAGATTATAGGTCTGTTTTGTTATAATTATTATTTCAATAATTTTATTATGTGGTATTATAATTTATATTTTATTATTTAGAGTCGACGCTCTGAACACACGACCAAAGTCTTCGTTGGGAGTCTGCCGCCCAACGTGACTGCTGATGATCTTAGGCAGCTCTTCGCTCCGTATGGGGCGATTGCAGAATGCGACATCGCTAATCGCTGCGGGTTCCTCCATTTGGAAGATAAGGACCTCGCGGCGAAAGCCATTGAAGAGTTGAACAATACGACGTTCATGGGTGGCAGGATTTCTGTGGAAAAAGGACGTGTTAAACCCAGAGGGGAACGCAGGAATATGCGTAATAACATACGCGGGGGACCCGCCGGGAGAAAACGTGATGTTGGCCCGTATTCACGAGACGGAAGCTATTCCAGGGGGCCTCCAAGAAATGGGGGTTATGGAAGGGAGGAATATAACAGTTACCCAGATTATCGTGGGGATTACCAGACCCCGAGGGTTTATGACGATGGGTATGATAGGAGGGGAATGTACGATGATAGGCAGACGTCGGGTTATATGAATGATACTTCGGGATATAACAATGGGTATGATAGAAGGCCGTATGATGATCGTGGTTATGGGGATATGTCGAGAGGTGGGTATGATGACAGAAGGATGGCTCCAACTGCCGCTCAAGGATATGATGATCGCAGAGCTCCTATGGGAGACAGGAGACCACTTATTGACGATCAGGGTATGCAAGGAGGAATGCGTACCCAGATGAATACTTATGACAGGGCACCTCCTTCAAATGACATGTATAGTCGGCGTGGGGAATCTGCTAATAAACCCCTGTAAGTTTTTTTTATTGATAATGTATTAAAATTATTAAATGAAACCTAAATAAATAGGATAGCAAATGACTACAGTCGTATGGGCTCGTGGAGGCAATACACTATATTAAAAAAAAAAAAATACAACACAAGCGCCACCTTTTGTCTCCATCATGGCATAATTACACATTATTGTTTGTTAATAATTTTAATTCTAATACAATTTTCTTTTAATTAGTACTGGTGGTTATGATCGTCCAGCTCAAACCAGTTACACTCAAAGCTATTCTGCCCCTGCGGCTACTAATTACGGTATGGGAGCACAGACAGCGTCTTACAATGCTCCAGCTCAGACTGGATACACTCAGCAAGCGGCTACAGGATATGGAGATACCCGTGGGCAAACCTTAGGTTATACCGATACTCGTCAACAATCAGCACCTGTGGCTTCTGGATACGGTGCGTCTCAAGGATATTCAGCTGCTCAAACAGGCGGCTATGGGGACAGTTACAGTGTTCGGGCCCCAACTAACACTTACGACACTGCTTACCCACCATTGCCCCAGCAACGCGGGTAAGTGCATACATTTTTATTTTCTTATTAAAAATAAAATGAATTGGCGTCAAGGCGGTTTGCGATTCTGATAAAAGAGTAATTGATAGAGGGGGATTTTCAAATCCAGGAATTTGGTGCGTAAGGCGAAAATTCATAAGACAAAAATATTTTGCTTGTAAACTCATCCTATTTTCGTTAATATTAAAGACGCCAATAATCACGCTAGAGCTAAAATAACAATAATTATATTGTCCATAAATACGCAAAAGTGATTCTTCTATAAATTGTACGGAAATTATTTTAAAATTCACACTTAGTTAATATAACGGTTAATTGAAACTAATTCCCTGCGTAATCCCCCTCACATAAAACTCTTCGGTTATAAAAATTTCATTTAATCGGACGTTATAAAAATAAGCAGTATCGAATTGCCACTAAGCGCGGTCACATTGTAAACCTTTGTGTGTATATATTATTTGTATATTTTTAGTTTCACAGGTGGTAGTGGCGGTGCGGCAGGCCCTCATAGAGACATGCCACCAGCTCGGAGGTATTAATTTCACATGTTGCGCCTCCTCCAAAAACACAAGCACATAACATTTGTGTCATTGCGTCGCTCGTTGACAGCGGTTTTATTTAGTTACGGAACTATTTCTCTTTTTTTTTTCTTTATTAATTCACGAATTTTGAACGTGGATGATAAATAACTTAGCATATCTTTAGTAACTCTTTTGCACACATGCATATAACCTATATAAACAAACATTATATTTCTTTTTTAATGTAGTATGGAATAAAATGATTGAAATGAACTTGAATATTTTTTGTTAAATACTTTTATCTTCTTAAATGGGATTTCTATTCTTGATACCAAACAACAATAATATGCGCTAAAATATATATTACATATATTAACATTGAAATCTCTATCATACCCTTACGGGTGTAGAGAGTGCGCTAAAATATAATATAGATTTAATCGCCAATCAAACATGATAATTAAAATATATAAACATCTTATTTTAATAGAATAAACATATTTTTATATCTTTATTACAGTAAGCAATTTGAATAACACAAAAATATCGTCAAACAATCGTTTGGTGTAAGAATATATGTTCCAAAGTATTAGACTCTTCCCTTCCAATTTTCAGTAATTCCAAACAATGCATACAAAATTTTGGAGTACTCATTAGGATACCGACAAAGGAAATATGGAAATGGTGATTTTTAGTTTCACATAGTCCTCACTGAATTGAGGTTTTCTAAGGCTAAATTGAAAATAATACCATCTTTTAAGAATTATCAGTGTACATGGTGTATTTATTTAAGCTTAGCATTAGTGTAAATTAGTAGGTGCATTTTTTTCACATGTTATTTGTGAAGTCATTTATCCATAACTTTCATCATGAAAAAATGTACTGTATTATATAATATATACACTTATAATTTGCTATACTGCTTTTCAGTATATAACATTTAATAATTGGAAAGATAATAAAACGCCTTCATCAAAGTATTGCACATGGAGCATACTGGTCTGACGAGATTCGAAAGATCAAAATGACCATCACCAGTTATTCATATATGATGAATGGTGGTTTAACTTATAATTGTATTGTGTTAGCAAAAAGAGTGGGTCGTCTGACAACTCTCTTCTGCAACCTCGGGGATCTAGGCTATAATTATTTGTAATTGATTTGTGGTAAGGCTTTACGGCCAGCTTTTCTGAAACGTATATAGGTTGTACACTTCACATTAAGAAGTACAGAGTCACATATAATGATCTTATATAAGACTAAATAAATAAATATAGACTGTAAAGTCAGGTATTAGTGCAAACACTAACATTTCATTGCTAACTACTAATTTTGCAATCGTTTTTGTTTGGATCTTTCACAAATTTTAATTAAAGTAAAATACACTGTAATTTTTTTTCACAAGAAAAATAAGTGGAATTGATTTTTGATATTCATAATAATGTAATTATTTTAATTAAATTTTAAAATAATTTAATTATAACATTTCAAAATGTTATAAGTAACTTTTTTAATCTAACAAGCTTGCTTACTAAATAAGCATAAAATATATTTTTTTGGAATAAATATGTAACGCAAGGTTCTTAATGAGGTTTCTACTATGAATTGTTACATTTTTTTGTACTGGAGATTGTTTGTAGAATTACAAATCACACTATTTTTCTCATTGATGGTTACTAATAGTACTCAAGGCATTTGTGCAAATGTGAAGATTATTACGAAGACACCGCTCGTTTCAATTTGTATTTGCGGTGATGCGGATTCTCAAAGATGGCGCCGAATTAAGCGAAGACGTTTTTGCGCTAATGCGAAGAATTTTGAAGACGCCGTACATGCGACACAGGTCAATCAATAGGCGGCGGATTGCGCTCAACTATATGCGTCTCTTGTTTAAAGCGTCTCAGAGAAAGGGAAAGGTGAGAATTTTAATTGTAACGAAAATAACTATTGCGGTTTAAAAAGAAATAGTTGTAAATATTGTTGTACTCATCTTATGGGTAACGGGTAACATAACACATTTTACGGGTAATATCAACATCTTGGACGCCGTATATATATTAGCAAATTGCGACAAAATTTGTGCGGATATTTTTTTCCCGTTATTAATATACTAATGGTTTAAAAAAAAACCTTTTGTTTTTGAATTACGCCAATATGTCTTTCCTAGGAAATAATTTTATCGTGCCTTTGAATTTTAATCTTGCATAATTCGTAATTGGCTCTCTAATTTCATTAAGCATGACAGTGGTTGTGTAAAAAACAATTGTTAATAGTTCCCTATTAAAAACATAAACAGGCTGTGACTAATATGGCTACAATGTTTTTCAGATACAGGTAAAGGCAGAGATATACTTGCAACTGTGGATAATCATGAGGAAAGAAGTTGACTAAATCTATGAATGATGATGTTGAAATTCTTCAAGAAGGTTAAGCAATGTGAGTTATTTCCGTAAAAATAGTATTAATTAGTAAAATGTGTTTATATTCTATACTCTTATTATATCTATCTAAATCTTGTCAAATGTAATATTTTAAGAAGATTTAAATTATTAGGACAACTAGCATAAAAGATAATTTCTGTTAACCAACCTCTTTTTTTGTTTCTGTTAGTATAAAACAAAATTTAATAGAAAAAAGAAAATGAGATGGTCACAGTTATTTAAAATAGATTAAATAAAACGAATTTGAAAATAAATTATTAGCTAATTTAAGGCAGAGCTGTAATCCTCAAGCTTGTGTCTGCAGATGGCCTTACATTACGTAGTTTTTTGTTCTTTGCAATAAATATTTCCGAATCAAACGTCTTATATAATGCAACTTTTGCAGTTGGAAATATTCGAATTTAATTGATCATTGCCAGAAATGTTCCTTGTTTAATTTCATTGTAATTTAAATAAAGTACCTAAAGAGGGCATATTTTTTAAATTTTTAATTTACTTAAATTCATTAAAATTAAGTTTTAAATGAATAGAAAGTTTATTTTATGTTATGATATATGTACTTTTTGTATTAATTAATGTTCTTTCTTGTTGCAGGTTGGTTAAGTGGTGAGAGATTTGACAAAAAAATCTGAAGATTTTATGTGGAAATGACAATTCAGAAAGCACAAATTAATTTATGGATCAATGCATGTTCTAAATTCCAAACGATGGTGCTTGGCTTTTTAGTCTGTGGCTGTTACTCTTATTTATATTTTGTTTTCAATAATTGATAAATTAAAAAAAAACAGTATGTGTTTGAAACATATTAAATAAAAAACATATTAATTAAATGTTTACATTTTAAATTATGTTACTTTAATTAATAAATTTTGAATAGTAACATTTATTTTATTAGACCTGTAAATTTTACTAAGATTGAAATATAAAAATACAAGACATTAAAAATTATATAAAATTAATGTTTAATTTTTTGAAATTGTAAAAGTGTAGTTTTGTTATTAAAGGTATAAAACGCTGTGATTAATTTACTTATAGATCATGTATATAAGATAATATTTGTTTAATCAAAATATGAAATTTTGTCTTTTATTTTAAATATAGAATTGTAATCGGGGATAGCCTCTTTGTGGGGTTGGTAATGAGAGGGACTGCTTTTATTTAAAACTTTAATAAACTCTAACAACAATTTCACTTAATGTAACTTTAATCTTCTAATAATTTTCTCCATTTTCAATCTGAATATAGCTTCCATAAAATCTCATAACTGCGGCCAACATAAAATACATATCGTTTCCGTGGCGTTAGATGGCGCGCGCAGGCGGGTAATTCAAAAATAGGGCTTACAGAATAAATAAAATATGCCTCGAAGTACCCGCGACAATCGGGTACTTCGAGGCATATAATTAGACCTCAGACATAATTTAATTGAATCATTTGTTTCACATTACATTTTATACATCAGTTTTAAAATTATTTTTTATTCAATGTTTAAAATCGAATATTTCATCGTATTTAGCTCTGTGACATTTTGACTTATGTTACGTAAATATCTGGACAACTAAAATTCATATTTGTGTTGAAATTCCGGAACACACGAAATCCGTACGATTTATAACAACTTTGTAGACACGAACAAAAATTGACTTATTTTAGAGATGTATTCCAAATTGCATGTATACAAGGTGTATTCACTGAACTTTTAAATTTCCAGTTCTTTTATATTTTAAAGTGATTGCCAAAATTTTAATAAAGAACCAGGCAATGACTCAAAAAACGGCGAAGGGGCGAGTCAAATTTTTCATTCTTTTATAAAATAAAATCTAAAAAGATGAGAGTCGAGCTTTTTGAGGCTATACAATCTTTCTCAGTTCAGTGAATTCCCGTTTACTTTATTTTAAATATTTAATTGTACAAAAAAAAAACAAATGATATATTATTTATTGATTGTTTTATTAGAATTCCACTTTCATAAAATAGCGCGATTATGGAGTAGAAAATATATATAATATATACTCTATGGTGCGATAGTCACACGCCAAGCCTTGACTACGCACACTGAAACGGGAAAGAATTAAGGTTTTCTATGGGAAAGATGAATTATAGGATTCTGATACTATCCGTTTCTATTCCAAAGCGCCCTAGAACTTTTAATGAAATAGCAACATTGACAGAATATTTCATTGGTATTACAGAAAACTGCTGCATGATAAGTTTTCTGTAATATCCATTATATATATATATATATATCTGGTAATGTTGCTATTAGGAAATAGATGGTAGTACACAGATTACTTCTTCAATTGATATTAAAAAAAAAACAAGGGGGGTGGCTTGGCTAAATTTTATGAAGAAAAAAATATTATTAGGTTTATACAACAATTACTATTATTTTTTTTTAATTTTCCGTGCAGAAAATTGTACCCACACACCAAGGTAGATCGAGTGACACATATATACATATGTGTAAAGGTATGCTGAACTAGCGCCTCACATAGTTTCAACGCCCCCCTTGCTTCTCACCTCCCTTTCGGTCATTCAGACCTCGTGACGTAGACGAATTCGAATATTTTCGCGCGTACACCGGTGAAAACAAGCATAATCTATTTTCACATTGCGTGTTTTCTACTTCTTTATTTATGCCCGTTCATAATTTAATTATTTAGTTATACTTTGGTCTTTCAGTGACCATGCGGAAAGTAAATTTGAAAATTGTTATCACCGGGCGTAATACATTAATTTGTTTGTCTACGGGACATTACATATTTTTGTATTATTTCATTACGATGATCCACACTCTTTTAAAATGTTGCACTCTTTAGGTTTTTACACAAACAAATGCACTTGTTCGAAAAGGTAATACATACTATTGTAACTGAATAAAAATGGTAATAACTAAATTCATTACTACACTGTATTATTATAAAAAAATAATACATTTTTTAAGCATTTGAATGGTCACATCGTGACTGACATATACATTTGCAATCAATAAATTTTATGAAGGAAGAAGACTCAATCTTTAATTTACTAGTATACTTTTATTTGTACGCAATAAATACAACTTAAGTATCGACTTTTGAGGTTATTGTTTATTATAATTTTATTACGATACAAATATTAAACAATTTAATTAATATTAGTATTTTTTATTTTAGTAATAAATATAATAAAATAAAACGAAAATTAATTATATTAATAAAACCTAAGGCCGTCATTTAGTTTAGTCGATAGCGACTCAAAACGAAGATGGAGCAATTCCAAACAACGGTTGATAGAGAGAAAACTCCGATTCGATATCGTTTAATTTATTATTCGATAGCTATTTCAATCATATTTAAGGCGTGCGCAATGTGTTACTGTGACGTCATAAGATCTCCCATTAAATTCCCCCCACTCTCAAATTTTCTATTCCATCCATCCTTTATACATATACTCAAGCGTCGTTGCCCACACACTAAACATTTATTAAAAAGTATGTATAATAGAAACCCGTTTATATTATACTCATTAGAAATGTGAACGCTATTTAATAAATTTCACGAATATTTCAGTAAATGAAATATGTGCATGACGAGATGACAATTATGAAATGCGAACATTTAATTTTGATAGGAAGTAATTAACGTCTATTACGTTGTTTCCAGGTAGTGTAGCATATATCACATGGAATTCATTTCAGTGCTGACCGTTTCAATCGAAATTGTAGTTTGCGAGTTAATTGTTGGACGAAATGAATAGTTTTGAACTTTTGTGGAATATTATTTCTAATTTCTAGAAAAGAAATTATGCGATTACAGAGATAGTTGCCAATCGTTAAGAATATCGCTTTCAATGGCAAAGTAGTAGAGAAAAATGCATCTTATTTTAAATATATTTAAATATGTGCTGTCTTTTTTATTATTGAATATAAATGAATACGCTTTTTTCAGTGTGGATGTGATGTTTATTCAGCTTTTATCAGTTGGCCTGTTTGTGTTGAAAGAGTTTCTCTCAGAGGGAATGTGTTGGGATGGAAAAATCTGGTTAAGAATAATTACAATGAGATTTTTTCAAAATAAGGCAAGGAATATTTTTTTATTCTAAGAAAACATGACAGAGGGTCGGGTATTGAAAACTTAACACATTATTAAGAAATTTTGGGATGTTTTCTTGACAATGCTAATCGCTCTTTCGGCCGTGAACAAGTTGTAAAAAATGCGAGCTGAAGGACGCAATAAAACTATAAAATGTAAACAGAAATATTCACGGAAATACACATATAAAATGCGAATCAACAAGTAGTATAATATAACAGTTCGTTGCATTCCAATAACGAACCTTTTTTGTTAACTTTTCAGTATATTAAAATAATCTTTTTGAGAAATGTTTACGGGAAACTTGACGCGAGTTCCTAGAAGAAAATAGATCTGTTTGCGCCTATCGACGATTAATAAACTTATTTGTAACAACGTGCATCTAATAAAAAAAATATAACATAAAAATAAATTGAATTAAAACAAATAATATTAAATAAATTAAATTACTGACAAAACAAATGAATAAAAAAGGGCAAAGAATTGAATAAAATATGAATGTTGAAATAAGAAATGAATAAAGACTAATAAAAATATTTTTTTGTGGGGAAAATAGCAAAATTTTATGAGACAAAAAATACGTAAAATTAAATGATTTTGCAGAAAATTAAATGTGCCAAATTAGGTTTTCTTACCTAAGCCCAAAATAAAAATATTTGAAAAATAATGAAAAAAAAAAATATCTTTGAGACCTCGTAGATGGCTTAGGAACCACCTTTGGATAGAGATAAGTTTAGTTAAATCGTCTTATTTTGTTTCAGAGAATATGTGGTAGAGCGTTGTACAGACCATTCGGGGACACCCTGTATATACAGAGAGGTTTTTTTATACTGTATACCTGCAAAAAAACGAAGTCAAACGCATTGAACTGATTAATGTGTGTATGTTTAGTTGGCTATACCAGACAACTAAACATCAAACGCTAAATTTCAAATTGTGTGAAATATTTGATTGAAAATGTGTACAAATGAAGAAAATTGTTTTTTCATTTATCCTAGTTGAAGGAATCGATCGTTCGGATTGCTTATTATAGGCAACTAAACACACACATCAATGCGTTTGACTTGGGTATTTTACATGTATACATAGGGGATATGTATACTGTTAAAAAAACTTCTCTGTATATATATATATATATATATATAAATATATATATATATATATATATATATATATATCTTTATTTCTGAAGTTGTACATACATTTTTTACATTTAATATTTACAATTATGCTTAATAAGTATATCAGAAAATGGCTATCGATCATCGGTCTTTCCGTCAGTTTATATTATTTGTAATTTATTAAAATGAATCATTGTCGTGTTGTGCTATAAATTTGTTCGTTCGTTGTAGTGGGGGAAGGCAAAAATGAAACTAAATATTTTAATCTTCTGTTAAATTCTAAACATTTTAAAAACTAAGTACATAAAGTATCAATACTATTGGATGTGTAAATATTCCGTAATTAACTCACAAACTTCAATTAATGATCACAGAACGAAAGGCACCTTTCGTTTTGTGATCAATAGTCGTAGTTTGTGAGTCAATAACGAAATATTTATACATCAAATAGTATGACAGCTTTATGTACTACTCGGACCCACACATGAGAACGAATGATGGAGAGTCGGAATCAGCTACGAGCTGGATCAACTAATTGGAAGTGAAAACTTAGTACGCTCCATAAAAGCCCAACGGCTTATAAACGGGGGAAATTAAGGCGTTAATTAAATTTACAAATTAACTGCCCCGATTCTGAGATTATTAACAAAATCAAAGTTTTGCCTAATATTCAGAATCGGATCCTGTTGATTTCCTGGTAGTTCGTCGGTAGAGGGAATTTTTATTGAAATAAAATAACAAAGAGATACTTACCTGGATTTCCCAGTATGCACTTTCTTGTCAAAAATATGTATTTCTTTTTAGAACAGAATAAAAAAAATATTTCGAGTAACAAACAAAAATAACGATATTTAATTAAAAATATAAAAAAAAAACAAATTAACAAAAAAAAAGAAATATATATATATATAAGTACTCACAAAGACCATTGAAAAGATAAAAAAAAACTAAATACAAACTTATTGATTATTCGTGTTACTGACTTTTACTCGCACTACTTTCACTTATATCTCACTGTTTGCGTCCGGAAAATAAAATTGACTGTTGTATCCATCAACCCTCATTGGTTTTATTAACCACTGCAACCCCCTTCCATTTGGGGTTAGTGGTGGTTAAGCGCCTGCCTTCTATATTTTTCGTTGCTGCGCGCCAGAGGGTTGCGCAAGCGTGTTGAGTAACCCCACTACGCCAAGGTGGCAGTTTGTGCTGGACGCCAACCCGCGAACACCAACTTGTTTATTAAAATAAATATAAACATTAAGTTAAATAAATATTACAAAATTATTGTATTATAATTTTATGCGGGTTGCGTGAGAACAATATCTGTTCTCTTAACTAATTTGGGAGGGTTGTTGGAGACCATGTGCGTACTATTCCGCACGTAATTAAATCTTTTTGATTTAAATTCATGATTCGATCAAATTTAAATTACAATATGTAATATGGAAAGTAGAGCGTAATATTAATTAATATAAAATAACTTAAAAAAAAATATAAAACAAAAAACAAATCAAAATTATTGTTGTCTTATCCTACTTGTATGGGGTCATACTTAACATATTGTACTAATATATTTATAAAGACATATTTACAATTATTTGTACAAGCGCGATTTAATTTAATTAATTGATAAATTAAATCACGCGTCAAAATATCTGCATTAGCTTAAACTAATCTTAATATTTACAAGCTTGGGATTAAAAATAATCCCAATGCGAACGAACGAACTTTAATCATTTTAATATTAACAATTATTACGGTAATGAATAAATAAATTATATTTTACTAGCATAATTATGGTACAACTAAAACACCTGTAACAGGCTAAGTTGGTATAGACAGGTGATAAGGAAGGAAAAGAGAAGGTTATGCATGTAATTGATGAACTGAGAAGGCCAAGAAAGAAGTGAAAAAAAGAAAAACGGCGTAATAGAAGATTTGCGCAAAATGAAAATTAGAAATTGGACAGAAAATGATAGTGGATGAGACCCACTACGGGTTGTAGCTCGATATAAAGAAGAAGAAGTCACAAACTTAAACAATCTCAAAAGTTGTATTTTTATAGAAAATTAACGTAGATGAAAATATTTTTTGTATTAATTGAAGACGACGATGCCACATTAAATTAAGCAAAAGATGGCGCTTGCGTCGTCTTTCATTAATTGTGATTCATATGAGGTATTTAACCGCAACACAAGATACGCTCAAGCGACTTCATCAAAGCATTGTACATGGAACGCACTAGTCTGATGAGGTTCGAAAAACCGAAATGACCATCACTACGCTGGATAAATGGTGGTTGAACATATTATTAAATTATTTTTTTTAGTTTAATGTAAATACAATGAACTTGATTTTTTTTTACTTGAATAGTATACACTTTGGGGATTATAATAATCCGACAATACTTTAATTCAATGCTTTAATTACTTCAAAAGAAAAAAGTAAAATCGAGTAAAATTATAAATGAAATTGAAAGTTTAAAAATGTCTGGAATCTATTTATTAAGTATTGTCATGAATAAAAACAAGTAAAATTAAAACTGATATTTCAAGTGTAATAGCACAGACTGATCAGATGACACAGTCAAATGGAAGAGATGACCCGAGGACCGTACTTTTGCTAGGTAGTGCTGTTATCACCAAAAATTCCAATTTATTTTTTTTTGTCCGCAAAAAGTCACGTCAGCATTTGACATATTGACATTAAACATCTATGAAATATATAAATAATTGTGTTTCTTTTAAACAATAATAATAATGGTGAAAATTGCAATGCAATCGATGCCACATGAAATTAGACAAAAGATGGCGCTTGCCACGTCTTTCATTAATTATGATTCTTATCAGGTATATAACCAAAATACAAGATTCGTTCAACCGCTTTCATTAAGGCATTGCACATGGAACATAGTAGTCTGATGAGATTCGAAAATCGAAATGGCCATCACTAGTTATCCATACGCTGGATGAATGCAGGTTGAACATTTAATTAAACAAATACATATTGTGTAATCCAATGTCTGGCGGGGTACATGCCCGGAAAGTAGTTGATTCAATAGATGTTTGTTGAATACTTAGAGTGTAAGTAACACAGATTACAACAGACAGCCAGCTCTGTGTATTTTTTGAACGCTAAAACTAGCGTTCACTATTTTCTTTTCACTCAACAGCGTTTCCGCATTCCAGACGGCGCTTTACAGAGGAAAATATTTTACAGGAATCTGTTCCCCTTTTATAATTAATCTCGTTAGAAATTATTTTTAATTCTGTTAAAAATGAAGTGTTTTACAAATATTTTAAACACTACATTGTACTTTTACTTATAACATTACATTTTACAGATATACAATTATTTATCTACTTAATAGCTGTAAAGATGCCGACGATTGTTTCCCACAAATGCAGATTTTGCATATATTAATCTTGTCGTGACCATCAATTATAAAAGAACTTTCATAGTAATAAAAATACTTAAATTATTTAATGTCATAAACATTCACCAAAACAACTTGATATAAAAGCAGATGTGTGTCAACGTTTAATACTAGCGCCACCTGGGCGGCGGAAACGATGAAGTCAGAGAGAGAGAGAGACAGATTTTAGCGGACAGATTTTCTATGGAGCTAGCCCGGCCTGGTAAGTAATTTTTGCAGTTGGAAAAAGGGAGCGATCAAACTGTATCAATCACTGCCAGTACATTTTCCATAGTTAATTTTATTTCTACTATTTTTTATTATTCCATGCAACAAGTGCAATTATTCTATAAGCCCGCAACTTCCAATTAAATATAGTCATATTTTATTGATTATCGTATCAACATAAAGAATTTATTTATAGTATTCAAGTTGATTTCTGAAAGTAAATTGGCTATTATCGAAGGCGTGATATTCCAAGGAAAGTTCGTGTTAACAATTGTATAGTCGCTGGGAGATACAACTGTGCTAGTAATACTGAATTGTAGCGGAGAATATAATGGAACTCGGGGAAATGTGGAAAAATATCATGGTAAATATTGCATATATATTGTAAGCAATTTTTATTCAATAAATAAATTGTTATGCAAGAATCTTATTGCCGTTTTAATAAAACAGTCTGATGAACTTCAAGACGTTAAAATAATTATTGCGAAGATAAATTCATAATTGTGTTTACTTGTAAATAAAACACCTTTTTTATTTATTATCTGACTGTCTAGTAGTTATTATCAAACATAAGTAAATAGAAGTTACATTTTAATAACTATTAATACGCCTTAAAAAAAGTGCACTTTTAATCTTTTAGTATTATTTAGATTCTGCAGATTGTTCAATAGATGAATAGAAATTGATATTGTGTGAATAAAGATGTTTGTATATATATGTTAAATGGCTATCGACCATAGGTATTTCTGCCTGAATTTTAAATTAACTGACTTAGTCTTATTATGTTCTGCACGTTTATTTTAAAATACATTATAAAATAATTTAAAATCTGCACATTAAAAAAAAACATAATAAACACATAATTAATATCAATCGAAGAGTTTATCATATTATCTGCGGCGGGAATTATAATAGCATTTATACAGTTCACACAGCGGACAGAAATGTTGATAAAAGATATAAATAAAAGCAAGTATTTTATAAGCTATACAATGCATAAAACCGGACATCACACAAAAGAGATTAGAGCGATACGAATATGTCGAAAGGAAATAAAGCCCTTTAAGAACATTGAGATGCTTTAGTAACGATTTTCCTCATAAGGTGTATATTTCTATTGAGAAGAGCATATTGGTTCAGAACAATTTCATTACAAATAAATTATTGCTTATAAGATTTTGAATATTAAAATTTAAACTTATTAACTATCTCAACAATCATTTTATAACAACTAATAATGCCTACATTTTTATTTATACATACATCTTTATTCAGACTACACTGATAATATATATATATATATATATATATATATATATATATATATATATATATATATATATATATATTCAATGACACCCATATGGTGTAGGGTTCACTGATAATACGAAACAGTAATAATTACAATACATGTAGGTGTCTGATTTATCGACCACAGGTCTTTCTGCCCTACATTTTTATTTTCTAAATTTTATTTATATAGTTGGTCACGTGGTTAAATGGTGTTTTATGCATAATATTGATCTGAGACCATTTTAAATATAATGTAGTGTGATACTAGTTGGAATTGTTTATTTAATAATAATAATGTTATAAAGAAAACATTTAACTTTTTTATACCATTTTTATTTTATTTTAGTGACTAGTTTCAACTACACGGTAATCATTATCAAACTAAGTACTTAAAAAACGGGTTATACAGGTATATATATTACATCTAAAGTGTTTCGAAGAGGGGGGTGTACATCAGGTCAATCTGGTCGTTAAGGATGGAAATTCCAGGATTAATTTTTGTTTTATGTATTTCAGCGGCTTCGAGTAAATCCATTTTTATACCTTTTTCGGTGTGGTGGATTATGGAAAGTATATCTTTGCCGAAAATGGATAAGAAAATCTAAATTGAAAAAATAGCTATTGAGAAGATACCTCCGAGTAATCTATCAATATTCTATTTATCTAAATTTATATATATATATATGATATATATATATAAATTTAGATAAATAGAATAGAATATTTTTGAAAGATAGAGTTATTGAGCCCGTGCTTTATGACCATAATACAAGTATGTTTTAAAAGATGAATGAATCGCCTTTAAACGCTAACAAATCAACTCAAAGATGTTAACACACACATATTTATTCCCCCTTCTTTTTTATGGATTCGTTTGCAATTGTTTACATTTTAAACCGGCAGAAACATTTGAAACCAGACCATGATGTACCAAAAGACCAGCGTCATAGCCATATCCTTCAAATCAATCACGTTTCGTCCCAAACATCCCACATAAATTATCCATGAAAATAATAACAATACAAAATTTTTGTAGGAATAGCAAAATCAAATGTGAGCAAATAAGTAGCCAAAGTTGTGGCCAATGTCTCCACTAAAGATACAAATAAATTTTGTATCCTTTCAGAAAATCCCTGCCCCACCTTTTATAAATAAAAGTTTACCTTTTTTACTTCTTAATTTAGTTTTTATATTCGCTTTGCCCAGACAAATTAGGGTATTATTATTTGTCGTTATATTGATAACATATAATTGTATAACATATAATAATAACAACGGGGGGAAAATTTAGGTAGAGAGCGGATGGAGCGTGTTTGAAATAACCACACTGAATCCGTCACAGTTTATACATATAAAAAATTCTCTGCATCAAAATAAAATCTTTCTAAATTTAACCTTAACATATAAATAATATACTATTCGCGCTATTAATTTCTTTTAGAATAACACTCAATAAATGTCTGTTGTTACCTGGGTGTCACTTTGACACGTCATAACACGTTTAATTTTAATTCGCGATTCAATGTAACATCGGACCTAATTGCATTTCATTTCATCTTCTTAAAAATTAAACCTTTTCTTAATTTAAAAATCCATTAAGTTCGTGAAGAAATGTTTTCGTTATCCTGTATAATCTTAGGGTAATAAAACAATAAACCGACAGCGCATTTTCGGGATAAGTAAAAAAACTCTGAAATTCTTCGGAATTTATAAATCCGCCCGAACGGGGTTATTAAAATCCGAAACGTGCCGAAAACAAAAGGATACCGGCTCAGAGCCTAACAAAGGGCGGATTACTTTTCGCTACCGCCTGGTGATTGTTGGGTCCCGAAAAGACGCTGACCGTAATTAAGGCATCATAAAAATAGGTATGTACAGTTTTGCAAAAAATAATAATATAATAATAATATTCACAATTAAAACCAAATTAAATTCTTTAAAACTGGATCAAGTTCAGTACTTGTGTGTATTTTTTTTCTTCAATTTTGAAATGTCTCTTTTAAACTTAAATAATATTATTAATCAAGAACCTCAATCATATTGTTCCCTTTTTGATCTTATTAATTCATAAATTTTAGCACATTATATATAATTATATTTATATTAGCCTCTAGTTAAAATGATTTTTAAATATTTTAGTAGGAGAAAGGACAACTATTTTTATTTAAATAATCAATATGGACTCTGTACAAATTGCATATATATATTAATTTAGTCAATCTCTCTTGATATTTTTTGTTTTATTACACGATAATAATACATATTCTATTACCCACCAACAGAAATTGTAATATTCTATATTTTCCTTAACTGGCATTTTTTTAAAATTTGTTATTTATCATTTCACTGAATTTCAAAGATATCACTCTGAAAACTGATACTGCCCAAATGACGCCCGACCAATTAGCGTCGAGCAAGGGTCCGACCGAGAGTGCCTTAGCCAATGAGGTGCGGGCTCTGCAACCCCCAAACTTACTCCCTGCGGAAATACTGGATAAAAGGAAAAAACGAACCCGAATTAGTTAGTTGGTGTTTAGCTGTTAAACCAGTACCAGTGTGTGTTAATAAGTAAATGTAAAAGTGCCAGTCAGTTTTTTTTGTGGTTAATAGTTTGATTCAAGGTAAAAGTTTTTTTACGAGATTTTTGTTTACTTTAAAAAAAATGTTTGTCAGAGATACTCTTTGGATTTATCTTGAAAAATACGAATAAGTATTTTTTTTAAATCTATTTATCAACATTTTTTTGTCAATTATTTTAATGTAATTTTTGTTGTTGTTAACTTATTTAATTTATTAACATTTAATATACATTTATTTTGAAAACAAAATATTTTTTTAAAGAACTTATCTCGTTTAATACCCATTCAATAGTGAAAAAGAATAGAAATTAAGGAGCGAGGAGAAAACGAGGGTAAGTCTTTCAATGATTATCTGAGCTAACCGCAAGTGATAGGGTTCGGAACGGAAGTAACATGTGTTTAAAAAAATGTTTAATTAAGTAATTAAAAATCTATTCTCAAATTTAACACATTGTCACCCCCGGTCCGAGCATCCCGTTACACTGTGCGCATATCTCCGTATTTGTAGGAAATGTTTATATTACGCGCACTTTCCCTAAATCTAATTGAACCGGCCTTCAAAAAAGCGCTCACTTAACTCTATCTCCCAGACTAAACAATAATAAAATTCCCCACATCTAACGCAGTTATTTTATTTAAAATTCTTTGAAATGAATTATACAAATATTTACAAAAGCATTTCAAAGAATTTTATTATAAACTTGTAATGTATTAAAAGGGTATATTTCCGAGAATAACAAAAAAATTAAAATGTATTGTATTAAATAAACTATTTATTTTATACAGCGAGTAATATCAAATAAAAAAATGCTATTTATTACCGTAATGGACTTTTACTGTATAACTTCCAAATAGTGTAACAATTGGTAAACAGAACTAGCCTTTGTTTAAAATCGCATTCGGGGGTGAGTCGCTGCAGGTATAGGGGATGGTTTCATACATAATTCACGAACGCTCGTTTACGCTTGTGATTGCCATGCCTGCTGAAATATCAGATGATTGCTAATGCTCGTGCGGATAAACGACAAACTTCAACAGGTGAATTTTAAATATACATAAAATTGCGTTAATTAAAAAGTCTAACCATTATTACTAGTGAACAATATATTTATGTTGTATTTCTTTGCGTAATAATAGTAATTCGATTTTTAATTAAAAATGATTTTAAAATAATTAATAAATTATCTCCATACGCAAGTCAAAATGTCCCAGAGCTAAATGTGGAAATAATTTATTAATTATTTTCAAATCATTATTATTTAATTTATTTAAATAACTGTGACTAAGAGAATGAAAACCCTTTTATATTGTTTTTAATTATATATTTTCCTTTTAACTTTCTTTTTTTCTCACTGTCGCTCGTGAATATCCTAAAGTTTAGAAAATTCGTTGACATTTGAAGTTTTTTTTTAACAACAAAAAACATCTTTATTGCGATATTAATTCAATATATGGTATGGTTAATTAATGCTAAAATGGTTATCGACCGTAGGTGTAATGTACCCCAGTACATTTTATAATAATAATATACATTATTATTATTACTATTATTATTATTATCATAAATATTTCGTGTATATATTTTATATATTATTCGATTATTGTAATCTATTTATGTAAATAACATTAGCTGTTGTAATTTAAGGAACTCATTATCTCATTCGCATAAATAACATTGGAACAGCAAATAAGTCATTAACTCTAAATTCAAATATTGTTCATTTTCAAATCATATCATAAATAAATACCATTAATGTCTCTCCGCGAAATCTCCATCCTTATGTAAATATTTTTCATTTTGTTATTTACATCTTGCTTCCCAATGTTATGCGTGCTTAATTAGATTTTAATATATTATTATCGCCCAAAAAGGGAGGGGTTGTTTTGGTGTCGAGGAGACCAACTTCACCTTTTTTGGAAGAGACATTCTCGGGCATTCAAACTGTACAGTTCTAAATATCAGCGCTAAAGCCTAAAAGTCAGTTGATTCCTTTTTTTATTCCCTTGACTGGATTGTGAAGAACTTAAGTCAACTTTACACGATTTTTACGACTGTTGTTTATTAAATAATGAAATTATTGTTTATTAAATAATTTCATTATTTAATAAACAACAGTCGTAAAAATCGTGTAAAGATGACTTAAGTTCTTCACAACCCAGTCAAGGGAATAAAAAAAGGAATCAACTGATTTCTGTCATCAAAGGTTAAATTGATGAAACCAGAAGTCACGTTACATAGGTCTTTCAACCATTCTCTTTTCAAAGCGAATAAATCCTTCGCCTTTTTTCTAATTAAACACACTATAAAAATATAATTTTGTCCTCTATTCGCGACAATGATCATTCCTCGCCAAGAAGCCGCCAAAGCCTGCGAAACAATTGTCGCGAATAAAGGACAAATTTAAATTTAGAAAGTGTGTTTAATTAAAAAAAGGAGACTTTATGGACTTTCAAAAATTAACAGCCTCAACAATTAAGTTATTAGAAAATTCGCTAATGCTGAAAATAACTGAGGCTTCTACGACAAAAATGAGCCCGTAAAATTGGTTCCATCATGTTATAATAGTCATAAATATAACAGATACCTAGTGTAATATTTGAAATAAACATCAAGAATAGAAAATCGTTGATTAATGAGACACTTAATTTTTGAAAATCCATGGTTACTTTAATTAATAAAATATTTATGATTTTCAACACTGAAGAAGCTACAGCGTAGCGAAACAATTGTAGTGAAATTAAATAAAAAAAAAGTGTTGAAAATCATAAATATTTTATTAATTAAAGTAAGAATAGAAAAATTAAATAAACTATTTGTTTTATATGTCGGTTATTGATTGTAGAGACTTTAATTATTTAAACAAAAAAATAGTTGTCCTACTAAGAGAAAGGACAACTATTTTTATTTAAATAAACTATTTGTTCGTAATTGCATGTATGTACAATTCTGGAGTTTTCGTCCATAAATAAAATGCACAATATTTTCCATCAATAGCAGGACAAAAATACAAAAATTGTACCTGCTATTGATACAAGGGACAATGAGCTTCAAAGGATTTTCCTGTGTAGTAATATTATTAAAATGTGACGATTAAAAATTATACAATGTATCCTACACACAAAGGCCTTTTATGCATTTTACCTTTGATTTAAATATATATGTTCATGAATTCGTACGGTCCACTTACATCACTTCGCGCGCAAACAGTTTAATATTTCCACCAACAAAAATATTTTCATGAAAACAGTTTTTGTATTATGTCAAATTAATACCTGCGGACCGAAACATGTTTATTAAATGTGTAATGGATCACATTTAATTTGCAGTATTTATTAATTACTGTCAATAAACTCTTCATTCTACATCTTTCTGTTCGCATGTCATTGGAGATTTTGTAATATTGATAGAAAATTAAAACAAATCTGTGAAAATTTGTAAAAATACCAAGTGTTTTAATTTTCAATCATTATTAATTAAAAATGTTTCACCACGGGTTAAGTGAGGTTTTTAATCAGAATACTTTGTAATACATTTCTAAAATTGTATTTATTTATTTTGTTACTTTAGTTAATTATTATTAATTGTATTACTTTTAAGTTCATTTGTGTTTTTACATAAAAATTTTCGGATAAAGAAAACATTTATTTATAACTTTTTTATATACAATTTATTCACTGTGACTAGTTTCGACTACACGGTTTCAGTAATTAATTTCTCACTTAACCCTCTCTCTCTCTGCTGCGTAACTTTATGAATTCCTTCTTTTTAGGATTCTAAGAAAATATATACATAAATTTCAGTTGTGAGAAATGTTTCATAATGTATTTCGTAAACTTAAATATTGTGAAGTTTGGAACAACTTGAACAATTCAAAAACTAAAACTGCTCTTCCACTTAACGCAAAAAGTATAATAAAAAATATGAGTGCATACGAATTATAACTAAATATATACAACTTATATAACCTAAACTAGTATTGTCATACAGTCCAGTTCCATTACATATACGTCTGACATGAAATCAAAACTCCTTATTTAATATTAAAATGTTCATTGTTTCTTCAAATTTAAAGTTTGTGAAGGTTTTGAGGTGAGGCGGAATTTTGATATATATTTTGTAAATATTGTAAGTATATACTATCCCACCCCCTTGCTAATTATGCTAAATGATTTACTTAGAAAACCTAATATGTCAATTGTGGCGAAATTCGTTTGGGTAATGCGCACAAATCTAATTCAAAGCGAGCCATTGCAAATTTAAACATTGTTATAATTTTAATTATTAGATTTTAACATTGTTTGTTGAAGACTATGTATCCGTTTAATGCTTTTTAATACAAACATCCATCGAATGATAAAGTAAGGTTGAATATAATCCTTATCCCGGTGGTTCATAATTATAATTTAAGACCCGAAGAGCGATTGGTAAACACTGCGTGTTTACTTAGAAATTTACTATTACAAAATAACTGGTATGCAGGTGGAAAAACTGTATAAATTCAAGGAATTAATTAAATTTAAAAGCAAAACATTCCTTTATATTTATATTGTACCGTTTAATACGCAAATCCCAAGAAAAACCTCGAGGAGAATAATAATAATGGACGAGCCCTTTCGCAATATATGTAAAACGAAACAATAAATATATAAATCATAAAATTATAACAAAATTTTCATTCTCATGTATTTTTTATATACACGCTTAAAATGGTAATTAATAACATACATACACTCAGATGCAAAAAAACGGGTCAGTGCGTTTTTTTTTTTCATTTTAAGTTTTGGTAGTACTTAGAGGAAAATTTTAGTGTTCTACAATTCTCAGGGTGCAGAAAATATAATGTATGGTACTTATCAGTTTACTGTAGAGAAAAACTGAAAGAGATAAAATGTTAATTGTTAAAGTTTCCACTTGGTTGTATTTTATAATTTAATAAAACATTTAAATGAAAAGAATTTGAAAATAATTAATAAATTATTTCCTCTTTATCCAATAATAGACATTTGCTGAGGAGGAAATAATTTTGTAGTGTTCTGCCGGCTGGCTAAGTAAAACACCAACAATTAAACAACAACTTAACTTTTATTCACTTATAACTCATACTCGGTACATTCACTAATAGAACTTAAACACTACAAATTTATCAATTATTTTCAAATTCATTTTATTTAATTTATTTAAATAACTGTGATCAAGCGAATAAATCCCGTTTTTCTATTATTATTATTAAAACACTTTCTTTGCGCAACTCTCTCTTTTTTTATTGTATGACTATAGTTTCACAACATAACTTTTAATCATAATAAATTAAAGACGACGCAAGCGCCATCTCTCACCTAATTTCATGTGGCATCGTCAACGATTTGAACATTGTTATGTTATTAAAAACATTACTTTTAGTTTGATAATGACACTTTAATGTTGTAGTTATATAAAAATATATATAGCTAAATAAAAAAAAATACTTGTACAAATAAAGTTAAAGTGTTTTATTAAGGAATTAAAATGTGTTTAGAATTTCAAAACCTGTCTGTATTTTGCTGTTTTCATTTTTAAAATAGGTTTATAATTAATAAATTAAATTTGCTAATTATCGCATAATTTAATTGTATTATCTATGATTTTTATACAAAAGACGCATTGGAAATATAGCTGTATTCTTTAGGAATCCAATGTTGAAAACCCCGTCCTTCCATCTTTTCTGAAAAATTTGTAATCTTGGTTTAACCGCAGAGGCGCCCGATACGTCCAATCCTTAAACCTTTCCATTAGGCCCTATGTTAATTCACGGGGTAATTTAAGTGGTTGAAAATGGGTGAAAACAATTATTTTGAAGGAAACTAATAGTTCACGTTCTTTCTAGTATCATTAAGAGTCTTTGTATTTTTTTTCAGATTTTTTTGAGAGAAACAAATTCAACCAAATTTATAAATAAATTTTATGAAATAAACGCAGGAATTTGCATAAAATTGTTTTTATATAAAAAGAAATGTTATTGATTGAGCTAGAGCGACAATTAACAAAGTAGTAGTGTAATTCCGTTACCCCGATTCTGCACGGTTATTAATTAATTACATTAATTGCTTACACTTTGTTGATAAAAATTATCGTATGCGTTAAACTCAACATTTCTCTTACAGAATCGGACTTATTTACTCGTGGCTGCTAAGCTCTACTTAGTGCACTCTTAGTTTATTTGATGTGTTGATATTGACATTGCAATTGAAAAATTTTATTCACAACTATTCAATTTTAAAATAAATGTTATTGCTCTTTGTGTGTCAAGAGTTCTAACACCTTGCGGGTAAATGAGGAATTTCGAAATACTAAAAACTTTTCATTTAAATTAAAAGAAACTTCGTCTAATTATATTTTTTTTATCAGTTTATAATAACTTACAAATATGACATACTGTTACTGGAATATTAGCGATTCCACATCTCCGAATTTACTCGAAACAGATATTGATTTCTGTTTCGAGTAAATTCAGAAATGTGGAATCGCTAATATTCCAGTAACAGTATGTTATAAACATTCATTTTCTTGGATATTGCTCATATAAAATGCCATTATATTGTCAATAACATTATTTAATAAAAATAATTATTGCAATTTAATTAACGCTTTGGTCAATATTTAATGAAAATTATGTTGGAAATAAATCACTTATTCACAGAATTACAGTCAATGGCCAAATTTTGTTGTCAGTATGTCAGTAATTAATAACAGCCGAGATGAATGTGACCCCAAAAATTTCGTGAAAGCATTTTCAGAAAAAAAATATATATAATACAATTTTCACAACCATAAACTAATGATACTATTACATGTGTTACTTCCAACTGCATCACAATATTTGCTTTGTCGTTTAAAGAAGCAAACATTCTGAACAACTTAAGTCGAAAAAAAAATTACCAATATTGATTATGTAATATCTAGCGTTCTCATTCGTTATTGTCGATTTGTATTTGCTATAAATGTTTTTTTTTTAATTTTCATTAATTGTAAAAATGTCTGTTATGTTTTTTTATTTATAATGGAATAATAATATTTTTTAAATAATTACTTGAGGTAAAATTTATTTATTTACGGAAGTCCGATTACAACTATATAATACAGATTCGTCGTTAATCTAAAACTAAACTAAAAGTAAATTACAAATTTCACCCAGGTTGATGGATTTGACTCGAATTAAAAAAAATCAAGAGAAAAATTGAATATTCCACGTTCTTTCTGGTATCATGAAGAGTCTTCGTGATTTTTTTCAGATTTATTTAGAAGAAAATTGACTTCATCGAAATTTGAAAAAAAAAAAAAAAATGCGAAAATTCGTCGAAAATCCAAAAATCACCAAATGGCTTCATATTATACCAAAATGTAGCTAAAGAATAGGGGAATAATCTGTGTGAATATGAGCCTTATCAAAGAGTTTGCCACAAAATCAGACATTTTCACACAACTCAAAAACAAAATAACTAATGTGTAAAAGCGGTTTACCATATATCTAAGCTTGGTTCTTGACTTTTAGGTTATGTTATAATCGACCAGCATATCATAATAGAACCATCTCTTAAAAAGTAAAATAAAACAACGGGAACTTAGTTTTAAATAAAAGTTATTTTTATTAATAACATTCAATAAAAATAATTAATAAAATGTTCAGCCATCATTCATCTAGCGTATGGATAACTAGTGATGACCATTTCGGTGATGCCACATGAAATTAGGCGAAAGATGGCGCTTGCGTTGTCTGTCATTTATTATGATTAACAATAAAAATATTGTTTTATGATAAATCGTTCGAGTTCATGATAGATATTTATACGACTAATTATTTTCTTAGACCAACTATTTAGTTTCGAAAGGTTAGAAAAACTGGACGTAAGTGCAGAGAATATAAAAGGCAATAGCGTTTTGTGGGCAAAATAAAACGATTTATTACCATTTGAATAAAGTATATTTGATTTCATCTTTGCCATATTTTATTAGAAATATGTTGTATAATAAATTAATTACCTAGCTTCGTTATTAACGGAACGAACAATTTCAGCGTTTACCAATATTTTCATGGAAGAGCGAACGCACCGGCAAATTTACAAAGGTTAATATGCATTGCATTGTTTTGAAACTCCATGTGTGATATTATAGTCATATATTAATATTAAACTGTACTGCTTGTACAAAATAAATGAAATATTACATAAAATATTAAAATCGAGATATACACTTTTCTTCACTTATTTTATTTATTAACTTAAGTATATTTCGATCACTATTATCAAAGAATTCGGTTAATAAATAAAATAAGTGAATAAAAGTGTACATCCAGCAAATCCTCACGAAAATCACATTTAATTAAGTATTAAAATCAATATAATAATTAGCTTTGATAATTAAAAACAAAAGTAAAAAGAAAGTGTTATACAAAACAAAATTTTGGAAGTTTTTTTTATTATCATATTTAAATATGTATAACGAAGTAGAAACCTCCACAATTGAAAATAATTAGCTTAATTATCATTGGGCACATTCAGGCAAATCTTAGACATGCAGCGCTACAGCGCAAAGCGCTTGATGTTTCCTGAACACGCTTTCGAAAATATGGCGGTTTTGTTTACAGCAACAGGCTTGAAAAGCGATCCAGCAGAAAAAATGTATGCTTTGTCGCTTGATAAAGCGCTACAGCGCCACACATAAAGCGATGTCGCTGAATGGCACCGCTTTATGTGTGGCGCTGCAGCGCTTTATTAACCTGTAATGCATTTATTTTTTCCGCTGGATTGATTTTCAAGCCGTGCAGCTGTAAACAAAACCGCCAGCGTTTTTAACTTTGCAGAATTTATTAATAGACACATAATACAATATAAATAGAAAAGAGTATTCATTCTCTTGATCACAGTTATTTAAATAAGTTAATTAAAAATGATTTGAAAATAATTAACAAATTATTATTATGTAATTCAATGTTCGGCGTGGGTATTTGCCCAGAGCTAAATGTGGAAATAATTTGTTAATTATTTTCAAATCATTTTTATTTAATTTACATAATACAATACATATATCAAAACATTATATATATATATAAATACAGTTCTTCACTTGATAATCTGCTATTACATATTAAAAAGCTTACAAACCTCAATCTTAAATTAAAATCATGGAATGCATGGGTATTATAAGTTACACCCTTTTGTGTCAGCGACTTTATTTTAATTTTTTCACGCAGTCATTTAGAATTTTGTATACCGAATACGCGTAGTTCATATATGCAATGACGTTTTTGCTCCTCACGGAAAAATGTTCATTTTTGAACGGATTTCGCCTACATAATTTTGTTAAGCTGATATGAGCCGTGGATATTGTCCAAGTAATTCAATCAGTTGTATCAATTATTTTAAATTTCACAGCCCAAATTCACGAGCGCGAATCCTTTGAGATCGCCGGAAAAGCCGACAGGACGGATTCGCCTGGCGCGGCAACACTAAATGAACGAGTCGTGTGTAAAGCTGGCGATAATTTCAGCAGCAACCCGGCGCTTGTACCATTTTTTTGTAAAAATAATTTAATAATTTTGGCTGTCATCGAATATTATATCTATGTTACTTTATATATATATATATATATATATATATATATATATATGAGGCGTTGATACAATTAAGTTACATATATACAATATTTAATTTAATACGATCAAATGGCTATCGACCATTGGACTTCCAGCCGGAAGTCTTTGTCTTTGTTTTTTGACAATCAATGACAGAATGACATCCATCTAGTTGCTAAAAATGAGTGCTTCTTTAGTGTCAATAAAGAAAATTCCAAAAAAGAAGATAACTAATTACAATAAAGGTATGATATATTATATCATTGTAATCAGAATAAATAGAGGATTTTAATCTAATAAAAAGCCAATATAGCGCCCATAAGAAATAAGAAAGTTGATGATGGTCCAGAAGAAACGAAACATGCTATTAGTAAAATTAGTACGCCGTCGATTAGATCATAAAATAGTGCTATAAGAATATCTTCAATGTATTGAAATTTTGTTTCAAATAACGACGATATAAATAAAAAAAGTAGAATCGCATTTTTCAGTTTTTTTTTTCATTTTTCTTGAAAACAAAGGAACTTAGGCCAGTTTTCTCAACGGGATATTAATCAGTATGAAATTCTGCAAAAGTGCCGAATTTAAACTCTCTTATAATAAGCGAGATCCCTATAGTGAGACTCGAATTTGAAACACCCTGTAGATTAACTAAATAACAATTAAATATATAAAATATACATTTTTGTTAATCGGTTGTTTATTGTAAAAATTATTATTAAAAAATGGTGAAAGTGCTGGGTCATTGTTAGAATTATTGCCAAATTCACACACACACACACATATAGTATTTAAGCGTACACGTAATCTGTTGTTAGCGACATAATGTAAAAACATCGCTTGCTTATTTATTATAGACCAAAAGAGTTTATCTATGAAATTCTATCGTCCAGCATTGCAAAGAAAACTTAATCCCGTAGTATCGGTTTCCCTGCTTTGTGTTGCCTGTTTATTAATTAATAAAAAAAAGTATAATATTGTTTACAAAAATGCGAGGATAGTTTCCAAGCAGTATAATGTAGACACGTTTTCCTGCGTGATTGATAGCATCGAGTTTTAAACTTATGTAAGAACTTTTACTTACCCCTTTTTCCATTTTTTTTTACATAATAATGATTCTCTCGCTTGTACAGCTAATTATTTTCCTTTCAGTATGCATTTTTCACTTCACTTCAAATTGTTATAAGTTAAGAAAAGAATACGTACAGCCTGTCATATTTGTTTATGACTTGTGAAATATTGTGGATAAGTAAGATTTAAAGTTATCTATTATTTTTTAATCTTGATGCATTTCTACCCTTTCAGGTATAAGGCTGAGTTATCTTTTTTAAAATTTGTATTAATAATATATTCACAATGTTGAAAGGTGAAAGTTGAAAGATTATATATATAAATTACAAGTTTGCGGGAGCAACTTTGCTTTTTAAAAACAATTTTTATTTGAGATGTTAGCTCATTACAATTCAAACTTAGACTAAACTAAAATTAATGGATAATGAATTTATATAATTACAATTACGCTTATCTCTAGTGTGCGATAACAAAGTGCTTACTACCTATTTATAATAAGAAATGTATTTAAAACAAAGAGGATACGTTATCTAACAAAGGAATAAATGAATAATAGCATTGTGTGACCATCTGGTTACTCCTCACCCCTTAGATTTTTGCACATCCTGGGAGAGAGATTTCAACGTCCTTTTTATATTCTTGGTTAATATTTTTTCTAAAATAGCGAAAGTAAACAATGCTACAAATACTAATTATTATTATGAAATATAACAAAATTGTCCAGACACTTGGTTTCACTGAAATTACATCATTGTACATTTTAGGTGTTCGAGCGTATCCGGGAATGTCTTCGAGATTTAATCGTTTCAAGTTTATTTTGATATTACTTAAATTATAATGTTCAAGTTTTAATTCTGAAGCACTTATTATCGTCGGACTTCCATACGTTATTTCTTGTGTGGGAATAATGTTGTCCTTGTAGGTCATTGAACATTTGTCCAATTTGATGATGAAGATCCCACGTAGTCCTTTGGTCTGTTCCTGGTGTGGACAGGTAATCTTTAACATCTCTTCTTCGGAGAATACAGCGAGATATTGGTTTGTTATTGGAATATTTTCCAAATGATTCCGTTCAATATTCAAGCTAGAATATTGACAATCGACTGGTTTTCTGTTCAATAAAATATTGGTTTCGCAATCTGGTTTATAGTTTAAAATTAGTTTGCTTGAACATTGAAAGTATTTACTACCTTGATGACACAAGCTGTTTAGAGGCCAAATTGTATTATCAATTTTTGATTTTAATAAATATTTTATAGTAGGTATAATAGTAACAAATTCAGATTCTAGCATAGTGGGAATAGGATACAAGTAATATAAATCAAATATTTTCTCATAATTAATGGGTAATGTTAGGAAATAATTAATGATTGAATTTTCAACTTTACAATTAACAGTAATAATTGATTCATAATCTAAAATGTTTTCAGATTTCAATTCGAAGGGTAATTCTTCACTATAATGATTAGATATTTTAATTAATTCTTTAAGTAGGTCTTGAGGAGTAATAATGTCAGTATGTAAAATTTTAGATTTACAAAATGACAATGAGTTTATTATATTTTGGAGAATATCTGAAATTAACCCAAATAATAAAATCATTTGATTAAAAAGGTCTTTAACAAATAAAATATGTTGATGATCAATATCTGTGTTTAATATTGCATTTAGTTGCATTATTCGTGATTTAAGTATATCTTGATTGTGTTCAATATCCTTAACAGTTTTGTTAAATTTTGCGATGATTTGGGAGTTAACACTATAGCCAAAATTTAATTGT
The DNA here is from genome assembly GCA_963082785.1 of Philonthus spinipes. Classification (NCBI taxonomy): domain Eukaryota; kingdom Metazoa; phylum Arthropoda; class Insecta; order Coleoptera; family Staphylinidae; genus Philonthus; species Philonthus spinipes. Next base: position 26,233,837 of record OY720300.1, on the reverse strand, counting down.
TCTTGCAATTGATTTTGATTAGATTTCATGTGATCAAGAATTTTATTAATTCTTTCATTATCAGCGGCATCCATGTTACCGGTGATTGTTTTTATAATTGAACCAAGCCCATCAATTAATCCTCTTTTGTTTCTTTTTAATTTAGAGTAAGATTGAATAATCTGAATTTGATGAAATACATTATCTCTTGATTGATTAAGTATTTTATTATAATTTTGAAAGTCTCGTTGAAACTTTGAAATATTATTTATTGTTGACATTAAGTATCTATATTGATTATCCAAATTATTAAATTCATCAAATACGGGTTTTAAGTTGTATTCATGAACGAATGTATGTTTCGTTCGTTCAAGTTTTGCTACTCCTAAGTGAACGGGTAGTAGTCCTACATTATGGGTGATGTCGGTTATTTCGATTCCGATAATTGCAGGGATGATGACGTACCTGGAAGTGATTCGTCTAATTTAGATTTTTGAATGTAGATGTGAATAAGAGTATTCGATTTATTGAAAACATAATTGATCATTTTTCATACAATATTGTATTCTAGCTGATCCAACCCGCATCCTAATTTCGGGATTGCAAGTTTATTAATTTTATTTTCTTGGCAGAATTGTTTGAGGTTAATTAGTGTTTTAAATAAATCTTTAAGACTAGGTTTTTCAAAATAATGTTCTTTAGTTATAAGATATAGAATATATCTTTTATCTTCTTTTAGATAACAGAGTGAATACAATTGAGCTCTCTGTTTGTGTAGTTGTTGAACTTTCCCAAATTTTAACTTAAAATCTTGAGCAATGCCTGAACTCATTTTTAAATCTTTACTAACACAGTGAGCAAGTGAGAAATCATTAGGAGCATCAAATAGATCACCTTTGATTTCTATAACATTATTATTAGTCTCAATTTCATTATTGTTTAATTTATTATTGAAAAGTTCGAAACTTAATTCACTATTTATATTTGTCCTAGCTCTAGGCCTTTTGACGTTGGATAGGTGAATTTTGTCCACAGTATTATGGTTTTTAACATCTATTTTAGCGGTTTTTAATTCATCGTTGATCTTTAATAAATTTTCCTTTTTGAATTTATTTTTACTCTTAGCTTGTTTTTGTTTGTTTTTAATAAATACTGTTTGTGGTATTTCGGGCAGATCTTCGCGAGATGCATTTATTTTCTTTATTGTTTTATTTTTATTTTCTTTGATTCTTTCGTTTACAATTTCGTACAATATTTTTACTTTATTTTTGTGATTTTGAACATAATCATTTAAAATGTGTGTCTCTAAATCAACACTCATTGGGGAATTATTATCTATATGGCCAGATATAATTTCTATAGGTTTAAATTTAGTTACTGAGTGAATCGAATTATTGTAGGCTAATAGCGCATACAATATCTTTGTGTCAATGGGTTCATTTTTATAAATATCTTGATTATTTAGTAATCTTACATGTTCTATCAATGTAGAATGTACTCGTTCAACCATACCATTAGATTCGGGGTGTTGTGAACTAATAAAATGGAGATTAATTTTATGAAGATCCATTAATTCTTTAATTACACTATTTTTAAATTCGAGGTGATTATCGGCAATTATTTGAGTAGGAATGCCATGATGTGAAAAGAATTTTATTAAATTGTTCGCTATTTCTATAGCTTGATAAGATTTTAATGTATAGAGTTGTGTATACTTAGAAAATGAATCGATTATCGTTAGGAATTTTTGATTTTCTATTGTAATGCTATCTATATGAACAATTTGAAATGGTTTGACTGCCGTTGGTGTAATATTAAATTTTAATTTTAAAGGTTTACGGTCGTATTTCGAAACTAAACATACCTCACAATTATTTATAAATTTTTCAATGTTTACTCGCATTTTAGGCCAATAATATTTTCTTTTAAGCTGAGCCTCGGTTTCATCAATACCTCTATGGTTGGTTTTACCTTCATGATAATTTTTTATTATTTCATCTATATCATTTTCATTTTGTATATCTATTAATATTTTTAATTTTCTATTATAGTCATAAATATGTGGAAGTTTACTACTAAAATTTATGAGACCTAAGGATTCGATTCGGGATTCCGAGTCGAGGCGTCTATGTCTAAAAAATGATTCTGGTCAGCTTGCTCTTCAATATTATAAAGTTCATGACCTTGGCGATTAGGGTTATTAGGTCGGAATGTATGAGCCGTTGTGGTTGACATAGGCGTTGGCTGATTTTGTTGTGCGATATTTTGATTGTTCTTATAATTGTTATTAGGATTTGAATAAAAATTTGGCCTATAATTATTATTATGAAAATTAGATGAATTTGGGTAATTCGGTTTTAGTCTCGTAGGAGTGTTATTATTTCCTCTTTTATATTGAAAACTTGGTCTATAGAAAGCATGGTTATTTGGATTTGTGGGCCTAGTTGACTGATTCAAATTTGAACGATTAGGATTTAATTTAATACTAGACATTTGATTGGAAATAATTTCAGTTTGGAAATCGTTTGTTAACATATTAAGGGCTGCGTTTAGATCAGCTGGGGCTTTTACTCTTAAATGCGAGCCAATAGGGTCGCGTAATCCGCGTAATAGGGCTTTTAAGCAATTTTGTCTAAAAAAGTGTGTAAGTGTATTTTTTTGTTCGGCCGTAGCGCCGTGCGAATTAATATATGATATTTGTAAATTTAATAGGTTTTGGATTCTATTATAGTAATCAAATGGGGACTCTTGATGGTTTTGTTTTAGTGTACAAATCTCAAAATTCAGGCTATAGTGATCTCTTTTGTCACCGTAGGCATTTAATAATGCCTGTTTTAAATCATCCCAAGTAGTTATTATACTAGACGCAATATTTTTTGCTGCATTACCTTTTATCTTTGCTAAAATTGAAGACATTAAATAATCATTTTGGAAATCATTAGGATTTCCAGCATCGTAAAATTTTGTAACTAATTTTTCGGAAATTTCGATGAACCGTGATAATAATTCAGGTTCACCATTAAATTCTGGGATCATATTCAGATATTCTGATTTAAGTTGGTAAACTTGACCTTGACCTGGATTCGCCATTATTCTAGGTGATCGGGATCGATCTCGGGAGGAGTAATTATTAGGATATGAATCTGAGTCTGAATGAGAATCGGAATCTAATTCCAATTCGCGAGATAACATGAAGTTAATAAATGCCTCTAAAAAACTTGTTACTCACCAAAGAATCGACAGCGTTTTCATCGCGGGATTCGCTGAATGGAGCCGTATGAAGTTGCTGACGACGTTGTCTTCACGTGCTGATGACCCTGAGGAGTGGATACTCGATTTTTGGAGTCTCTCCAGGTGACGATGTGACGTGATGACTGCAATTCTCTCGTTCCGGGGTCCGTTGAGCTGCTTTCTCGATTTTTAGAGAACTCTTAGGTACTTCGGTCGAGCGAATTTACACTGATACCCAATTAATCGTTAAAACGAAAAGAATACTATTCTTTTGGGTATCCTACCGACTGCGCCAATTACAAGTTTGCGGGAGCAACTTTGCTTTTTAAAAACAATTTTTATTTGAGATGTTAGCTCATTACAATTCAAACTTAGACTAAACTAAAATTAATGGATAATGAATTTATATAATTACAATTACGCTTATCTCTAGTGTGCGATAACAAAGTGCTTACTACCTATTTATAATAAGAAATGTATTTAAAACAAAGAGGATACGTTATCTAACAAAGGAATAAATGAATAATAGCATTGTGTGACCATCTGGTTACTTATATATATATATTCATATTACTATATATATAATCTTACAACTTTCATATTTTCATATTACTTAGATGCTCTGCAATGAAATTAAAGTGGATGATGAGTTATTTTTCGAGTTATTATTAAAAATAGAAAAATACAATAAACACTTTCTGAAAGTAACAATTTATTCTAACTTCGTATATGTTATCACATTATATTTATCATTTTTATTTTTTCAGTTATATCTAAGATATATATATATAGAGAGAGAGAGATATTAATTTATATTAATAGCCAGCAGGCATTTATTCAAATCGGAACCGAGGAGTTTTTTGTGAATTTGCGATAACAACAATACAAGAACGCACGTCCCTCCTCTGCCCGTCATTACTATCACAGCGCGCGGCAGGTGAGGGTCGCTCTTTTTAATTAATTTGATTCAATTCTTTTCGTTTAATTTTATTCGGTTTTAATTTAAATTGAATTAATTTGGTTTAATTTAATTTAAATTGATTTAGTTTAATTTGATTTAATATAATTGATTTAATTTTGCTGATTGTATTTGAATTAATTTAATTGATTTATTTTAACATCTTTAAATTATGTAAGGCATAGCTGTACTGACGAGGGATAGATCCCGAAATACATGTCTGCAGATGGCCTTATATTAAGTAACGTTCCTTTTGTTGTTTTTCTCGGATCAAAATTTGTTGCATTATGCAATATTTTATTGATATGCAATAGCAGGTGTACATTATGTAATTCAATGTCCGGCGTGGGTTTTTGCCCGGGAAGTAGTTGTTTTAATGTGCATTTGTTTAACGTACTTACGTAACTTAAGTCAAGTTATAGAGCTAAATGTGGAAATAATTTATTAATTATTTTCAAATCATTTTTATTTAATATATATCTAAGATAGCTTTATAAAATTGTCTATAACTTTGCAAAAACAAAAAAAATAAACAATGTGTATATATTTGTAATCTAGTTAAAAACATTGTAGCCAATAATGTCATTTTCGATCACAATTTGAAAAGAACGAGCCAGTGACAAACCCGGACGTGTTTTAAAAAGAAGAGATTGACTTATTTCTTAAAAATAAATAAATAAAAAAACTTAATGTGCATTGTTGCGTTAATGCAATTACGTATTTATTTATTTAATCGGCCGACAAATGTCTAGCGCGTCTCTCGAGCGGGTATTCCACGCATTACTAGTAAATGTAATATTTAATTAATTAATTGAGGATAAACCACCGCAGTTCTAAAATCAAATATCATAGTTGTTTTACAATTTTCTGAATGTTTAATTAATACCTAGAAAATGTAATCGAGAATGCACGGAATAATTATGGAAATGCAAAATTGCATTAGAACTTTAAAAGGTTAATTAATTTTTCAATGTAGTGAAGCGTTTACATCAACAAATAAAATTCAGTTTAATTCCTTAATCATATTGTTTTACTACTACAATATCTTTATTCAAAATAATTGTTTTTCATATATTTACAATAAATAATGGTATCTCTGTTTCTTTTTTGCTTGGTTGAACAGTCTATCGACCGCAAACATATATTTATTTTTTATAATAGAAAAAGAATTTATTCACTTGATCACAGTTATTTCAATAAATAAAATAAAAAGAATTTGAAAATAATTAATTAATAAATTATTTTTATTAATGACATAACTGTGTCACAGTAGCTAAAAAAATTCAAATTCTTTTTATTTAATATTTTTTATTTTATTTTAACCGTTAGATGTATATTTCGCGACACGAGGTAATGAACACCTCGTGTCGCGAAATATATTATTAATAAAGAATAATTATTAATAAAACTCCAAGTTTACTCCAAGACGTATGTAATTTATTTAACGATGCACATCCAAATCGTAATCCTATATGTCAGTCTACAGTATCAAAGACAATAAATTTTCTATTAAAAATCCAGTTTTTCATATCAAATATTTATTATACAAAAAATATATGACTGTAAAGAGAATTAATAGCTCTACAAAATTTGTGGAATAAAAAATCGATTTCCATTACAAAAAATGACGTCATAAATCAAAGATTAATGGCGTCGTATTTTGTACGTCAGAAAGTGCGTTATCGAGAACAAAATTTTAACTGTCCGAGGATTTTTTTTATATTTCGAGCTGTCTCGGCTGGAGCGCTTATATTTAAAAAATACCCTGTATATATTTATTCTGAAATTTTACCGCCCCAAAAATTTGCCACCCCCACTACGGCACGCCTCTGGCACATTGTTTTTTTTAATATTTTTTTACTCGTCATGATAATACAAGCTTGCACATTTTCAGCTAGTTTTAATTAAATAATTATTTAAATTGTTTTGCATTATATACATTAAATATAGAGCAAAACCCAAAAAAAGGAGATTTATCAAAAAATCAATTTACCCCCTATTAAAGGGCGCCGTGAACTCCTCTCACTTAAATTTGCAACGAATCGACAAATATCCCACCTAATCTAAATTAAACACCTCTATATCCCACGCAATCCTAACATTTCTCCAAAATACAAGTTCCCCTCATCTACCATTTCTCATTTCATCTCATCCAACAATGCGGACTTTGACAATAACGTTAGTGATCATGACGAACCACAAGAACGAGGCATAGACAGGTTGAAAGACCTCCGGTCGATAGCCGATTCAATTACAAAATATAATTCTAATTTTATATATTATTGTACACACATATACACATTTCAATAAAGATGGTTAGTTAGTTAGTTATAGGGCGAAAGCAATATAAATATGATACGACTAGCTAGCGGATCGGAGTCGACATGTAGTATGAAAAATATTTACAGCGTTCCAGAATCTATTTGGGCTTGAGCTTATATTTTCCTCAAGTCGTTGGAAATATCCATTACATAATGAGTTGTTTAAGTATCACACTGAGTTTTTATTCACTTAGATATTGTTTTTTTTTTCTCAATAGATGGCGTCGAACCCAGTATCTCGTTATGTTCTAATCGCATCGGGCAGTATTTATACTCGCTCGTCTGTCGTCATTGGAACCCAATTTTAAACAAGCAATCTTACATTTAACTAAATAAAATGTTTGCGACAACCACGACTAATAATTATGATATTTTAAATATTTAATGGGGATAAACTGTATAAAATAATAATAATATTAATAGGATACAAAATTATTCCAATTAATTGAGATAATAATAAACATTAAATCATCCTGAATTAATTAAAAAATGTTTCACCACGGGTTAAGTGAGAAATTAATTAAACATATAATAACAAACACTGTTATAAGAAAGTAGTTTAAGAGTTGCAGTGGTGAAAATTTTATATACCAACCAAAAAAATTATAAATACTTATTTTTTACTTTGTGGCATCCATCGAATATTCCACTCATACATTTTAATGACAATGCAACAGGTGCTGAATTAATAAGTGATAATTTGCCGCCAATTCAACGTCGAAACATCTCTGAAACATTTGTTTTAAGTAAGCCCATATTTCTAATTAGAATTATGATTAATATACGCTGTCAAAATTTCAACTCTCTAGAACTTATAAATACAAACATATTCGCTAAAACGTTTAAATGGTATCTACGAATTGAAGAACTTTCGATGTACAACATTGAGATATAATTTGAATTAATTAAATATAAGTGGAAAAGAAACATCTTTGATGGGATTTTAACCAGTGTCCCTCGATTTTCTAGCCGAGAGCGTTACTAACTACACCACAGAGACATGTGATGACAAATCTCCATTCAGTGCTTCAGGACACTTATATTCAATTTATACAGACATTCGCGATGGGCCCGAGGACCATAAATAGCGCTAACCTGTTCCCATCTGAAGTCGAATAATGGAATGGAAATGCAAATACATTTTTAATTAATTAATTAAATTGTCTGAATTGTTATGTTATGTTACGCATTAAGCGGAGCCGGGTGCTGTAATCAGTACAAATACTTTCCCATGAGTTTTATGGACGAATCAAAATAAATTTGGAATTACTTTTATAGAAAAGAGTATTCATTCACCTGGTGACAGTTATTCAAATAAATTAAATAAAAATGATTTTAAAATAATTAATAACTGTGACCAGATCAATGAATGTTCTTTTCTATAATTATCTGTAATACTAAATTTATTACTTTCAATTATTTACGTAACGTAAGTCAAAATATCACAGCTAAATCTGGAAATAACGTATTAATTATTTTCAAATCATTTTTATTTAATTTACCGTTATTTATATTTTAATGAAAATTATTTTTTTAGCAAAAAGACCTCAGGTTGATAGCCAGGGCAGACTGAAACAATATTTTTTCTTATTGTGTAAATAAAAATGTGCGTATAAGCTTATGTAACTATGTGACGTTGTCTTCTGAATAAAGATGTTTATATATATATATACGCAGTTGTAGTATGTATTACCCCGTGAAAATTTGCTGCCGCAAATAATATACGTATATTAACTTGCTCATAACAAACGTTTCATTTGATGATAGAACATACTTGCTTAATTGCACCTGGTTGAACATTCGACATCCAAACTATGCAACCAATATCATTCGGCCAGTGCAGACCAATACGTTTATAGACTAATATTGCACTGCTTGCCTCCGTTACGAACAACGTAATAGATACTAATTATAACCTAGCAACGCTAAATGCTGTAATTACACCATTGCTATGTCACATATACGATTTTTAATATTTCATTCTGCCGGAAATGTTACTTTTTTCATTGATTGCAAACTATCTTCCATTTTGCTTTAAAAATTTCTAATATTAGGATAAAGAAAACCGTGTAGTCGAAACTAGTTACAGTGAAATAAATCCTTAAGTGGTATAAAAAAGTTATTAAGTGTTTTCTTTATCCTAATATTGAAAATGTACCACGAAGTAAACGCCTCAAAGATTCAAGAATTAAAAATTTCTGATTACATCAAACAAAAATAATTTGAATATAATTAAATTAACTCAACTGAATAACTGATTATTTAGTTACTCCGATTTTTGAACCGAAATAAAGATGAAAGATTGTAGAGACAAATTTTGTAAACCCCCAAGTTCGAATTTCTATCCAATATCGGTACGACAAGAACTGGCTGGTCGTTCTTGTCGTACCGATAGACAAACTCGAACGTGCTTTAAAAAAGTTATTGATGTATTACTTAAAAAATTGTGATATGTCCATCATGGTACTTTCCCCGGTAAATTCTGTTAAATGATTTTTGAATGAACATTTATTAGTAATTGAAAAGTTATTAAATAATAATAATTCGAATTGTCTTTTAAAGTTAAAGCCAACTATTCAGAAAATTTTGTTATTTTTTACCATACAACAACTGCAAAATTTTCCCACTCACGTAGACATTTTTCAAAACTTGATGGAATGAACTCACGGGACCTCAAAATGTGCATATTCGTTAAAATTGGTGATTCGATTTTTTTATGATCACAATATTTTCCCTTGGACAGGGAAAAGTGTGTGTCCGGTGAAAGTAAAATAAATGAAAAAAAGGACCTAGCGCGTCTTGCTGCGTCAATATAATTACGTATTACGAGTAAATATAAAAATTAATTAGTTAATTAAAAATAAACCACCGCATATCAACTCCACCAGTTCTAAAATCAAATAACAAAATTGTTTTACAATTTGCTAATTGTTTAATGAATACCGAGAAAATGTAATTCAGTATTAATTATGGAAATGCAAAATTGCATTACAACTTTAGAAGATTGATTAATTATATAATGAAATCCAGCGTTTACATCAACAAATTTAGTCAATTAGTCTGATGAGATTTGAAGAACTGAAATGGCCTATAAATCTATGGGCTAGATGAATATGGTTGAACATTTTGTTAAATAAAATTCAGTTTAATTTCTTACTTCATATTTTTTATAATTTTATCGTAAGGTCCTTTTATACCTTACAATTTTGTCAAAATGGCTTTTTTTTCCTTAGACGCTCCGACGAAATGCTGCTGTCTCATCGAGATTATTCTTCTCGCGCATGAAATCATGCTTGTATTTAAAATAGATATTTAATAAATAAAACATTTTTTAACTTTGTTGGTATAACTTGTTATAAAAAATCGAAACTATAGTGACTAAAATGAAATAACAAGTTATACAAACGAATTAATGATTTGAAAATAATTAATAAATTATTTCCACATTTAGCTTTGTGACTATTGACTTACTTACGTAAGTACGTTAAACAAATGCACATTAAAACAACTACTTCCCGGGCAAATACCCACGCCGGACATTGAATTACATAATGTACACCTGCTGCTGCATATCAATAAAATATTGCATAATGCAACAAAATTTTGATCCGAGAAAAATTTTATGTAAAATCAACAAAATTAACGTTACTTAATATAAGGCCATCTGCAGACACGTGTTTCGGGATCTATCCCTCGTCAGTACAGCTATGCCTTACATAATTTAAAGATGTTAAAAAAAATCAATTTAATTAAATCAAATACAATCAGCAAAATTAAATCAGTTATATTAAATCAAATTAAACTAATTTACATAAAATTTTTCTCGGATCAAAATTTTGTTGCATTATGCAATTTTTTATTGATGTGCAACAGCAGGTGTACATTATGTAATTCAATGTCCGGCGTGGGTATTTGCCCGGGAAGTAGTTGTTTTAATGTGCATTTGTTTAACGTACTTACGTAGGTAAGTCAATAGTCACAAAGCTAAATGTGGAAATAATTTATTAATTATTTTCAAATCATTTTTTATTTAATATATTTAAATAATTGTGACCAAGTGGAATAAATACTGTTTTCTATTTATACAAACGAAGTTAAACAGTGTTTTATTTAGTAAACTCAAAGTGAAAGCCTTAACAATTAATAAATTATAATATATATATATATATATATATATATATATATATATATTGAATAAATATATATTCACTTAGAATTTGTAACGATAAAAACATACTATTTTGATTCAGAATGATTTAATTAAAATGAGAACACTTGGTTTGTTTCACTCATTTATATTTTCTCCAACTAGTTTCGACCATTGGTCATCTTCAGGTAGGAATGTACAATTTTTTTTACAACTAAATATATATACAAATTCATGCTATCATAAAATCAGGTAATAAGTGCGGACGTCATAGGAGAGTTCCAAATCTCATCCATATTATTTACAAAATTAATTAATTAAAATTAATTAAACATATACTATTTTGTTTAAGTATTTGTTAATTAAATTAATTTTGAATGTACCACAAACAAAATGAGTATTTTATATGAAATCAAATAAAACAGAGATGATTCACACATTTGCAGTTATTTAAATTGCAAAAATTATTTATACAGTAAGTTTTTGTGCTGACATCTGTTGAAAGAACTACTTCCCGAGAATGTACCTCGCTGGATTATAGATATTTTGGCTTAATCTTAGAATCCTCCATGGATTTCAGCGTTACAGCGCTCAAAGTAGACGTCTCAAATCAAGAACGTACAGCAAGTATAACAAGAATTACAACCACGAGATGGTGATAGTAATATTTTTTTTATATTCAAACATCTTTATTACATAAGCTAAAATATAAATAGAAAAGAGTATTCATTCTCTTGGTCACAGTTATTTAAATACATTAAATAAAAATGATTTGTAAATAATTAATAAATTAGCTCTGTGACTTACGTTACGTAAGTATGTTAAACAAATGCACTACTTCCCGGGCAAATACCCACGCCGGACATTGAATTACATAATCCACACCACACCACAATTTTGTTTCGAGAAAAAATTAATGTTATTTTATAGGAAATGGAGAAACGGAAATGAAATCTATGTATAGAAAAGAGGCGTCATTTCAAACCATTTAAAGCCAGCAAATTTAATTTTCGTACTACTAACCGTTTTCGAGATATCGACTGTCCAGTTCCTCACCATTTCTACCCTTTCAGGTGTAGGGTTTTGTTTCAATAGTTGCTTGTCAAAAACTTACAGTGTATATAATTTGTGCAATTGGAAAAAGGAATTCATCGAATTTTAGTGATCATTGCCAGAAATAGAAAAGAGTATTGATATGCAACAGATTAATTTATGTAATTCAATGTCCGGCTTGGGTATTTGTCCGGAAAGTAGTTGTTTTAATGTGCATTAAAGTACTTACTTAACGTAAGTCAAAATGTCGCAGAGCTAAATGTGGAAATAATTTATTAATTATTTTCGAATCATTTTTATTTAATTTATTCCTTTTTTTAATTTCATTGCACCGGAATATTATATAAACATCAGAATATTACAATATGTTAGTGACACGTGACTTTCCCTACACCTCAAAGGGCCAATACTTAGGTCATTACAAAATATAGGAACTTATTATTAAACATTACCCGACACATGAAAGGGTAAATGGGATTTTGATATATATGATTAAACATTACCGCATGTCAACACGTTGTAGCAAGAACGGCCGTTATGCTTTCACATCAAACGGTAATGGAAATAATGTAGCGTTATAGTAGAAAATATTAACAAATCCTCTTTTCAGTTAATCAAATTGAAAATTTAAAATTCTATAAAAAATCTGTAATTACTCACGCATCAAAATGGGTAATTATATACCATAATCTCTTTTGTAAAATTTGCATTAGGTGTAATAAAATGAATTTTATATAATATTCTTACTAAATGGCTATCGATTTTTCAGCCATGGAAAATTATTTTCGCAATTTTTAATTAAAATTGCATTTACTTGAAATATCGCCTTATTAATATTATATCTGCGGCATATAACATCATGTAGTCTTTACTTAGTGGATTACTAATTAAGTTTAATTAATTTCAGAAAATAAAGTTTATTATTATTAAGTTCGTCCCCCGTTCTATTTTTAAATGCAATTTCAGCAATTCAAAAAGAAAATCCGTAAATTGACGCAACGCGACGGCAATATTTCGTTGGGTAACACCAACGACGCTTGAGTATATGTATAAAGGATAGATGGAATAGAAAATTTGAGAGTGGGGGGAATTTATTGGGAGATTTCATGACGTCACAGTAACTTACTGCGCACGCCTTAAATATAATTAAAATAGTTATGGAATAATAAATTGAACGATATCGAAACGGAGTTTTCTCTCTATCAACCGTTGTTTGGAATCGCTCCATCTTCGTTTTGAGTCGCTATCGACTAAACTAAAATACGGCCTTAGGTTATATTAATATAATTAATTTATTTTCGTTTTATTTTATTATATTTATTACTAAAATAAAAATACTAATATTAATTAAATTGTTTAATATTTGTATCGTAATAAAATTATAATAAACAATAACCTCAAAAGTCGATATTTAAGTTGTATTTATTGCGTACAAATAAAAGTGTACTAATAAATTAAAGATTAAGTCTTCTTCCTTCATAAAATTTATTGATTGCAAATGTATGTCAGTCACGATGTGACCATTCGAATGCTTAAAAAAATGTATTATTTTTTATAATAATGAATTTAGTTATTACCATTTTTACTCAGTTACAATAGTATGGATTACCTCTTCGAACAAGTGCATTTGTTTGTGTAAAAACCTAAAGAGTGCAACATTTTAAAAGAGTGTGGATCAACGTAATAAAATAATACAAGAATATGTAATGTCCCGCAGACAAACAAATTAATCTATTACGCCCGGTGATAACAATTTTCAAATTTACTTTTCGCATGGTCGCTGAAAGACCAAAGTATAACTAAATAATGAAACAATGAATGGGCATAAACAAAGAAGTAGAAAGCACACAATGTGAAAATAGGTTATGCTTGTTTTCGCCGGTGTACGCGCGAAAATATTCGAATTCGTCTACGTAACGAGATCAGAATGACCGAAGGGAGGTGAGAAGCAAGGGGGGGCGTTGAAACTATGTGAGGCGCTAGTTCAGCATAACTTTACACAAATGTATATATGTGTCACTCGATCTACCTTGGGGTAACACAACATGTGAATTAATGATTATCGAAATAGAAATTCATTCAATTTCTTGATAAATAATGCGTCTCGAATCTAAAAAGCATCTCAATGTTGCGAAAACTGTTTCCACCGAGATTTATGTTATTTGACTACCAATATACATTCATAGGTATAAACTTAAAAATAATTTTATCACAATTAAAAACACGCAATACATAACATACATTGCTATCTAGTTTTATTTTTCTGGTGGTCGGAAAAATATTTCTCGTTAACTATAAAACGGATTGACTTGGGGTTTATAGTTTCACATTCCATGTATACCATTTTTTAAATATAATGATATTTCATATATATATACATACATTTTTTTTCGAGATCATCAAACAGTCGATGACAATCGAATGGAAATCATTTTATTACATACATACATAATCTTCTTTATTGTGATATTTACAATTACATTTAACTCATAACACGCTGAATACACAACACACAGATAATCGGGGCTAATCCCTATGGGAAAAGTTACCTTTAACATGTACGTTATTAATTAAATTCACATTCAATGAATACATATCTATTACAAAAGTTGTTAAGACTGTGATGATAAAAATAACATACACGTTAAATTTAACATTTCCCTTACAGAATAGCCCTGAATATAAGCGATTTTAACAACTAATTATAACAGATAATATGGAACCTAAGGTCGATAGCCATTTATAATTTTTTATTAAATGTATTGTATATTGTAAATACCACAATAAAGATAATTGTATAGATATGGAACCTGAATAAATATTTTTATAGTAAATAAGGACGGAGTCTAAGTTAGCATTTTGTAAAGAAAGCGAAAATAATTGATTTTCAACGGATTTCCAATGACTAACCGAAATTCGTTTAAGGCTGCGACTCCACCAATACGTTTCCGTTTTATTCAATTAACAGTGTTATAGGTTCATTAAAAAGTAAACAAAAAATTAAGTAAAAAAAATCCCGAATTCTCCTGTAATTACAGGCCTACAAACATATTCCCATCCATTAACAAAATAGTAAAAAAAAAAACAAACATTATAAACGTCGAAAGTATGCTTAGTACGGTCGGATCTTGTAATTTAAAATTGCAAAATTTAATATTATTGTCTTGAATCATTAAAAATGAATCGATATTCACATCAATACTATCCGTACCGTGGAGTAAGAGCCGACCAATGACTTAGGTAAATAATATATTATATATTACAAAAATAAAAACTAAATGTTCGTCATAACGCGCTATCCTCCGCTTTAAGACTTCCCCCCCCCCCTAAAAAAAACACCACCACTTTCTTATTTCGAGTGTCTAGTGGTCAAAGAGCAAATCATCCGCCGATTTAAATCTCACACCAGCGTGCGGAAGGCGAAACGAACAGGCTAGATATTTTTAATTTCTTTTTCTGTGCGGCAAGTATTACCGTTTTTTCTTTTAATCAGTATCGTTAATTATCGACCTTTTTGTGTTCTCTGTGGTAGTAATAATTTTGTGATTTTGTACCGGCGATAAGTTTATGTAATGCCATCGAATTAATATTGGGATCTTAAGTAAATTTCATTTCCAAAACCTATGACTTTTTTTGTTTTCAAGATTTTATTTTTTCACACTCGGTTTAGTAGTTTACCAAACTTGATATTTCCGAATTAAAAAAAAAAAAACTACTTGTCGCCCTGTAAAAAAAACATCCTTTAGCCTGACCTTGTCAATCTCGGGAATTCTTACCTAACCAAAATAAAGAATAAAACATAATAAAACAAAACATAAGAAAGGGATGTCATAGGTTATACTAGACATATCCATACCGTTAGGCACGACATACTGTTACACAGACTGCATGAAATAAACATACAAGTAAAACTAACAAAATTAATACAATCCTTCTTGTAGTTAGAAAAAATCATCGTCTCAAATTACGTCCCCCAAGGTAGCGCATTGGGGCCCATTCTCTTCAACATTTTTATTAGTGATGGGCAAGATCGATAAAAAAGATCGACTGCTCGATCCTTGTAGGTGATCGAGCCGCTCGATCTTCGTGAGCGGCTCGATCTTTCTGATCGGCTCGATCTTTTTGATAGGCTCGATCTCTTTGATCGGCTCGATCATAGACGTCATACGTTACGGATGGAGGAGGATTACAGAAAGTGTGAGTGTTGTAAGGCAGGAATGGATACATGAGAACACTGGATGAATAAGTGCGAAGTAATGAAACAGATAGTGGATGCGGAAGAGGAGGAGGGAGCAGTACATGAGAGTGGAAGAGGAATACATAGATGCAAGGAGTTAATGAAAATAACGCAAGGGGGGCGTATCTAGGTGACAGAGGGGATGAAAATAGTATTAAGTGGACAAGTAGCGATAGAGGCAATAAAATATGTAAAATACGTGTAAGATGGAAAGTAATACAAAATTTATTACTTTACTTGTTTCTAGTGAAACAAACCAAGTTTCTAGTTTCACTAGAAACAAACCAAGTGTTTTAATTATCCAGATTAATATTATGCTTCATGCAATCAAATAAAAAAAAACGCATAACAGAAAAAGGGATTTATTCATATGGTTACGGTTGTTTAAAAAATTAAATAAAAATAATTTTTAAATAATTAATTAATTATTCCCTCTTCAGATAGCCTTATATCAGGTAATTTTTGTTCATTGCATTAAATAATCTGGAATAAAATTTTTTTGCATTATAGAATATGTTATTATTCTGTTGTATAATAATAACATAAGTATTCATTATGTAATTCAATGTCTGGCGGGATACACGCCTGAGAAGTAGTTGTTTTAAAGTACTTACGTAACGAATGTAAAAATCTTATAGTAGCTATTTATTATTTTCAAATTCTTATTATTTACAAAAATACTCAGTTTTAAGACATTGTGACTTTCATGAATAAGAAACTATGAAAATTATTAACTTTTATGCATTCGCCCTCTTTCTTTGGAAACTCACCACGGCAGGTTGATATGAACCTTCACTACAAACATTCGAAAAATAGTATCGAACTATCATATTCTAAATTCAAGACATAACTAAATTCATTCCTTATATTAAAAGGAATTAAAAAAAGTAAAATAACTTGAAATCATCCATTGGTGAAATCGTCGACAATGTGCGAGCGGCGCGTGATGCTGCAGGCCGAGAGCTGCAAACGAACACATTGCGCTGCTGCCAAGGCGACCGGCCCCTCCACCATTACATTGCGAATCATACAAATTCTTTTATTGCTGGAGATTCACATAAGCCGATATTTTCCGATGCATAATGAACTCAAAATAATAATACCACCGTATTAAAAATAAACCTGTTGTGTTTACATGAATTTAATGTTAATGAAAATCGAGTAATATTAGTAAAAATCAGCATTTTTAAATAAATAAGCTCAATAAGTTGATGTTTTTTTAATAAATATGGAATAGTTACTGATGGTAATAGAATATGTTGCATTAATAATTGTCATATACTTAATTTTGCAGTAACAAAAATATCGAGAAGATCGACTTTGTCAATCTCTACATAAATTGGTTACAATCTCAGGTTTATAATTGTGAAAAATAAACACAAACTTCAAATAATAGTTTCTACAACTGTGAAGTAAAAAAAGTTCATTAAAAAAACAGATCTTTATATGAATATCGATTAAAAAAAAACTGGTTGACTCTGAAATCATAACTCTAATAACTACTCCAAATAATTGTGATTTTCTAAAATTAATAATATTTTTCCATATTTTTAAGGTTAGAATTGAGAAGTGCCTAACTTCATGTCGTCTATAAAAGCGTATGTAGACGACATGAAGTTATGCACTGATATTCCCCTGGATTTCCTCCCAACTAAGGAGACCTTAGCTAAATGGAGGTTTTATACGAGCGGTGCAATCCAATCTCTGCTATTTTTTCCTTAACTTTTAAGAAACCCTTAACTATGGTGGTAAAATCGGTGAAAACGGAGATGTTACAAATCACTTAAAAACATGGGTATAACATTGTTTGCGCCCAACGATGATAAAATTTATTTGACACTAATTAATAATAACAATATAAAGATATTAATAATAATTCAATACATACATAACATCTTTATTCAGATAATTGCTGATACAATTTTCTTTAAAATGTCTACAAGTAATTATTAATATTTATGCCCATTTGCAGCGATTCCGATTAAATTCTCCGATTACTTAAATATGATTAACTTTAATGTTCGGATTTTAGTTGCACCGTGTGATTAACTACTGGGAGTCCACCGAGTAGTAAATATGTCGCTCGCATTTTTCTAGGAATTTTTATTTCTGTTTGAGGGGATTGATTAAAATCAATCAAAGTACGTGTTTATCACGTTTGTAAACTAACGTAAATCAAAATTAATTGTAGCATTTACTTTTAAATTGTCAATTTCTTCGATTCTAAATCCATTTGGTTATTTCCGTCAAATCTCTATCTAACAATATCATTTTCTATGATCGCTCTCGGCTGTAAACAACTTCACGATAATACTCAATCGGCTGAAGTTGTACAACACCCTACCAGGTACGCAATTCCTCTACAGATAATTCCAAGTTCAAACTTCGAAACACAGATACCATTTGTGTTAGGGCGAGCGCGATCAAGACCATAGAAAACAT
The DNA here is from genome assembly GCA_963082785.1 of Philonthus spinipes. Classification (NCBI taxonomy): domain Eukaryota; kingdom Metazoa; phylum Arthropoda; class Insecta; order Coleoptera; family Staphylinidae; genus Philonthus; species Philonthus spinipes. The sequence continues at coordinate 26,215,469 of OY720300.1, read as the reverse complement.
TAAAAGCTATAGAAAAAAATCCAAAAATTGTTTGGAAAATGGGTGCCACATGAATTGAATGAAAGACAGAACGAACGCTTATGAAATTTTACTTCAAATACACGAAAGAAAATCAGTTTTGCATCGAATAGTTACTGGAGACGAAAAATGGATTCATTTTAAGAATCCTAAACGGAAAAAAAACATGGGTTAATCCGGGACAACCTTCAACATTGACTGCACAAGCAGATCGATTCGGCTTTTAAAATCTGGTGAAACTGTTAACACTAATCGCTACAGGTAACAAATGATCAACTTAAACCATGAATTGATCGAAAAAACGACAAGAATAGGCCAGGAGACACGGAATAGTATATTTCATTAGGAGTCCAGAAAAAAGGATTTTTCCGTGCGCGCTGACCGTCATGCAAGCACGGAAAAATCCATTTCTGGACGTATAATGAACACTATTTTTTATTATACTTATCTGAAAACAACAATATAAAACTAAATATTTAAATTATTTGATTTATTTTCAAACCAGTAACATCTATGGTAGTGAATAATTAGACTAATTCTAAAGAAATTTAAATGCAATACCTGTTTTTCGGAATTTGATCTGGTAAGCACTTTATTTCAAAATACAATATAATCAAAACACTTGACAGGGAGCTGCTACCCCACCCACCGTATTCACCCCTTCCGACTACCATTTGTTTTCTTCGATGAGGCACATATTAGCTGAGCAACACTTCGATTTGTTAAAAGAAGTCGAAAATTGGGTATGAAAAGACGAACATTTCTATTGGAGTGGTATCCATGGATAGCCAGAAAGGTGGTGAAGATGTGTAGAAAGCAATGGTCAAAGCCATGGTCGATACTTTGAATTCATTTTTTTTATTTCCCATTGGAAATTACAATGAAATTAAACAAGGAAAATTTTTTCTGGCAATGATCAATAAAATTCGATCAATCCCGTTTTCCAACTGCAAAAAATTACTTACACTGTAAGTTTTACAAACATCTATTGAAACAACTACTTCCCGAGCATTTACCCCGCCGGACATTGGATTACACAATAGATATTTGTTGTTGCATAGCAGCCCTACTGCGAATTGCAACGGTTTGAGTCGAAATTATTTAATGAAAAGAAACAACAAATAATAATTGCAAGGCCATCTGTAGACACGTGTTTCGGGATTTCATCCCTCATCAGTACAGCTATACCCTGCAAGTCCTTAGTTGTTAAACAATTTTTAATTAATTTTTACGTACCGTCTTCAACGAGATCGCGGATGGAAGTGATCGCGGTGAAGGACGCGCGCATTGAGCGGATTTATCGGCTCCGAGCAAAAAATAATATCGACTCGGCGTGAGATATTGATCATTGCCAGAAAAAATTTTCCTTGTTTAATTTCATTGTAATTTAAATAACTGCAAATGTGTGAATCATCTTTGTTTCATTTTATTTAATTTCATTGGAAATTAGTGTTTCATTTTAAAAACAAATCAAGGCGATCTGTCCGCCCGCCCCGGACACATGTACATGTATGAGTTAATCGGCCAAAAATTTTCTGATTAAATATTTAATGTTTTTAGGTCATCTCAATCATGATTAAGTCTTGGTTCAAGCCAATTTCAGACTTAATCGTGATTAACTATTTAGGCCCAATTTTACAGACAAGTAACGTTATTCTTGATTTTTTCATTCTGTTGGCAGCACTATCTTATTGATAATTAACTAGAGAGAATCATAGACATCAGCTTCTGATTAATACGCGAATACGTTGCTTACGTCTTATTTGCGGATTGTAAAATTGAGCCTAAATAATGATCAAGCATTAGTGTTAGTCTGAATCTTAATACATTATTTGCGCTTTATTTGCGAGTTGGGCCTAAATCATGATCAAGCATTAGTGTTAATCAGTCTGAATCTACTATATGTTATTAAAATCAAAATTATATTTAGGATTAATTTAACTGTCTTGTTGAAGCGAGCTGATGAATTGGCGAAGAGTTGCCGCTGGATATATATATATATTTGGAAGTAATGTTTGGATTTGGATGGACGCAGAATTGATTGATAATTTCAAATTCTTTGAGGTTTATAGATAATTTGATGGTCTATCTGTTTATCTAACTACTTTTGTGGTTTCATATAGGAGTTCATTAGAGTTTCCGGGATGTTTTAATTAAATGATGGTTCTGAGTACTTTATTCAATACATTTAATTTAGTCTCACTAAAATGCGATGCAACAGGTAATACGCAGAAATATGGCTAGAAAAGACGCTAAAAAGGAAGTGGAGATATTGAATTAGGAGCAAATCGTGTATTTTCCGGGCTTCGCGTTTGTCACTTTCTCGTAATTTTCCGAACGCAAAACCAATATCCGCAATAGTCGTAATGCAATTTCGACACATGCACGGATTGAAGTAGATTAAGAAATTCCACCGACGCAATTAATTTCGAATTATATTTATTGGGAATGTTGATTTATTGTTAAATTTTATTGGCTTCGGTTTTAAATCGCTACCTAAATGATCTCAATTTCTCTTTATTAGAGTCGCCAGCTAACAGTCCGGACATGAATCCTATAGAGCATCTATGAGATTATCTCAAAAGAAAGATTAGAAGTCGTAGACCCACTGTTGTTAATCACAACCAACTCATAGAGGCCGTTGTTGAAGAATGGGAGAATATTCCGCAAGCTTTTGTTGGACATTTGATATGTAAAATGCCTCGACGCATGGTGTTAGGGTTGGCCCAGATGCATTTATTCTGTTTTACTAATTCTTTTTTCAATTTGAAGTTGTGCTAGCTTATTTATGTATTTCCAGCAAAACATTTTTTAAAGGCAAATTAAGGTCGTATTCCACTAATTTGTAGGTACACATTATTGCTTAGTTTTATATTGTGATTTTATTGTAAATATTTAGATTAATTAAAGTGGTGCGTTAATTTTGTTCAGGAGTTTATATAAATGTTACATCAATATAGATGTTTAATTAATTAGTTTCACAAATTTAATTCCAAATATACATTTTACTCACTGTTTTCATTAATTACAGTCTAAATTTAGAAAAGCGTGATATGCTTAATTAACGGTTGAATGGCAATCGGCCGTAGGTTTTTCAGCCTGTAGTCCTTGTCTTATGTCGTTGAAATGAGAGGAGATTAATTCATATATAATGGAATTTGGAAGGAATATAAGGGTTTCTATTTTTTTTTTTAATTAACAAATATTTGTTGTTTTGTCTAACATCCCTTTGGCTTTCTAGCAACCCCCCCCCCCGTAATGCGGGCTCTAGCGCCATTATAGTTACGCCACTGGATAAAATATATTTCCATGTTAAATTAAACTTGTAGATTAAATTCACTGGGTTCAGTTTTACTTATGTTTATTGTAGCTTCAACTAATTTCGGCTTAACGCGATCATCAAGAATGATGATATATACTTTTTACAAGAATTATATATATGATTTATAAGTATTTTACAACTAGGGAATATATATATTTTTAATAAGGGCATTGAGTATTGGGGAATTCATTATGGTTTTCCCACTTTTTATGGCTTTTGTGATTTCCAAGCCATCGCGACAATCCCTTATAGCCTGTGTGTAAATTTTTTAATTGCTTGAAGAAAAAGGATGATTTGTTGTGACGCAGTGAACCATATTTCCATGTATTATAATCAACTTCACTAATTCAATAATTAACACTGTTATAATAATTCTACAATATACCGTGCAAGTATCGCGTTGCATACTGCAGAAGAATTCCTGAGTCGCGAATTAATAAAAATCAATATAATTTGAGACAGCATATCGCGAAAATGTTAACAGGAATTTCCCGTTACTTGAGATATTTAATTAAATTATTAACGATCAGCGTAGGCTCGGAAGCCTTTACCTGCCCAACTAAAGTGCGCGTAACGTCGATTTATTTATACGCTGGAAAACTATTTTATATCTTGCTCGTCGATGCAGTGGCTGCATTACAATGGTAAATTAATTACTACGCCTTATTAGAATATTCGATAAATTTCAGGAAGCAGTTTGTATGTGCGAATTAATTAAAATGATAAAGTTTATATAATTCACATAAAAGATTTATCTACTAGATTCATTGGTTCGAATTATGATTACAGCCATTCTATAGTTATTATTTAACATTTCACACAGCTCTAAGTAATTCGATAAAATAATTGGAATACTCAATTCGCCTTCTGCTTATATTTCTATCATAATTCCTGAGAGATTTATTTGCTTTTTTAAATAACTAATAAAGGGGCAGAAAGACCCCAAGTCGATAGCCCGGATAGACTAACACAATATTTATTTTTGTTAAGTAAATATAAATATATGTATAAGCTTATGTAATGTTGTCTGAATAAAGATGTTTGTATATATAATAAATATGTTTTCTTTTTTTCTATTTTTTTGTAACAATATAATAATAAACTATTAAAGATTTTTTCATCAAAGATCTTCTAGATAAATAACAAAATAAGTCAAAAAGGTTTTCTCGCAGTTCTAAGTAATTTCATAAAATAATTGAAATACGCAATTCCCCTGCTGCTTATATTTCTATCATAAGCAATTCCTGAAATATTTCTTTTTTTATATATATGACAAATATGTTTTATTGTTTTTTTTTTATTTTTGGTAATAATATAATAAAAAACCATTGAAGAAATTTTCATAAAAAAAATCTTCTAGATAAATTAAAAAATAAATAAATAAGTAGGAGGTTTTTTTTAGTCGGTAGTCCTCCTACCTGGAGGGAATCCGACACATCGTCAGTAAATGGATATTCCCCACCCACACCACAAAAAATGCGGCTATGCGTTTTATTACAGGATCAAAATTTAGTTCCTCCTTCGATGCGCAAAAACTTATACGCCTCGGGATCTCACTGCGTTCTGGAATTAACTATCGCTATATTTGTTAGGAAAAAAATGCTATTTTTAATAATAACAATAACCTGCCATATAGTTAGGAAATTTTTAAAATGTATAGGTTGAAATGAATTTTTCCCCCACCAGCCTGAGATATTTTAAATTGAATAATAATAATAATAATAATGCCTTTATTTTCCTTCGATTGAAAATACAACATGGAAAATATATCAATATAAAAATCACCATAGCGTTATGTTATGGTGATACATGCAACTTGAAAAAAGTTAGATAAAACTGACAAAGTTAGTTTTTAAAAGCAGAATTGAAGAACTTACTTACTGAATAAAAGGAATAATGCAACACGATAGATTTTATTTTAAAATTAACTATTTATTTTAAAATTAACAACCCAATCGATATTAAATTAATCTCAAGATTTAATATCGATTGGGTTGTGGTTATAAAGCCCTATTACAATTATGACCCACTATAATTGCAATAGGGCTTTTCATCTGTCAGGAATACAGAAGAAAAATTTGAAAAAAAAAAAATAGGTTGAATGCGATCACCTCATGGAAAATATTTCTACTTTTTATCACTTTCAGTTGTACCGGAAACGGCTACCAACTTTGTTATTTTGAATATATTTTTTTGTTGATTCCCCGCTCAATTGCCTATCCACTTATATCGATTTATGTCTATATATATCTTACAATTTTTGAGTTAAAAATTTTGTATGTTTTCGTGAGCATATGCACACTTGTAGTTTACCCTACCCTTAATCTAATAACCCCCGATTGGGGAGTTTATTGCGCCGGCGGTGGCCCGATGCCTGTCTGGTGAGGGCGTGAGCTTTAAGAAATTTATTTGTCAAATTTTAACCTCAAATAGACGTTTCGAATAACTTCTAATAAGGACAATATAGACAGACAGTTAATTCTTTAGATGAGAAGATGCATGAGAGTAGTATTGTCTTTATTTTTTTTCTGTAGCACTAATGTATCATTAATATAAGTAAAATACTATAAATAAATTTAGAATTCACATGTGGAAAGTGATACATTTTTAAAATGTCAATTGAAATTTATATTCTCATCTGCTATATAATAAAATAATATAGGCAGAAAGACCGACGGTCGATAGCCTTTTTCTGAGGTTAACAATGAGGTCTAAAATTGTATAATGTAATACTCGAAAATAAAGATTTTCAATATATATATAATAATGTCTTGATATCTTATCACAGACTTTTTTGATCTGGTCTCTCCATTTCAAATTTGCATCTATAGTAATTCCTAAAAAAATTGGGTGATGTACTTTGTTTAAGAGACTTACTACCATTTTGAATCTGTAAGCTATAATTTATACGTGAACAATTACAAAATCTGCTTTGTACAATTATTTTTGCAATCACGAAATATTCGAGGACTAAAATTTGTTTCCATTCTTCGTTAATTATTGACCATGTAGCTTATGATTTTTTAGTAAAGTTTGACATTATAGTCATTCCTTTTTGCAGTTTTAATTGTTTTGTGTAAATCTTTCATACATGGATTCATTTTACATACATAATTTTGTTGATAGTTTTATCGATTAAAAAAATATCTGTTTTATTGCTTGATACGGAGACAGTTATATTAGCCGCAAATAATGTATCAAATTTAAATGATTTAAGAATAATATAAATAGTACTTCCCTGACGAACACCGGTGAAAACTTTGTTAGCCTCAGATAAATAACTGCTTCCGTTTAAAGTGACACAAATAAGATGAGAGCCAGTTATGGGCGCTACCTCTGCCTAAGTCCCAAATTTTACATAAAAGTAATTGATGATTCACAGTATCAAAGAAAATGCACGCAATATCTTCCCTTGGCTCAATATCCTCTGGTATATTGTTATGAAATCGGGTGTAATCAGACCCGGAAATAAGTAAAACAATGTCTATTTATTTATTTTCAGTACACTTAAAACACTTATTAACATCACACTGTCACTATTTATTTATAACTAGATGTTGAGCACTCGAACGTTTGTGGTAGACTGACTGCCTCGCTGCTAGCGCGCGCTTATATAGCGTGCATAATTGTTGAAATTGGCGGTTCGAAAATTTTCACGATCACAATACTTTCCCTTGGACAGGGGTCCGGGGAAAGTAAAAAACTTTGAAACTTCCTCTTTTCATGGCTGCAAAGGTTGTTAATTTTGGATTTGTACTTCAATAAATACGAATTTTTAAAAATGAGTCCATCATTTATAATAACCCTGTATTTCAAATTATGTAGTTATTAGATTTAATATCCATTTTTTTATTATATTATTTTTAATATTTACTAAATATCTCAATTACTTGTAGTTTCACATTTTTCGCATAAGGACAAATGTTGGGTTATGCATCCCGTGTTTTGCTCGGAAGATTGCGCCTATGATGAACTTTTCTCGTTAGTTTGGTAACAACTCTGAAGAAGGAGAAAAAGTCTCCGAAAGTTCGGTGTTGCGACTACCTAGCTAATCCCAACAAATTTACATTTTATGACAGGGGCTCCTGTCCAGGGGTAAAAGTGCGGATAATTAAGTGTTCCGCTTCGAAGATTTGTGCGCGTTTCCGAAAATACGGCAATAAATCGTGCTAGCGGGTTTCGGTGAACGAAGAGAAGGACTTTACAATTTCGTCCAAACGGCTTTTTCAAAGAAATTATCCCTTAAGTGTTTAACACCAATATTGTGTAAAAAATAGATTTTTTTATTAATTTTTTCATCAATATCAAGGATAATTTCGACGAAAGTTGAAACTTGTCGGAGAAAATAATCATATTTTGGTGAAACAAAACAATTATATAAAGAATGTCCTGATAATTTTTGGAAATGGCTTAACCTTAGGTTGCTGAGACCAAAATATGAATACAAAATTAATAAAAAAATATTTTATTGATAACAATCGAAAGTTCCATTCGATTTGAATAAAATTTACTGTGATATTCGCCGGGGGGTATCCCTTAGGTATCCGCGCTTGGACGAGATTGCATCGTCCCCGAAGAGAAAGCGTCCTGCAATTCCATCATCTGGCGGACACACCACCGCTGCCCAGATATGGAACAATAGACTAGTGGAGGGTGTTTTTCCGCATTTCCGGCGAGTAACCCTCGGGAAGAAAGCCAAGAGAAGAAAAGATCAGACGAACTCGAGACTTTGAGTAGTTAACATCCGCGACGATAAATTCATTTTTGTACATTTTGTATATGTGGTGTCGTAATTATCAATATACATCTTTAAGTTAAATTATTTTGAATATTATTCAATGTTCCTTCGAAAAGTAAACAAGAAGTAACATTCGGTCATTCTCAATAAATTGATTACATGAATTTAGAAAGCCTAATTACTGGTCGTCGTCCCTGTTGCTAATTATGGCCGTTACTTCCACCTGAGTTTCAATTTTAGGCCGTACTGAAATGAAAATTTATTAAAGCCTCATTTTTTTTTAATCTGGGGTGGGTTAATTTGAAATAAAAAATGCTTTATTGATTCTTACTCATTTTTATTCATTCTGATAAACCAAATTTCCTGTTCACATGCAATAGTAATCTCATTCACCTTTTTTTTAAGTTTTTGTTCATACAATTACAATGTCACATAGATTTTTACATAATCAGAATCAGCACACGAATATAAAGTCACAATTTGAAAGGAAACGTCAGTTGGGATTAGTTTTTCGGGTAGAAAACATGCGTTTATTATATTCAGATATACATTAATTAACATCTACAATATAATTGAATAATTTAAATCATCTTTTTCTTCTGCTTTGATTTACAATTGTTATATTAAGAATACATATTGATACAGTTATTTGAAATTCATTGATACATACAGAGAGTTTTATGTAACACCGAACATACTAGAATGTACTCAATGTAAATTTTCCTATGTTCGATTTGTTCAGGAACGCATCAAAGCATTGAGTGCGATGTGATTGGCTACTATTTCTAAAAATAATATAGTCAACCCAAATATACCTTTTTCCGTCAAAAATGACTTACACTTGTCAGTTATCGCAAGCAAGTGATATTTACTGTTCTGGCTCTTAAAGCAGAAGTAGACGAAGAGTTGGACATCTTTACGTATCAATAATGTATACAAAGGAGGAAAAGATTTTTATGGTATGCATTGCGGTTAAGTATAATATTCATAATTAGACATGATGCACTTGACATAATAGTTGACATTAGAAATCGTAGCCAATCACATCGCACCCAATGCTTTGATGCGTTCCTGAACAATTCGGACATAGGAAAATTTACATTGAGTACATTCTAGTATGTTCGGTGTTACATAAAACTCTCTGTATATTATCTTTCGTACGATTACTTATATATATGAATACAAACAATACAGTATTTGTATATTTCAAAATGGATTCAATTTAGGTTTGTTTTTTTTATTGTATTTTTTAATGCAAATAAAATATATAGATAAAAAATAATTTTCACTAGAATACAATTGATTTATTATAAGAAAAACACGCGTTTTTGAGTTTCACACACTTTATTAGAGACACTGCTACAATTATTTCGCTACACACTAGCTTCATCAGGCAGCTGACGTGACAGTGTTTATAACAAAGTGTGTGAAACTCAAAAAACGTGTTTTTCTTATAATAAGTTATTAAGTTACCTCAACACCTAATACGGGTAAAAGAGTCCATAACTTTCTTTCTTAATCTTATCTTCGTTTACCCGTATTGGGTGTCGAGGTAACTCTATAACTTATTATAAGAAAAACACGTTTTTTGAGTTTCACAAACACAATTAACATTGGTGATTACATTAATAATTTACACTTATGATTACACTTATATATATAATTTTTTTAAACCATTTATAGTGAAAATTATTATTTTATTCAACCTTCCCTTACATAATTTCGTTCACATGGCATTTTGTTTTTCAATCATTTACTTTTACTTATTATGAATATCGTATTTTACAAACAGATTTTTTTATAATAATTTATAAATAAATATTTATATTAATATTACTATTTTAGTATAAATAAATATTATTTCAATAATTTATTAAATGAAATGATTAAAAAAATATATTCTTTGTAAATTCCATAAAATAAATTTTCTTTATATTTTTTTTTTCAGTTTTATCTTCCAAAACGAAAACTTACTCTTCCTTGTAAGGTCTGCAATCGAGGGATGTGTTACCGCAAGATGAATGTATACTGAAGTCGCAATCTATGCAATAAAGTTTTTCGTCGCAGTCTTTGTTGTGGCACTTCGTTTTCTTGTGGCATAAAATGCACAATGATATTTCCTTCGAAGTTACATTAAGCTCTTCTTCTTTTAATTCTTTCGACATTTTAGGAGTAATTGGATAGTTTTTCTCGAAATCAATGACATCCATTATCTGCAGCAAAAAAAATCATGCCGTTGTATAAACATTTCCAATTATTTTTCATTACTCAATTAATATTAAAGTTTCATTATAACCACAAACAAATTCTTTTTTATCAAGCAGATAAATAATCATTTTATTTTCTGAAAAGCCATTAGTGATAGTGCAGGAGATAATAAAGATGTTAAAGGAAATGTTTTCAATAAGCCAACAATGACAATAATTACGTTTCGTGGTAGCTAGCTCCCCCCCCCCCCCCCCCCCCAAAAATATATATATATATATATATATATATATATTAAGGCCACACTGTACCTATAGTGGAAGAATCAGCGATTCTCGCTCGTCTATCTAACGTTGACGAAGTCACACTTGAAATTAGGCAATAGATGGCGCTTGCGTTATCTTCAATTTATTATGATTCAGTAGTTTATATTTCAAAATGTTTCACCACAGGTCAAGTGAGAAATTAATTAAAGATACTGTCTAACAAAAGTTAAAGGGTTTTAACTATTACTATTACTCAATATTACTATTTCTTAACAGTACATATAAAAAAAAAGACATACCCCTTTAGTAATTTCATCGGAATCATATCGTAAATTCTTAAAAAAAACGATTAACTATTCAGACATACCCTCTTTGTAATTTCGTCAATTTCGTTTTCAGAATCAGAATCATCTTGTAAATTCTTCAAAAAAGCACTCTCATTCGGTCTAAATCCTTGCCGGCGTAACTCTGCCAAGCGAGCTTCAATTTTCTCTTCAGGATGGCAAACCAATGCAACGTTATATTCTTCATTAAATAAGCCTTCATCTTTCTTCTCGGCATCTGGCATAAGCGCCTAAAAAAACCCGGAATTCAAATAACTCGAAAATTCCATTGAGAATATTTTTACTAATTGCGAAGACTCTCCGACATCTTCACTATCTTTTCGTTGTTCCAACCCGGAAAGAATTTCCATTTCTGAAGGCGAGGGCCCTTCGGCTTCGTCCTTCAATTTTTCGAAATGTTCGAGAAGCATAAAATCGTCTTTTGACACAGCGGCCTGAACATCTTGAGACACCTTGTAAATAGCAGACGGATGTTCGGCGCGTTTCTTCATACAATTTACCCTCCTAAAAAAAATTAAAATGCACCAACTCCAATCGAAAGAAAATCACTTAACCAGCCGGATCTTTCCGCCCGTTCACCTTAATTTGGGGTACGGAGGTGTTGTTTCTTCTATAGCCTCTGTGCTACATTCTGTCATGATTTTTATGTAGCACAAATTGCAGACGTGGTATCTTTTAGTGCCTTCGTTCGGTAGATTGATTTTCTGCTTCGCACACGTCTTGCAGAAAATAAAATTGCAAATTTTACATTTTATCTACGACATATAAAAACAATAGATACAACTCGAAGAATATTAATGAATTTATAAAAAAATAAATCACATGCATGGAATTGCTTATAATTATATAATAATAATACTTAAGGGGAGTATAGCACGTATATGGAATGTAATGTTAACTTCATTTGAAAATGGAGTCTTGGACAGTTGAAAATATTACAGGGTGTACCATTTAACCTGAAAAATCAAAATAACTCGAAAAAATACGCATCCTACGAGAAAACGTTATGAGACCAAAGATTATTTTTTCCTAAGAGGACATCATCGTAACGACGCCTATTTTTTCGAGTTATTTGACTATACAAGTTTTGTTTTTAAGTTTCACAAATTTATTGTAGAAAACACTGCTACAATTGTTTCGATACACAGTATCATCATCAGGCAGCTGATGTAAATCTGTGAAACTTAATAACAAAACCGTGTGTTTTACTTATACAATCAGTTACAATGGAGTTTCATCAAGTAACAGACTCTACCATAGAAATTTTATTTTGATTTGTCACGTTAAATGATACACCCGGAATATATATATATTTTTTGTTGGAGACTAAGTGTCGGACGCCTCTTAGGTTTTGACTAGAAAATTATCGACTAAAAACCCCTCCCACTTTACCGACTTACTACTATAATAATTAGCTGGTCGGATAATGAATAATAAATGAAAACTTTCTTCTAATCTTCTTTGCGTTGGTTGTGGAGACTTTAATTATTTAAATAAAAATGGTTAAGTAGTAAATAGTTAAATAAATAAATAATGATTTTTTCTAATTGCATTACAAGATATTGCGGTTTCAGACATTGCCCTATTTAACTTAAAATCTAATATCAAGGTTAACCTGAACCTAGAATAAATAAAATAAAACAAAAGAAAAATGATTTATTCCCTTTTTTATCTTTTTATTTAATTTATTTAAATAACTGTGACATTTAAATAAATTAATTAAAAAGAAAACAGTATTTACTCACTTGCTCACAGTTATATACAAACATCTTTATTCAGACAGCAGAATTACAATTCTTTACAAATATTTATATTTACGATACATATCCATGGGTTAGTAGTCTGTCATGGGCTATCGATCGGAAATCTTTCTACCCTGTCATGAATTTATGGTGATTTTCAAATAAAAACGTTTCTAGCTAGCTGAACTGTCAATTTTGTGGTAAGAGATGATATATGCTGTGACATGGGAGTGATTTGGGTGGATTCATACAGGAATTCGTTAGAGGGATTATGGAGTGGATGCCTAAGTTTCGTGAAGGTTCTAAGGGAGGATCTTTCAGCTACCTGGAGATGATATAAGGATAACGGTTTAATGTGATTAAAGAGGATGGATCTGTAATCTAAAAGGTGCCGGCAAATGGATTTGTAAAGGTGTGTGGCAGTTTTTGTTGATATTCCTTCATGTTTATAAGTGAAGGATTTAAAATGGCGGGCCCGGTTCTGAATTTTGGATTTAATGGAGAGGACATGTGGTTTGAAGGAGAGTTTATAATCAAAAAGGATACCTAGGTATTTACAGTGATGGGATGGTCGAATTGAGGGAAATTTAATGGCAATTATTGGGGACTGGTGTTATTTAAAGGAAGGGGATAAAAAGTTTGGATTTGGAGGGGTTGATTTTTATACGCCATTTGGAACATCAGGATTGGACAGAGTCGAAGGGAACGTTGGGCAATTTTAAGGGATTTGGCATGGGTGATTAAGGCATAGGAGCATATTGAGAGGGATAAAAATGTGTACGATTGGGGTGATGTATATCGTCGTGGCAGAAAATGTTATAGAGGAGCGAGGATAATGGAGAACCTTGAGGGACACCTTGCAGGAATGGAAATGAGTCGGAGAGTGTTTGACGGATTCCTACCTGGCAGAATCTATTGAAGAAGAATTTATAAATAAGGATGATTAAATGCCGTGGGATGTTCAGGTGGAAACATTTATAAAGAAGGCCAATATGCCAAACGGAATCCTATTTTTTGATATTTTCCGTAAATTAAATCGTGTTGTTTTGAAATGTGTCTGCATTCAAGGAGTCTTGCATAGATAGAAGTTATGTTTAGATGTAGGTGGTGGACATTTTGAACACTTAATGAAATAGTTTATTTATTTTTTTATAGTTTTCAATTTTTTTAACATAAACCGATTTGGATATTTTCTTATTTTATTCATTTTTATTTGTTAGCTAAGCGTATAGTTGCGATGGATATGGTGCAGAAAAGTGCCCCGTATCCGAATTGAACAAAAAATAGATATGGTGTCATTTGAAAAAAAAAGTAAACTAACGTTACTTTGACAGATGTCATTGAATTATCAATTTGGTGATACCATTAATTAAAGAATTTCCTACCGTTTATAAATGTATATGGTTTGTTATAGTTTATTCTCAAAATAAAAAATATAGAATGGGATGGAACAGCAAACTGAATCACCCTGTATAATTAAAAAGAATAACAATTTAATTAAATAAATATCAGTAAAATGTTATGTAATTTAAAAAAAAAATATGTATAATGCTGCCCTCTAACATTCTCAACTATTTATAGTGAATTAAATATATATAATACTATACAAAAAGAAAGATTTATAAGAAGCGGCAATGAATTTACATTAACTTTACTATATGGTTAATCTGTTGAATATGCTTGCAATGTATTGATATGCATTTTATTAAATTAAACCTAGGGCTACGTTCATTCAAATACAATCATTAATGTATAAACAAGATATATGAATTTATAGGATGTAAAATTGGGAATTACCTATGTTACACCATGGTTTGGTGCCCGGCGCATCCACCATAGCGACATAGCAGAGACGCAGGGATGTCTCTATTAATATTTTCTATATTTCAAACAATAAATTAAAAATTATACTAATTTGTAATGTCTATCATAATATTAAACAAAGATTATTATTATATTTATATACACTTTTATCGCATCTCTAATAATTATTGAGATATTTGATTTTTTTAGAAAAACTCGATTTTCAGTTTTTTTTTAATAATTTCTAAACTGCTTAGAATTTTGAAAATTTCTCAACATAATCTGAACCAGCACACAAAACTGCACAACCCATTTAACCAGATTTCTAACTTTAAGAATAAAAAAGATACCCATGCAATCCTACACTATTTAGGATTCCCTCTATGCTAAACGCATAAGGCCACTATCAAATTAGGGGGGTTCTCATGGGGTGAGGGGGGTGAAATTTGGCTCAAAGATGGGGTCAGGGGTCGAGGCGAAGCTATTAGAGTCCGCAGCCAATCGGACCAGTTATATATACTAAACGCGTAAGGCCTATGCCAAGTTTGGGGGGTGAAATTTGTTATATTCAAACTAAATCCTCAACTAAAGCGTACGTTAAAGTTTCCACAATTAATTTTCTAAATAAACTTTAAATTTTACGTTTTCTGGCAGTTGTATTCTCTCATTCGATTATTTTATTTTCACGTTAATTTATTACTATGGACCTTATTAACACATTTTGAGAATGTAAAAGTGGGAGGTTTCAAAGTAAACTTTTTATGATTTTTTTTATCTCGGTACACGGATTTTTCGAAAATTTTTTAAAGACCTGTAAAAATGTGTTTGTCATTTTTAACATTTTTTTTATTTTTACGTTGATTTGTTGATAAGGACCTTATTAACATATTTTGAGAATATAAAAGTAGAATGATTCAAAATAAACTTTTTATGATTTTCACGGATCTTTCAAAAATTCTATAAAACACTGTTTGTCATTTTTTAGATTTTTTATTTTGACGTTATTTTTTTGCTGAGGACCTTATTAAAATATTTTGAGAATGTAAAAGTGGGATGATTCAAAATTAAGTTTTTATGATTTTTTATTTCAGCTCATTGATTCCTCGAAAATTTTTTAGATTTTTTTATCTCAGTCCGCGGATTCATCGAAAGAATGCAAAGTCCTGTAAAACATTGTCATTTTTTATTTTGACATTAACTTGTTGATAAGGATCTTATTAACATATTTTGAGAATATAAAAGTGGGATGCTACAAAATAAATTTGTTACAGACGTCCCGGCGCATCCGCCATAATGAAGGTACCAGGTACAAAACCGTGCGGTAACTTCAACCCGAATTATACCAACAATTTCCCGTAAACTGTAAAGTCACACGAAAAATAAAAACCGCAATAAAAAATGCATTAAAACTGATGTGATCCTTATGATTTATATTTATAAGTTTAGAATTGCTCAAAGAGGATATTGAAAATAAAATAAGACAACTTGAAAATATCTCTAGAAGGCTTCATCTACAGAATATAATTCTAATTCTGTATATTGTACATAAATATACACATTTCAATAAAGATGTTTAGTTAAATAATTATCTCTAGAAGAAATATTATTTATTAAAACAAACACTAGAAGAAAGCTTAATTAAATGTGAGTTTCGTGAAGATTATATAGAAACACTTTTCTTCACTTATTTTATTTATTAACAGATATACATTACGAATGCATTTTGTTCTGGAATTCATCATGATTCTTACTTAGGTAGAGATGTTGTTCGTATGCAGTGATTTATAATTCTCTTGCCATTCTTTGTAAAACATTGATAATGATTACATGGTGATCGAAATGTGCAATAAAATTAAGCGCACAAAATATGTTATAGTTCAAGCAGGACATGATAAGTTTCCTAGTTACGAAAAAAATATGGAAATATGTCAATTTCTTTAATTTAATTTCATCTTTTATTAAAACTGCTGCTAAGCAATTAAAACAGACTCGAATTACACAACTAGAATGTTATGAGACTTAATTTTATTGCACGGAAGTGTACATCTGTTAATAAATAAAATAAGCGAAGAAAAGTGTAGAAAATGTTTTCATATACGAGAAGAAATCATTGAAAGCACAGTGAAAAAAAGAAAGAGCGTATTGAATAACAGCATTTTATATTTATAACTTAAGAATTGAACAAGGAGGATATTTAAAATAAAATAATGCAACTTATAGATATTTCTAGAATAAATATTGTTTATTGAAAGAAACACCAGAGGACAAAATTGACATCACTTGTGAAATAAAGAGGACAGAATTTGAAATCACATATGAAATAAAGAAAGAGCGCATAGAATAACAGCTTCAATTTTTTATTTATAACTTTAGAATTGAACAAGATATCGAAAATAAAATAAAACAACTTGAAAATATATCTAGCAGAAATATTATTTATCGAAAGAAACACCATAGGACAAAATTGATATCACTTGTGAAATAAAGAAAGAGCGTGCCGAATAACAGCGACACATTTTTAAAGTCCGTGAAACCAGAAATTAATCCAACATTTTAGATTAAGTTGTAATATTTTATATTGTATCAAAAAACATCTAAGTACATTTTTATATATTTTTTTAATATGAACAAGTTAACTTTATATTCATAAGTTACGAATGAATTCAACTTGGGGAATTTATTTTAGATTTTTTTTTGAATGTATAACGAAAGACGAAAAAAAAAAACTGTTTAAATAAAAGTATTTATTTATTGTGATTTTATATCGTGTATAAAAAGCGGAATAATAATTTTATTTTACGACAAAGACATAAACACGAAAAACCAGGCGGAAAGACCATTGGTCGATAGCCAATTAACAGATATAAAATATATATTTGATTTTGTAATTTTTAATATTTATTTAATATTTTTTCCTGTATATATCTGTTAATAAATATTATATTATTAATAATTTTATTAATTACTAGTAGCCCGCACCCTTACTCCGTAAGGGCCTACGATAAGTATAAAGTAACACCCTTGAAAGGGCAAGTCGAAAAATGGGGCCAAAGTTAAGCGGGGGCTATCAGCGGTGAAAAAAGAGGATGGCCAGCGCCAGGGGATAAAGTATAGTGGAACTCTCGCTTCGCGAGAGAGCTCCGCGGACCTTCAAAGGGCAAGGGAACGTGGTAGGCTCGCTGCGCTCGCAGACTCGCTTCGCTCGCCCCGTTAAAAGCTCGCTTCGCTCGCTGGTTTGCTCAACGGGAACGTATGAGGCCCAGTACGTTAAATGGCTCGCTTCGCGAGAGAGCTCCGCAGACCTCGAACGGTGGGAAGAACGTGGTAGGCTCGCTTCGCTCGCTGGCTCGCTTCGCTCGCCCGTTGAGCTCGCTTCGCTCGCTGGTTTGCCCACCTGGAGCGTATAAGGCCCAATACGGTTAATAATTCGCTTCGCGAGAGGGCTCCGCAGACCTCGAGAGGTTGAGAGAACGTGGTGGGCTCGCTTCGCTCGCAGGCTCGCGTTGCTCGCCCGTTGAACTCGCTTCGCTCGCTAGTTTGTTTACCAAGTGTGTGTAAGGCCAGGGGTTGCGGTAGGCTCGCTTCGCTCGCTAGTTTGTTTACCAAGTGTGTAAGGCCAGGGGTTGCGGTAGGCTCGCTTCGCTCGCTAGTTTGTTTACCAAGTGTTTGTAAGGCCAGGAGTTGCGGTAGGCTCGCTTCGCTCGCTAGTTTGTTTACCAAGTGTTTGTAAGGCCAGGGGTTGCGGTAGGCTCGCTTCGCTCGCTAGTTTGTTTACCAAGTGTTTATAAGGCCAGGAGTTGCGGTAGGCTCGCTTCGCTCGCTAGTTTGTTTACCAAGTGTTTGTAAGGCCAGGAGTTGCGGTAGGCTCGCTTCGCTCGCTAGTTTGTTTACCAAGTGTGTGTAAGGCCAGGGGTTGCGGTAGGCTCGCTTCGCTCGCTAGTTTGTTTACCAAGTGTGTAAGGCCAGGGGTTGCGGTAGGCTCGCTTCGCTCGCTAGTTTGTTTACCAAGTGTTTGTAAGGCCAGGAGTTGCGGTAGGCTCGCTTCGCTCGCTAGTTTGTTTACCAAGTGTTTGTAAGGCCAGGGGTTGCGGTAGGCTCGCTTCGCTCGCTAGTTTGTTTACCAAGTGTTTATAAGGCCAGGAGTTGCGGTAGGCTCGCTTCGCTCGCTAGTTTGTTTACCAAGTGTTTGTAAGGCCAGGAGTTGCGGTAGGCTCGCTTCGCTCGCTAGTTTGTTTACCAAGTGTTTGTAAGGCCAGGGGTTGCGGTAGGCTCGCTTCGCTCGCTAGTTTGTTTACCAAGTGTTTGTAAGGCCAGGAGTTGCGGTAGGCTCGCTTCGCTCGCTAGTTTGTTTACCAAGTGTTTGTAAGGCCAGGGGTTGCGGTAGGCTCGCTTCGCTCGCTAGTTTGTTTACCAAGTGTTTATAAGGCCAGGAGTTGCGGTAGGCTCGCTTCGCTCGCTAGTTTGTTTACCAAGTGTTTGTAAGGCCAGGAGTTGCGGTAGGCTCGCTTCGCTCGCTAGTTTGTTTACCAAGTGTTTGTAAGGCCAGGAGTTGCGGTAGGCTCGCTTCGCTCGCTAGTTTGTTTACCAAGTGTTTGTAAGGCCAGGGGTTGCGGTAGGCTCGCTTCGCTCGCTAGTTTGTTTACCAAGTGTGTGTAAGGCCAGGGGTTGCGGTAGGCTCGCTTCGCTCGCTAGTTTGTTTACCAAGTGTTTGTAAGGCCAGGAGTTGCGGTAGGCTCGCTTCGCTCGCTAGTTTGTTTACCAAGTGTTTGTAAGGCCAGGGGTTGCGGTAGGCTCGCTTCGCTCGCTAGTTTATTTACCAAGTGTTTATAAGGCCAGGAGTTGCGGTAGGCTCGCTTCGCTCGCTAGTTTGTTTACCAAGTGTTTGTAAGGCCAGGAGTTGCGGTAGGCTCGCTTCGCTCGCTAGTTTGTTTACCAAGTGTTTGTAAGGCCAGGGGTTGCGGTAGGCTCGCTTCGCTCGCTAGTTTGTTTACCAAGTGTGTGTAAGGCCAGGGGTTGCGGTAGGCTCGCTTCGCTCGCTAGTTTGTTTACCAAGTGTTTGTAAGGCCAGGAGTTGCGGTAGGCTCGCTTCGCTCGCTAGTTTGTTTACCAAGTGTTTGTAAGGCCAGGGGTTGCGGTAGGCTCGCTTCGCTCGCTAGTTTGTTTACCAAGTGTTTATAAGGCCAGGAGTTGCGGTAGGCTCGCTTCGCTCGCTAGTTTGTTTACCAAGTGTTTGTAAGGCCAGGAGTTGCGGTAGGCTCGCTTCGCTCGCTAGTTTGTTTACCAAGTGTTTGTAAGGCCAGGAGTTGCGGTAGGCTCGCTTCGCTCGCTAGTTTGTTTACCAAGTGTTTGTAAGGCCAGGGGTTGCGGTAGGCTCGCTTCGCTCGCTAGTTTGTTTACCAAGTGTGTGTAAGGCCAGGGGTTGCGGTAGGCTCGCTTCGCTCGCTAGTTTGTTTACCAAGTGTTTGTAAGGCCAGGAGTTGCGGTAGGCTCGCTTCGCTCGCTAGTTTGTTTACCAAGTGTTTGTAAGGCCAGGGGTTGCGGTAGGCTCGCTTCGCTCGCTAGTTTGTTTACCAAGTGTTTATAAGGCCAGGAGTTGCGGTAGGCTCGCTTCGCTCGCTAGTTTGTTTACCAAGTGTTTGTAAGGCCAGGAGTTGCGGTAGGCTCGCTTCGCTCGCTAGTTTGTTTACCAAGTGTTTGTAAGGCCAGGGGTTGCGGTAGGCTCGCTTCGCTCGCTAGTTTGTTTACCAAGTGTGTGTAAGGCCAGGGGTTGCGGTAGGCTCGCTTCGCTCGCTAGTTTGTTTACCAAGTGTTTGTAAGGCCAGGAGTTGCGGTAGGCTCGCTTCGCTCGCTAGTTTGTTTACCAAGTGTTTGTAAGGCCAGGGGTTGCGGTAGGCTCGCTTCGCTCGCTAGTTTGTTTACCAAGTGTTTATAAGGCCAGGAGTTGCGGTAGGCTCGCTTCGCTCGCTAGTTTGTTTACCAAGTGTTTGTAAGGCCAGGAGTTGCGGTAGGCTCGCTTCGCTCGCTAGTTTGTTTACCAAGTGTTTGTAAGGCCAGGGGTTGCGGTAGGCTCGCTTCGCTCGCTAGTTTGTTTACCAAGTGTGTGTAAGGCCAGGGGTTGCGGTAGGCTCGCTTCGCTCGCTAGTTTGTTTACCAAGTGTTTGTAAGGCCAGGAGTTGCGGTAGGCTCGCTTCGCTCGCTAGTTTGTTTACCAAGTGTTTGTAAGGCCAGGGGTTGCGGTAGGCTCGCTTCGCTCGCTGGTTTGCCCACCTGGAGCGTATAAGGCCCAATACGGTTAATAACTCGCTTTGCGAGAGAGCTCCGCAGACCTCGAGAGGTTGAGAGAACGTGGTGGGCTCGCTTCGCTCGCAGGCTCGCGTTGCTCGCCCGTTGAGCTCGCTTCGCTCGCTGGTTTGCCCACCTGGAGCGTATAAGGCCTAATACGTTCAATGGCTCGCTTCGCGAGAGAGCTCCGCAGACCTCGAAAAGTTGATGGAACGTGGTGGGCTCGCTTCGCTCGCAGGCTCGCGTTGCTCGCCCGTCGAGCTCGCTTCGCTCGCTGGTTTGTCCACTTGGAGGGTATGAGGCCTAATACGTGAAATAACTCGCTTCGCGAGAAAGCTCCGCAGATCGCGAGAGGTACAGAGAACGTGGTAGGCTCGCTTTGCTCGCCCGTTAAGCTCGCTTCGCTCGCTGGTGAGAACTCCTTTTCGATGGGTTGTAAGAAAGT
Source organism: Philonthus spinipes (assembly GCA_963082785.1). Classification (NCBI taxonomy): domain Eukaryota; kingdom Metazoa; phylum Arthropoda; class Insecta; order Coleoptera; family Staphylinidae; genus Philonthus; species Philonthus spinipes. The sequence continues at coordinate 26,194,304 of OY720300.1, read as the reverse complement.
GGTAGAGCTCGCTTCGCTCGCTGGTTTGTCCACTTGGAGCGTAAAAGGCCTAATCCCTTAAATAGCTCGCTTCGCGAGAAAGCTCCGCGGATCGCGAGAGGTAGGGAGAACGTGGTGGGCTCGCTTCGCTCGCAGGCTCGCTTTGCTCGCCCGTTAAGGCTCGCTTCGCTCGCTGGCTTGCCCCCTTGGAGCGTATAGAAAAAACAACGGTTCAAATCGGTCAGCAAACGGCCGAGTTGATTTTTTTTCATTTTTGCAGTGTTGCCAAACTTCCGGCGATGTCACGGTTGAATTTCCCGTACCCAATTACATATATTTGGAAGAAAGAATTTTCGAAATCGGTCAACTCTGGCAAAAGTTGTGGCCGATAGGCAAATCCATGGGTCCGATGGGTGAGATTCGTATTGAGCCATATAGTGGATGTGCAACCATGAGACTTTCTTTAATCAACTTTTTTTTAAGTCTAAATGGTAAAAGGTTGATGTCAATTTGCCCATGACCCATGTACCATGGACCCATGACACCTGGTCCATTCGATGGGCGACGTCGTCTAGTTGGCAAAGGTGAAAACCGGAAGTCTCTATCTCTCTCGGGGAAAAAGCACGAAGCGAAAATGTGAAAATGTAGTGCAAAATCACCTTCCTCCATAAGACTGTGGTGGTCAGACTGCGCGGATATATGATTTGTATGGCCCTCTCTCTCGTTCCAATCCAAATGTACGGTTCCCCATTTAATCGGCGGCATTCCTTTCCGGCGACGATTTCTCGGCCGGCTTTTGGGCGTCCGAGAAAATTTTGTGTGAGTGCGAGGGAGATGGTTAGTTGAGTTTCGAGAGAGTTAGAGGGGATCTTCCGTTCGATCAAGGCATATGCCTTGGAATTTTGGCGAAAAAAAAAGTTTTTCTGAAAAAAATGCCAAAAAATTCTACGTTTTTTTCCGGTTCCGGAAGTGCTTTCGAAAAAATTTTCACTCGACGGGAAGTATTTTTTAAAAATTTTTGAAAATTGTCGTTATTCTTTTCCCCCATAAGAATGCATGCATTTGAGGTTGGTAAAATTTTGATTATAAATTTTGAAAAATCATATCTCGGCTCGCATGGGCTTGAAAATTCGAAATCTATTGTCGTTGGATTTCGCCATCCTTCTTCTAAACGGAGGTTCAGGTCCGATCGTTCCACCGCAATTAGGGGCGGAGATGTGATTTTTCGAATGGGCGCACCTCCGTCCAAAACGGGCAAATTTTCGTCGATTTTGATTTTTGAAAATTCCCCGCTCGGCTCGTATGGGCTTTGGAGCGATGAATTTATCACCGTCTGAAAGCCCCATCCTTCCCCTAAATTAAGGTTCATGTCCGATCGTTCCACCGCAATTAGGGGAGGAGATGGGATTTTTCGAGTGCGCGCGCGACCGCGACAAAGGTGAAAAAGTGGGCTATTTTTGGTGAAAAAAATTCGTAGCTCCGCGAGTTTTCCAGATATCGGAATGAAACTTTCAGGACTTGTAGAGCTCGCGAAGGGGCATCTTTCGGTCGGTGACCAATCGGTCCGGGTGCAAAAATGAGGGAGTTTTGATTTTTTTTCGCTACAAAAATGTCACATTTTCAGGTAAATGTCAACTTTGACCGGACGACCGTATTTGTTAATTTTTTTGCGAGGGGTGTTTCAGACCCACAGCAGGCTTTCCCTACGGGAAAAAGCCTGGTGTGGCTTTTTTGCTCTAGCTCTTCAAATAACGGAGATAGCGACCGGAAGTCGGCCATTTTGGTGTGCAAAAATTTTTCTTTCGGGGGAATCGTGTCCGAACGGGGTCTAGTTTACGGTGGCGTTTTCGGATTTTCTTTAGGTGTCTCGGGTCTCGAGATGCGGGTATCAAAAATGACCTCGGATGACCTTGAAATTTTTTTTTCGTTTTTTCCGTAATCTAGTCGATCTAGAGAATGCAAAGGCGTCGTCAAAAGTGGGTCCAATCAAATATTTCGGTTATCGTGACAAAAAATCGAGTTGTGTCAGGACGTCTGGATTGCCCGCGAAAATGCGCTTCTTTTCGAAATCGAGCAGAGCGAGAAAACCGATTTGCTCTAGCTCTTCAAATAAAAAAGTTTGACGTCGTTTCCCGAACTTCCTAGGGGTTAGTGACAATCCTGTCATGTCTTGCTTGTCGAGCGGGTCTTCTAGTTGGGATCCCAGAAATAAAAACGTAAGCGAGCGAAAGAACTTCGGCGCTGGCCTCTAGGGCCTTAAGAAAATTTTTTCGATTTTGACCGGTTTCGATCGGGTGCCATAAAGGCCTCGGGCGGTCGAGGTGACTGCAGAAAGTCCGAATTCGATCGGCCGGAAAACAAAAAAGTTGGACGCGATTACTCGAACTTGCGGTGGCGCCACCTGGACGGCGGTCGCACCGTCGTATTCCCGAGGTCGATCAATGCCGGAAAGGAAAAAAAAATTTCCCCGATCGGACGATCCTGAGAAAAGTTAGGCCGGATAGGCCAAATAGGCCGGCCTATGTTGGCCTATGTCAAAGGCCCGTGTGGACTTATCGAAGTGTTTTTGCGCTGCATTGGCAAATTTAAAACCGGTCTATTTAGGCCAAAATTTTTTTTTCTGTAGGCCGCGGCCTATGTCTATAGGCCAAAACGGCCTATGTGAATTTTGTAGCCCGGAAAATTTCGATGACAACCGTGAAAACCGCGAGTCGCTAGCTCGAATGGTTCAGGAGCTGTGGCCGGGGAAATAAACCGAACTTTGAAAATCATTTTCTCGGTTTCTCGATTTTTCCTGGAGATACGACATGGCCTATTCCATGTAGGCCCATGGGGACTATATTCCGTATAAGTTTGGTCGAAATCGTTCGAGCCGATTTCGAGATCTTAAGCGGTTTCACGTTTTTCCATAAGCGCAATGTTAAATTTTTTGGATTTTTGGAAATTTTTTTCGCCCTGAAGATGATGCTTCGAAACGTTGAAATTTATAGGGTTAATAGAGTTCCGGGTCCCCTTTCCGTTGGTGAAATCCGCACCGCGCTATCTCTCCCCGTTCACCCCCCACCCCGCCCCAAAAATTCTCCCATAAGACCTGTATAACCTACTTTTTTATTAATAGTGATGATGATGATTACTCCGTTCCCTATTTATTGAAAAAGATAAATTTATTATATATATACAATCATCTTTATTGAGGTATTTATACATTGTTGTATTTACAATTTATTTTATTATTTCTAAAAGGGCTATCGACCATCAGTCTTTCAGCCAATAAATTAATTATCATCATTCACTTTGTTTATTTAAAATTGCTCATTTAGAAATACTCGAAAATACTCTAAATAAAATTGTCATGTAATTAATTTTGCACTAATAAAAAAGATCGACTTAGTTTTGAGTGATAACTAATATTACTCGATTTACCCAATACTAATAAAAATGTAAGATGGGCAAAGTCAATCTTTTTTATTAGTACACAATTAAATACATGACAAATTTATTTAGAGTATTTTCAAAGTAATTTATTGGCTGAAAGACTGATAGTCGATAGCCCTTTTATAAATAATAAAATAAATAAAATATGACAATTTTATTAATGCAAAATATTGAATTAGTATCAGTAACTGTTCACTATATATAAAACACCTTTATTCAGACAACATTACATAAGCTTATACATATATTTATATTTACTTAACAAAAATAAATATTGTGTTAGTCTGTTCGGGATTTTCAAACGATTTATTGTATTTCCCTACAATTTAAAAACATTTTTTAGACATAATAATAAATTTATTTACGGTTGATGCAAAAAAATGTAGGCTTTTATATTATTAAACTTTATGGTTTAAAAATTTAATACATTTTTTAGTAATTATTGGTATTATACATATTATTTTAAAGCTTAGAATATGCTCTATATTTATCTTTTTGTCCTATTGTTCCTATTTAATGAAAAACATCAATTTATTGTTACTTATTGAATAAATTAAATAAAAAGAATTTGAAAATAATTAATTAATTAATAAATTATTTATTCTTTAGCTATTATTACTTATTGACTTAATTTGTTGAAAATTATTATAGTATATAAAGAAAACAAAATTACTTTTTTTATACCACTTGGATTAAAAAAGTAATTAGTTAACGCCGACAAAATTAAAGAATTGAACATTATTATATTATTCGATTTTTCCCAACACTTATAAAAATCCATCATAGCGAGAATCGAGAGCCTACTGATGCAACAAGTGCAATATTCCGCGGCATTTTACGGCGAACTGAAACTTTTTAGAGTGTCTTTCTCTAAAGTTTCCGCGCCCGTTCTCTCACCAAGCCTGCTAAACTCCCCTTAGTAAGTAATTTAATTAATAAAAAAAATAATAGTAATAGTTTCTTATTAAATTCAGTAGTTTCTTTTTTCAAACTTACCTGTTTCTTAAAAAACAAAATTTTTTGTTTGCAAATCTGGCAATACATATTCCGAAAGTTTAATAACAGAACTGCAAAACTTTTCTAAATTATATAATCCTTCGCCTAAACCGAAATTAATTATTAGTAGTACGAATAGTTATGTTTCGCGCGAGTCGCGTTCCGGACTCTTCCGAATGCGTTTCTAAAGTGCTTTGTGCACAAATTGTTGCATTCTAGCAGCAACATATCCGCTGCATATCTTGATAAATAAACCACGCAAGCGCTGCTTTCCTTTTCTAAATCTTGTCTATTCCATGCAAAATTAATTTTGTGATATCATTTACAGGTTTCCACAGCCATCTTTGTATAGGAAACAAAACTAGTTTCGGGGCTATTCCGTACAGAAAATTTTAAGTTTAACGTGTATGTTATTAAATAATCTCACATCCCATGTTTTCCTATATCTATTAGAAAAGCTGCTTAGAATGTGCTGGTAAAAAAATAGCGCACACGTTAAACTTAACATTTATCAAACGGAACTGCCCCGATTATCTAGAATAACATACAGAAAACTGTTTAGTCTGCGCGTAGAAATCTTGAACGAGGGAATTTTAATTTGAAGGGCCGGATTTTAGTTTAGTCGATCACGTCGATAGCGTCTCAAAACGAAGATGGAGCGATTCCAAACAGGGGTTGATAGAGAAAGAACTCCGATTCGCTGTCGCAATATCGTTTCATTCAGAATTCCATAGCAGATCACATTTTCAATTATAAATCTTGACTATTGTCTCTCCTATTAGAATTAAATATTTTAGCAATTTTTTTTCTTGTTCTATTGTATCTATTATTCCCATGATCTGTATTAAAATATGCAAAACGACTGAAGTGGGTTGCGCTCTCCTCCATTTTTTGTAGATCTACAAACATAAAAGCATCCATCTCCTCCCGTTCGCCCTCCAGCCCACCCCAAAAATCCCCCATAAGACCCTGTATAACCTACTTTTTTATATATAGTGATGATGATGATGATTACTCCGTTCCCTATTTATTGAAAAAGATAAATTTATTATATATATACAATCATCTTTATTGAGGTATTTATACATTGTTGTATTTACAATTTATTTTATTATTTCTAAAAGGGCTATCGACCATCAGTCTTTCAGCCAATAAATTAATTATCATCATTCACTTTGTTTATTTAAAATTGCTCATTTAGAAATACTCGAAAATACTCTAAATAAAATTGTCATGTAATTAATTTTGCACTAATAAAAAAGATCGACTTAGTTTTGAGTGATAACTAATATTACTCGATTTACCCAATACTAATAAAAATGTAAGATGGGCAAAGTCAATCTTTTTTATTAGTACACAATTAAATACATGACAAATTTATTTAGAGTATTTTCAAAGTAATTTATTGGCTGAAAGACTGATAGTCGATAGCCCTTTTATAAATAATAAAATAAATAAAATATGACAATTTTATTAATGCAAAATATTGAATTAGTATCAGTAACTGTTCACTATATATAAAACACCTTTATTCAGACAACATTACATAAGCTTATACATATATTTATATTTACTTAACAAAAATAAATATTGTGTTAGTCTGTTCGGGATTTTCAAACGATTTATTGTATTTCCCTACAATTTAAAAACATTTTTTAGACATAATAATAAATTTATTTACGGTTGATGCAAAAAAATGTAGGCTTTTATATTATTAAACTTTATGGTTTAAAAATTTAATACATTTTTTAGTAATTATTGGTATTATACATATTATTTTAAAGCTTAGAATATGCTCTATATTTATCTTTTTGTCCTATTGTTCCTATTTAATGAAAAACATCAATTTATTGTTACTTATTGAATAAATTAAATAAAAAGAATTTGAAAATAATTAATTAATTAATAAATTATTTATTCTTTAGCTATTATTACTTATTGACTTAATTTGTTGAAAATTATTATAGTATATAAAGAAAACAAAATTACTTTTTTTATACCACTTGGATTAAAAAAGTAATTAGTTAACGCCGACAAAATTAAAGAATTGAACATTATTATATTATTCGATTTTTCCCAACACTTATAAAAATCCATCATAGCGAGAATCGAGAGCCTACTGATGCAACAAGTGCAATATTCCGCGGCATTTTACGGCGAACTGAAACTTTTTAGAGTGTCTTTCTCTAAAGTTTCCGCGCCCGTTCTCTCACCAAGCCTGCTAAACTCCCCTTAGTAAGTAATTTAATTAATAAAAAAAATAATAGTAATAGTTTCTTATTAAATTCAGTAGTTTCTTTTTTCAAACTTACCTGTTTCTTAAAAAACAAAATTTTTTGTTTGCAAATCTGGCAATACATATTCCGAAAGTTTAATAACAGAACTGCAAAACTTTTCTAAATTATATAATCCTTCGCCTAAACCGAAATTAATTATTAGTAGTACGAATAGTTATGTTTCGCGCGAGTCGCGTTCCGGACTCTTCCGAATGCGTTTCTAAAGTGCTTTGTGCACAAATTGTTGCATTCTAGCAGCAACATATCCGCTGCATATCTTGATAAATAAACCACGCAAGCGCTGCTTTCCTTTTCTAAATCTTGTCTATTCCATGCAAAATTAATTTTGTGATATCATTTACAGGTTTCCACAGCCATCTTTGTATAGGAAACAAAACTAGTTTCGGGGCTATTCCGTACAGAAAATTTTAAGTTTAACGTGTATGTTATTAAATAATCTCACATCCCATGTTTTCCTATATCTATTAGAAAAGCTGCTTAGAATGTGCTGGTAAAAAAATAGCGCACACGTTAAACTTAACATTTATCAAACGGAACTGCCCCGATTATCTAGAATAACATACAGAAAACTGTTTAGTCTGCGCGTAGAAATCTTGAACGAGGGAATTTTAATTTGAAGGGCCGGATTTTAGTTTAGTCGATCACGTCGATAGCGTCTCAAAACGAAGATGGAGCGATTCCAAACAGGGGTTGATAGAGAAAGAACTCCGATTCGCTGTCGCAATATCGTTTCATTCAGAATTCCATAGCAGATCACATTTTCAATTATAAATCTTGACTATTGTCTCTCCTATTAGAATTAAATATTTTAGCAATTTTTTTTCTTGTTCTATTGTATCTATTATTCCCATGATCTGTATTAAAATATGCAAAACGACTGAAGTGGGTTGCGCTCTCCTCCATTTTTTGTAGATCTACAAACATAAAAGCACATTTTTAACAACATTATTCTGAATAATTTTAATTTACTAATTAAATAATGCAAAACACTACTTGCACATATATTGTCTCATTGGCTTAATTTATAATTCTGCTCTAATTAACATAATAATAACCCACTGAGCAAACTATTGCACCAATGTTACATTAACGTTTAATATTGTTTTTAATGTTAATGCAACGTTATTTGTGAACACGTTCTTTATATACAGAGAGGTTTTTTTATCGGTATACATTAGGAGGAGCGTATACCTGCAAAAAACGCGAGTTAAACGCATTGAACCAATTAATGTATGTATGTTTAATTGATTATTTGGTATATGTGTGTTCAGTTGCGTGTTATAGGCAACTAAACACAAATACATAAATGCGTTTGTCTCGCGCATTTTGCTGGTATACATAGGGGAAATGTATACTGATAAAAAATGCTCTCTGTATATATATATATATATATATACAAACATTTTTATTCTGAAAGAATTAATTTAATTTCACTTTATTAATGGAATAATATATACACAAATCAACAAATTCCTACTCGAGTGTTTTTTTTTTATTAAATTAAATAGAAACGAAAGAGAAGTCGGCAGTTCTTTCAATTTTTTTTTTCGCTATGCATTTTTATTCTGTTTGTTACATGCGTGTAATGAAATTAAATAAAACTTAAATTTTAATTTGCTAGAATTAGGAAAAAGTAAAAAAAAATTAAACGATTTATATTCTATGTCAAATTATCTCTGTTGGCACTTTATCACTGTCACTTTTTAAATAGTGCATTCTTTTCCTAATTTAAACCACTCTTACTGTTTTTAAGATACCAATGCCGTGCATTCTTATCTGTTCTGAAGATATCTGTAAAAATAGTGATGTGTCCATCATGCTACTTTCTCCAGTAAATACGGCCAAATACGTTTTTGAATGAACATTTAATAGTAAAGGAACAATTATTAATTGAAAAAAAAATAATGTTGTCTTTTAAAGTTAAAGTCGAGTATATTTAAAAGTATTACAATTTAGTTAGCTATTTCTTATCTTACAAAAAAAATCCATACTACTTTTCTTTTCTTGAATGTTTTTTGCGAAATATGACGGCCTTTTGATGTTTTATTTGACAAAAAAGTAATTATTTCAATAATTAAAGTCTCCAAAGCCTTCATAAAGAAGATTATAAAAATAATTGTTTATTTCTAAAATGTCATATTTTGTCAACATTCCGTCATATTTCATACAACTTTCGTAAACGCCTGTGAAGAAATGTTTTGAAGCCATTGTAAGGTAAGAAATAATAAAGTAAATTGTAAAATTCTTCCGCTTTAACTTTAAAAGACAACAAAAAAAACAAGTTGCCCTTGAAACGTTACGGAATGGAGAAAACTTTATACAAAAAATTAAATTATTTAATAAGAATAATAAAGAACGCAAAAATATTTATTGTTTTAATGACATGCTACAATCAATTCGGGGAATATTATCCATCTATGAAGTTGTGAAAGAGAATGAGCAACAATTTCTTTTAACATCAAGGCTGCAGCAGGATCCTATCGAAAATTTATTTTCCGTAATTAGGCATAGGGGTGGGTATAATCCCAATCGAACAGTAAGAGGTTTTCGCCAATCATTACAGCAAACAATGCAAGTACGAATTTTAGAATCTGTAGTAGAAAATGTTAATTGTCAAATAGATGATGATATGCAGCTATTAGAAGTAACTACCGAAAATGAAGCAACTAGGTAAATATTTACGAATACCAATTAATTTTCAGTTGTAAATAAACACTTATTTTTATTTAGCCAGGAAGAACCGTCAAATGGGATTTTTAATAAACTGCAAGATGAAGAGGAGGAAGAAAATTCCATATATTCAGACAACTTACGTGCGATTTCATTAATTGAAAAAAATAATATAGTATACTATAGCGGTTATATAACATATAGGTGGACACAAAAGTTTAATTGTGATTTATGTTCTTGTGTATTTATAAATTAGAACGATGCTCCACTTGATAAGAAAAATGAACTTTTAATTTTTGAACGAGATTATGGAGAATCGAATATAAAATATTTACGACCCACAGACTTACTAATTTCGATAACAGAAATTAGTTTAGAAATTATCGTGCAATTTTATAACGATAATAAACATATTCAGAATTTTAAAAACTATTGCAGTTAAATGTTTAAAAAACAATAACTTATAAACTTCCCCATTGGAAGAATAATGAATGTTGGAATCACCAACAATACGTTATTGACGTTATAATTAATAGTAAAATTAAGAATTTGCTTTCTTTACTATCCAAATCTATTATTTTTAATACAGATTCAAGTAACGTACGTATTTAAAAAAATATATATAATTTTTTATATTTCCGTTTAACTATAACTTATTGTTTTGTATAATATTCATTTATTTTAAATGTAAACATAAATTTACATAATTAATTACTAAATCTCCTTTTTTTTTGAAATTATTTTAAATTTTATTTATAATTAAAATAATTTCTTAAAAAGCACGTGTATACGATTTCTATTAAAAAGATATGTCGTATTGAAGAGATCTAATGAGATCGAAACGGGGGCTTTTATTTCTATTACTTCCAAGAATATAGTATTTTTAGTGTAATATTTATCACTATATTTTTTGTTAAATGGCGAATTAAACATTAATTAGGTTATTTATTATTATGAGAATACCACAGGTACAAAATTAATAAAACACCACTTTGGCTTCCAGATGAATTAATAACAAGTTTTCATTAAAATTATTGGCATACTAGCTTTATTTTCCGAATGAATTGAATTATTAAGTTATAATTTTAAATTATATCCACTTTGCCATTGACGAATTACTACTGATCATTTTCTTGTTGATATACTTATGTTACAGTACCATATTAATATGTTTACACTAGCTGTCTACCTATTTGGCATAGTTATTTGAAAAATATTCTTTCTAAATACCATTCTTGTTTAAAAATAAACTACATAATTTTCATTCAAACATAAATTAATGAAATGCACATGGACTGTGCCTTTTAGATTATCGTTTTTTTTTTTTATTCAATTTTCATTAAATTATATTAGTTATATATTAATTAATTATTATTATATGGTAAATATATAATAACATATATTTTGCTCCCTCAAAAATACATTATTGGTTATTCGGTGTATCACTTTCCGTTCTTAAAATGCTGTTATACTTGCATTTTTGTATATTATAAATGAAGCATTTTACAAACAAAATAAACAAACACTCATTCGGCGCGACGCGTGACCTTGCTTTTTTCATCGGTAATTTGATCTCTAGCATGGATATTCACCCATTTCGTTCACTTTGATTCTTTCGTGATTGCGAGATCTCATACTAGAGGTCGACACTGCTGGCGGGTCTGAAATGCGTAACGCTTTTTTTACCCGACATTGCCACTCTTAGTATTTCATCCTCTTTGGTGTGACACTTACAAAACATATGTATAAAAAAAGGTAAATTACCAATCACAAATTATCACAAAATACATAAAAAAAATAATACGCATCAAAATAATTATTTATCAATCCCAAAGAGTTTATAGTGAAAACATTATGCAACCGGCTTATTCCTATTTTCAAGTGATAATATATAAATATGGATAAAAAGAATCATTTATGTACATAATATACAATACATGAAACAATTTAAAATGAGTAACGGCTATAGATCGGAGGTCTTTCGGCCTAAATAATAATAAATAAATATTATTATTGGTAATAGACTAAACAACATAGAATAACACATATATGTATATATATAAAGATATAATACCCCATCCCATTCAATTTAATCCCATATAAGTAACAATTATATTTGTAATAGTAGATATAAATTAGCTGAAAGGCTTCCGGCCGATAGCCAATTCTTACAAGAACATTGTTTAAAGTTTAAATAAATTGTCAAAAATTAAAAAGAAAAAAATTTTAAACCACACTTGTAATAAAGATGATAAATATGTAATATAGATATAAATAAAAAAATATATAAGAAAAAAGAAACAATTCAGTGTTTTGTAAATGTGTATTCTTTTCCTTAGATAATCACGTACCCGAGGGAGGCGTGGCAATATTAAAGACCGAATATTCTAATTAATTATTTGTATGAAATTTAAATCACATTTTCCAATTAAAAATTTTTAATTAAAACTATAATATAAAAATAGCTAACACAATTAATGATTAATAATATTAGCAAAAACGTACAATCAACTTAAAGTAAATTGTTGTTGCTGTTTCATCAAATAAGTAAAAAGTGTTTTTTTTATATATAAACAAGTTGATTTTAAGTTGTAAGCCTATTTCAACAGCAGGGGATTTTTATCACTGAATTTTTTGAAACGTTGACTCTACAAGCATTTTTACGATGTGCTTATTCACGTGTTCATATTTCCAGAAAGTTTCAAATTTATTCGACAGGCAAAAATTAAACACGCGGTTTGTTTTACAATAAAAAAACAAAATTATTGTGAAACAAACCACGCGTTGAATTTTTACAGAGTTGTTTAAACATGTTTCGCTAAATTTTAAGTGAGAAATTAATTCAAGAGTTTTAGTTAATTATAATAAATTACTAAAACTCTCTAGATTTGTTTGTACAACTGATATTTTATTTAGTGTCTACAGTTTCAATTACATTAGAGCTTTCTTTTTTATAATGACAGTTTCTAAATAAAATATCAGTTATACACTTCTGTGAAATAAAATTTAGCACACATAATATGTTATAGTTTAAGGAGGACATGACAAGTTTCCTAGCTACGAAACAAAAAATATAAATATCTAAATTTCTTTAATTTAATTTTATTATTTATTGAAACTGCTGCTAGGCAATTAAAACAGACCCCCATTACACAACTAGAATATTGTGAAAAATTGTTATGCGACTTGTGCTTAATTTCATTGCACAGAAATGTACGAACAAAGTTATAAGTCACAATAGACAGTGTACAACAAGTGGAAGTGTTAACAATTAATAGTAATAACTTGTTGTTAAAACTTTTATAAAAATATTTAATCTCGACTCCCAATACGGGTAAAAGAGAATAAGATTAAGAAAGAACGAAAAATATACACGTGTTTATATTTCGAGAAAGTTTTAAATCTATTTGACAAGTTGTTAATTATACGTCACGTTGACAATCAATTAAGTATAAATAATAACTTGCCAAATAAATTTAAAACTTTCTTAAAATATAAACACGGGAATAAACATACCATATTTTTTTTTGTTTTGTGAAAATGCAACGTATTTGTTATTCAATTAGTGACTATTGAAGAAGAAATAGTTAACTGAATAGTTATATTTCTGCTGGTATATCTAAATTAAAAAACTGCATTACAAGATGCAATTGAATATTCTAGCCCTAACCTGAAATATATAGCACGAATTACACGCACTAAATTCTTGAAATTTCAAAGATCACATAAAATATACTCTTTAGAAATATATAACGTGAATTACATACAATAAATTCTTGAAAATTCAAAAATAACATAAAAAATACTCTTTTTAATAATATATAGTATAAATTACGCGCACAAAATTCTTGAAATTTCAAGCGCACAAAATAATATAATATAGATGACTTCCCTAATTATAAAAAATATGTACCATTTTTTTATAATATTCTAGTTGTGTAATTCGGGTTTATGAAATGTTGTCTAAATGACGCGGAATTTTGACACTAAAAAATTGTAAATATCTCAATTTCTTTAATGTCAAAATTCCGCGTAATTTATACAACATTTCAAAAACCCGAATTATAAAAAAATGGTTACAAGACTTGTGCTTAATTTTATTGCACAGAAGTGTACATTTCAAGCACAATGTGCTCTTTATCATTAGTTTTTATGTAAAATTGACAATTTTAAGCACATTGTGCGTGGAATGTACATCTAGTATTAAAAAATTAAAAAAAGTGAAGAAAGGAATAAAATATTATTATATTTTACTTAAATTAATTGTTGAACCAGGACCGTGGATTTAAAGTCGTAATCGAATACTCAATCCTACGAAACGTCTAGGACTATCTGATATATAATGTTGGTTCGATTAGGTATCGGATAGTCGTAGACATATCGTTGGATTGAGCATTCAACTCCGATTCTAACTTCAATTCTTGCAAAAAAAAATATATTTTTTTATTAGAACTGTTTTTCTTCCGATGTCAGTCGGAAAGTAGAAATGCATATACAGACCTATCATACGTAATAATTTCGGAGGAGATAAAATCCAAACAACCGATAAAAACGTAGAACATGACTGTAGGTAATCCATTAAGTAAGATTTTTTACACTTCGTATTGTTTCACAAATTTTAAACAATATTATTCGGCCTAGTTTCAGTTTATTAACGCAACAATTTTACTTAATTAAAAATGCCCAAAAAAAATTAACAATTTTATTAATTTAGAAGAAAAAAGTTTAAGTTATTTAAAATAAACTAAATAAAAAGAATTTCACTAGTTGTTTAATTTGAGTTATGTGAAGAGATTTTAAACACAATTAAAAACACTTTTTTTATTCCTTACTTCACTTTTATTTTTATACGTTAGATACACATTTGCAGTGCTAAACACTCTTTATCAATAACTAATATTGTACATCTAACATATATAAATAAAAGTGAAGTAAGGAATAAAAATTGTTTTTAATTGTGATTAAAAGAATTTATTAATTTAGTTACACTTGTATAAATGTAACACCTATTTTTTTGTTGTATTCATTTTAATTTAATTAATTGCAGTAATTAATAAATTCACTATTGCATGCATCGCTTTTAAAATTAATCGAAGTGAAAATAAAATTAACACCTTTTTTAACTTTGAGGCTTGAAGAGAATCTGTACGATGTATCATTGGAAACGACAAGACGCATACTATACAGTAACCCATTTTGAATCATTTTTCTTTAAGTTTGCAACTGGTTGTGCGCATGTGTGTTTGGTTGCAACAGGTAGAAAAACAAAAATTGCTCGCTCCCTCTCATAGATTATTAAGATGTTACCTAGCAACGGGTTCAATGTACCCCGAGTTCATTTTCCCCGGGCCATTCAATATAGGGGCGTCGAATTCATATACGTCGTCGGATATTTAGAGGGGTGGGTAGATCATCCCCCACCTCTCTAAATATATACATTTCAATATTCACTAAATACATCATTAGAGAATTTTAATAACACAGCTTCCACAAAAAAATATAAAATATTTAATTATATATTATAACCAATTATTATCAATAACTTTCAATAATTCCTCATTGCAATGAAATTAACCGAGGAAAATTTCTGGCAATGATCAATAAAATTCAACCAATCCCGTTTTTTCCAACTGCAAAAATCACGTACACTGTGAGTTTTTGTTTCATTTTATTTAATTTCTCATTGAGGAAAATCAGAAATACAATATTTTATTTCTTCGAAAAATATTCTCAACACTTATAATAATATCCCTTGGGGACCAGACCTACGCCCCATCAATTCCTTTGTTTCTGCAGGACAGAAAAGCCGCAATTGCCCACACTTGAATTGGAATGATGTGATTAAATAATAACAGCAAGTGTACATTATGTAATTCAATGTCCGGCGGAGTATTTTCCAGGCAAGTAGTTATTTGTTTTAAGTACTCATGTAACGTAAAAAATGTAAAAAAAATCAAAAATGTCACAGAGCTAAATGTGGAAATAATTTATTAATTATGTTCAAATTATTCATTCAAAAAAACTTGTCAAAATGATAAATTGACTTCTGGCTACGCCCTCCAGGGGCATGTATACCACAGGGCTCTATTTTGGGACCAACCTTTTTTTTTCAATATATACATATAGGAGGCTGTTCCGCATGGGTAATATTATGTTTAACGTGTACGTTATTAATTAATTTCACATTATATGAATATACATCTTTTACAGACTACTGTTTAGACTGAGAATATTAATTAACGTATACGTTAAACTTAACACTTTTCTAACAGAATAGCTCCGAATTTCAATCAAAATGCCTCGAACATTTTACCTGTAATCTGTATGCTGATAATGCTGAATTATTAAATTCATTCAAATTAGAAGTTATTGAAACCCCTATAAGTAAAGACCTGCGTAATCTGATGTATGTATCAAACAAACACTCCCTTAAATTAAATTAAGAAAACTACAGCAATAATGTTTTGTCCCAAATGTAAACGTGGGGTCGCTAAATCTCTATATAAAATAAAATTAAATGGATCCGATATATCCTTTACGAAATCTAGGTATAATGGTTTTATGTTAAACATATAATCGGGGCTACTCTGTAAGGGAAATGTTAAGTTTAACGTGTACGTTATTTTTTATCCTCACAGTCTATCAGCTTTTGCAATGGAAATGTATTCATAAAATGTGAATTTAATTAATAACGTACATGTTAAACGTAACATTTTCGATAGGGAATAACCTCGTATTATTGTTAATTTTTAAATCTGAAATATGTATTACTACAAAAAATAACTACAATATTTAAACCAATTACTAATATTTTTTATACAAAAAATTAAATATATATATAATTATATATAATTTATATTCTTCTATCCATAAAGAATCCGGATTCTTAACAAGTGAGATTAATTTATAATAACACAAAAATTGTTCTTGTTTTATATAGAGAAAGAGTTAAGAAAGCCAGATCCATATATTTGGCGGGAAACGCGCGCAACGCCATGCAGTGCTTAAGTGGACAACTATTTCTTAGTTTCGAACCTTTGTAAGATTTTTGGGGTTAGGTTCGTGTACAAACTATCGAATAACAAACGGCGGGATTTTTGAATTTTTTAAAATGATTTTTACATTTATTATTCACTATTTTTTTGTAATAAAACTAGTCATAAGCAATTATTTTGTGAAGTAATTCAAAATGTAGTAAATAAACTATATTTATTATATTAGTAAAAAAATATATGGATTTTCATTAGATCATACAAATAAAAATTTTTAACATCGAAAGCGTGTTCAGGGAATATCAAGCGCTTTGCGCTGTAGCGCTACATGTCTAAAAATTCCCTGAACGCGACCAATAATGATATAATCTGAAAAATTTCTATTATATAAAATTTTTATTTTCAAATGATTATGAACGTAATATCCTGATTGTTCGTTATTACATTATGATAAATGTTTATTATTAATCCTTTTCAATTTTTGCATTAATTATCATAATTATTACACCAATTACATATTTTGACTAATTAAAGAAACTTTAAGTTTAATTAACATTGTATATTGTGTTGCATACCGAGCCGAAAAAAATTCCGTTTGGGACTATTTCATTTTTAACAATTGGCTACTTTCTTTGCCGATCTAAAAAAAAATCTATGATCGAGAAGTGCGTGACGTTTACGTGACAGCTGACTTGACGTTTGTTTACGCTGTGCGTAATAAACATTTTTGTAAAATTCGATTAATGATAAGGGAAAATAACACCAAATCCTAAAAAGAAAAATCTGGTAGGTGGGAAATATATCATGTAAAGTAATAATTAAATTTGTTAATAGTTAAAATAATGAAAAGTTGTTCTAAAAAAAGATTAATATGTAGATAATGAAGTCTATGTACTATTTGAAAATTTAAATTACTGATCAATTAAGTATATAAATATTTTAAGTGGTTTGCTCAAAAAAAGTTTTTAATCCATTTATTAATTATAATATTTATTTTTAGAGAAGAATATGAGATTAAAGAAAACACTATTAATACCACTCATATTCACGTTTGTGTGCTTTATTATTTATTTAACAATCGATCTTACGATTTTCCCATCAAAGAAAATAACGATAGAACAGGAATACCATGATGTAAGTAAACTTTTTTTTAAATGTATACTAAAAATAAATATTGTTAATTTGCAATTTGGAATATTTACTAATTTTATAAATCATAAGTATATGTGCCTCTCTACTTCTCAGTGTGAAGTGATTATTGTAATAAACCGAATATATTGTAGAATAAATGGTTACACTTTGAAGACAGACTAAAACGTCTTGAGAGCGACCTGCACGAAAATCATAATGCAGTTGGTGAAATTAAACAAGCCATCCGGAACATGCTTCCTGAAAATCCGGAAAAGCAGGTACAAGTCATCAACGTAGAGGAAGAAACTGGGGAGAAGCTTTTACATGATATCATCCCGGTGTCTGAAATGGTCTACAATGAAAACACATGCCCGATCCAAGTGGGATACTCTCCGACCAGTGATGTACAGGTCAGTAAATTAAACTTAAACCAGGGGCGGATTGGCCATAAGGGAGACTGGGAAATTTCTCGGTGGACTAGTTTCTCCCACAAAGAGTTTAGTAATATCACTTCCAAAAAAGTCACCAGGTGTGATGTAATTGGGTAAGGAGAGAATAATAGATCTTATAGGTCGCAGTTCAAGAGTGGTTAACATACCTCACAACCTATGAGCCGGTTGATAGACAAGCATTTGTTGGAATGGCTATATATATAATATTTCTCGGGATGCTACTATGTTACCCATCCACCTCTGACTTAAACTATAGGTCGGAGAAACATATATTAATTAACATATATTTCTCTAAAGCGAGTACTATAATTATTTCCCAATGGCTTCAGTCAGTGGATGGATAGGGAGCATAGTAGCGGCCTGAGAAATATATATATATATAGTGCCATAATTTGAATATCATTTGAATTTTTATGTGAAGATGTTGGAGATGTATAAAGACCTGACCTTTGATAATCCCGATGGAGGTGTGTGGAAGCAAGGTTGGCAGATAAGGGTGCACGATAACATGTGGAGCAAACAGAAGAAATTGAAGGTGTTCGTGGTGCCGCATTCGCACAACGATCCCGGGTGGTTGAAAACTCTCGACGAATATTATTTTTCCCAAACGAAACACATTTTGAACAACATGATAGAGAAACTTCCGGAGGATCCGCGAAGGAAGTTCATTTGGGCTGAGATTTCTTTCTTCTCAATGTGGTGGGACGAATTGGAACCTCAATCGAAAGAAATTGTTAAAAAGTACGTTTTTATATGGAAATAAGATCTTAATTAAAAAAGAGCTAATTTAATCAAATGAGAAATTACTGATTTATTTTTCAATTTTAAATTTAGATTGATAAAAAATAATCAGTTGGAAATAGTGACTGGTGGTTGGGTTATGAACGACGAAGCCAATTCGCATTGGATTTCTGTGGTTCAGCAATTAACAGAAGGACACCAGTGGTTGCAAAAGAATTTAAATGTCACCCCAGTTAGTAGTTGGTCGATTGATCCTTTCGGAATGAGTGCCACTCAACCAGCCTTGCTTAAGGAAATAGGATTAAAAAATATGTTAATACAACGGGTACATTATTCTGTTAAAAAGCAACTAGCTATGAAAAAGGAATTGGAATTTAGATGGAGACAATCATGGGGTAGGTATTATACCTTACAATAACTTATGCATCTTTTAAAAGGGTTTAATAAAATAAATCAAAGGTGATTCACATTTTTGCAGCTATTTGTATGCAACAAACAAATATCTTTTGTGTATCTATGAATTGTAGAAATGTTGTACGTTGAGATTTTTACAATTCATAGATATAAATATCTTCTTCTACTGCTATCCCTTGTTGCCCCTTAAGGCGTCGGGAGATATAAATAGCAATTTATTTAATCTATTGTGAAATTCAATATCCGACAGGGTGTATGCTCGAGAAGTAGTTGTTTCCATAGATGTTTGTCAAAAACTTACAGTCTTTGATCGAATTTTATTGATCAATTTTTCCTAGTTTAATTTTATTATAAATATTTATATCCGATCTGTTTTTAAATTTTATTGATTAGACGGAAGCGGCTCGACTGATATGTTCACACACATGATGCCTTTTTACTCGTACGATATTCCCCACACTTGTGGGCCGGACCCAAAAATTTGCTGCCAATTCGATTTCAAGAGATTACCCAGCCACGGCTTGACATGTCCGTGGAGGGTGCCCCCGCAACCAATCACCGAAACCAATGTTGCCAAAAAGTAAGTCGTGAACACATCTACGGATTCGAAGTAATCGAAACATTGATTTTAGAGCTTTGATGCTTTTGGATCAGTACCGGAAAAAATCGACTTTATTTAAAACCAACGTCGTCTTAGCTCCCCTTGGTGACGATTTCCGATACGATCACTCGACCGAATGGGACGTGCAATACCAAAATTATCAAAAACTCTTTGATTACATGAACTCCAAATTGAATCTACATGTGCAGGTGAACAATTCAAACCTTGTTGGCGGGAAATAAATTAATTAATTAATGTAACAATATCAAACAGGCTCAATTTGGTACTTTGACTGATTATTTTAATGCTGTACGTGCAGAAAGGAAACAAACTGAATTCCCAACTCTCACGGGAGATTTCTTCACGTATGCAGACAGAGATGATCACTATTGGAGTGGTTATTACACCTCAAGGCCATTCTATAAAAGAATGGACAGAATACTACTTTATTACTTAAGGTAATTAATTTAATATTAAAATTATTTCAGCCGTGAGATAATTTTAATTTTTCGATAATTTATTTATTAAATAAAAGAAAGGACAACAATTTTTATTTAAATAACTTATTTATTTAAATTGTTGTTTTTTTTTACTTATTTTTTAATGAATTAAATATATTTCTAACCGAAAATAATTTATTTTTAGTTATTAAATGGTTATTACAAAAACTTTATGAAAAATTATACTATTGTTTCTAATTTTAAAATGTATTTTAAGAGCTGCTGAAATAATTCTCACTCTGGCACACATTAGCGGTAAGCCAGGCTCAAGATGGATTGCTGATAAAGATATTGGTTTGGATAAGACCATTTCTGACGCGCGGAGATCGTTAGCTCTATTCCAACATCACGATGGTGTGACGGGAACTGCTAAAGATCATGTTGTCAATGACTATGGTCAAAAGTAAGTTTCATAACTATTTCTGTTAACTTCACATTTTAAATTGTATATTTATGTTTTGTTTTCAGTATTCAATAGGACTAATTTTCTGAAGTTATGCATTTTGTTGCCTCCAATATTTGCCAGCTGGAGTTATATGTGTAATTAAATTTCTGTTTATTATTTTAGAATGATGGATGCCATTTTGAATTGTCAAAATGTTATCCAAAAGTGCACCAATATGTTGTTATCGGGCCCTGGTGCGGATGTGGAAGGTTCGGATACGGTTTTTTATAACATAGATGATGTTCGCCAGACACAAGATTCACTACCAGAGCAGTACACAATCACTATAGGGCCCCAATTAAGTACAAAAAGAGTTGTTATCTATAATTCACTAACATTCATGAGACATGAAGTTGTTTCATTTATTGTATCAACACCACACATTGAGGTAAATTATTATTATTATAATCATTACAGAAAAACATTTATAACAAAATTTATAATTCAAATAACAATAGTGTATTTTTTTACGTTTGCACTTCGAACTATATTTTATTGTTAAATTTTGTTTAGATCACAAATTTATGTGTGTGTTTTTGGTAAGAAAATATTGAAAATAAAAAAAATTAAAAGAGTATTATTCCAAATTAAAATTAACACACAGCCGCATAAATAGTGTTACTAACTAACATCAAATGAAGGAAGCATTAAATAAATCTATATACCAGTTGTAGTAGTATAATACCGGAATTTCCCTATAAATAGTGTTAGCATCAGTTTAGGATCTGTATGACAGTTTCTACAGCACCATCATCTCCTATCTCCGTCTAAAAGCTGACATTTATTTTCAACACAGAACAACAAAATTTTCATACACTGATATATTCTTCTGTAAATTTAAACATGTTGAGTTTTGCGCCTAAGCTTTGGTTTTCTGTTATCATTTGAAGAAAACTTTCGGGTGATCGAAAAAATTCGAAAATGGTGATTTTGACATGAGAAACGAAGACCATTAAAAACCACCGAAAAAATTCTCAGAGAACAAATTGCAAGCCTTATTAGATGAAGGTGTTACTCAAACTCAACAAGAACTCACAGATAAAAGCATAAAGCAGTCTCCAATCATTTGTAAGGTTCAGAAAGTGGAAAAATGTGTTCAGTATGAACTCGATAAAAGGTAGCAAGAAAATGTGAAATGCTGCTCGATAGATACAAAAGACACACACACAACAAAACCAGTCAGGGAGACAATCGAAGCGTTAATTTGGGAAATATTAGAACTCCAAACGTGGCTTGGTCCCATTTTCTTCTATTCGTATCGCTCTTGCTAAACAACGATTCAATTCATATAAAAATGTGCAAATATGGCTCGATAACTGGATTGCTTCAAAAGAAGAACTGTTTTTTTGATGAGGTATTCGTAATGTGCCAAAATTGTGGAAAAAATATAAATAGCTTTGGAGATTATTTTGAATAAAATATTTTTTATCATTTCTATACAACAAACATACTTTTTATAAAAAAAATCCAGTTTCATACTTTTATACCTGGTAAATACAAATATCTTCATTCAGACGAATATCCATCATAAATACAATACACTGTGATATTTGTTTGGGCTATCGACTAGAGGTCTTCCTGTCCGAAATTTCTATACAAACATCATTATTTATAAATACATATATATATATATATTCTATGTTATCATATAGCAAGATGCTAAATAAATATTATTATAATTATTCATTCACAACACAATTACAAGTCAAATTACAAATATTTATATTTACAATACATATAGAATGGATTAGTGTCATGGGCTATCGACCAGAGGTCCTTCTGCCCTCGAAACTTCTATTTTGTCATATTGATATCTTTTTCATTATGTTATAGATTACGGGTTTAAATGACAAACGAATCAAGTGCCAGGTGTCGCCAGTGTTTGAGCATATAACATCAATGTCTAATTCAAAATACAAAGTGTCCTTTGTCGCCAACATTCCCGCTCTTGGTTTGATCAGTTATGTGATAAATGCTGTCACTGAAGATAGAGTACCAGAGTAAGTTATTATTTTTTAGAGCCTGAGAAGTAGTTGTTTTGATGGATATTTGTTTTTAACGTAAATTAAAAAGTCACAGTAGCTAAAGAGAAAATAATTCAATTGAGTAGATTATTTTTTTTAGCGATGGACAAGATCGATCAGTTGAAGTATCGAGCCGCTCAAAATATTTATTATTTATTTTTATATATATTTATTTAGTCGTATACACACATCTTTATTTGTGTGTCTCTACTTCTTCACATGAGAATTTAACGGGAATATTTAACAGAAAGATTGAGCCGATCAATCAGATCGAGCTGATCAGAAAGATCAAGTTTATTATTGAGATTGAGCGGCTCGATTAACTGCAAGGATCGAGCAGTCGATCTTTTTTGATCTATCCTGCCCATCACTTATTATTTCTAAATTCTCTTGTTATTTGATCAAAGTGAAAATTATTTGAAATTCTTTTATTTGCAGAGAAACTGTTTTATCGACGGTGAAAATTTACAATCAATACGCAGAAATTCCGACACCACCAGGCTTCAGCAATATTGTTATATCTCCAAGTGCTAGCGAGTTTACCATACAAAATGCCCGTGTTACTGCATCGTTTAATAATCTAGGTTTACTTAAGGCAATAAAGATAGGGTCTAGCACATATCCTGTACATCTTGATTTTGCTAAGTATGCTCAATTGATAATATCGTAAAAAATAATGATAATATATTCACGATTGCTTATTTTTAAGGTATGGGGTCCGACATACAGTGGAACGTAGTGGGGCATATCTGTTTCTTCCAGATGGTGATGCTGTACCTTTAACTATACAAAATACCATAGTGAACGTTATTGAGGGTCCGATTTTATCATCGGTTTTGATTCAGGTTCCTTACATTCAGCATACTGTTACTTTATACAATACTCCAGGTAATAATTTTGATTGTTTTATTATACTATCAGAAAACATATATATTATACAAGGTGTCCAAAAACTCATTTTCAAAATGAAAATATATATATATCAAAAACACATATATAGCCTTCATAGGGTGTGTTCAAAATAAAAATATTTATTATTTTACTGGAATATGGGAATTTATGTTTTAATGATCAAAATAATTGTGGGAACCCGAGTGCCACGCGAAAACGCCCGCAGCTAGAGTGACATCATTTCCCCCAACAGATGGTATAGCAAGAAATATGAAACAATTAAGGTCTGAGCAATGTATAAAAGGGCAAAATAAATTCAGGATCGACAGTCCCTTCGCAGTAAGGTTACTAAGTAATGCACCCCATGAAACAGACAGTTGTGATGATGGACAGTACCACCCTGACTCACCCAGGTTAACCGTAGTCACCTAAAACCCGGCAAACTCACAGATAGAGCAGCAAAAAATGAGAATTGCTTAAGGTTAGAGCAGCGTATATATGGGAAAAATAAAATCAGGATCGATAGCCAGCCAACTCGCTTACCACAGTTTTCCGAGTAACAAACAAAATTCGCCCCTTGAAGGGCATTTCGTCTCATTGGCTATAATACAGTCACAACTTCCACTGACTCTTTGGAAGAATTACAGACTCCCGGGGCTGGATCAAGAAGACGTCAACTTCAATCCGTATCGTCTGGAGGAGGAGGAACCAGCCTGTCCTATGCGAGGTTACACTGCCAGAAATCACCGCACATTACTCCCAAAATAGTAACATTAACTTTATTATCCAAATGGAAAAATTCAAAATAGGATAAATTCATAATGTATCATTTAAATGCTTGATACCTAATTTTATGAAAAAAAAAAAAAAAATCGAACGGTGCGACCGCCAGGTGGCGTTGAAGTAACTTTTGCGCGTTGTATCCATCAAATTAGTGTGCACAGTGAATAAAACAAATTGGGACTTTTGGGACACCCAGTACCATCAGAAAAAGACAAATAAAAAATTCCTATAATTATGAATATACACACCCTACACACTTATGGATATAAAGGATTTTTTTGATAATATGAATAATACAAATTTTTATTGGAAAATATTTTCTTACGCATATGTATATTTTAAGGGGCAGACAGTTTAGGTTTGGAAATCGAAAACTTGGTTGATATCAAACAAACCAGCAACTTTGAAATTGTGATGAGACTACGTACTAACATAAACAGCACAGATGAATACTTTACAGATTTAAATGGATATCAAGTAAGTGCCATTCTTTTTGTTGTTGAAAAAATAATAAACATCTTAATTGTTGAGGCTTATACTTTATTATACATTGTAATTCAATTACAATAAATGAAATACTTTTTACCTTTGCTTTGATAATGACATTTTAAGGTTGTCGAAACTATAGTCAACAATAAAACAATCCGAGTTACACAAACGAAGTAAAAAAGTGTTTCATTTATTAAAATTGAAATATTAAACATTTTAAAATATGGATATATATATTTTGTCCAAATCAACATCTATTTTTAATACATATATTTTTTATACAAACTACAAATTTACTATATATATACAGGGTGAGTCACAGAAGTGCCTGTTATCTAACAACTGTCAAAATTTTTAGAAATTTTTTTTTCTGCAGTAACGGCCAGTCAAAACCACTTGCTGTAAAGACAATTTAAAGAGGAATCGAATAAAAATATATAGGGTGTTCCATTTAAACCAACAAAATTGATATCAATTCCATGAAAATGGACCATCCTGTATATATGAAAATAATTTTGTATTATGCGTCTTCAAAAGTCGAGCAACTTTTATTAATAACTTAATGCTGAATTTCTAATTACAAGGGAGATATCGAAGACGGGCACTTTGGTGACTCTCCCTGTACATAAATATTATTCAAATAAAACATTTGGTTTGTTTGGATAGATAAATATAAAAGTGAAACAAATCAAGCGTTTTATTTGAATAATATATATTGATTTAAATATGTTTCTCCACAAGTTAAGTGAGAATTTAATTAATAATACAAATTTACGTTTATGACATTAATTCCTGACAATCCATCTAGATTTTGAGAAGAAAACGCTTTAAAAAATTACCTCTCCAAGCAAATTATTACCCAATGCCTTCACAAGTTTACATAGAGGACGGCAAAACCAGGCTCACAGTACTGACGGGCAGTCCTGTAGGTTGTTCCTCACTCCAATCGGGGCAAATTGAAATGATGCTGGACAGGCGACTCATGCAAGACGACAATTTAGGCTTGGGTCAGGGTGTGATGGACAACCATCCAACGAGACACAAGTTCAGAATTATCTTGGAGCGGAAAACACATAAATGTCAAGTAAGTTTAATTAAGAACTAAACAGCAAATAGAAAAGGGAATTTGATTTACACAAGTTAAAAATTATATTGAATATACATTATAAAAAAAAATGAATTTTTAAGAAAGTGTGGTTAAAAGTTTGTTTTTTCTTTATGACCTGTAAAAGAGACATTAAATAAGAATCGATAATAGAAAGGACGTAAAGGATATTATTAAATCAAATAAATATATATACAGAGAGCTTTTTTTATCAGTATACATTTCCCCTATGTATACTTGCAAAATACGCGAGTCAATTGCATTAATGTGTGTGTGTTTAGTTGCCTATAACACGCAACTGAACACACATATGCCAAATAGTCAACTAAACATACACACATTAATCGGTTCAATGCGATTGACTCGCGTTTTTTGCTGGTATATATAGGGGAAATGTATACTGATAAAAAAAGCTCTCTGTATATATATACAGAGAGCTTTTTTATCAGTATACATTTCTCATACGTTTTTGCAGGTATATACTTCCCCTAATGTATACCGATAAAAAAACCTCTCTGTATATAATCAATATTCCCATTGTACCCTTCGGGTGTTGGGTAAATCAAATAAAAAGAATTTTAAAATAATTAATCTACTTACTGAGAATTTGTGGGGGTTGATTTGGACGCCTCAAAGGAGGAATTTCTGAATGAGCTTTGTCTGCACGAACAGATAAACAATAGCCAGCTTAATGTCTATGATGCATACGTGAAATTATTGTCAGGTATAATTTCTACTTTTTTTGATACCTAATTCTATAAAAAAAAAATTGAACGGTACGACCGCACAGTAGCCCAAAATTATTATTATTCTTCTTGTATGGCTTCAGCTTTTCAGCTCTGTCGACCAGACGCAGCTCCTGTTAGTTGGCTTAGGAGAGGAATATAAATAAACTGATTAATAGATTAGATTCTCTTGCCTCTTGCAAGTTTTTTGTGTTACTTCTCCAAGGCCTTTCTTGTAAAACATACTGGAAATGTTTTCTATAAATGGTCAATTCTTGTAATATATACGCTTCAAATATACATAAATGACCTAATTAATTACTGTTTCAAACTAAATGGACGTAATTGACTGTTAAAAGCCAAGCTTAACTACATAATTGATCAAGTTAAAGCCTGTTATAGCCCCGCAAAGTGATCCATTAAATTGTTAGTGGTCGTTAATGCTAAGCCTGTTGCAATGATAATAGATTTAAAACTATAAGCGCTACTGCAGGGTATGAAATTACATTTATGCACGTATAGTGAATAGAATATTATAGAATAATCATTGAAAAAAAAATAGAATAACTCCTCTAAAAAAATGTTTTCTTCTTCTTCTGCTCTCCCTTGTTGCCCCTTAGGGCGTCGGGTTTTAATAAATTCACATATTCACAGATTAAATTCATAGAAATTTCATATTAAGACTTTCTTATTATATAAATTTTAGATACAGTAGAACAGTATAGTTTATATTTGTTTCTTATCTCCTATTAAATATTAGTTATGTCAAAAATATAGACTAAAAGTGTACTTGTATTTGAAATACTAATTATAATTACAGACAACATCCGACAATCATCCATCAGGTTTTCCAACACTTTCTGCTCACGTCGCTTATGAGACATTGCAGAATCCTCTGATGAGGCTATTAAGAACCGAGGATGACGATCTCACCTCATCAGCTGCATATTCACCAGTTAGCATCGATTTCGGAGTTGATTACACTTTACCAGTTCTTAAAACAGGAATTGTCATTCAAAGCAAGGAATACGTTGGTTTGGTTTTACACAGAAATCATTTGGATGTATGTTACACTGATAGAGTGTTAATACAGCAATTCCCAATGAGCAGAGGTTCAGTAAGTATTACTTATTAAAAATGAGATTCTTTGATTTGGAACTATTTTCCCGAATTCTGGGTTCTTTCGACCATTTACGGTAGGCTTTTTTTTAAATATAAGATCTATGCATAATTGTGAACAATTATAGTTAGTGATGTGTAGTGATGGGAAATTAAATAAAAATGTAGTAAAAGTTTTTTTTATTGATATAGATAACGAATTAATTATGTAAATTATTTAATTTTGCATCACTACACAGGTTGAGTGGAACGGTGGACACCGGTGTCTGCTGGCGGAACTTCCCTATGGACCTCTGCAGTCACCAGTGTCTGCTTGAAATCTCAATCAACCTGGTTGGGCCAACCATATCAAAGCTATAATGCTTGTCTCGCACTATTGAACACGGCTTACTAGACTACCGTCAGGTGTTTTCTAACTTTATAAAAAAAAATAGTGTTCTACTGAAGATATTTTTATTAGACACCAGCGCCTGCTGCCTTAGTTTTAGCATTTTATTATCAAAATTATAAAAACTAATAGAAATCCACATCTAACATGCATTACTATAGTCTATTCATTTTCAAGAAGCAGTAGAGATAAAGAAACCTGGCTGTATGATAGCCACGTTTGCACTTCTATAGGCGCTTACAATTGGTCAATTAACAAGAGAACTATAATTCCTCGCAAAAATGCTTATTAATCAAGAATCACGCTGTATATGATTTTTTATTTTATTTCCAGGTTAATTTAAGTACAATTCTGCCATCGTCCTCAGCGCACAATTCGAAATTAAATAAAGCTTCGTTAACGTTTTTGTATGTGGGGGATTCTCTCGATATACAGAAGGAGATCAATATGTGTCCAATGGACACACAAGCGTTTTTGTTGCATCGATAAATAAACACCACAGTTGAATTTTTATAAGACAATTATTGGTTTGTGATTACAATAAATTAAAAAAAAAATATTGATGTGTATATATATTTATGTAAAACAAGTGTAAGAATTTTTTAATAATCATCAAAGAGATGTACTTTAAGTGTACGCATTTGTAGTCTGTAGATTTGTTGGTTACATGAACTTGTGCAGCACTTTATACTTCCTGCACTGACGCCAATATAAATCTTACGGGTAACATCGCAAACTTCAACTTAATGCAGAATAATCAAACAAGCCTTATTTGATTGCATATCTTATCAATTGAAGAAACAATGTAACAAGATTTGCTTATTTGAGGGGGTAATACACTTTGTACAATGAAAAAAAGGTCAAGAAATAGCAAATAATTAAGTTGTTTGTTTTTTTTAACATATTTAAAAGCTATCTATAACATGCCCTCTTATAAAAATCACTTTGTTAAGTGTAAATGAAATTTCTATTGAAATTCTATCGGGGGAATTTTAAAGTGTGTTATCCCATTAAGGGTGCGATTTAGTAGGAAGAGTTAGCTATGTAATTATTGGCAGTTACTAATTCGTGTTACATTGATGTCCTAGTCGATGGACAATAATGTATTATTTAACAAAGTAATCTTAATATATAGAAATTTCATCATGTAAATTAAAAACCATTTTAATAGTTGGAATTTTATTTATATTTTGATAATTTTTTGTAACAAAAACGTATGCAATTAAATTTCCTGTATTTCACTGAATTCTACATTAATTATAAAAACTTGGCATTTATTACCTATCAATTTTCATTTCTAACAAAGTAAATTGGCTTACAATGCAATAATTTTAATTTTTTTATTGATATTTATCTACTTCACAGATATTAAATGTAAGTACATGAGATTAACAAATTTTTTTATCATTTGTCTTTTTTGCGTTAGATGTAAGGAATTCTTGTTTAATGTCTATTTAAACAATTAATTAAACAGAACTCCTTACACCTAACGGTAGAAATGAAAAGGATTAAATAACTGTCATTAGCATTCTTATTAAATCGCAATCTTAAATATTACGTGTTTTTAGAGCAAAAATTATAAAATAATTCGAATAATATTAAATTTTTGTAAAACTAGAAAGGATTATTTTTATAATCATGATTAATTACTGGAAAATATGCAGATTGCTCAATAAACAAACATTGACATCCTAAATTTTAATTAAAGCAAAATGTTGTAAATCTGTATCAAGCAATTAAAAACAAACCGATTGAGATAATTTTTATAAACAATTACTGTATAGCAATCTCTTTCTACTTAATACTCGGCAGCCATATAATACAATTGTTTCGACTAATATCTTCTTTATACCTTAATACACAGTTTAATTCAAATATGCAAGCATATTAAATATTGATGTAAAACAAGTTGGCTTGGGAATATTTATAAACACCATCTACCAATTTTTTATGATATTGTGGCCTTTAAAATACGCAAAGCATACATACATACATACATGTGTACGATTATGTAAATATGCCTTAGTTTATAGATGATGCCAAGCTTTTCGTCCGAAATAATATAAATAGTGTATCTCATTAAATTACACCAACAATTATAACATCAGTATTATTAATAAAGGAAGACTTTTATAAAAAATATATTCTTTTATTTAATTATAACCAATTTTTATAATTTAGAATTATAATTCTCTATTTCAAATAGATTCAACATGCTTTTAGTTTAGCATACAATGCATTTCATACGATCTGAATGTTTTATATTAATTTAATCAACTTAAATTTAAAGAAGCGAATCGAATTTATTGATCAAATTACCATTTCAAAATATACAGGTAAAAAAACTAAGAAGCATTTTCATTGATCTGTACTGAAATTTATTAAAGCTATTATTCAGGCCAAAACATCGTTCCTGTTTAATACTCGTTAAAAAACAAAATTAAATCATAAGATATATTGTAAGCGCTATTTTTGAATTACCCGCCTGCGCGTGCCATCTAACGCCGCGGAATGATTAAAATTTTATATATTTTTGTTAATAAATATTTGGTAAATAAATGCGTGAAAAACATTGTTGCAATGGTTAACGAGAAAATAATTACGTATAATTAAGCATAACTAAAATTCTGAATAAATAAAACACTATTTTTTTACTGGGTGTTTATTTTGATCACAAAGTGATATACAATTGTATATCCATTAATAATGATCACTTTTTAATCTGTAGTTCTGGTACAAATAAAAACCCAGTGAAAAAAAGTGTAGTGTTTTATTTAATCAAATCAACTTCACGTAACTCGCCTACAACTATTATTGTAATTAAGTGAATAAGTGTTTTCTATTTTTACATATTTGCTATTTGGTCAAATTAATTAATATAATAATAGTCTTTATTTTCTACAACACAATTAATAAACAATGTTAAATATAGAAACTTTC
Source organism: Philonthus spinipes (assembly GCA_963082785.1). Classification (NCBI taxonomy): domain Eukaryota; kingdom Metazoa; phylum Arthropoda; class Insecta; order Coleoptera; family Staphylinidae; genus Philonthus; species Philonthus spinipes. Next base: position 26,163,187 of record OY720300.1, on the reverse strand, counting down.
AATAAAAAAAATCTTTGTACAAAACCCATATTAGAAATAATGTTGAGTACAAATGTATAATCGACACAATTTCCACGCAAGTCATAGACAAATTATTTGGTACTATTTATCCATTTGTAAGAGATTGAATTTACTGAAAATAATAATTTCCAGACCATATCCTTTTTTTTTATTAACACAATTGGATAGCAAAATTTTAATTATATTCACTCACCAACAAATATTTTCATACACAATTGGAATTGTATAAAGAAAAAAAAAAGAGGTTACATTTTGTTTCTTTTTATTTTTCCATATTAATTAACAATTTTTTTACAAACATTTACATTTTTAATAAATTCAAATGCAGGGTGCCAAATTATAAACATTCTTCATCCAACATAACTTTTCCCAACCTCCCATTCCTAAACATCTTAATCATAAACTTAGCAGCCTCGTGCAAATCAGGTTTAGTAACATACCCATGATTTAAATCACGTACTTTATTTAACATTTTATTATTAACAGCGACTTGGGCCAAAACTTCTAAAATATCATCATGAGCGTCATCTAATTTTAACATTTTTACATAATGGAAATTCTCATGTTTATTTAACCAATAAAGTAAATAATCAGCTATTATAGTTTCTCCAACCAAATGATCCTGAATCGTATTGCACAGTGCCAGTTTAAGTCCAATTTCTGTATTGGGTACACTTGGAGCTAAAACCCCTGGAGTGTCATATAAATAAAACAATGGGTTTTCCGAAATTTTTATTTTCGTCAAAAGACTCCGTGTAATACCGGGATTTGCACCCACTTGCGTTGCGCTCCCTTTATGCAAATATTTAACCCTCAAACTGTTTATTAGAGAAGACTTTCCAACATTCGGAATGCCGATTATCATCACGGAGAAATCCTCTTCATTGCTCCTGTTATAACGCTCGGAATTTTTAATCAGGTTTTTAGCTAACGGGAATAATCTCCTAATCCCAGGACAATGCTGTATCTTGCAATTTGTGAACACAATATTGTCAAACTCGTTCTTTAATTTACTTTCAATTTTGGGAATCAGCCGCCTGTCGATCATGTCGACTTTATTAAGGACCAGGATGTGCGGCTTCACTCCACTTATCGTGTATTTGAAGTTGGAATTGCGACCTGAAAAGGGAATCCGTGCATCGTGTACTTCGATTATGCAATCAACGGAACGCAGCTTGTGTTGCATTTGTTTCAAGCCCTTGTTCATGTGTCCAGGGAACCAGTGTAGCACTTCCTTGTCAATCGTCTTGAAGGCACTTCGAAAAACCTCAGATGTTAATCTCTGAGCCATGATGTGATTCAAATAATTTCTTGATAATAATTTAGTAAGTAATTAATGTCTTTTTTTTAACACACCAACATTTCTTAAGACTTTTAAGACTAAATATTTAATAACATTTTGTAATAAATTTCAACTTAGTTTTTACGACAGTTATTATTATTGCACTATTTTCACAAAAAATGCTTTTTAGTTTATTCTATTAAATATTAGATCAAAATAATGAAAAAATACAAAATCTGAATTTGAGGTTAAGTTTAGTATAATCATAGATGCAAATCCATCTCATAGAAAACCAAATTTTAGATGCATATCTATGAGTATAATCATGGATTTACGGACGTTCATTCAAATTAAAAAAACCTCAATGTACACCACCTGAAGGCGGCGCCACCGTCGAACAATAAAACATGGATGCCAAATTTTAAATTGTGTTTTTTTAATTCCCTGGCGGTTTATTTGAATTTATGCATTATTATAATATTGAATTATCAATGAATATTTTATTAATGTACATAACAAAATTATTTATTAAAGTTATAAATAACTTTATTATCCACAATTTTAAATATACTCAAAATAAAGATATGAAAATAATAATAAAAAAATATTTTTTAAAATATATTTATTTTATAAAATGTATAATAAATATGCAACTCTATACCCATATGGATAGAAAGGGTCAATGAATATATACATATATATATTAAGTGGTGACGCCTACCTGCAAGACCAAAAATAAACAAAACATTTTCATTTTTGTTCTCTAATATTAATATATATATATATATAACAAAATATTTTCATTTTTGTTCTCTAATATATATATATATATATATTAGAGAACAAAAATGAAAATGTTTTGTTTATTTTTGGTCTTGCAGGTAGGCGTCACCACTTAATATTGGGATGATAAATCGAATATTAAGTGGCTTTAAAAATCGTATCATTCGCAGAACAATGGATTTATGTGTTAATGAAATATAAAATCCAGAAAGAGAAAAATGTAATATGTACTTAGTATTTCGTGTTTTGTGGAAAACAATTTAATTTTTCCACTCCACTATCGTCGCATTCATTAATTTTGCAGCGTCTCGCCTTCATTGGAGTCACTCACACTAACATTTTAAATTAATTAATAAATATCGTTGGCTAAATTCATCCAAGCAGGAAAAATGCAAAGATTGCGAATTTTTGGCGGGAACCAACTTCGGAATTAATTTACCATCTATGTTTGGTTTTCTATTATTACTATTATTTCTATTATTACATATTTACAGTTTCCTGTTAAGTCTTTTTACTAGCGCCTCTACCAGCAGTTCATGTTAATGTTTAAGAATATAATAGATAACATTAATAGATATAGCATTGTTTACTCTAATGAATATGTTTATAACATAATTAGTATGGTGAAAGCAAGGACGGTCGAGTATACGGTAAGAAGGATCGACAGAATCGAAGATTTTGGAGTGGGTTGTACATATGTATATATGTGTTACGACGTACCTTGGGCGAAAGGACCCTCTGAGAACTCTTTCGTCATGCTGACTTCAAGAGAGAGTTGAATTGCACGCAATTGTAAAAAATGTTATCTAATTATTTAAATACTAGTCTATGATTCAATAACATGAACATAGCTATCTCAAACATAGATGTTAATTTATGTATTAACATCTATGTTTCAAAACCTCATAAGTGTTACCAACATAAAACAAATTTCCTTTCCGCGGCGTTAGATGGCGCCCGCAGGCGGGTAATTTAAAAATAGCGCCTGCAAACATACTTCTATTGTTATAAAATGTAAATTAAAACATATACACCTATCACTTTTCAAATAATTAATGAAAATATAAATTAATACATTTATTTTTGATACGTATCATTCTATTATCTACATTCTCCTTTGCATACAAAGTATACTAAGGGAAATATATTTTTTCATTATTTGTAAACATCAAGCATCCAATATATACATTACATTTTTTTAAACCTTTGGAGAAACTATATATATATATATATATACAGGGAGCTTTTTTTAACAGTATACATTTCCCCTATGTATACCTGCAAAATACTATATATATATATAGTATGAATAATTTTGTTTGAAAATAATTATTGTGTAATTTAAAATGTTGTTACCATAAAGAAACGTTAAATATTTAAATATATATATATATATAATACTTTGAACAATTTATGTTTTCGCCTGGACAAATTCGCCTATTTTATTAATGATATGCGGGGCTATTACATATGAAAAATATTAAATTTAACGTATACTTTATTATAATCTAAATATCTAAGTGTATATTTCCATTACAAAAGTCGCTTAGGCTGAATATATAAAAAAATGTGTATGTTAAATATAACATATCTCGTACGGAATGGTCCCGATTGTATTTTCCGGTATGTTGTGTTTAGGTTTAGATTTAATGGTTGATAGCCATTTAACAATTAAATATTTTTTATGTGATACACTTAACCAATTATCGTGATGTTCTTGTAAACTTAATTGTTAATAAAGATTGTTATATATATAATTATAAATCGCTGTATACAGTTTTGAATGTGTAATTTTCGTATGACTCAAGTAAACATTTCCGAGGAATATTAACGCCAGAATGAACGCGGTCTGTGATTCAGTTATGGTTGCACAATCAAGTAATTTAACAAAAAGCAAATGAATGAACGTGTTATTTTTTTATTGAAATTATCAACAAAACTCTTTCACATATACCTAATGCAGGCGCGTAGATAGAAATAAATTTCGGGGTGGTGGTGTGGTGGGTTATGACTTCTTATTTTTATTATTAAAAGTAAGAATAAAAAAGAAATAATACAAATTAAATAAATTATTAAAAACAAATAATGTGAGTTGTTTATTTGTTTTTATTAATTTAATTAAGCTCGCAATTTAGTAATGTTTCATAAACATAAAATATCCTTTAACGTTTTTTAATCAGTGATTATAATTCTGTGGGGGAAAGTGGATTATAATACCCCAAACACCCCCTATCAACCCCCACTGACGTAATGAGATATATATTTCTACTTAAACAATATTGGAATTTGTTTTTTAGGGTTTTCCAGTTTTATTTAAAAAATTCTTATATTTGTATTGCATTACCTTGAAATAAATTTCCGTAATTCCACAATTACATTGAACACAATTAGATTACATGCATGCATAAAAATTATAAGACTGCTTGAAATAATTATTAACCATTTAAATAATGGAAAAAAATTACATCGTGGGTCAAGCCAGACTTCACGGCATTCTGGGTCACGATCTCCATATAAAAACATCGATCGTATTAACGCAGGAATATTATATTTTATTATTGTATTTGCTTCGAATAACTGGTATTTAATTTCGTCGATTCACGAAATAAATAATTGATTTATACTGTACCGGACGCCTACTTGCCAGAGATTTACAGTTATTTTCCGAAACCGAAGGATCGTGTCGAAGATCAATGCCATTGCCAGTTGATGACCGGCATTGAATATTGCAAGAGGTGAATAGAAAGAGGAAGACATGAGGCACTTTTTGATTGCGTATTTCGCCTTGGTCGCGATTTTTGGCAGCGCTGAATGCACAGGTATGAACGTATTATTAATTTAAAACAAATAATATATGACGAAATAAAAAAATGTAAATTTCTTTTATTTAAATAACTGTCATCAAGTCAATGAACACTCACCTAGTCAGAATTATGAAAATTAAATAAAATACTGCGACTTTTTTTAATGACTTACGTAATATAAGTAAAAAAAAATAAGTCGTTACTTTTTTACTTACCTTACGTAAGTCGTTAAAAATGTCGCAGTAGCTAAAGGGGAAATAATTTATTTAATTTTGTTTAAATAACAAATATGAACAGATTATTAACAATCTACCAATAAAATAAATAAAACACAGATTAAATTGAATAATTTTAAATTCTCGACTAATTTCGTGTTATCAGCCCATTTTCAAGAAAATTCAATTTATTTATTTCATTTATTTTTCTTTATTTAAATAAATTAAATAAAAATGATTTGAAAATAATTAATAAATTATTCTCAAAATCATTTTTATTTAATTTATTTATTTTTTTTATTTAATTTATTTAAATAACTGTGACCAAGTGAATAAATACTTTTTTTCTATTTATCTCTTTATTTAATTTAAGTAATATAGGTGTTTTATAATTTTTTATAGTATTTGCTAATGGAATTAGCGCATTAACGAACGGAATTAGTACTTATCAATCTGTAAATGGCATCGGTGGAAATCCACTAATTGATGGTATTAGAAAAAGATGCCCTCTTTGTGATTCGTCGGTTTATCCCTATTGTAGTGATAAATTATTCCACGATTCGTGTTGCTGTAATAACAACAACCCTTATGGTGAGTTTATTATAATTTATGTATATGACACTTGATTTATTTTTAATAAAACTTGGGACTTTTTTTTAATTCAAATAATCTTTCATGGTCTTTAGATGATGTAAAATACTGTGTAAAATACAGTGGTTAAACAAAGTTGAAAAGTGTTTTATTTACAAGTACATTTAAGATGTACCACAAAGTTAACGCCTACAACACAATCCACTTTTCTTAATATATTTATTTATTTCAGATCGTTTACCATATGAATGCTCCTACGCAGACTGTTCTTTTCTTCACGCAAATTCTTGCTATGAACACAAATTAATAACTGCCTGTTGCTGTTCTAACTATTTATTGCGTAAATGAGGTCCAGAAGAACAATGAGATAATGGAGGGTGCCAACGAGATGTTTACGTTTATAATTATTTAACACTGTATTCCTATTTATTCTAATAAACAATTTTCATTGTTATTTATTTAAAAGTTTTACTTGTTTTAATAGTGGCAACCCTGAGTGATTATTTGGGTGGTAAAATTCCGAGGGAGGGAAATATTCTCCGCGTGCGCGGAACCGAGATCGCCGTTGATCAATTTCCACCCCTTGACACACTGCATGAACGTAAACACAAGTATTTTAAAACAGATAATAACGGTGTTGTTGATATTATTTTACGCGAAAATTAAATCATAATGGTGGATTTAAGTGGCGGCCAAGATGGACCAATTGAGCACGGATTTTCCAACACAGTCTTCGTCATACCGGGAATCATCTTCATATCTTTGTCTGGTAATAAATAAAATACACATTTTTATAGTTCTAATAAAGTTGAAAAATAGTAATTATAAGGCAGTAAGACCTATGGTCGATATCCATTTAACATTCTTTTTTCACTACCGTTGCATGTATTTATTTTAAATAGCTGTGACCAAGTAAATAAATCATTTTCCTATTGTATTAGCTAAAATTACCTGGTATTAATATTTGTAAATAATTTTTCATTCCTGCATTGTGACCCAATTTTTAACAATATAGGCCAATTTGCAGAAAGTTTACTGAAATGGCAATAAAAAATATCAACAATTAAATATGTGGTTACGTTATGTTAATTTTATTGAAAACAAAACAAAAATAAACAGAAGAATAGTGTCACCAAATTAACAATAAGATGACAACTGTCAAGGTAGCGATAGACAACTTTTTTTTAAATCACACCATATCTATTTTTTGTTCAATTCGGATAAGATTTAAAATAATCCAATGGAATAAATACTAATAAATAACAACAAAAATTTAGTTATTTTTTTTTGGAAAGTTGCATTTTATACATTTCTAATTTTGTAAAAATTATCTGCAATAATGAATAAAATTAAATTCGTAACAAAATGGATTAATTATCCTAAAATAATATGTAAATTTCGTTTAAATAAATTGTTGAATCAACCTGCAATCGTGTTTAAGATTACCAAAATAAATATTTACAAAACGACTCGAGTATATATAACCCGTTATCACTCCTCAATAATAATAATAATCAAAAACTGTCCACATACACATCATACCGTAAATACTTACAATTTCATATAAGCGATTACGAGGAGGCCAATTCAATACACGTCGTCAGTTTCTCAAAAGTACGCACGTTTTCGCTGCATTTTCGAAACATGGACATGGATCTCCTTCAGGGTGTCCAAGAAAATTTGGACAAGGGAAACGTGCCGAAAGGACCCATACCGGATATGGGAGATTTTCAAATGCCCTCGATTGAAAGCATTTTAGAGGCTCTGGAACATATGGACATGGACGAGGAGGAGAAGCAGAATTTGAAAAATACGCTGTTGAACGGGGGGGATGTTTTGAGAAATTTGGGGAAGGGCGCGCAGGAAGATCCTGGGTATCAGATGATGGTGGTCTTCGTTGTTGCTGTAATAATAGTCGTTGCTGTTTTTGGTAAGATTTATTAATGCTTTTATAGATAAAAAAAAAAACATAAAACAACCGTTTCGTAATTAAAGCTAAAAAAAAAAGCAGCCAGACTCCACATAGAGTGTGGTACTATTATACAGTGCATTTTTTTATCTAGGCCTCATAGGGATTTACATAGGAAAATCTTTTCGTCGTGTTAATGGTTTTTCTATGGTATGGATTTTGATCAAATTAAACACACATTTAATTTAGAGTAATATGTACAAAATTCAGTAGTTTTTAAACTATTTTAAATGCGTTTTATGTTTTTAAAATTGATTTTAAATTATAATAATTTTGAATATTTTTTTAAATAGTAGGCTTAGTTCACAGACATCAATATAATTGTCAAAGTGTTCCAATTTATTGTACTCCTTTTATTGAAAGAATGTCGGTTTATACCACCCAAGAAAAGGTTAAAATGGTGATGGAATACATAAAAGGGCTATCAAGTAGACAAGTGCGTGATCATTTCTTTGACAACTTCAGTAGATGTCAGAGAACTAAGCCTATTAATTAAGAAAATATTTAAAATTATCATTATTTTAAATCACTATTTAAAACATTAAATGCATTTAAAATAATTTAAAAACTGCTGAACTTTGCACAAATTACTCTAATTTAAATGTGTGTTTAATTTGATCAAAATCCATACCATAGAAAAACCATTAACACGACGAAAAGATTTTCCTATGTAAATCCCTATGCGGCCTGGATAAAAAAATGCACTGTATATATACATACATATAGATTATACTGGGTTATTTACGCTTTACGAAACGGAGTATTGTGGACAAAGTACATCACTTTTAAAAAATGTGTATTCTGGAGTATTTATAGGAGTATAATTTCTAAAATTATTTTCATATTAATATTGGGTAAAAACAAACACTTCCATGTTTTTTTTTTAAATAACAAGAGTGGTTGTTATTTACCCAATATTAATATTAAGTGTCATCAATAAGCCATAAGCATTTACTTTATTTTCATATTATTCGGGAAATTCTCAAATACCATAAAATAGCAAAGTTGTATTTTTTAAATTGTATATTATTATATTTTTAGATTCTACGTTCTAAATAACTGTCGTTTTCATTAAGGTTATCAGTACATAAACCTAAAGGTTTTTCAAAATAATTTGAATTTTTGTTAAAATCTAACCTAATTTTCAAATGTCAACCATTTGAAAAGTATTTAGGTTATGTATATGAAATTGTCCCTCGACACCCAAATACGAATAAAAGAGGATAAGATTAAGAAAGAAAGAATATGAAAATTTCAGGGATATTTAGTAATAGATAATATTTCATTTTTCAATTACAAAAGGCTTTCAAGTAAAAAAATCTTAATAAAATTGCTCGTGAGAAAATGCCGGAAATATTTTTTTCGTAATACTTCCGATAGAGGGCACAATGAAAGGTCGAATATATAAATTTGCGATTATCTCAAAAGAAAAAAAATTAATAAAAGCATTGTAAAACTACACTTTTTGAAATTATGAAAAAAAATCATGAAACAAAAATGTTACAGAATTTTTTTGTCTTACTGTTAAAATAAAGGGTGGGGGAAGGTGTCGAGCAAATGTCAAATTACTCTTTTGTTTATTAACAGATCTTAATGATTTTCATGTCATATGAAATAACTTATACTGGATAAAATTATTGACTACAATAAAAAAAAGTAACTTTATCTCTGCTAGTATAATTGATTATTAAATAGATGGCAAGCGCCATATTTTCCCTATTTTTTGTGACATCGTCAACGAATCAGGTCTACAAGGTAGACAACTGAAAATCGTTATTTCGTCCACCAAAATAAGGCGAACTTGTCCTTTTTACGAAAACAGGAAATCTACAATATTTTTTGATACCATACCATAATAATTAGGAGGTAACGTAAGCGCCATCTATTGCGTAATTAAATTAAAATATATTTTGTTAGACCAAAATATATTATAAAAAAATTAACAAGAAATTTCCACTACATATATAAAAAAATGCGAAATTTATAGGTGTATCCAATTAAAAATATTTAACTTATTTAACAAATGTTTACTAACGAAAATTGATTTATACGAGCGAATCATCAAAATGCAATCCTTATCAGCGATTCTTTCCTTTATCAAAACGCTGCCTGATTCGTGGCCGGCCCGAGTGAAACTTCCACGTTTTAAGTGTGCAAACTAGTTCTCCACGCTGAGCGCACAACGTGTCCACTCTTGCCCAGTTACTTGCTCAACGCGATTCGTTGTTTACATTCCAACTTGGCGTTCGACGGAAAAGTGAGAAAATCATGGATTTAGGCACTAAACCGACGTCCGAACCGGGACTATCCAACTATTTCATTTTCTTAGTAGCGTTATCACTAGTTTCCGGCCTCTTGCGTAAGTAATAATTTAGTAAAAAAAGGTTTTGCGTTAACAGTAAGCGGATGAACGTGTTTACCGTTAACCGAGAACATATGTTTCTCGTGGATTGTGTGCACCGGGAAAGCGATTTTGAACTTGAATACATTAATGAACATTTTTAGAAATGGATAAAGTTTTGTTATCTGCAAAAATTAAGTATATGACAATTTTATTTATGCAACTATTCTATTTCTATAAGTAACTGTTCCATATTTATTGAAAAACATTAATTTATTGTTTCTTATTGAATTTATTTATTTAAAATTGCTCATTTAGAAATACTTGATTACTAATATTACTCGATTTTGCCCAACACTAAAAATTATATTTAAAAGAATGTAATTTTTATAAACATTATCAATGATTATCGTTTATATGTCTTCTTCAATAAAAGCAAAAAAAAGAATATAATAATAAAACCAATTATTTTTTTTTCGTTATATTTTAACCGTTAATTTAATAAAATTTTATAACTCTTCAATTAAAAGTTCAACAAATAATTTATGTATTAATTAATTTTATTATTATATTCTTTTTTCCCAACTAATTTAAATAAAATATATTTTAAATTTAAAACATTATTTTATTTTTAAATTCAACTGTATCCAAGGGCAACAAGGGATAGTAGAAGAAGAAATTCAATTGTAAGAAAAGCATACTTGTGTCTAGAAAATAATGGGAACTTATTTGAACGTTTGCAATAATCTTTAAATTCGTTTTCCAATGCCCACTAGATTAAGAAGCTACAAAATTATTAAAATTTATTTTATAAAGATAATTGAAACGTTTCACATTGCAGTTTTAATTGAATTAAAAGAAAACAATAGAAAAGAGTATTCATTCACTTGATCAGTTATATAAATAAATTAAAAAGTGGAAATAATTTATAATTATTTTCAAATAATAATTTTAAAATTTGTATTTAATTAATTTATATTACGTCTCAATGTTGTACACTGGAATTTATTCAATTTCATAGATATAAATATAATTTAAAAGGATTATCAATTTAATTCACTTAAAAGAAAAGAAATTGAAAATAATTAATATATTTATTATTCACTTTCCAATTGATCTTTATAATCGCATTAGCTATGCGAGCTACTTTTTCAATTTTATTTAAAAAAAATGTTTTTCATTAACATGAATTATATCATTCTGTCACGTCCGTAATACCCCGTAATAATTTCACGGAGAAAACAGTACGTTTTTGAACATTTTAAAGCTGTACTGACGAAAGGTAAATCCCGAAACACATGTATACAGATAGCCTTTAGTTTTTGTGTGGAATATTTTTGATTGAAAAATCGTATTGGGTTGCTTTAGTTTTTTTTTATATATATATATTTTAAAATAAATACAAACATTGGATAAAAAATAAAAATATTGCATTTTTTTTGGAAATTTATAAAACAATTTGTAAATATACTTTAAAGAGTGCAACTTTTTCCTAATTTAAACCACCCTGTATATTTTTTATCTTCTAGATCCCCATGCTGGGTATTCTTATCTCAGATACGGTGTATATTATTAAAACGAAACATATTTTATCAAATAAATTTTTGTAAAAGCAAGGTTGTTCCAAATTTGGAATAATTATGCAGAAACATTAAAAAACCTAATTTGTTTTAACAATATTCATAATTAAAAACGGACTATTTTAAACGTGTCACCGACTCATAACGACTGGAGAGTTTGTAGTGGTCACAATCATTCAAAAATAATTATTACTGAATCAAAATTTAAAAACGCTTTTCGCATTAATATATAAAGATATTTAAATTAGTATCCGACACATGAAACGGTATAAGGATTGAAGAAGGAGTAAAATTAGTGTGTGAAATTTATACCTAAATAAAATAAATTTTATTTCTCAATATGGAATTTCAAAATGAAGATGAGATGATGAAGAAAATTGAAGAAATAATGAAAGAAAAATTGGATGATTACAAAAGTAAAAATGAATATAATGAATGGAAAGAATTAGAAGAAAATAAACTGAAAGATTTTGTTAACGATTATTATCATTTCATCGTTTTTGGATTAGTCTTTCTTTTAATAAGTAAGTCAAATATTTTAAAAAATTGTTTCATGGACGAAATTATTAATTTTTTTGCATTTTTAGTATTTGTGAAACACAATTTTATGATAAATTAATAAAAAATGGAAAATAATCATTTAATTATTTTTAAATTCTTTTATTTAATTTATTTAAATAACTGTGACCAAGTGAACGAATAATTTTTAACTGACAATGTAGCGTTAAATTGAAACAGATAATTAAATAGAGAAAATTATTTAAAACAAATAGAAAGTAAATTTGCATTAAATTCAATTTTATAACAAAACAGGTTTTTTTTTTAAATTCGTATTTATTAAACTACAAATTCAAAATTAACAATCTTTGTAGACACGAAAAGAGGAAGTTTTAAAGCTTTTTTAAGTGTCAATTGTGAGTGAGGTGGCCACTGTGGAGCACAACATTTTCTGCGTGCTTGAGAAGCTGTTTACGTCCCGCCTCTATCAACAACTCTATATGATCTGTGGAACCGTAGATTTTTTTTCTTAATAATTATTTGATTTAACTTTTTCTTAATACAAAAAATCAAAGTACTCTCGAAGAGAATAGTTCTTGATCATGTGGTGTTTATATTCTACAATTGTTAAGAAAAAAAAAAAAGACCTTTATTGGCATACCATAATCCATAAATCAATATCCATACTTCTATAAACTATTTACAACAAACCTCCCCCCCGCCCTTATCTCCTCTCTTCTCTTTTCTCTCTCCCTCCCCAACTTCTCCAAAATCCTTACCCCTGCCCCATCCTCTCTCATCCACTAAAATAAAACTTTCTTAAATTGTAAATAAACGATTCATCTACATTTTTATTGTTATATATTTTTCTTTACTACAATGTATAATTTATTTTTTTTCTTTCAGTTTTCTTCGGATACAAACTGTACAGATCCCTAACGGAAAAGGAACGAAAACGCGAGGAGAAAAAGAAGCAGAAGCAACAGAAGAAGAAAAAATGAACTTCTTAAAAATAAAACAAAATTAACTTCATCTCCATTTCTTGAAAACATTCCATTTTTCTAAAACATCGGAACGGGTAAATGAATAATCAAAAATGATGAATTTATTGTTTTGTTTTTACATTAATGCAATTTATTGTACTGTTTTTCATTTTTTCATTTGTAAATATAAAATAAATATATTTAACAACTAGTTAGAAAAAAAAAATTTGTTTATTGTAACTCATTTAAACCTGGCCGCCTGTTCACTGATAATCTGTCTTGTGAAGGGAATGGACGCCTATTGTCTCGTTGATTATAATAACGTGGAATTGTATTTTGTCGTTGGCTTCCTATTCTCTGAGGAGACTCGATTTCCTTACAAAGCTGACTGTCTAAATCCTATAAAATGATTTTATTACACATGTACAAAAACAGATAAATGACATTAGTGGCTACTCTGTAAGGGTAATATTAAATGACAATATATACTTACATCTTCTGAAATGTGTCCATTCTCTTTAAAGAATTCCATAAGTCTTTTAAATTCCTCTTTTATTTCTGCACTGTCATGTTTCTCGATAGCCTCACTGACTTTTTTTAAAACATCTGGGTTAAACGTATGTTTTCTAACAGTGGATTCCTGTGACATGATGCTTTTCAATAAAGGCAAAACATCATCTAAGCGGCCGATTTCTACTAAAGCAGCCACCTTTAGATTTCTTATTGTGGTGTAATTTTGATTTTTAGCAGATGAAACGATCTCCAATGTAGCCTCTGGAAGTTTTTGGCTTAATGTTAACCCCGCATAGAATGTGACCGCTCTTCTCATTGGCTGATGTCCCACTTGTTGTAAATCCGTCCATAATTTCATCGCAAACTTTAAACTCTCAGGTGTATTCTAAATAATATATATATTTATAATAGAAAAATTATTAAGAAAATTTATATATATTTATTGACCCTTTCTGCCCATATTGGTGTAGGGTTTAATTATGCACTCGTAGACAAAAAAATACCGGACACCTCTGTTAGCATAAGAAAAATTTCTTCTTTTATATTAAAAGAAATGAAACATTATCATCTATAAAGTAAGTATTGGAAGTAATAAAAGATAATAGCATTTAATTCAATAAGAAAAATCACAAAACAGTAAGATATACAAAATTGACAAATCTGGGTGTACTGTTTATTCAGCTTTTATCAGTTGGCCTGCTTGTGTTCAAAGAGTATTTGTACTGTTAGTGCTTGGACACTGTCACCTAAACCACCATCTTACCCGAATAGTAATGCGGGATAACCCTACCTGTAGACTATATCTGGAAGATAACTAGAAACTAGAGCATGTACTATGTGTATGACCAGCGGGGCATCAAACTAGACAGCTGGTTCTTGGCTCTACAGAGTTGGACCTGAGTACAATCCACAGGATCCCTCTGAGCAAGATCAAGGATTACCTAGAAACCATGAACCTGAAAACCGAGGTGTAAGGTCTCACGTATGAGTCACAATTTGGTCGCAGTGGACAACAAATGTAGCCAGAACAGTGGCTTTGAATGAAGATGGACGCAGTTTATGATACATCACTGCTGTATTGAATATTCCCAGGAGTATGGTCCAAGACACAATACAGCGACGTCACCTAAATAACAAATACACAAGAAGTCCAGGATCAGGCAAACCTCGCACCACAAACCGGCAAGAAGACCCTCTTATGATATTGGTCGTGTCCAGATTTTTTTGTCCACGAATGTATTAATAACAACACGATATAATTTACCATTTTGTAACATGCAGCAAATGTCAAAACCACAATATTTTTTGGAAATTTCGTCCCTTCAACTTGTCTCTCCTTTATCTTCTCAAACATATCTAAAACTTCCTTGTATTTACCATTTTCATACAACAAATCTAACAACAGCTGGTACGTAATCAATTGATCGAAAAATCCCTCTAATTGTGCAGAGTTAAAGCACTTCAATGCTTCGTCGGGTTTATTTAAATGATGGAACATCCGCATGACGACCGGACCGAAAATGAAATTCCCAAACCTAAGCTGCTTATTTTGTACATTGAATTTGTTCATCATTTTAATGACTAGGTCGATATCATCCTTTTCCGCCAAGTGGATCATGTTCTTGAGGTCTTCAGTAAATATCATATTTTTGGCATCGTCTGAAGTGTAGTCTGTCATTTTCTGCTTGAATTTCTCAGAGATGTTTACGAGTTGAGCACTGGTACGCTGACGCTGTTGCACATATGATTCTAAGCCAAGTGTTTGCGCCGAATATAATGTTCGCACTAAAATAAGGAAAATTACATTTATAGTGTTTTCTGCTTACACAGAATCGGGGAGCACTGAATGAGAGCTGTGACGTATTGCACTAACACAATTCACACTGGCAGCGAAAAGTAATATGTGCGAAATATGAATTGGCAGTCGATTTCAAAATAATAATAATAATAATCTTTATTTAGTAATACAACAACATACAATAATAATAAATATGTATGTTAGGCTTTCTATTGTTTTGTCCGCAATGCAACTCCTGTGAGCAAAACAAACTCGTTTTCTTATACTTTAACAAGTATGTTATTTTTATTATCACAGTCTAAGCAATTTATGTAATAAATATATAAAAATGAGATGTTATTTAATAACATACATGTCAAGCTTAACATTTCCCATACGTCACAGTTTGTACTTGTAATGTTGATGTGAAAATAAGTATTTTATGTTTTGGTAGGTTTTAATTCTCAGGGGGCTTATTTCTGAAATTGACAGTATGTTTCAATTATAACACAACTGACCAATTCACATTTGTGTACAACCAAAACGTAGCAGTCTACTATTAGTCCTACATCTCATTTTTTGATGTTATTGAAAAAACCTATAAAGGGGTATTTTTTATGATGACATGAACGTAAGAGTTGATTTTTTGTGGTTTTTAGGGGTTCTCACTTATTTTTTTCACAATTTAGCTCGAAAGTGGAAAGGTTATGTCACTAATTTTTCGTATTTTAACGACTAGACTTCCAATCCAATTATTTGTTACTAATTTAATAAATGGTTAATAATTTCTGATAGTAAAGATAAACTTAAACAATATTTAGTTTAATTGTACATGTTATTATAATAAGCATGTGATGAAATATTAGGTTATGTTCATTTTACTTACCATTATTTCTGCAGGTAGAGAAGATTATCGGTTGTTGAAGTAAATTCTTAATCAACGACATTTGATTACATTTAATAGTTACATTTAGTACGTTTGACATTGTGTTTCAAATTAATTAAATATATCAATTTAAGATCAGCAGATAACTTAGGTTAGTAATGTAATCTAATCATAGAAAACCTAAATCTAATAATCAAAAAAACCTAATAATTTTAGTACGGTTTTAGGACCACCAGGGGCCGCTTTCATCATAGAAACCATACTTAGATGTGCCACCTGGTAGATATTTATGATTCATTTCATAGAAAATAGCTAGAAAATCCTTTGTTCCTTTAAAGGGCCTTGCGATCAAGATTGGTAGAGTATATATTTATAAAAATACCCCTTTTACAAATTTAATATACGCAAAGAAATTTCATCACATCGAATTTAAGAACATTTCTAAATTTTCATTACAACGAAAATTTTAATAACTATAATATGACTAGAAATTTCATTACATCGAAATTACCAATTTTTATTAAATAATCCTATTAGAATTTTCGTTGTAACGAAAATACCAACATTTAAAGATGTAAAATAAAATACTTATAATTTCCGGTGCAACGAAATTACCAACATTTAAAATTTATAAATGAATCAATTAGAATTATCGTTATGACAAAAACACCAACATAATTAAATTAAAGATAAATTAGTTCGAATTTTAATTATATCGAAAACATCAACATTTATATAGATCGGATTTTAGATAAGTAGATAGCGACTCAAAATGAAAATGTAGGTAACGGTTGTTAGAGAAAGAACTCCAATTAGCTGTGGAAATTTCTTTTAGAATCAACGTAAATCTCTTAGAATATTCGTCATGAATATATTTAAGTTTTCTATGGTTATGACGAAACCATTTAGAAATTTCAATAAATGTGCAACTATTGATTTATATCAATAATGAAAATTATAAATGTATAATGAATTGCATAAAAATTTCATTACATATCATAGATGTAATATCGAAATTGTTTAAAATATACTAAATCTAAGTTCAATATACAAATACTCGATCAGCCTTGTGTTGTGCATAAAAAAATAAAAATTAACGCTTCTATTGTGTAGGTAATAATCATTTTAACAGACTTTTTGCAAGTATTGCCACAGTATTACATTTTTTATAATTTCAACAGTGTAATAATGCTATAAATAGAGTGTTTTATGTTTAATAATCAAAGCATAAAACACTGTAATAGTGTTGCTATCAATTTTACAAGTGCGTGATCCTTTCAACGAACTAATAAAATCTATAAAACATCTGTGTCTATGACCTATAGAATATAGATATTTATATAGATGCCACATCTATTAATTTTTTTATGAGCGTCATCTAGGAGTCTCAAATGCAACTTCGCGATTCCCCCAGACTCGTCATATTTATTGCATGTCAATTTAGTGTCATTGTTGAAAATCGCTATGTTTTTTATTTATTGTGTGATTATGGCACTGTGATTTAAACCGTAGTTAATGATGGAATCGACGTTCAACGATTTTCTGAATGAAATCAACGAGATCTCGCCACCAGCAACAAAGATAACCTGCGGTGAGTTTATCCGAGAAGAAAAGACGCAGTTTTTCCTCGCGGAAAACCAACGTGTTCTCTTAAATTTACTTTTCATCCACTGCATTTTGTATAGCATTAAAATGGTTGCTTATTTATTTGCAAATGAAACAAGACCTTCATTACTGTCTGCTTCATAATATTGAGAGAGTTTGGAGTGGGTAATTAATTACACATTGTGAGCGTTGATTGAAGAATTATTATTAATTCAATCAACGTGAGTTTATGTTAAATTTTAAATATATTTTTTTAATCAATTATTAAAATTTATTTCTGTTTTAAGTGTACATATTTCAAGTACACAATACTCAATATTATTTATAAACTTTGCTGTAACAATGTTTCTTCAATTTGATTCCAATCACTTGGTAAAACATTTGAGTAATATTAGGAATTATTAACTAAGTTACACTTGGTTTGTTTTACATGTAAAACCAAGGGGCAGCTTGTTCAATAATTTCTAATATAATGTTATTTAATAATTTTGTTGAACGTTTGTAGTGATGGCCATTTCAGTTTTTCGGACCTCGTCCAGTATGTTTCAAGTGCAATTCAAAATATTACATTCAAATAATGTTGTTATCGATAACCAGCCCTATTCCATAAAAAATAGTTACAGGATAACGGGATTTTATCCTGCGAGTTAATGTTAAGTAATTTTGAAATTCTGTTTTTCCAAAAACCTTTACCTCACTTTCATATGAATCGGTTGATCGAGTTACGTGAAGATCAAATTAATTCGATGAATAACCTTTCTTCACACTTTTATTCTTACAAATCATTTTCTTTTAAATAGATTGGCAAGAATGTTTCGATGAGGGTACAGGATTTCCTTATTACTGGAACATCCAGACAAATGCAGTGACGTGGGAAATGCCTGCAGAGTACAAGAAGTGGCTAGAAAGTGGCAAAAATCAGAAACAAACGGTCGATGATAAGCCGAAAGTTTCACCCCTCTTTCCAGGCGCCTCTCCAACAGTGGAGCAGGAAAAGGTTAAAATTTACCAAATCCAGGAGGAGACGAAATGCGTTTCTCCGATTCCGGCTGTGAGGCAGGCGAAGGAGAAGAAGAAAAAGACGAAACCACCCAGAATGAAATCGAGTGACTCGGAAGATGAGTATGTGCTTTGTTGGTGATCAATAATTGCAATTCAAATGTATTCAATTCAAAATGTAAATCTATTTTGAACCACAATTTAAAATCGCAATTATTGTTATTTTCACAACGGGTCTAAAGTTTGGCCTAAGCGAGTGCGGTATACAAGGTGTATTTAGTAAATAAGAGAATAAAAATAAGGATTTTGGAGTGGGGGCAAAATCCTTATTGTTATTTTTGGCTAAATCGGGGCTATTTTGTTTAACATGTTCGTTATTTTCATCATTACAGTCTAAGAAATTTTGGTAATAGAATGTGAATTTAATGAATAGCGTAGACGTTAAATGTAACATTTTCGATAGGGAATAACCCCGAATATTTCAAGTACAAGTAATTATTTCATGCATTCCATTTAGTTTTCTAATCTGTTAGAATTTAGTTATAAAGAAAAACTACCTTAACTAATTATTATATATTTGTTGTGTTGAACAGGAAAATTGTTTTGATTTCATCATACGGAGGTGATACAGAAACGGAAGAGGAGGAAGACGAAGAAGTAGAAGAAGAAAAAAAGACAAAGAGTAATCAGTCTAGTCAGTGTGTACGTATCTGCCGTAGCGTTTTTTTTATTTTCTAATATTTAAACTGTTTATCCACTGAGTTGTGTCAAACATTTTTTTTGTTTCACCAAATGCAGTGTTTTTTTCAGGCACACCTCCGGGATGGGGGACTAAGCTCCCCCAGGGATCAGTTAACGCCCCCCGGAGAAAATTTGTTAATACTTATAAAATTTGAATTTAATAATCTCGACAAGGGACAACGAAAAGCCAAGTAATCTGAATTAGCACTGCCGGTGCCAAGAGAATAAATTTTTAAGAGTCGTGTTGACAGCAAAGTGTTAAGAGGAAATACTACATCTTAAAAATTTATTTTTACGTTTTCTAGAAAAGTACTCAATATTATAAAAATTGTTTTTAGAAAAATCAGATCCTCTATTGATTTATTGAAAGGATATGATCGAGATTTTTAAATAATTTATAATAATAAAGATAATTTTGAAAATTTGAGAAATTATAATAATTAGCAACAATGAAAACATGTTTAATATTTTAAATAGATTGTATTAATACAATTTTGCTTAATTTTGGACATTTACCAGATGGCCAATGCGGCGTGCACCGGTAAAATTGAGAAAATGCTACCATAAATAAAAATTTTAATTGTATTGTACCCGTTTATTGTTCTATGTCATTCAAGAAATTAGTAAGCATCCCCTAGACAAATAGTCTGAAAGAAGCACTGCTTAGGTGTTGATAATTTTGAAATAAACATCATATTTCATTAAATTTTACTAAATTTTTATCTGATTAATAAAACACATGTGATGAGAAACTTTACTGATGCATCAATTAAAAAAAATATTGCATGCACATGACACTAATAGTTTTCAATCTGATTCTGCATTAATTTTTAATGGACACCGATGATGAATTTACTGTTAGAGTTCTCCTTTTTAAAATTTAAAAGTCGAGAATTCACAGTATCTGAGGTTTTAAGCTGTGAAAAAAACTCTGACATCCTCGATCGAAAATATTTAAATTCTTCTAGAACTCGCCAAAACCTGCTTTCAATTCAACCACCAACAGCTGCGTCAACAGCGATATAGAAGAAACCGAAAATAAAGAAATTCCACAACCTGCTAAAGAAAAATTCGAAAACGTACTCGACGACCAGAAACCGAGTGTTCCCGTCTCCGGTTTTGCCTTGCTGTCCGGATACGGGGATTCGGACGAGGAGGAATCGTTTCAAGAAAACGGGACGACCGAGCCAACGATCGCACCAATTTCGCACAGCACGCTTTTTCCAGTTACGAAACCGATTGACATCAATCAGTTCATGGAGACGAAGCTCGCGGAGAAACCCGAAGAGGTGGAGGATATTGATAAGAAGGCGTTTCAGAGAAAAAGGAGGATTGGGATTAATTTACCGGCCATGCCGAGGAGGGTGGTGCCGGTGAAGGACGAGGACGGTACCGAGCACAAGGGTTTGGGTTTCCAGAGGGATGCTCCCGAAGGTGTGGGTTTTAAGAGTGGAGGGGTGGCTTTTGTTAAAGCTGACGTTTTGTATCCGAGCGGGACGGAAAAACAAAACGGGGTTGTTAATGACGCTGACAAAACGCAGAGTACGGTCAAGGAGAAGCTTACTTTTTTGAGCGAGGGAAAGGAACCCATTAGCGGTGTACAAATGATGCTAATACAGTTAGAAGTAAGTCAAATTATTACATGGAATAATCGTATCGTTTCCTTTACTATGATTTAAACAAAAACACTGTCTTTGCATACATTTAGTGATTATAATTCAACAATTGCTATTATCAAAATTTAAAAAGAATATCAATTTAATTAATACTATTAACATATTTTCTAAAAATGAGCATAAGTAAGTGGTATTGAAATTATTATTGTTACAAAACATACTTTTATTAATAATAGAAAAGAGTATTTATTCACTTGGTTTTTTTTTTTTTTTGGGGGGGGGGGAGGGGGGGGGGGATTGATGTGAGTTCACAGATATTTAAAATAAATAATTATTGTCCTTTTTTTATGTAAATTTTATGTAATGTAACGTAAGTCAAAAAGTAGCAGTAGCTGAAGGAACCATAATTGATTAATGAATAATATTTATTTAATACTTTTGTATACCCGATACTCGAAAGGGTATAAGGGTTATATGATAATACATATATATATTTAATACTTTTATAATTTTTCATGTTATCACAGACACTGTTTGCTGCACTCAAATATGGCAGCCTTGATTCGAATTACTTGAACAAGTGGATCAAAGACACGGAAAGGGAGCTGGTCAAGTTGGAAGAGGAGGCCGCGCCAAGTGGCTGGTTGTTAGAGTGGGACAGGTATATTATGATCTTCACTTTTATTTTCAAAAATTCCTGCCTTCCTCTTGTGTTCTCTTTCTCTTTTTTTTTAATATCCCACAGGAGTCATTAACCGTGTCCTGTATATGTAAATAAGACATGTATATCATTGCTAAACATTCTCTTTCTAAGATAAAGGAGTACCGATTAATTCAGAAAAAAGGTAAGATTATTTTGTAAATTATTTTAATTCTACTAATAATAAAAATAAGTTATATATATTTTTTGCAATATGTATTTTTTTTATTAAACATTAATAACTGTTTCAAGTAGTGAAGGGCAAAATCAATTATTTCAATAATTACTTAATTGAAAACACAGGGATATAACTGTATTTACTTCACTTTTTATTGCTATGTATATTTCAGGTAACTTAATATAAACTAAACAATGTGTAAAATATAAGTTTCTTTCTTAATCATATCCTCTTTTACCTTTATTGTATTTCGAGGATGTAAAATATATATCTAGATAGATTATGCGTTAAAACCGATAAGTAATTGACTATAAAATAATTATTGTATTGATGATCACTTAATTGGTTCTAATATGGCATGATTTTTTAAAATCAGTAGAAATGTCGTTTTCCCAGTTATGACATTTTTTATTGATAATAGAGGAGTTTACTTCCTTATGCATTATTTGCAATTTAAATTAGATATTTTAAAATCAGGCTGAAAGACCTCAGGTCAATAGTCACTTGGCAAATAATTTTCACATAAGGATATTTCTTATAATATGTTCATTTGTTTATTATTAATTTGCTATATCTGTCAATAAATATGTGTATATATATATAATTTAAAATTCAATTATTTGCTACTTTTATTTTGAAAATTATTAATGATTGTAAAGTGCACATACCCAGTTTAGGGGGAGTGTGGTGACTCTGATGCTTTGGATTGAATATCTCAATCCAAAGCATCAGAGGGGTATCGTCTTTTTTAAGTATTGGGTGCGGCAAAAATCAGTTAACCGAATTACATGTTGATGAATTCAAACAATGACAGAATACGAAAACTTGGTTTATTATTAAAAAAAAGTTAGAAAATTATACAAAAACATATAAACAACTACATTTTATGTTCAAAGTGTGAACCATCTTGATCAATATATTTTTTGCATCACTTATGGTAAAGCAGGTCTTCTTACAGAATTCTGTACTGGCACCAAGAGTTTAAAATTCTTCTGTAGTCCTCTCTTTTAAATGTCATATATCGCATATTGGGATATCTTTATGATTTTTTTTCGACGGCAAGACGACCCGCATAAAATCCAGCAAAAACTGTTATGCCAGGAACAATTAATTCTTCTGTAATGATTACATGAGGGTTCTCAGATGCTCAGTACACGCAATTGTAACGGTTAATTTAAATTGGGCTTCGTCCGACCAGAGAATGGATTTTTAAAAATTTGCGTCGTCTGCGGTCCTATATTTCTAATTCACAAGATGTACAACAGATTTCGTAGATGTTTTGATGAACGCTTGGGCAATGACTTGCATATTTTCTTCCGTGCTTACAGTCTTGGGGTGGCCATCTAAAACTGACCTGGTTTTTGAAATTTTCTTATGTAGCTTATACACTATTTGTCTCGTGGGAACAGCCGCAAACCTTTCAAAAATCGTATTGTAGTCAGCATTGTAACGTAGATAGCCTGACAAAATCATATTGCAGTCAACATTGTAACGTAGGTACCCTGACAAGAACCACACATGTTCTTCTGTTGTATACTTTATATGGAGCTGAACTGCCATCGCGATGTAACTTGGATGAACTCACAAGTATACAAAACTAGTCGCATGAGATTATTTGTGATAGTGTTAACTGACTTTTGCCACATCTGGTATTAAAACTGTTTCAATAAATATTTGTTTATTTTTTAATTATCGTGACATAATTGCTATAGATTCATATTAATTAAACTGATAATACATTTTTTCAATTAAATGCTTGGTGTCATATTTCTTTCAAATACAATTGATAGAAATATCAAAACAGATTTAAATCACTTGCTTTGCGCATATAAAGTATAGCAATATTTTCAAATAATTTTTTAACCTTTTAATTGTAATAACACTTCCACTCTTGAGAAGAATAACAAAAAAATCTTCTGCATATATGCTTATAAAAAACGGTGATCTAAAAAATCCCTTTTTATTTAAACAAACTCCACATTATATAAACGATTACCTAATATTTATAAAAAGCAGAGTATAAAACAATATACCTACGGCTATTAAAATACAGTTTTCGACAACAGGTTAGTTTAATGTTTAAATGCATGCTGTATAAAAACTGAAGTGGTTGGGTACCAATTTAACAAAAAGTTAAACACTCATTAATTAGAAAATTTTTCAATAAATAAGTTTAATTTACTGAAAGAAAATAATGGATTTTTTTATAATGTATCGTTCAAGAAGTCATTGAAAGGCACTTTGCCAGGGCTGCTAGAGGGTTGGAAAGTGCCGGAATGTTGGAGTGGTTCTAAAAGTAAATAAGTATAAATCAATGTATTAAAAAATGAAACCATTTTGTTATAAAATTTGGTATAATTTCAAATAAGGCATTGAATTCGACGCAATTCGGAGCTCATAGACTCCGAGATTTCGAATTTCCCCACTCCAATATTCTGGCCTATATATTTAGTAGGCATTGGTCATGCGAATAACTTTTAAAACTACATTATTATGTGTGGTTATTCTCATTTGTGCTCTTCATCCGGACAAACGAAACACATCAGACTGGGGTGCTTCAAATAATAGAATTTATTTCATTAAAAATTTAAAAAATAGATTCCATTATTTGTCAAAGTTATTACAATTTTATTTCAATAACAATAATTACAAGAAATTATTAAAATTCATTACATTTTAAATGATGTTCACCTCACACAGAGAAGTAGACAGGAATATATAACGATGTTATATGAGACTAAATAAATAAATTAAATGTTAAATTTTTAAGATTGTACAGGCTGCCTTGATTTTGATGGCTTTATCAAGCAAAGACATAAATTTGAAAATTGCAATTATTAATTATATAATTAATGAAATAAATAATAATTGTAGGCAGAAAGACCTACGGTTGAGCCATTTAACAATGGCTTAATTTTTGTGTGAAATACTTGATCAATTTTTCTTATGTTGTTGTAAACTTGTAATAATTGTAAATAAATCCATTATCGGGGCTAAATAAAAATTATTTATAATACGTCAAAGAAATTAATTTTGTTCTGGTATTTGAGAGAAAAGAAAATATATAAATATTATAATAACTAAAGGAATCAGAATCGTTTATTTATTATAATATTTTTGATAAACACCCAACCACTTAATAATTGTAATGAATTTTTAAGAAAAAAACATATTGTATTAAAATAAGTAAATAATAGAATTTCTATATGTTTAGGATGATTTGGATGGATGTGAGGATGCCACTCGAGAATTACGAGAAGAACACCTAAAATAAAACCTACTTATATTATTTATTAGTAAATATATAACGTAATAATGCATTAAATAATAAATTATGTGTAGGGCAGGTACAGTATAATAAAAATTTATACAGTGTTGATGTTTGCAATAAGTAAAAAAAAAAACAATACTCTGCATGCAAAATTAATTCATTTCTTTTTACTCATTACAAACATCTTCTTGGTTAATGATAAAAAAAATAAATAAATAAAGACAAACGACGCGGATGGAATGATGTTTGATTTTATCCGTGTTGATCTTGTGCAAATTTATTTAGTTTCCACGCATCCACTTTGAGGTTTTTTTAAGAAGGGCTTTTCTTTTTCTCCACTGGGATGTTTTAGTGTGCAAAAGCGTTACTACTACAGAAATAAGGGTACGAATCAGTGTCAGTGGGAGTATCCGCAGGCCGATGCAGAAAGTGCCGTGTTGGTCGTTCCTCCTCAGGACGACGACGCCATGGACATTTGCACTACGCCCCCGCCCCAGCAGTCTGATGTTATCGAAGAGGAAGTCGTGAACACTGTTCAAATGCCGACGGTCTCGCCAACACCGATGGGGTGTTTGGAAGAAGCCAATTTGGGTAGTCTTTCCATTTATTATTATCAGAATATTGTGGTTTAGTACTAACAATAATCGCACATCGGATAGATTTCATTGGTTAAAAATTTATTTCAGATTCACCAATCGAGGAATTAGTGGATCAACAACCCTTACCACCTGGAGTGGACTGCTTAGATCATAAAACAGTGAGTATAGAAGCATTTTTTGTTATTTATTGGAAATACATTTGGAAAGCATTTTAATTGTAAAAAATTAAAACTTAAATAATAACTGATATTCATAGTTTGAGGTACTCAAAGTCTATTCTGATAATTTCTTAAAGTCAGGGCTATTCCGTACGTGAAATAACAAATTTAAAATACACATGACAAAATTATAGAATAGATTATTCTTTGCATTAAATATCCTCGAATAAAAAAATTGTTGCATTATACAACAGCAAGTGTTTATTGTGTTATTCAATATCTGGAAGGGTATAGGCCCGAGAAGTAGTTGTTTTATATATATATATATATATATTCAATGACCCTTTTACCCATTTGGTTAGTTGTTCTAATAAGTTAAAAATGTCTCAGTAGCAAACCCGAAGTTGCACACCAGCCGGGTCAGCATCCTTTGCTGATCGTGTGATTAGTGCTCCCTTTCGATCGAAGAAATTAAATATTTCACGCGCACCGTGATTACCGTCTCACTGCAATGACATAATTTCAGTGAGAATCGTTCTATCAATAATACTATTAAGAAATCGGGTATAATCAGACTATGAAATAAGTAAAACAATGTCTATTTATTTATTTACAATACCCTTAACACATTTATTTACACCACACTGTCATTATTTATAACGAGATGTTGAACATTCGGACGTTCATGATAGAGTGACACGCAGCGCCACTAGCGTGCTTGTTTCTCAAACTTTCCGTAACTTTCGATGACGCCGCGTTTACCGTCACGCGTTCTGTCGGACATTCTTTATTCTTTCACTTTCGTTACAATACATAAACAGAAAGTATAAAAGAGAAGCTTAATTACACTAAGCCTATGCTACAATTGAAACACTGGGTTTGGCCATAATTTTGAAAAATAGCATCTGAATATTTTAAATGATGTGCGCACGCCTATGAGCGAGATTTATTGTAGCAGAAAACATGTTTTTATATGAATTAATTGGGAAAAGTACTATGATGAACATCTCATATTTTTTGTTTTGTTTACTGAATGAATTCTGTTTTTAATGTATAAGAGCAGACCTGACATTTTTTTGTTTATGTTAAGGAAACCAAACCGAGTAATTTGAGTTTGGTGCTCAATGATTTTTATTCGGACATCGCGGCACTTGAAAGCACAAACTCCTCTCCAAAACCAGCTAAAGGGAATGATGCAAAAGAACCTGTAACATCCGCTGATACTGAAGAACCAGTCAAAAAGAAGAAAAAGGTAAAATATTTTTATTTATTCATAGTTATTTAAAATAAAATAAATAATTATCTCATTGGCCATACACCTCAATGCGTAGAGCGGCATTTCATTGATTTTCTCATTAGCTGCTGCAATTTTGACTTACGTAACTTACTTAAATACTTGTGTTATGTAAAAGTTGCAATAGCTAAAGAGAAAATAATTAAATACAGAAAAACACTTGTAAAAACTTTTCTCCACAAATATACTACGTTATAGTCATCTTCAATAGAATATAACTAATTATAGTCGAAATATGTATTTAGTAGTAATAAATATTTGTGGAGAAGTTTTTACAAGTGATTTTCTATATCTAATCAAGTCAATCTGCACTCAACTTACAATTATTTATTGTAAGAAAATAGTAGTTTTATTTTTTTAAATTAATTATTTTAAATGAGTTTTAAATATTTTAAATTAAATAAAAATGATTTGAAAATAATTAATGAATTATTTCCACATTATTTTCAAATAATTTTTATTTATTTAGTCTTATATAACATCGTTATATGTTCCTCTCTACTTCTCAGTGTGAGGTGTAATTTTTATTTAATTTATTTAAATAATTGTGATCAAGAGAACGAATACTCTTTTTCTCTTTATATTTAAATATTTTGTTTAATTATTTTTATTTTCTAGATAAAAATGGCCAGTGGAATTTCAATGAAGAAAAAAGGTGTGTCACAGCTGGTAGAAAAGTGGAAGAATGTTCAAAAAGACTTA
This sequence comes from Philonthus spinipes, assembly GCA_963082785.1. Taxonomy (NCBI): domain Eukaryota; kingdom Metazoa; phylum Arthropoda; class Insecta; order Coleoptera; family Staphylinidae; genus Philonthus; species Philonthus spinipes. Next base: position 26,135,081 of record OY720300.1, on the reverse strand, counting down.
GAATAAATAATACTCATTTAATCTTTAGTCTGTTAGCCATATTTGTATATAATTGACTAATTTAATTACACTACATACAATTAATAAACCAATTTTTATATTAAATCATTTTTGTTTTCCCATATTTGGATATGAAATGAAAATATACCATGCATTCTTTAATACTAAATACAGGGTGCGGCAAAACAGACAGTGCAGTTTGGAACGCTCAGTACATCCTGTGTGGTGGGGGTACCTACCTGGGAGGGAACTAATTGTGTCGGGGGAGTTGTGCCATCAGGATTAATCGGTATGATGTAAGATAAAATATACCCTATTTCTTTGCGAAGTTTTTTTTTAATAGCCGTTTGCAACTAAATTACGTAAATAAATGATTATGAACGGGAGATGTTTGGTAGGCGAATGAATTCTCTCACGCGGAATCCAACTGAACTCTGTATTACTAAAATTGATCGTGTTTTGGTTGCACAAAATCTGTTATTTACAAAGGGATTTATATGTGAATTTGACAATCGTGTATGACTGAAATTTCGATTTCCTCTCTCCGACATTCCGTTCTGTATATTTAGAAGGCACTGAATGTATACAAGGTGTTTCAAATTGGAATCTAACCATGGGGAAGTTATTGCAAAATAAAACGCAAAAATATTCTGTTTAAAAAATCGACATTTTCACTTTATTTCAAATTTGTTTTTGATTTCACAAGCGTCTCACTTCACTGCACATACATAACCCAAAGCAACGAGCAATCACAAAATCCTTACCACTAATAAAATAAAAATAGTTTTCTTTATTAAAGCAAAGAAAAAGTATATAAATTAAATAACGATCATTCTAACATTAAATTAATTATTAAAGTGTTTTCTACAATTAAATTATAAACAATGTTCATTCGAATAACAAAAATAAATTTATTGATTGAGTTATGTGAAAACAAGTGTGTTTACAATTCGATTAATGAAAACACCTTTTAACTTTGTATTCATGTGAATTTTTGATATTTATTATTCAAGTAAATAAAATACAAATAGAAGTTGCTTCAATTCGAAATACCAAGGAAGTGCAATCCTATAAAAAAAGATATTGTGTTTCATACGGAGTGATACTAATCTTAGTCAGTGTGGGACTCTATAAAGCTCTCTTTTACTTGCACTTTTTGAGACTAAACTTTTCAGTCCAGAACCTGTATTCCTGAAGCTGATCGTATGTTTTGGTTTCACGAAATCTGTCATACGTGAATTTAACAATCGTGTACGGCTGAAACGTGTGGTCAATTTCGGGAATAAGGGGCCTGGACTCTTATTAAGCTAGTTGTCGACCGCAAACAAAAATAAAATTAAACTATTTGCAATAGTGATGATCCTGAATTTTCATCCGTATGTAATACATAATTTTGGGTCAGGTCATACGCTGTAACGAAATGATCAAGAAAAATATATACTTTAATACAATCGAATAAAAAAGATATTTCTAAACAAAGTATAATTTACTGCATTAAACACTTTAATTAAAAGCACTGGAAACATCGACTTAAAAAGCTATAATCGATTTTTTTTTTTTAACTAAAAAAGAAGTAACTCGACTCCGTATTTTATTATTTATTGTCTTAATAGTGAACAGAATTTCCATCATACTGAAGTTATACACTTGTTTCTTTTTTTTTAATCAATGCGCCCACAAATCATTTTGCGAAACATCGTAAGTTTTATTGACAGGCATGTGATTTACTGTAGATATCAGTCTTTATGTTTAAATATTACAAAACTAATATAATACTACAAACCAACATTTTTTCTACGAAGAAAATTTCAACCAAAAAAAAAAAGGCGGCGCTTCAAATTTTCACAGTTGTAAAAAAATAAACCTGCGCTAGGTAGTTTTTAGGCACGGATTTTTGGCTTCATTTAAATGCACCCTACGAATGCATTTTTTTGATATTGATATTCACATTGATTCACTCTCATAATAAGATTGCTTTACGTTTCAATTGTACGTGTTTTTTTAAACAGGTTCAAAGGTAAAAATCATTAAGTGCCGTATTTGTCTTGCTGATTTAGTACTCTTAGAAATGGGCAAAGTCGATCATTTTTATTAGTGCAAAATTAAGTATATGACAATTTTATAAATGCAACATCTTCTATTACTATCGGTAACCATTCTATATTTATTGATAAAAGTCACTTATTGACTTTCTTTATTTATTTACAATTGCTCATTTAGAAATACTTGATTTTGCCCAAAGCTACTTTTTCTTTTAATGAATTTTAACTTTAAATCAATGGAAGTAAAAGGTGTGAATATTTCAATTTCCGCCCTTTTCTTGTAAAAAGAGGTATCGAAAAGAAAAAAAAAATATTAATTTAGTTTAGGTATAAAGTTCGTTATGTATAAAAATATCACTAGGAAATCTCATAAACTAGAAAGAAAATATATATAGTATGTACAATTATAACTTATATAATACAACCTATAAATTGGGACTAGAACTATTTCCCTGCTATGTACATGTATTGTTTTTGTTGTAATTGTCGACTTGTTTTAATTGAATGGGTGCTAAAATGTAATATAAATACGGTGTTTTAAAATTAAGTCTTATAAACTATAAATGCATTTTTTTACCACAACTAAATCAAAGTGTCTGTAATTACTATTACCAAGTTTTTTTTTTTAAGGCGGGGAAAATAATTTTATGTTATTTAATCAACAGAGAAATTGATGAAATGAATATATACACCATAAAGAAGTGGGGGTAAATTGTGGATAATAAGCTTTATTCGCTTATTCAATTTTAAGTCGTTTACTGAACTCTTCTTGTTGTCTTTCTTTCCACTCTTTTTTCGGTTTCATTCGTTTTAACTGACCATCCCTGTAAATAAAAACATAATTAAGGATTAAACTATAGTTATTTATATGAGATTGCAGAGAGATTACATTTTTCAAACTCGAATGAGTTGCTCAATGAGCAGTCCGTGAAATAAATCAATCTTACAGGTTGCAAAAATTAATTTTATCACCGTTTTGCAGACAGTTTAAAAAAAATTAAGTGATAGAGTTATATGAATAGAGGAATTTTTTTATTAAACAAAAATATGTATAAAATTAGCTGTAATTTAAATAAACCCAAAGTGATTTAATACTCACCATACTAAATCAACAAGGCCTCCCTGTTTCGCGATGACACTCTTTACGCGATTGGCAAAATCAATGGCCGACTCATTTTCGCCCTTGGTCATGGGTGGTAAGTACCAGACTTCGCAGACTATCGCCCAACTGGTCATCATACAATAAAGGTACTGCATCATGGAGTATCGACTGCTGTTCCAAAAGGCGTCTCCGAATCTCGCGTCGTATTTAATGGCGACAGGATAAATTATGCTACCTACTTCGAAACTGCCCTTTTTGAACTGCATTACCGAGGTGTTGTTGATGCAAGTGCCTTCTGGGAAAATTAATATCGGCGGATTGTTCGGATTCGACACATGCTCTTTTAATCTGTAATATTTAATATATTAAGTATATAGTCGAAGATATTTTTCTTAAAAATAGAGAAGTCTTTATGTTGGTTGATGAGAATTTAATTATTTAAATTTATCAAAACTCAACTACTGAATATGGAAACATAGTATATGGAAACATAGTTTCCGAACTAGATATGTTCAATAAAAAAAATAAGTAGGTGAAAGGACAACCATTTTTATAATAATAGATATAATTTTGTCGAACCTCTATCATCTAGTGTTTGGATAACAGGTGATGGCAATTTTGGTTATCCAAACACTAGATGATGGTGGTTCGATAAAATTATATATCGTGTCGTTTAATGTTTTTATAATTATGATAAATTTACTTTGCTTTTAGTAGACTAATAGTAATTTCACACGTCTATCTTGTAGAATCAAATCATCATCAATAATTTTATTATACGACCACTTAAAAATTAAGCAATAAATATTAGTTTAATAAAATAAAATGTTCATTCATATAGCGAAAGATGACGCTTGTGTCGTCTTTCATTTATTATGATTAATAAATATTAGGTTCATATTAACTGATTTTTTTTTATATCTTAGTTGGCATTATTCCTTTTTAGTCCTTTAGTAATTGTTGTCTACCTTAAAGCAACGGCGTGTCTATCCTTCACTTCCGATCGCTCGAACCAAATATGCGGCGAAGCCCTCGCTACCGCCCTCTGTAGAATCCCCAAGAAACCTCCATGCCTTTGCCCAATCTAAAGTCCCACACAAAAAGATTACAAAAAAACAAAATTCAACTCCCATAAGCGACGAGCACAACATACCAACGAATACATATTATCGCACATCAACATGAGCGCATCTATCGGGGATGTGTGGTTCGCGACACAGATTCCACCTTTGGGCCGATTTTCCGGATTGTGATAGGTGATAACGGAAGACAACGCCGCCGACAGGATCCCAAAAGACATTTTACTCACATAAGAAGCTAGCTTCTGTTTGAACACGCCAGACGGCAAATAACCCACTAGAGCAGTACATAAAGTCAACGTCATCACCTGGAACGATGGCAAAAAAGAACAAAGCTAGACAAACACAAAACAAAAACTTTTCAAACATAAAATTTTACAAAAATTCTTTCCTTTTCTGTTGTAATACACAAAAGCGTTGTTTACAATATTCACTGAGACAAAAATAAAATATGGTATTCACATATTAAAGATGTACAATTTAGGGTGGAAATAAACATTAAATAAAACATATTGACATGAACAAATATTTATGTTGGGGTAGTCCAACTATAGTAGTGTCAGAATTATCCTTAATCAATTTAAAAAAAAAATATATATATACGACTCAGATCCCAATTTATATTGTTTTTTTTTTTCACTTCAAAATCCATAAAACATTACATGAATGTAATTATCATCAATGAAGTGCAGTTTATATGTATATTAAAAATATTAAAAGTTTATTTAAAATTTCATGTATAAAATACAAAAGTACGTTTTACTTGAAACATTTTTATCTATGTCTAATAGATGGCGATTTTAATTATCGCTGAAATATATAATATTTCAGTTAACTTAAAGCAGAGGTTTTTAATTTATTTTTTTCATAATCACGATACTTTCTCCAAATATTTAATAAAAAATGAAGGAAATAGCAATTTTCTCTCAAAAACAATTAAACACAACAAAGTTTTCTTGGTGGGATATTTATATCAGCATGAAGTTCTGCAAAAAATCGATCATATGAAAGTTGTTTGAATGGATGTTTGTTTTAAAGTACTTACGTAATGTAAGTCAAGAAGTCGTAGTAGCTAAAGAGAAAATAATTATTCAATTGAGTAAATCAATTATTTTCATTTTTTTTATTTAATTGAAATGACTGTGAACCAAAGTGAATAAATATTCTTTTCTATTATTATAATGAAATTCAAATTTGATCAAATAAATTAATGCGCAAAAAATTAAATTCAATGTTTCTTGAGATACTTAAAATATTACGTTTAGGTCATTTTGAAGAATGATTTAATACATTTAAAACACCCAGTATAGTAAAATTTTACCTGTTTTTTTTTTTAATGAATAAATTTTTGATAAATAGCATCCTGGAATTTTTTAAATGAGAACATTAAAATAAAAAAACAATATAGCACACACAAAAGCAGCGCAACCCTTTTATCTTTCACCTCGTTTATTTATCCTTAACTCACCAAAGAGTAACTATTATCTGTTGACAGAATTATAACATCAATGGTGGACGTGTGGTTGGCCACGCAAACGCTAGCGTTGCGCGGCCTATTGTGCTTGTTGTAAAACGTCACGACGCCCGACAAGGACCTGACCATTATCCTAAACGCGATTTTGTAGGTTTTGTCAATCAGATACCATCTGATAAAACAGTCTGGCATCAGTCCCAAAAACCAAGTCGTTACAACCAAATAGAGGACCTGTTAGTAGATGTTTTTTTTATGATGTGTTATTTGTATGATTCTTGTTATTTATGTTATGAATTCGGGCATATTCATTAAGGCTGTTCAATATGTTGAAAGCGGATTATTTATCGATTGAAACAATTGTACAATAAATAATACATATATTTATTGTATTCAATAACCAATTGCAAATATATTGAGTAAATTCGTTATATTCGTCAACGGAATGGTGAAAATCGTGAAATACGAAAATGGTTTGCTGTTGTTTAGTTAGGTTTTGAAAAAGTTAAGCTTCATCAGGTTATTGTTGTTTCAATTAATATTTATAAAAAATATTGTTACTATTCGATAGTTAATGTTACATTTAGGATATAATAATATAATTTTATATCCTAAATGTGACATTAACTATGGAATAATAACAATTAATATTTTATTACAAATATTAATTGAAACATCAGCAACCTGATGAGACTTTTTCAAAACAGAGAAAGTTTGTTTTATCTAGTCTTCTAAATATAATTCCTATTATTAAACAAAAGGAATTCAACACCCTTCGTATTCATTCAATTAATTTCTTTTTTCAGAACAAGCCCGAAAGTCGCGTGAATGTTAAAATGACCGATATTTAATAAAATTTGACTTACCCCACAGAAGCAGATTATCACCCTCAGCGGAAACAGAAAACAATACCGTATGATGAAGCCGCACATCCAGATGACGGTCAGTTTCCACGATATGAACTCGTATCGTCTGTTAGTCCTAGTCAACAAGTTCCAGTTTTTCAGATCCTCAGCCTCAAAACGCGACGTCACCTGGTCCTCGATTATCGCCTCCATTCCCGCCTTGATGTACTCCAAGCAGTTTGAAAGCTCGAACTGAAACGAGAAAATGACCGGCCGAATTTTAGCCCCGGACCAAATATTAACGATTCTATAAATCATTAATTGCAATGGCGAAAGGAAGTGTATGATCAAATTGCATTTAGCTACGCCAATTATAAATTAATCAAAGACAATTTATCTTATTGTTTTTATTTTCATTCAAAAAAACATTATAAATAATAAATGTAATAGATTTATGGCAGTGTTGGGCGTAATTAATTACGTACGTTTTCCATAATTATAGTTACAATATAATGCATTACGTTTCTCATAATTATAGTTACAGTTTAATGCATTACGTTTCCCGTAATTATTGTTATAACATAATTGTAACTATAATGTAATTAAATTACATTTTTGCCCAACACTGATTTATGGTATGATTATGAATTTAAAAGAGAAGAGCAGTTACCGATGCGAAGTTTCCCGCGGATTTGCGCGGCGCCTCCACCATAATTGAAATACTGTGTAAATTATTTATTTTAAAAATAATAAACTTTATTACCCAACAAACACAAAGCTCAATTAAAAAATAACAAGATGATATAAATAGAGGCCGGCCTATCTGTCGTAGTTTGTAGACGTAACTATTAAATACTTTTCATTGACTTACTCTAGTATCTGTTAATTTGGACTCATCATCAGATAGCTTCGCGTCCTCCACTTTTTCCTTCTCGTCGACCTTTCCTGTGGAAGACGGAGGTTCGGGGACGAGTATTAATTTGTCGTCCCTGCTAATCAAACTGTTTCCGTTCGTCGGCGACAAAACTCCATTCTTCTTTATTCCGTTGACCGGCGGCGGTGACGCTACTTCGGACGTTTTGTCAGGCGGAAGTTCTTCACTGTAGCCTTCGTCTTCGTCCGACTCATCGTTTGGTCGTATCCTCTGTTGGGCCGTTTCGATATTCGCTCTGCCATACTACAAACAAAAAATAAATAAAAAAGATGATGTATCCATCATAGTACCACAAAGAAGAAAAGGCTATTCTGTAAGGAAAATGTTAAGTTTAACGTGTATGTTATTTTTATCATCACTGTTTAATTTGAGTTATGTGAAGAGATTTTAATCACAATTAAAAACACAGTGAAGTAAGGAATAACAAGCGTTTTTAATTGTGACAGCTTAAACAACTTTTGTAATAGAAATGTATTCATAGAATGTGAAATTTATTAATAACGTACACGTTGAACGTAACATTTTCGATAGGGATAATAAACCCCGATTATTTACTCAACGGTAGTATTCTTATTATTAAATTCTTATAAAAAAAAAACGTGCCATCTAATCCAATGTAATAAATGTTGTTTGTACCTTTCCGCATAGTTTACAATAAATAGATATTACTTTTTTTAAATTGTAAAAAAAAACAACTAAAGGGCGATAATAAATATTAAGGTTTTTTTTCGGCCGAAAAACACAAAAATCTTGAATGAAATAAAAATGATTATTAAATAAGTGTGAACAAGTGAATGAATAATCAACAAAATTTTTGTTTTTCTTTTCGTAATCATTGATGTCTATAAAACATGCCCCCGAAACGTTTTTTCGAAATTCCAATTCATTGATCGCAAGGATAATTTTGAAAATTCTGTATATCGGGAGAATCACGTAATGGAAATAAATTATTTAAAGAAAATGGAAACAAAATGGTACTCTGGAAAATGTTTTATTCTATTATTTTTGCGCCTTAAATAATAGAATATATCCTGCATAAAAAAAATGTCCTTACGTTATATTTTTCCACATGGTGGAGGCGCCGGGATTCGTGGCTGGAAATTTATTGCTAACTTCTCATGGGTAAAATTAATTTTAAATATATTTTATATAAAACACCAAACATAAAAAAATAGAAATAATAAAGTATATAGCTTGTATCCATTTTAATGATTAACAAAACACTACGATGCGTGTCTTGTCTTTTAAGTTAGAGTGTGCAATTTATATAAAGCGATTAAATCATCTTTACCTATTCATTATTTCCACAAACCCAACTTCCCCTTTCAAAATAGAAAACATTTTACAACAATAGCCAATGTGGGAAAACACCACACAACTTCCCACAGATATTTTTAGCTCCATTCGTTGCCTATTCGAGCTCTTGCGTTTATCCTCTTTATATATACACTGAATATTCATCATTCTGCCCTACAATTTTCCTAAAACCAATTACTTCTATTTATAGAGCAAATTACAGCACAGTACGTATTCACAATCCAAACAATTAAAAAAAAAAAAACACAAAAAGGAATTATCTTCTAAACCAGCGTACTACTTCATTCCACAATAAATTATTCCGATAGAAAAATTGAAACAATCGATTTCGGAAAACCGCCCCAATGAGAATTATCAATCAATTCGTGAGTATCGCGTATTCGGAAAGGTCAGAGTTGAAAGTTCGCGCTCGAACGAGCAATAAATACTCGCGAGGAGAATATTCCACTCCCTCACCCTTTCCCTCCTTCCCTATGACCTCAGACAATTCCGGGACGTTAACAACGGCGATTACGTAATTAGTATTGATTGTTTGTCAGGCGGGATGTTCCTTTGGGATAACGAGGTAAACTTTGCTGCATATTCGATTTAGTTTCTTGAAGATAAGTGGACTGTTGAAATTATGCATGACATTAATAATTTAAAAAAAATACAAATGAAACACTTGGTTTTGTTCCACTATACTTTTATTAATGATGTGTATTTCCATAGTATTTCTGTTATAAAAAAACACAAGTTAAATTTGTCAATTCTATCGAATCTAACGTAATTTTGTCCCGTGTTAAAAATGTACAAATTCTTGGACTTCGACAATCCCAAGACTGCCTTGTTATGAATTTATGATGATGTCAAAGCTACAATTTATTTATTTAATATTAAATAAATAAAAATTGTAAACCTTGTAAGTCCTCCTTACAATAATTTGAATTACAGTAGTGACATTTTTGTTTTCAATATATGAAATATTTACCCTGAAAATGGGTTTGAAATTTTGCAATCTCTCCTAAATCCTACACGTTGCTTCCTAATACTCATACGTCAATGATCGCTACTCATTGATATAAATATAATAGCACGAGCACAGTCTATGAATGTTCCAACTCACTGCAAAAAAAGGCGACCTTTCAATATGCATTACCTGAAGGCGGCGCCACCGTCGGGTAATAAAACACGGGTGTAAATTGGGGCGGTATATATAAAATTGTCTAGCAGTTTATTTAAATTTTTGCATTATTATTATATTGAATTATCAATGAATGTGCATAATAAAATTAGCCTATCTAAACTATAGAACCTGGGTCGAAAAACTACGTAGTAACACTACGCAACAAATTGACTTTGCCAGCCACGTGACATAAATCAAATATTTCTCGTCTTTTAATATTGTTTTTAGATATGTTGTAGTTATAAACACTAAACATGTTACAATGAAATTAACCGTGGAAAATTTCTGGTAATGATCAATGAAATTCGATCAATCCCTTTTCCCAACTGCAAAAATTACACTGTGAGTTTTTGTTTCATTTTATTTAATTTCTCATTGACTAAAAGTATTGGGAAAAATTGTTTGTTGCACAGCAACAGTTAATACTGTTTCCTTGTTTAATTGTTGTTCCTTGTTTAATTTCATTATAATTTAGATAACTGAAAATGTGTGAATCATCTATGTTTTATTTAATCTAAAAATACTTCCCTATGCACTTAATTATACATAATAAACTTTATTTTAAAGCAAAAAAAGTTATTCTTTTTCGGGAGTCTCTATTGCTATTATATATTTTTTAGTGGATCTAATTTATTTCAATTAAAAAATGTTTTTTCAAACATACATCAACTATTTATAATGCAATTCCCCTTCTGAACTTTATTAGTACGTGAATATCAGAGTTAATTACATCTACCGCATTAATTAGTTTGAAACAAAATACGCTTTCGCCTGTGCGGTGAATAAATTTTAGTTTGTATTCATTGACTCGAAAGGGTAATGAATGAAAACGCTAGCTGCTAATTGCTGCATTCAGAATGGCGAGTTTATCAAGTGCCAGGGGTTTCAGTTCACACATGGAAAGTGAGAGAAAGGGCAGCGAATTAATTTAAATGGAATTTTGCCTCGTTACCATTGATTTATTCTATTAACACCACCAACAACAATAATGGATATTTTTTTACAAAAAAAAACAAATTATGAAAATTAAAAATATATATAGTTGTAAATTATAACGTTATATTCGGGTATATTCACTATTTGTTTTGAGTTATGTAAAGTAATAATCACTATTAAAACACTATTTTATTTGCTTTCTTCACTAATTATTATTTATTTATTTAGTCTTATATAACATCGTTATATGTTCCTCTCTACTTCTCAGTTTGAGGTGATTCTTCAATAATTAATTAGTGAATTAGTGAAGAAAGGAAATAAAATAATGTTTTATTATAATCGGGGCTAAATGCAATGTTAAGTTTTATAGTTTACGTTATTTTTTATTATCACAGTCTAAACAGCTTATTTAATGAATCTATGATACATGGAATGTGAAAATAATTAATAACGTACACGTTAAACTTAACATTTCCTGTACGGGATAGTCCCGAATATTGCGATACACGAAGTTTTAGCGTTATTTTTAATAAACACAACTTACTTTCACCGCGATTAATTCGAATGTACGGTCGCACTGCTTTCTTTACTTTCACTTTAAATATTAGAAACACGTTGATTGTTTGCTCTTTTAAGTGTAATAGTGTATTCAATGTAGGGTATTGCATTGAAAACAATTTAGCGATAAATGCTAACAAATCAAGGTAAAATTCATTGGAATCCACAATTCTATACATATCATATCTCAGGTTACAAATATTGCAAAAGTAATTAAGTCTTTATTAAATACAGTTTTCGAGAGACAAAAAAATCTTAAAAAAAATGATTAAAATAGCTATAAAAAACGGATACGTTTAAAAATTGCAATCGTTGCCGATTTGGAGTAATTGTACTTTTAAAGTGACAGTGACAATGTGCCCAATCAGGAAACAGTATTAACCTCATTAATGCGCCCCATTATCAATGTAAATTACCTTACGGAATACACATACGTGATTTACGACGCCATAGATTGATCGTTTCAACCTTAAACAATTGACTTAACGAACACGCTTGTTCAATCATTCCCAATCATGATATGCGCGTGCATCACAAAATAAACACGCTTATATTCATCAATTTATTTATTTAATATTTGTGATCTATTTAAACGACGTTACAGGTGCTTGCGTGAGATTTTAAATATTGCGTCATTTTTTTTAAGTTATTAAGAACTGACAGGAGTTACTTCAGACAATTTTATTATTCGCATGATTTAATAATAATCGAAACCTACACCCACATGGGTAGAAAGGGTCATTGAATATATATATAATAATAATAATCTATATTTGTATCCGTAAAAACTGTATTAAAATTTAAATAAATCCTTTGTATAAAAAGATTCATCTAGAAGTAATAAATTAAAAAAAATATTTAAAAAGCCCGCCATTGGTTATTTGAATGTTTGTACATGAACCTAATCTCTTAAAATTTAATTCAAGTGGGGAGATGATGATGTTTCGCAAGGGAGGCGGATTGTTTGGACTTTGAGTTATCTAATAGAGTACATGTTTGTCAATAACTTACAGTGTAAGTAATTTTCGCAGTTGAAATGATCGAAATTTAGTAATCATTGCCAGTAATTTCTTTGTATAAAAAGATTCATCTAGAAGTAATAAATTAAAAAAAAATATTAAAAAAGCCCGCCATTGGTTATTTGAATGTTTGTACATGAACCTAATCTCAAAAGCGATATAAAAATTTCAAGCTTAGGTAATTATTGTTCAGCATTGTCTGGAATTTCGCGCGTTTCCTGCTGTGGCTTTAAAAATTGGTAAGAAAATATTTCAGAAGAAGGGCAGAAAGACCTAGGGTCGATAGCCCATGACAGACTACTAACACAATTGTACACATTGTTATAATAATTTTTGTAAAATATTGTTGTATGAATAAAGATGTTTGTATATATTTCAGAAGAAAATATGGAGTTCGTAATAAAATTGAAAAACAGAAAAATCCGAGAAGAAATAACATACAATTTAGATAATAATAAAAAAAATCATGTAACAAACACTATTTATGATTTGTTTAAGAAAAACACAGTAAACCATTGCAAGATAATTTAGTAAAATCTTTATAATTCAAGAAAATATGAGGAAAACCCTAAAATTTTGTATTCCACGAAACGTAACAATTCCTTCAAAGTATAAACACCCTCCTCTTATAAATCACCAATTTATCACTGCGAACAATTAAGACAGTTCAGCCAGAAGTACATGTATTTTTTACTGCGCTTCAGCGTAAATTCAAGACAGAGCTATCGGCCAAAGGTCATAAATATATTGTATATAATTGTTATTTTAAATGGAATTTTCTGAATAATGGGGTTTGTATACATAGGAGGGTCATGTAAAAATTTTATTACACGTATCTGCTCCATTTACAAAACCACTACTTGACCCAGTGGTTTTGTAAATGGAATAGATTTAAATTTTCTTCAAAATCTAAAACTGTCATTTGTCACAATTTATTATATAAATTATTTAAAAAAAATGGTGATGTGTCTATCATGGTACTTTCCCCGGTGAATACGGTCAAATAAGTTTCTGATTGAAAATTTAATAGGAAAGCAAAATGATTAATAGAAAAAATTGATTGTTGTCTTTCAAAATTAAAACCGAGTATTTAGAAGAATATTATAATTAAGTGTTTTATTTCTTACCTTACTATGTGTTGAAATTATTTATCCACACTCTTCTTTATTTTTTAAAACTTTGCAAATGTGCTGAATACGACGGCACTTTGACGTTTTATTTGTCATTAAAATAATAATTTCAATAATTAAAATCTCTAAGGGAATTTATCAGGTAAACGCTTATAAAATGAAAACCGGAGGTCCTACAATAAAAGTTTTATAACAGAAATTATTTATTTTCCAAGATCTAAAACTTTTATTTGAAACATTTTTCTATCCGAATTAAAAAATGAAAAATTGCTAAGAGTAAAGTTGCACTTAATGAGTTTTGATTCTAACCAAAAGCTTTTCAGATCATTCCACTGTTATATAAAGCTTAGATATAAAGTTTGGGCTTAATCCATTTAGCCATTTATGCGCTATCGCGGAAACACACAGACACACACACAGACATTTTTCAGAACTCGATGAAATGGACTCAGAGGACCTCAAAACGTGCATATTTGTTGAACTTGGCGGTTCGAAAATTTTCACGATCATAATACTTTCCCTTGGACAGGGGTCCGGGGAAAGTAAAAAAATGATGAAGAAAATATTACTTCCAAATTCAAAGTAGAACCAGCGCGGAATATTTTAGTGGTTAGTTGATTTTTAATAAAATTAAAAAAAAAAACGCTAAAAGTATAATTAATGAGTTTTCATTCTGACCATTTTTTTTTTCAGATCTCACTACAGAAATACGTTTTTAATTCAATCCTTTTAGCTGTATTTACTCTATCGCGGAAACACACCACACATAAACAGTACATTCACGTATTGATTAAATCCAAATCACTCGTTTTTTTTATTATCAAGCAATTTTTAAACCATTTGTTCGGCTTGCAGTTTAAAATCACAAAAAAAATCTATTTTCCATTTTTCAACAATCAATGGAGTGGATTCAGGGAACTCAAAACGTGTAAATCCGTTAAAATTAGCGATTAGATTTTTTTATGATCATAGGGCAGGGGAATTCTGAGTGTATTCCTTAATACAAAAAACATGAGACTGCCGAAAATTCACAATTACCATAATTAAAGAGTCCCAAATGAACGCAAGTGATGAAACATTTGCGAATTTAACCTAAAAATTATATTAACAATGATAATTTCACTTGATGTATAGAAGCACGATAATTGTGCAAAGTTCAAAAATTCAATCCATCGGCCAAACATCAAGTACCCATTCTAAAAACACTCATCAGGCGCGATAACAATCGATGTTTCTCTTGCATAACAGCGGTTCGATAAATATGAAATTCGGGTAATGGAATAAATTGAATTTGTACTGCCCCCGTCGTCGGGGGGACACGGAGTGAAAACGGTTGTTGTTATGTAAGCAGGCGAGTGGGATAATGGAAACTCGAGCCTGGAATCCTTTCAATGCAAACAATCATTTTCTTTCCGGGGTGGAGCTGCGCTGGTCTTGTGGGTTTTCTGTAAACAGCGACCAGATAATAAATGTGCGATCGTTTGTTCGATCGATGTGCGAGATATTTGTATTTAATTAAAATTTAATTCAAGTGGGGAGATGATGATGTTTCGCAAGGGAGGCGGATTGTTTGGACTTTGAGTTATCTAATAGAGTACATGTTTGTCAATAACTTACAATGTAAGTAATTTTCGCAGTTGAAATGATCGAAATTAAGTAATCATTGCCAGTAATTTCTACTTGTTTAATGTAATTCTATAGTAATTTAAATATATCTTATTTGAAACCCAAAATTGCATATTAGTACTATATAGATATTGATTACTAATATGCAGTCTCTATATATCTGTAGTATTGATTTTTGTTTTAAATTAAATTTAGCTGCTGTGTTCGATGTTAGATATTCCATAATATTAATGAAAAAATATCCTGTATGACACTTCCATTAAAGAAAGCCTTCAAATACTATCTCTAAACGGCGCGAATGACCTTTGCCGTCGAAGCGCCCTATAAACCTCAAATCTATCTAAAATTTACCACCAACCCCTCCATTCCCGATATCATTAAGTATCTTAATGTGACAACAGCTCTTGTAGTAGCTGAGATCATTAGAAATAAACAATTTTGAGGAGGTTAATTAAGAATGAGTAAATATACGTGGCTATTCTCTAAGGAAAGCGTTAAGTTTAACGTGTACGTTATTTTTATCATCACAAATGATCTGTCTTTGATTGGTTGCAAAAAAATTAAATTTAACAATATGTGAAATCCAAACGATCACGGACTGACTTAAGAAAACAGTCTTCAACAAGAATACAGAATGAACGATCAAACAGGATGTATAAATTTTGAGATATTTACTGTCACCTATTTTATCAAATCGGTCTAAATATTTCGCAAATTATAAAATATATTTTCAAGAAAATCGCGTTTATAGTTGAAATGAATCAGACGCGATTATTGAATGCATAATCTTCCGATTTATTATTTTTAAACATTGCAGGCCTTCTTTAAGATCAAATTGATCACTTATTATTATTCATTTCATGATCAAAACAATCATGCAATCGAGATAATTTCATTAAATTAATCGAGATAAATTATGGCAAACATTTTTTATTTAAATTCTTATCGCGAAGTTATCATATTTATTGTTACAATTTCGCAACTGTATGGGCGGAGTTATTTGCCACGCGAGTTTTGGAAATCTTATCGTTCTGTAGAATATTTTCGTTTATACTTACAAATAATTTGAGTGAGGGCATCAGCTACAGTATTTTATCGAACAAGATATTAAAGTGATTTTATTTTCAAATTTATTCCTTATATAATTCTAATTTAATATCTCCTTATATGGCTGAAAGAGCGATAGTCGATAGCCATTTAGGAAGAATATTATATAAAATGTATTGTATTACACCTAATGTAAATTTTACAATAAAAATGATTGTATTTATGTCCTTATAATTATCTATAGCTATCATCTACAATAATTGTAATTATTTATGTTATATTGTTTTGTATTATCTATTGTCTGAATAAACACATATGTATATATCTCCTTATAAATTATTTTTTTATATAAAAAGGTAAAATGGTAACGCACTCGGCTAGATATCTGGGGACGTGGGTTTAAATCCCATCAGAGATGTTACTTTTCCACTTATATTTAATTAATTTAGATTATATCTCAATGTTGTAAATTGAAATTTCTTCAATTCATAGATATAAATATAATTTATAAGGAATTTCAATTTAATTAAAAATTAATCAAATGAATTTAGTAAAAAAAAGATAAAAGAAACATGTAAATATTCAGTATTCTTTATCAAGTTAGCAACAAAATATATTCACAATCTGATTTTAATCTCATAAAATCCGATTATGACGTGAATAACAAATATAAGAAAGTTGGTGGTTTAGATGAAACGAAATATTTTATTGAGAAAATGAGTACGCAATCAATTAGAAAATAAAAAAAGTGTCTATGAGGGTTGGGATGACCATAGAGATTAGAATTTAAAACACCTTATACAGGGTGATCCATTTTAATTCATCCAGTGGAATATCTCGACAAATATGCATCGTACAATGTCTAATGGTTTCGAGGTGGACGTTCGATGCTGTAAAAAAATGTTCACTGCCGCCCCCTCGGATTTATAAGAACATTTTTTTACAGCATCGTATCGTATGTCCCCCTCGAAACCATTAAACTTTTTTCCGAAAAATTGTTTTGTACTATATTTATTTGTCGACATTTTCCATTAGATGAATAAAAATGTGTCACCCTGTATATTAAACATGAATAATTTATACACACTTAATGGTAAATCCTAGACAGCGACAATTTCTCAAATTATCGCTCTAAATTATGCCAGCGCTGCGGAAAAGACGTGTTCTCATATAAAGTGTAGACGATTTTTTTTATTACGACGCTACGAGAATAATTAAGGGAGACGCCGCTGAAAACACCCTACAGGTGGTGAACAAAAGCAAACTTTCTTGTTCCATTAATCTCAATTTCCACGAGACTTATTTTCAGAAATAGAAAGATAGGGGCTATTTATAGAAAGCTTCCGATGAAATTTATTTCCAACTTCTCGAGGATTATATGCAAAACAAAAAGGATTCACGCAAAAGCCCTGGAATTTTAAAATTTAAACAGTTTCAGCTGAGAAGTGCTTATAAAAAAAAAATAAAAGACGTTATACATTAAGTATTTAATTTTTTGTACTGTCACTGAGCCATCCTTTCCGAATAAACTTTGTTATCAGGTTAATCTGTGGTCGATCCTTATAAATGAATTATTAAAAAAAATAGTATATTATACGACGAGCATTTGATGATAGCCATTATATGATAAGAATACGATCATCTTAGTGGCAAGTTGCAAACACTATTTTTTACCCCTGTGAAGTTGGCCTCCCAACTTTCAAATTTTATAAAAATTATTGGAGTTCTGTTGCCCCCCCCCCCCACATAGTTCTAGAGTTCCTTATACATATAAAAAATAGTTCCGCCCTTTTAACCACTCCAAAATTAAACTGAATTAGAGGGGGGGGGGGCAACTTCACACTCATGTTATTTTAGAATGCTATAACTACTTTATTATTGACTTTAGAGCAAAAATGTATTAGAATAATTGATAGAATTCTGTGGGGGCAAACAGAACTCTAATCACATTTACAAAAATTAAATAAAAATTGGCGTTATATTATAATTATTCAATTATTTCTGGTGGTGTTAAGTTTTCGATATCACTATCATCCCCATATATTTTTTTTACTGCTCTTATTAGAATATTTCACAGTTGAGCTTGTTTATCAATGGTAATCTTGTTCTGTCGAATTTTATACTTACGTCATAGCAACTTTGATATTAATGTGAGGTCGCTTCGCGATTCTATTGGTTAAAAAAATGAATCATAATGAAAATCCGTATTATATTATAATTAATTACATTATAATACATTTACTGAAATTATAATCAACAGATTAAAATGCGAATGTAGAAAAATATATATTTAATATTTATTACAAGAATACTCTTCCAAAAATATTTTTTTTATTAAATAAATATTAGTGGGCAGAAAGACCTTTGGTCGATAGCCCAGACAGACTAACACTTACATGTATTGTTATTATTTATATTGTTATATTGTTAAAATTATCTATATAGTCTGAATAAATATATATATATATATATATATATTATTTGAAAATAATTAATAAATTATTTCCATATCTACCCTTTATTTTTATATTTTTTTATTTAAATAATCGACTATAAAAATAATTCCATAAATCCTGTTATAATTCCATATTTCCTTTTTATTTCAATAATCGACTATGAAAATAATTCCATATATCCTGGATTGATGTTCCACGATTGATTTCCAGTCATTCATCATCCCGCTCTAAATTCATTCTATTATTTCGAGCGCTTTCGATATACAATACAAACCCATTCCACCGCGATGGAAACACAGAATTAATTGCAGGATATAAATTAAGGCTACACGATTAGTTCAATTGGATGGTTTGTAATATTACAAATGCGCATCTAGAATAACCAATATTACTTAAATAATTATACTGGGGAAACATTTACCGACTCTTCGTTTATTTATAAACACAAAAATCGATAAATATGAATCCTGGAATTTTATTTCAGCTGGTTGTCGAGACGGTTTAATTAATTATTATAGTATTCGGCAAATATGTTTATAAGAAAACATAATTTCCTTTGAATGAAAATTATATGATTAAATCATAATAAATGAAAGCTAACGCAAGCGCCATCTTTTGCCTATTTTCAAGTGGCATTGTAAACAAGTTAGGCTAAAAAACTCGTTGTTTCGTCCATTAAAAGAATTGTTTATGATGAAGAAACGTAATTCAATGTTCAACCACTATTCATCAATGCCCACTTTGTGCGTGTCAAGTGCAATGTGGGCATTCGCTCTGGAAATTTTAGAAAATACGATTTTTTTTATATAATTTGAATGGTACATGAGCGCTCAGGATATACCTTTGTATTAATATATCTAGCAATTGAAATAGTATTCCAATCGATTATTTTTTTAGCCACATATACTACGCATATGTAGCTTTCAGATTAGCTAAACAAATAAAAAAATCTCAACTACCATAAAGACGGGAAAAAAAGAAGGAAACTAGGCGAAAGATCTATGATCGATAGCCCTTATTTGGGAATATATAATGAACATATTTATTTATCAAATTATATGCAATATATTATTTTCTCAGATAATAAAAATTTAGTAGTACTAAAAATTAAAATTTTCAAAAGTTCCCACGGCGAATTAAGAGTGAGCACGGTATTTTATATTAATAAATACTTTCTTTCTTTTTTAATCTTATCCTCTTTTACCCGTATTGGGTTTCGAGTTAATAAATACTTACTTTTTCTTATTTTAATCCAGATTAGATTAATTAATTGAAAGCCGCCAGTTATCAAAGAATTAAATACTTAATTATTATTTATTAATTATATATATATATATATATATTCAATGACCCTTTCTACTCATATGGGTGTAGGGTTTATTTTTTAAGTACTTTATTAACAATTTAAATTTGATGAATTTATTTAATAAAATGTCCACACGAAATTAGGTAATATATGGAGGCTGCGTTATTTCCCAATTATTATTTTTCAACAATGACTGAAAACTCTGATTTGTGCGTACTGCGAGCAGTTGCATATTGTGTAATTTATTGTGAATAAAACGTAATGACGTCGGGAGACATATCGATGTTTATTCGGAGGAATATCTATTTGTGTCCAGCCTAAAAATATTGTAACTAAGACTATTTTCGACGGGTTTATTTTTACGCCTCGTTATTAACGCGATTTTTACTTTTCCCGCGTTAAATACATGGGGATAGTATTGTGATCCTGTAAAAAATGCTAATAAGAAGTGATGCACATAATTTGTGTTCCATTAAAAAAATCCTTTCTGAAAAATGTGTGTACGTATGGCTGTGTGTTTGACATTTTAAAAGCGAAAACGACTTTAGGTATTAACATAAATAAAACAAAGATAAAGTTTGTTAATAATCTCCTAGGATCTGATAAGCTTTTGCTTGTAATTCGAAAACCAGCAGCTTTTTTTGCAGTGAAAATTGATTTTGTCTGTCTTTTATCGAAAAAAATGTATCCACACTAGTTACACCAAAGAAAACTTTTTTTTATATACTTTGTGTTGGGGTATTTAATGGAAACAACCCCATGATGTTTCCATTAAATACACCATTTGACTTAATATATAAAATGTGCTAAAAATCGCAAATTATTTTTAACTATCTCACATTCTTTCTTTCTAACATATTCAAGAGTGTTTTAGATTTTTTCCGAAGAATGTTTTTTTTGTCAAAATTTGAATATTTAAAAAAAAATGGATTTTCCTGAAAAAACAAAAAGTTTCAAGCGGAATTGATGCTCCCATTCATTGCGAATATTTTAGTTAATTGGTCGATAGCCAATTAACAGATATATAATATACATTTGATTTTGTATATATATTTTTTTAATATTTTTTGCTATATATATCTGTTAATAAAGATTATTATTATTTTTATTAAATTTACTTAAAATTATAACTAAAATATTCGCAATGAATGAATTCCGTAAATTTGAATAACGAAGCAAATAATTTTTGCACAGGCAGCTTGTAAAATTGATGTTTGAAAAATGAGCCAAAAAATTGTCCAAATTTGGGAATTTTTATAGTTAAACACGAAAGCGTTATTTTAGTAATAGTCGAAGGCAAATGTGGATTAATCCTTCCTGAATGCCATGCTTCAAGTTCCAATATTCTGTATTATCCATAAGCAAAGTTATCTTAGTTTAATCAGCACTGGGTCTGAAAGGCTCAATAGATGCGGTTTGTTTAAACTGTTCTCATAAGACCCCATATAAATTATACTCATCATTTATAATTGGCCTAAATAACCGGAAATGATTTTTTAGGAGGATGGTTGGTTAATAACTACTCTGCGTTCTTTCAATATTCAAAAGTGGATTAGAATTTTTTTTACGAAAAAAAAAAACACTTCAAGTAACAATTCATCGTACAAAATAGTACTGATAATGATTAAAAATTGTTTGTTTTAAGTGGAACACTGCAAAATTTTGATAATTTTTTATGTAGAATTTATCTGCATAAGCATTCTCTACACCCATTTTTTGTTCATAATATTAAGGGCAGGATTTAGCCCCTAATAAATACATACTACATCTAGGTTCTACTACCAAACAAGTTGCATATGTTAAATTGTCAATTGTAAAAATTAATGCGAGGAGCGAAGACCAAGTCCAAGATAAAATAATATATATAAATTATTTTAGAAACTATATTAAGGCCAGGATCCTGATGAAGCGCTACCGTTTTACTTTAAAAAAATAAATTATTTTTATGTTATAAAAATACTTTACAATTATGAAGGCATCTTTGTATGAATTACATTTTTTGCTAAATAGTGGTTTTATGAATCTTGACATAATAAGAGGGTATTATTGTATAAATATTAATCTTGATTTAAAACTCGTTGCATGATAAGGTGTGCAAAGTCCAATTCATTGTTCAAATGTTTTAAACTAAACACACACGCATATATTTATATAAGTATAATAATTAATGTATTAAAAGAATGTGTAATAAATAACTACTTACGTTTTTATTGAGACAATTTCAAAAATAATACATTCGCATTATTAATAAAAAATTAAAAACAAAATTTCACACATTTTTTGTATTCTGCGTATTCGTAAAGGACCCCATTACTTATCGAAAACGTTATAATTTTTTTTTGTTTTAAAAAAATTAATTACAAATTACAGGACCTTAATTGGTGGGTTATGTATTACAAATTACATTTAATTTTATAACCCCGACACCAATTGGTAAAAGGGGATATCTATATATATATATATATATATTTAATTTTATTGCTTCATGATTATGCTGACAATTTTTAATGATCCAGAAATTTTATAATTACTGCGATTTTAATAAAATTTCAAAATAAACAAAAAAAGTTATCAAGGTAAATTGTTGCCGACAGCAAAGGCTGTGTAATTTTACGATTTCGAAACATGTGCGTTGAAACGGCACGATCGGAAAGATAAAATTCAAATATTTACAGCGTAGTAGAAATGTAAACAATAACATCGCTTGTAAAGTGTTTTTCTGTTTAGATCAATAATCATACACGTGAACATAACTCATTGCAGTCCGATACTAATCCAAACAGTTTGTAACTTTTACTTTTCTTTTCGCTACTGTAATTATTTTGTTCTGAGATATTTGCAAAATATTTTAAGGAGGAATCTATTTCTAACTTGTCACAATAATATAACGCATTATTGTATATTTACTAGTGTTGAGTAAAATCGAATGAATTTAGTAATCGAGTATTTCTGAATAACCAATTTTAAGTAGCTAAAGTTATTAAATAACAATAAAATTGAGTTTATTAATCAATAGGTAAAACTTTCCAATATTAATATTATAAATAACATTAAGAAAATTGTCATAAACTTCATTTTGCAATGATAAAAAAGATCGAAAAGATCGACTTTGCCCATCTCTAATATTTACTGTTATTTATTTTATTTTCCATGGCTAATCATTTAATTAATTATTAAAATGTCTTAGATACAGTATAAAATGTGAAATATTTCGAAATACTAAAAAATGTTCCCATTTTTATTATAAATTAATAAAAAATGGAAGTCGGAGAAAGGCTACTGGCCGATGGCCATTTATCAAAATAAAAAATTACTACTCATTTTATTATTTTAAACTATTGCACAAATGTATGATAATAAAGATATTTACTACTACTACTGGAAGTCACACATTTAACATTATTTTTTAAGCACCCTGTATAATAATATTTCACATTTAAAATTATCATTAAATAAAAAAAAAACAATATATTTTCTGAAAAAAAAAAAAACAGTTGCAGAGATTTACAAAAAAATATATATACGTTTTTATATTTGAGATGGAGGAATATTTTGTATGCATACTAAAAACGCTATATTTTTAGTATGCATACAAAAATTTAACGTAAACGTAATGTTTTTTTTTATAAACCTTTACAACTGTCATTTTTATCAGAAAATAATTCATACAATATGAACTACCAATGTCTAAATATTAAAACCATTAATTATATATTTTTTATTTAATAATAATATTAAATGTGAAATATTATTATATAGGGTGCCTGAAAAATAATGATGAAAGTGCGACTTTTCAATTTCTAAAAATTTGATAGTTGCAGAAGTTTGCAAAAAAAAACATTACGTTTTTATGTTTGAGATGAAGGAATATTTTTTATGTATACTAAAAATAGAACGTTTTTTACAACAAAAAAAACATTGCATTTTTATAAATTAAATAAAAATTATTTGAAAATAATTAATAAATTATTTCCACTTTTACTCTTTTCTATTTATTGCATTTTTATGTTTGAGATGGAAGAATATTTTCTATGCATATTAAAAACGCTATATTTTTAGTATGCATAAAAAAATATTCCTCCAACTCAAACATAAAAACGTAATGTTTTTTTTGCAAACTTTTGCAACTGTCAAATTTTTCAGAAAATATTTTTTTTGCAGTAACGACCCATTAAAATGAGGGATAAAATCAATATTTTATTGTTGTTTAGATTTAGCTAAAAAAATCATATATATGATTGACAAGTTAAACTGTCAACATACATAAACGGAGATCAATAAATATGATAATCCAAGTCCATCCACGGGGATGCCTTTCAATACAGAAGTATTAATAATGTTCTATTGTAAAAATAATTTAAAGATGAATCAAACATCTGTTCCATTTAAAATAAAGTTGATATTAATTCCGGGAAATGAGACATGCAAATTAAATAAAAAAAGATTTGAAAATTATTAATAAATTATTTCCGCATTTAGCTCTGTGACATTTTGACTTACGTAAGTACTTTAAACAAATGCACATTAAAACAACTACTTCTCGGACAAATACCCCGCCAGACATTGAATTACATAATGTATGAGAAATTTAATTTATTTTACGCAAATCTCCTTTCAACGAAATAATAAGCATTTACATAAATCATCACAAATAACAAATAAGTCAATTTTATTCCATAATATGTAATAATATTTTTACATTACGCTTCTTGAGTAGGCGAATAATTTATATTCTGAATTTCTAACGACAAGCGAGACATCGAAGACAGGAGTTTCGATGACTCACCCTGTATAATGGTAATATAATGGCGTTCAACGATGACAATATTATAAACCGTTGCAGCGGTTGAGATCCTTGAAATTTTATGCGATTAAAAAATAACGCAAAATCTTAGGTTAGGATCGTCGACCCGAGCCCAATGTTAATGGATAAATCCAAATTTAGCCTATGACATTGTGGAACGTGAATCGAAAAAAAAAAAAAGAGAACAAATGTAAAGCGGCACTGCTTTCTCTTTCAACCAAGTTCAATGAAATCACAAATGCCAACGGCACTTGGAACCTGGAGGAAGCGTAAAACGTAAAATTACATCACCGTCCGTGCAATTTGTGATACTACCTATGAGCAAAATTACATCATCGCAAATGCAGTTGGCAAGAAGATTAAGGTGTAACAAATATGTAGTCACTTATACAACAATTATAGCTGCAATGTTGGAGTTTCTCAATAAGTGCAGAATTATAATAATTTTCAAAATTAATTGTAACATTTTAATCATTAAAAGTGATACAAAGAACACATATTATTCGAAAATAAACAACGGAGACAAATCAATGTTTACATATAAATGAAAAAAAAAATAAATAAATAAAATGATTTGAAAATAATTAGTTCCCATTTAGATCAGTGACATTTTGATTCACGTTACGTAAGTACTTTAATAAAATGTACATTAAAACGACTACTTCCCGGGCAAATACCCCGCCGGACATTAAATTACATAATGTTTACATATTTAGTATATACATGACAAAGATGCAATATTTATTATATTCATATAAGAGCCTTTCTCTCATCGTGCCCGAAGTAGAAGGCGTTGCATCCATAAAAGTGAATAAAATCTGGATGTAAATTGCCGGTCAAATAATAAAAATAATCCTTTATTGACAGTGGTTACTAAAAACAATAAATTAACATATTACAACTTAAAACTAATATATAAAAGACTAAATTGTAGTCGGGGATGGCCTCTTCGTGGGGTTGCTAATTAGACTGACTGCACATTGTAACATTCATAAAAATATATTTAACAGTAATAAAAGATCGACTTTGTCCGTCACTCATTATTCTACTCCGAATTATTAATATAAGAGTTATTAGATGAAGAATTACACTTGTTTTGTTCCATAATGTTTTTATTTTCAGTTTCCTGACACGTGTTTCGGTCTTCGCAGACCATTATCAAAGTTTTAACTTTGATGATGGAACAAAACAAGTATAATTCTTCATCTAATAGTAATATTTGTTTCCATCAAGAGTGTAGCGCAACAAGCATTAATTTTAATATAAGAGTTATTAGAATCAATTATTTATTCTCGAGAATATACAAAAAAACATATTTTCCACGCGAGAGAAATTAAACAATCGAATGAATTGTGCATTGTTTCAATATATTTTAAAATTATTATCCAATACTACACGTTGAGTTTATTAAAGTTTAAAGTACAACGAGTTATTAATAAATAATTGTTTTGTTGACAGATATCTCCGCGATTTAAATAACCACTTTTTTCCGTACAAAAATAAAATGTATTATAATTGTGTCACAATCAGATATTATAAAAACATTTAATTATCTTTTATAGAATTGATAATAATCGATTTTGTGAATAAATATAATATTTTTAAAAGTTTCTTAAAATCAAAACACAAATAAGCAGGCCGTGAAGAATTTTATAAGAACTTAAAAAAATAATAGAGAATTATTCATCGACTATTATAAATAATACATATATATTTAATTAATGATTTTTTAATACAACTTACGATCTTAATGATTTTTTAATGAAAATATTGGATAGATTGGTACAACTTACGATCTTTTGCACGTTTTGTCGACTTTGGTTAGGTTAGTTTAGGTTTGGTTAGTTTGTGTTAGGTGAGTGTGCAAACATGTTTGGAAAGTATTCTGACAAAACGTGCAAAAGATCGTAAGTTGTACCAATCTATCCAATATTTTCATTAAAAAATCATTAATTAAATATGTATGTATTATTTATAATAGTCGATGAATAATTCTGTATTATTTTTTATTATATTGTACAAAATACATTCGATTTAGTGGAGCGGTGACGCCATCTATGTTTGATATCGTAAATTAAAATATCTATTATTTACAAATGGATCCAAAATATATATTGATTTTTTTACATAAACGTCACTTTCTGTTTAAAATTAAAATCGTGATTTTGGCTGAGTAAATGAAAAAATCGCAACAAATTTGTTAACTTTCGTCATAAATTAGAAGATTATTTCATCATGTGTACGATTTATACTCGCAATGTGCTTATTTAGTCGAAAATCGGATCAATTATAACCTCAAAATTCGGACTTTAAATGCGAATTGTGACCAAACGGTAAGTTTCCTACAAATTTTGATTTCGGATTCGTTCATTTCACGCACGTTTACCCAAGAATCCGTTTTCAAAATTTTATATATCCCGTGACACCATTCGGAAACGTTACCAAGTTTTAAATTTATTTGACAAGTTATAATTAACGCGATGACTATCAATTAATGACTTCAAATCTGTCATTTCAAGAATTTATTGTGTGTAATTCAAATTGTATGTTATGGCAAGATTATTCACATTTTATCTTGTAATTCGTGCTTTCAATTTATTGGTTATGCGAAGAAAAAATGTGAAAGTGTTATAAGAATTCAATTAACTCATTTTTGAAAAATAGTCACTGGTTAAATAAAAAAATATTTGAGATCATATAAAATTCATCATTCTTATTAATTTTTTTAATTTAAAAAACTTTTAAAAAATGTTTAACAAGTTATAATTGACGCGTTGACAATCAATTGCCAACATCTTAAAAGTTCCCCGATTAAAAACCCTATGCTATTAAACAGGATTACAACTGTTAACAGCAAACACACCCTAAATTTTATCATATTGAAAAAAAAAAAAATTATTATTTTAATTTTTGTTAGTGTATTTCATTTAATAATGTTTTATACAATCATATTTATTGTAAAATTTGCATTAGGTGTGAAACACTACATTTTATATCATATTCTTCATAAATGGCCATAGGTCTTTCGGCCAAATTGTTTTATTATTTATTAAAGAAACCGGTCCTTATAAAAATAAATATTCGTCATGGTCATGGAACCTCTCTTCAGAACCAATTGGTAAAAGAGAAGAATATATTTCACTACATTTCACCAGAGTTTTCATGCGTACAATTTCAAAATATCATTCTGACAATCCTGCATCGCAACCAAGGACAATTAACGTTAAGTGGATGATAAATCGGCGTGCATAAATTCCCACGCGCGAACTTGTTTCCAAATTGATTTTATTTCGGCAAAGGTAAGGGGCGTCATCGAATGCGGAGAGACTCACCTCGAATATAATAAGCAGCAGTTTAATGTACAGCCTTCTCACACCGATCGACTTTCCTATGGACGCCAGGAATATGATGCACAACAGGAGCATTAAAAACGGGGTGAAGAACAGCGATCCGATCACGGACGCGGTGCTCATTATTGCGGACATCGCGCGACCCCGCGCGCTCTCCTCGGATGACTGATTATTTTTCGGGAGGTGGATTTCACTTAAACGGCCCGGTGGACATGTCGGTGCGCGGACACGTCGTCTCGTCCCTGCTCACTCTTGCGCGCTGAGCGGTGGCATCGGCACGTGAGACGGTGAATGCGGACGTGCGCGGTGGAAACGTCGAGAATTCGCATCGGTTCATGCGCGCACGTGGTTGTCATTCGGCATGGATTTCTGTTGCACCGATTATTTGGACTGTCATGTGATTGTGGAATTTTCAAATGTTCATAAAATCATTTGAAAGTAAATTAATCTATTTTTCTGTATTATTTGAGTTAATTCAAATTTAATTCAAAGTGGAAACTACGCTCGCAATTAAAACAATTAAACAATATTTCACAACAAAGCAAACGGAAATATAAACAATTATAGATTACTTATTTTATAATATACTTTTATTTTTGTTCACAATAGGTTTAAAGTGACATCATATTCAGAATTATTATTGCCAATTTTATATAGTGTATTCACATCAACCTTAATGTGACGTCATAAATATTACTTTTGTTATTTCCTACACTCGGAAAATGTTAAGTTAGTTTAACGTATACTTTATTAATTATGTTCACACTTTATATATATATATATATATATATATATATATATATTATAAAAATTGCTTGGACTGTGATGATACAAAATCCGTACTCGTTATATTATATCATTAAATATGAGAAGACAAAATGTTTTTGTATACATTTTAAGTTGGTGGTAATTTTCGTAATTGCTCTGTTGACAATATTATAAAGTGCTTAATAAATAATAGTGTTGGGAAAAATCGAATAATATTAGTAATCGAGTATTACTAAATGTGTCATTTTAAGTATTTAAAACGTAAAAGTGATTTCAAATATATGTTTATTAATAAATGGGAAGTTATTCTTGATTTTTTTATAATAAATAACATTCATAAAATTATAATACACTTAATTTAGCAGCAATAAAAGATCGACTTTGCCCATCACTAATAAATATAGAATTTTTGAATTACCCGCCTGCGCGCGCCATCTAACACCGCGGAAGGGAAATCTGATTTATGTTGGCAACACTTATGCGGTTTTGAAACATAGATGTGTACGTTTAGAAATATACTTCTATGTTTTGAGCATAGATATTAAATACACTAGATGACTAACTCGGCGTGGAAAAGTGATGCACCCAGTGGCCATTTGCTAAGGGGTCGCGTATGGTTGACTATGTTTTAATAAATATAGAAATTTTGAATTAACTGCCTACGCGCGCCATCTAACCCCGCGGAGAGGAAATATGATTTATGTTGGCAACATTTATGAAATATTGAAACATAGATGTCTACTTTTAGAAATATACATCTATATTTTGAGCATAGATGTTAATTATTACTAGATGACTAACTTGGTGTTGAATAGTGATGCATCCGGTGGCAATTTGCTAAAGGGTAAGGTAACCTGTGGGGGTTGTGAATGGTCGGCGATGTTTAGTCAAACGCCTGTTGCACGTTGGGCAGTAAACAAGCAATATAATATTTGCTTATGTACTGTGAATTGTCAATAATTTTAGGCAATAGAAAAATTCTGTCAGTTTATTAATAATTTATGAAAATTCTTATCGTTGAAATCCACGTATTTTGCGTTTATGTTTAATTTTGCCAGTATTGCGATATCTTCAAGTTTCAATATGTTCCGTCAATATTCAGTTTTTGTTTATAGCTTGTAGAAGCTCTACGCTGTTTTATGTAAATAAACAGTTTTTAAATAATGACTCTTTTTAGAAACATTTCAAATAAATGAGATTCCCATAAAAATACACAAAAATTTTATTTTATACTTTTCTGTAGTTACAATAAATATAAAGAAAAACACTTGTATTTGTTAATTTATAGCACAAATCGTTTAGTTAATTTAAGTTTCGTAATACTGAATATTATTTGTAAAACTGTCTCATTATATAAAATTTAATCCAAAATGGGTCATATAAATGAAATTCTATAAATTCATAGAGATAAATAATCTCAAAATGTATTTGGCGGGAAAAACACGCAACGGCATCCAGTGCTCAAGTGGATAACTATTGCCCGAGTTTCAAACCGTTATAAGGTTTCTGAGGTTAAGTTCGTCTACAAACTATAGACAACCCAACGGCGGGATTTTTGAAAATGTTCACATTCATTATTTCAAATTGTTATTTTTGATTTTTCAGAATATTTTAGGTGTATTTGTTCATGATTTCATGACAAACATTTTTTTTTTTTGAAAAATATGTATACATTTACTAAATGTTTTATTTAAAAAATATTGAATTTGAAATAATGAATGTGAACATTTTAAAAAATCCCGCTGTTATGTTGTCTATAGTTTGCAGACGAAACTAACCTCAAAAACTTTATAACGGTTTGAAACTTAGGAAATAGTTGTCCACTCGAACATTGGATGGCGTTGAGCGTGTTTCCCGCCAAATACATGAATCTGACCATCTATCAATTAATTTTCTACGAAATCTGGCCTTCTTATCTCTATGGTAAATTGCAAGGGGGGTCGGACAATATTAACCATAGAGTTAGAATGTATATTCTACGTCTATGTATTTGACATTGGAAAAAAATAGTGAACTAAAAATAATAAATGTAAAATTATTTAAAAATATATTACGATGCAAGATGACATTGATTGTTGAGAAAAAGTGGTGATCCCTTAAAATCCGTCCATCTGTGACGTTGCTCAAGAATGTCAGTCATTATTAGTGTCGTTCGTTAGCAAACAGTGTACAAGTATGGTGAAACATTAAGGACTCAGGGTTAGAAGGGCTAAAAAGGACCGATCACATTCCCTGCCATTATCATTAGACTTCTAGGTTGAAATTCAAACTTCAAGTTGACATAAAGTTTTTTTTTATTCACATTCCAAAATAATTATTTTTTAAGTCTACTCTAGATTTAATTATAAAACTTTTCAATTAATAAAAACACTTTTAAGTGAAATTTATTTTAGTTTGATTAATGATGCCGAAAATAAACTTCAGTTATACAAAGTTGAAAGTGTTTTCATTAATTGAATAACGATGTATAATGAAGTAGAAACCTAAGGGCTGGTTTCATAAAAAAATTTACCTGTATGGTACAGGCGGTTTTGTAGAGTAAGGGTGGTTCCCCATAAAGTTACATTAAAACGCTAAATCTGAATTTTTGCCAAATTTTACTCTAAAATAATGTAATTGTGATGTAAAACTAATTGAAGTTAAAATAAATGTAAGTAAAACTTACATTTAATATTTAGTTAGATAAAAGCAATTGTGAAGTAAGTGTTACTCAGAATTTCGTAATTCATTAAAACTTTACGTAACTCATCAAATCAAGTGAATTTAATTTACAAGTTTAATTTAAAAATTCATAGCTCAAAATTTTCAAAATGAACATAATCAATTTACATTACCAATAAAAAATATATATATTATCAAAATCCCATTTACCCTTTCGGGTGTAGGGTTATCAATATAATACAAAACGAAAAGAAGTTTATGTAATCAAAATATTTTAATAGAGCTTTTTGTGCTCCATAAATTTAATTTTCCATTAGTTAATGTGACATTACAAACTTATGAAATCGGCCCTTAACAATTAATAAATATATAAAACTTTTGTCATATGCTTTACTTCAAATAATTTGTAGTTTTTTATGTTGCAGAATATTAATTGAGAAATAAAACACCCAGAATTTATTTCAACTTTTTTTTAAGAAAATTTCAATACATATAATTGAATTCACTACAAATCGAAGGTAAACACGATAAAATAACTAGGAACCGGTTTCCGGTTACTAGATCTACATAAATAAAATAAAATCTGCTTTTCTCATTGTAGAACACAGTTAATAATTAAGTTACATTTACTAATAGAAAATCATAATCTTAATATATACAAAAAAAAATCACTATAATTACACATAAGCTTGTTCAAATAGCATTTACTTCTGAGGATTCACGGAACTGCTTGATGTCACTTTTTTGCTGTGTCTTACCTTTTTCACATAAGCTTCTACCAAATTCTGAATCTTCTTCGGATTAATTTCACCAGACTTATTATGACATATCTAAAAAAAATTAAATTTGCAGAAACAATTCAACTATTATGTAGTGTGAGTCCCGGCAGTCCCTAGGCCAAATACAAAATATCCATACGGGTAAACCCCAACGCGACGATCTCAAGCACCAACTAAGATACATTAGATTGTGCGTGAAATACCCGCGACTAAGGCCGCGCTAGACATTTGTCGGCCGACTGAATAATAATAACAATAAATGTGCAAAACTTACTTTTGGAACAGCCCGTCTTAAAATGTCTTTGTAGTCCTCCTTGTTAATGTGCTTCTTGTTGTAATGCGGCTTTAATACTAATTTCACTTCTTCTACTACTCGTTCTTGCCGGTTCAGTTTCTTCAAGAACTACAAGAAGAAAAATTAAAAGTATTTTATTTCGATTAAAATTTTACTTTCAATTTTTACCTTATCCTTGACTTGCATTTCCACAGCTGAATTAGGTAGATCGTCCAGGATTTTCAGGCTGTCCTCGTCCACTTTAACTCCCACCATTTTAGTACCTGAAGAAATATTAATTTATGCTTTTGTTATTACACATTTATGAAATAGCCGTACCTTTTGAGGGTGTCTTCTTTTTCTTATCCTGCTTATTCTTGGTCATCCTTGGAGAAGAACCAAATAGCGCATCGAATGTTCCAGTTGACTTTCCAGTGCCTCCAGATTTGCTTGGTTTAGACTTTGTTTTGGAGATCGATTCAGACGGTGGCTCGAATAGATCTTCGTAATCGCTTGGGCCGGGTGAATAAGGAGAGTCCAAATCCACTGTTGAGATATTCGAGTCATTACGGTTATTCGTCTTTCGAGCTGCTGCTTTGGAAATATTTTTATTCGGCATTGGTTTAATGGGGGTTGATTTAATCGTTGGTTTTGTTGGTGCAACTTTAATAGGGCTTGATTTTGTTGTTGTGGGAAGTACGATTCTTTGAGGTATTGAAGGTATGACAGGTTGAAGAATGGTCGTGTTGAGAATGTTGATCCTTGAATTTAAGTTAGGTGTGGCGGTTGTTGTGGTGGAAGCAGATGAGGAATAAGCAGGCTGTGCTCCAGGTTTGTTAGATTGTGGGAAGATGGAAGGTTGAGATTGCACCACTTGATTGATAACAACGCCAATGTTCCTTTCTGGAGTTTGTTTCGAGTTGTGATCAGGAGTGTTGGTGCTTGCGTTGCTCTGAGAATCAGCAGGCTGGATGTCTGTAACAACGGGTGGTGTATGAGAGATGTCGGGAGTTTGCGCTAGTTGAGCTCCAGTTTTTTCCAGGGTATCCGCCACTTCATTCAAATTGTTATCACTGCTTTGAGCTAGACAGGATTGCACGTTTGACGTGTTTTCCGGTGTGGGAGATCTGGATTTTGTGGGATCAAATGGATCATAAGCGTCAGGTGAACTAGGTGGTGAATTTGGAGGTTCTGGTGGAGTATTTGGACCTTTGTGGAGGGTGTCGGCTAGTCTGGCTTCTAATTCTTCTTGAGGATCCATCTCTGCATCTAAATCATCAGGTTCGTGGAGCGGGTTATTGATTGCACGCAATTGTGGTGCTTTGGCGTTCAACGAGAATTTCACCTGAGGTTCTGGAGGTGTTTTCGGACCGGTTGTATAATCAGGTTGCTGGCTTGAATCACAAACAATTTCTTCTCTGGTTTCACCATTTTCGCTATCACTTAATACAATAATATCTTTAGGTGAGGGGGTTAATTCTTTGAAGGGAGATCGGTCCAAATCGATTATTGCAACTGGTTTAATTCCAGCTAATTCCTTGTTTTTCTTCTTGGTTCTAGGACTGCGCTCTCGTCTCAACCTCTCCTTTTCCTTCCTCGTTCTTTTTGTAGTTAAATCATCATCACGTTTCCTTTTTATTGTAGCCTCTCGCTCACGCTCATCATTAAAACTAACGCTTACTAAAATATTATCACCCGACGCAAACACCTCCTTGCTAGGTGGTGGAGTTTTATCCCTCTTTCTCTTCTTCTGTTTATCACCATCCCTCTTCTTCTTATCCCCTCTCTTTTTATCCTTTTTCTTCTTATTCGAATCATTTGTGAGTATAACAGTTAAATTATGTGGTTTCACCGGTTGTTTTTCTAATAATCTCGGAGGAGTCCACGAGGGGGTTAATGGACTCCTTGACCTTGAAGGTGATGGTGACCAACGCCTCTCCCAATCTTTCCTTCGCTTTGGAGTAACAGACCTTGTGCGATGCCTCGATAAACTTCTATTCTTCTTTCTACCTTTCGTCCTTGAAATAGACCTCCTGTTCCTCTTCCTTCCCCTACTAACAGTCCTCCTCCTGTTTCTGGAACGCGACGGCTTCCTTGACCTGGATCTTGAATTGGACCTTCCCCTACGCTTCCTATTTTTATCCCGCGAGTAAGACCGGCGACCCCTAGAAGGAGATCTATGTGGAGGACTAGTAGACCGACTAGATCTCGACAAACTCCTCCTCCTATAATCTCTACCAAATTTATCCTTAATACGCCTCGGTTTCTCCGCAACCACAGTCCTCACATTATACCTCTCAATTTCCTTCCGTTTCTCCTTCTTCCTCTCCTTCTTTTTCTGACTCTCTACTTTATTATCTTTCTCAGGACTTTTCTCTCCGTTCTCTTTATCCTTATCACGATAATTCCGATCCTTATTACTCTTACTGATTTTCTTAAAAGCCGGTGATTCCTTCTCTTTATTACTTGTAGTGACATCTTTTTCAGTGGAAGGAGTTTCCAGCTGCTCGACGTTGTTATTGGTCTCCGCCTTCTTAGCTTCTTCCAGTTTTTTCAGTTTATCAACAATCTCACCTTCTTCGTATTCCTCAGGTTTGCTAAAATCAAGTTCACATTCTTTCGCATTTATTTCCAGAGCGTCACCACCGTCCGAAGCCGTTTTCATTTCTTGCTCTTGCGCTTCATCAAAATCATTTTTCTCCTCGTCCGAAATAGCTTCAGTGTCTAAACCATCAAGTCCTTCTCTAACTGGCTGCCGCTCATCTAAGCAGGGAGTATAGCTCCGCTCCTCTTCGCTGATGTCCTCAGTCATGCTTCTTATATCGCCGATGTTGAATGGTTCCACTTTAGCGACTTCGTCATCTGAATCACTGTATAGAACAGTCGGGTCGCTTAGCTTTTTTAGTTTTTCCTTCTTTTTTTCTACAGGTTTTTCAGAGGGATCCTCGGCGGGTTTTTCAACTTCTTCATCGACTTTAGTTGGAGATTGGTTTTCGTCAATTTCTGACGAAGAAAGCGGTTCTTTCAAATTTTCATCTTCGACTCTCTGCTCCTCTTCCTCGTGAGTTTCTGGGGAGCACGGCTCTTCGGGGATTAAATCCTCCATTGAAACGGCGTTTTCTTGTTCAGGTGGATCGTTTTCTACAGGTTTCTCCGGTTGGGCTACATCCAAACTTGAACCGACGTTCGCTTCCTGATTTAACAATTCCAAATCGGTTGTTTTCGCCAGTTTAATACTTTCAGCAGAGTAAATACTAAAATTCGGACAGCCATCTTCGGAATCGGCATCTTCGTCGCAAGATCGTTCTTCTTGAGGCTCGTCGATTGGTGGGCAAACGTTGGTGGTGGAAGTGACGTCTTCTTCTTTCGATTCCTCCCGTTGCTCTTCTTCAGGTTGCACGGGTTTTTCCTCGACTTTTTCGGTGTCTATGATTAAGTCTGTGTCGCTATTATTCGCCTCATCGTCACTTTGTATGTTCAACGGAGCTTCTGGTGGGGGTGATGGAGCTTTGGTTTCATCGGCTTTACTGGTGCTGACTGTTTCAATGTCACTGTAAATATCCAGTTCTGAATCTGATTTTGGCGAGTTTGCTCCGGATTTTTTTGAAGGCTCAACATCATCACCACAGCTTGTGTTAATTGAAGAGTTTTGTGTGGGCTCCATCGGGCAATCACCGTCACCTCCACTGGACGTGCTCACCGAATTTCCAGTTGAAGTTGTAGTCACTGTGTTACTTGTAACTGTATTAACAGCATTTCTGTACTCGCCAGTCGAATTATTTATAGTGGAATTGCTTGGAGGCTCAGATGTATTTGATGTAGGAGCATGCCTAACCCGAAAATTCCCAGGATTATTCAGATTGACTCGTTCGTTGTTGTTATTAATGGAATCATTACTTTTTTTCTTGGTGTCCACCTTTATTGATCCATCCTTAGTAACGGACAGTACAGCATTTTTAGAATGAAACTTTTCTTGGCTATCTAAAATGCTCCCCAAAAGGTCGCAACTACTAGTGGATGGAGTTGATAATAAAACGCTTTTTCTATTCGCATTTCTCCTAAAAATTGCAGCATCCGACAAATTTGGTCGTCTCGCTCTCAACAGACCAACCCCAACGCCATCGCCTTCGTTCTCATTATCAGCATCCGAGCCGGAAAAATAATCCAACTGATCCCTCGTTCCGAAAATATTCAAAGCAGGTATTCCCGCTTGGCTCCTCTGCACCCCGATTCGATTCCCCTCAACAGAAACCCTAACATCCGGTAACGTCTGCCCCGATGATCTCGGGGTGCATATACCCAACTGCACTGCTAACCTCTTCTTAACAGTTTTGGGTTGCTGTGCTGCTCTCCTTGCTGTCACACGAGTCCTCCTCCTTCCACGCCGCCTGCTCTTTCTACCTTTCGTCTCGATCACAATTTTCTGCCCGGTCTCCTCATCGATCGCGTAAGTGATTTTAATTTTACTCTTGGTTGTCCTCCTCCGCTTGTATTTCCTCCTCTTCTTTCGGCTACCCTGAGCATTCGAACTGGAACCTACGCGAACTTCAATCTCTCCATCGTTTAATTGATTGCGTTGGACGCGGTTTGTCATTATTGTAGTGCGCACCCTTTCCGTCTGCCGGGTCCTTGGCACCAACCTGTCAAATCCAGAGAATTTTTGTTTACACTGCTAAAACTGCTAATCCATATAATACTTAACTTTAATTAAGATATTTTTTGTTTCGACTATAATGCAATTTTAATTCTTTCATTTACAGAATTTAATAATCCACTAAATCATTTGAGCATGATTTAAAAAAAAAATGTTTATTTTTTCTTGTCTGTTTTAGTTTCCATTGTGTGGATATGATAGTCTTTAAACACGGTCCCCGGATGCGGAAAATTTCTTAATATCACATTTAACTCTACTGATTTTCCAGTGCACGCCAAGAATTGTTTAAATTTGATTGGATGAGTTATGTGAAGATCAAATTTAATTGACAAACTAATAATTTTATTTATTTAGTCTTATATAACATCGTTATATAGGCCTCTCTACTTCTCAGTGTGAGGTGACTAATAATTTAAGATTTATTTAATGAGATGAAGTTGAGATAACTCTTGAATTAATCTCTCACAAACTTTCTTCACAATTTTATTTGTTGGTACCAAATGTGCAGACACACTTTGCAACCACAATTCTTAATTTATATAAAAAAAAATAATAACCTTTGTTCACATATTTATTTGAATTACAAAATGTACATTTCGGACACAAAGTTGTTTTAATTCATATAAAAGTGTGAAGAAAGGTTATTAATGCTTTATTTATTAATTAAGAATTATTTATTTTTTCTCTAAAAGACTTTAACAGTCCAAGCCATTCAATTGCGCTCTTTACTATTATTTTCAATTAATTTTTGTTACATTATAAATAAGGGATTCTCACCTTATAAAAATTGTTTTGTTGATTGCTAAGGCTTTCACTTGGTTACACATTTTGAGTTTATTAAATAAAACCCATTTTAACTTTGTTTGTATAACATGTTATTAACAAGTTAAAAAATGTTTTATTTAATAAAAATATATACAGGGTGTAGTAAATTTTATTGTCTTTCAAAAAGTATACAGGTATTTTTTACCTAAACCTAATAGTTTTCAAGATATATCCATTTTCGTTAACTTTTGACATAATATTTATTATTCATAATATGGAAAGTCGATACAAAGCGCCATCTATTGTTCAATTTAATATTTATTATTATTATTATTCCATAAAGGCAAGTGTTTAGTTATTGTTTATAAATAAAGTCAATATACTAATTGCATTATTTATTTACACATGTGTAAATTATTTGATAAAAACTTGTTAGAATTGTAAAACAAATATAACGAAATACATCAAATAAATTGACAAAATAGTATTAAAAGTAATTTATAATAAATTTTCAAAAATACTACCATCGAATGAATAATTCAATTTTATTTTAAATGTTATTTTGACATTTCTCAGCATATTAGGTGTAATTGATCTAAATGTATTATTAATTTTGCTCATTAAACCACATGTTTTGACGAACATTCAATGGAATTAAACTTGTAAATGTGTCTCCTCATTATACTGTATTCAAGGTAGTTTTTTTTTCAAATACTTCATACTGCCTACAGTTTTGAATGTATTTAAAACTTCCTCTACAGTCTTCTCATTAGCATGTCTTCCATCAGAGACAATCTAAGACTAAGAGACAATCTTAATAACGTTACATTATTATTAGAATCATGTTAATTCTTTCATTTAAGGGAAACATTATTTTTCAATTGTTAGTGATAATACGAATGTGTCAATTAAATTTGCTTATAAACAAAAGCCTATTAGAATAATTGGCAATAATGATTATTACATTAAGCAATAGATGGCGCTTTATGTTACGTTGCCATATTAAAATAATAATGATAATGACGAAAATTATCAAAAATGGATATATCTTGAAAATTATTAGGTTTAGGTGTAGAATACTTTTATACTTTCTGAAAGATAATAAAATTTCCTACAAGATAGGTCTATTAGATATAGGGTGTGCCATTTTAAATAAGCACGAAATTTGACCTTGAATGTGCTTCTGGAGATATGTTGAACTATCAAAACATCTTAAGATTTTAAATTCCTCCTAATAGTCTGAAATATTCACCCATTAGTCAGATATACTGACACAAAATTTCATTTGTTTTCATTGACCCATTTGAAAGTTATGATTTTTTTTCGAAACGTCAATTTTTCCAAAAATATTTCAAAAGTTATTAGGTTTAGGCATATGAATATATTATGAAAGTTTACTTTATTTTTGATGTAGAATCTGAAAAAAATATAAAATATGGGTCATTCCATTAGAAAAAATATAACTATGATACGCCATGCTTTTATGGGACACCCTGTATGTTTGATACTAATTTTAAAATGTGGTCCTAATAGACCTACATAGGCCTGCGGAAGCCGATTTTGAAAAAAATAAACCATTTAGCCGTAAAGCTACTTGGCACGCACGCTGAGACACCCTGTATATATTTTTGTTTCATATTTAATAAAATTAGTTCATATTCTCCATTGATAATTTTTAAATCATTAATGCTATTAAAATCAAAACAATAATTTGGATGTATTGTTTTATTTGTTAATTTTTAATAATCTTTATTAACATATATATACAGCAAAAATACTAAATAAATATTTAAAAATTACAAAATCAAATGTATATTTTATCTGTTAATTGGCCATCGGCCAATGGTCTTTATACCTGGATGTTTAATAATCTATTCATATATATATTAAAAAATTATTTAGTTATTTTTTTTTGTAATGTGTGTATTTAAAATAGAATTGAAAAAGTGCATCTAAAGAAATTTATTCTTGATTTAAAATATTATTTTCCTCAACATTTTTTGTAGTACAATAATTTCTACAAACACTTTGTAGATTATCTTTAGCTTCCTTGACTGATAAGTTGATGAATATAAAACTTTTTTTTTTACAAAAACAAAAATATTCTATTTTAATAATGGAATAATATTATTCCATTATTATATACCTGTGAAATATAATTATGTGCTACCTATTATAATTTCAAAATTCACATTAGAATTGATAATGATTGAAATCATAAATAGGAACTAATTAACAGTGAAAGCTATACAGTGGCATATGATTATCTCTGAAGTGATAAGGTTAACCCAACAAATGAGAAAAAAGTAAAAGCTATCCAAAAGTTATGAGACATTTGACTTAATAATAGTACATTTTTTTAAAAATGCAACAAAGTAGTTAATAGTAAATTCAGCAGAAGACGTTTGATCGAGTGTGTACTTTCAAAACCATTGCCAGAAAATTCTAGCTGCTTAGAGGAGTGGAGTAATATTAAAATATTATTTTCACTCCAAAAATCTTGCGAAAATTAAGTGAACATCCTTAGAATCAGTGCTGAAAAAAAGGAATATCAACTTAAAAAAAGCAACAATTAAAGTCAGCAGGTAAGAAACTTTTTTATACCCAAAGGGTTACAAAAATAAATTGACAGCTGACACTCGTAATGTGCATTTTTTAAATTGTCGAATCAGGCTCGTCATTTAATTAATTTAAAGCAAGTTTTATGCCCAGTCAGAAATACGTATATAATTAAAATAAATGAATTCTTACGTAAAATATATTACCCATATCACAACAACTTGCTTCGATATCGAGTAAATCGGCAATCGAGTGCCGCCATATTGCAAGACGATATCGTGTAAACTAGAATCCTGGCCTTGATACACTTAACGTTAACGCATTGCAAATGTTGATAAAGCCACATACAACCAGGCCATTTTCTTTTAATTTGTAGCCAATTTAAAGTACTTATATATCCGTCTCTATTTTAAATAAGATGGAATGTGATTTCTTCTTCCCATAGGTGTGAATGGTGGAACTCATCTTCAACCTATTTCTTCTTTCAATTTTAAAATTAAACTCACTCGTAGTGATCTCTGTTTTTTTTTAAAATAAAAATTAGCCACATTTTTGTGCCCGAGGCTGCAAATGTTTTTTCAATCAATTCTACCATAAAAAAAGATCAGTTAACCTTAAATGTGATATTTAAGAAAATCCATCAATCACAGAGTTTCCAATAACCATAAATAATTTATTTATTTAGTATCGTTTGTCAGTGTGAGGTGTCCATAAGTAATAATTATTACTATTTATCAGTTAACCTCTTTTACCCATAATGAGTGTCGAGGAACCGTAAATAAAAAAATAAAAAATAATGAGCTGAGGATTTCCATCATTGGGTTGCTCTTAAGATATCATAAAATAACCTACACATTTAAAAGGAATATAATAGTACATTTAATAATGGTTTGAAATATACACAAGAAAAACAACAAAAAACAAAGGTATTTTTGAATGTTACGACTAAACATAAACGAAAATCGAATGTAACTGATTTTTTTTTTTTAATATACTGGCTGTTTAAAAATGTTGACCATTTTCTACTTGAAAAATTGACTTAGCTTTGTTATGCAATTGCTTTATAATTAATTAATCATTACTTTTTGAAAATAATAGTTCCATTTGTGTACAATATATTGAGTAGGCAACTAAGTTCCTGATGTTTTTTTTTTTAACAAATTGAGGCTATAGTGTATTCATTTTCAAGAGGCAGTGGAGATAAACAAACCCGGTTGCGTGATAGCCACGTGTGCACTTCAATAGATGCTCGCAATTGGTCGTTCGGTGGTGCTTATTCTTGGCTGCTTTGGTTTGAATTTTAGATCCTTCGACGATTGCTGTGCTTATTAAAACTGTATTTGGAAAAAGTTTTAAAATGTCTTCTACTGATTCAAGCGATGAAGTGCCGGAAAATGTGTCGATAATCAATAAGTAAGAGCCCCCAGACAAAACATATGTCGTCATTTAGGTGTTGAGATGAAAATCACCATTTTTAAAATATATTTGTGGATGCGAAAGTACGGTGCTTCCGACCCTGAGTATTCTCGCCGTTTACTTGATTATTTACACACGCTACTTCTTAAATATGAATACACTTTAGTTAGATGATGGAAATCTTATCAATATATTAAGTATGCAACTAAATTCATGCTGTTTTTTTAACAAATTGGACTGATTAGATTTTTTTAAATATTTCTACTGACCCTGAAAATCTTGTTATACATTATGAAGAAGTTGTAAAGAATATATTATTAATTGATTAATTATTAACTTCGATTGAAAAATTAAATATTCTGAATAAATTCCTCACTTAACCCATGGTGAAACATTTTTAATTAATAATGATAGGAAATTAAATTAACATTTAGTTTTTTGTTTCTGTGAAACATAAAAAAATAAGTGTTTTAATTTTCTATCATTATTAATTAAAAAATTAAATGCAGGAACTTAGTTGCCAATCCAATAAAATGGAACTCTTAAACTCAAACGAAGTAGGCATACATTTTTATCGAGCCAAATTACTTAATTGCAGCTTAATTGTATATACTTTAAATTATTAAAAACTCAAGTAAGCTGTGTAAAAATATGTATTAATTAAGATATTGTTAAAGTTAATGAAGATATATAAATTCAGCTTTTATGTAATATATGAATTGTTTTAATAATAATTTCTTAGAAAAAAAAGAGGAGTAAAAAGAAAAAGTTGGTGAAGTACGTTATAATTAATCTTTAATTTCAATCACAGCTCACTTGTGTTTTTTTTTATGAATTATTGTGCACATTTATTTTTAAAAGGCCACAAGTTAAAAGTATGAACTTTACAAAAATTCAATGGAACTAAAAATGTGAATTTACTAAAGCAACAATTGGGATACTGTTTTTTTTATACTACACCCTAAGGGTGCTAGGAAGCTATAAGACATAGAGAAACGGATAATGGACATAGAAATGCAGATTTACAAGCTGAATAAAAAGCAAATTGTACATTTTTTAAAAAAGTCAAGGATAACTAGATATTTTGAAAAATGTTAAAAGTGCCGATTTTTTTAAATTGATTTTTCTCAGTTATAGAGATAGAAAAAAACTGTGAAGGGCCAAGTTATAGATAATTTTCCATTAAAGATTTAGGGGAGGTAGGGCAGCAAGCCCACTTAGGCTATAATCTCTGGCCCATTGTAGTGCCTCCTATAATTACCATTAAATAGTCTTTTTCTTTTTCTGCCATCCCTTGTTGTCCCTTAGAGCGTCGGATCCATTAAATAATAATAAAAAAAATTTACTGACATAATTTTTCGAGATATAATATAAACTTATATTTTTTTAAAATGGAAAAAATAGTTTTCTTATCATAAGATAGAATTTTTTCTTTTTTTAATGCCATATACCACATAATATGACATACATATTTTTTAAAATTGTTTAACTAACTAAATATCTTTATACATGTAACATTTATACATAGTTTGAATAATTATTTACAATGCATTTGTAACATTTACAATGCATTTGTGAACATAACTACATATAATACATAAAATAGATAACGACTGAAGTTTTTTCCGCCGAAAATTTCATACATTATTTACACTAAAAAAAAGTAGGCCATGAAACAATGATATTTATAAAACAATTGCCGTTGTTTCTAATGTATGATATTGTTTTATTTCTGTTAAATAAGTTTATTTTGAATTAATATGTAGGAAGAAATGCGCTATATCCATGGCCACTTAGATCAACATAGCTGTACATTTTTTACTTCTTTGGTTATTTATTAAAAATAAAATGTATACATTAAAAACAAGCACAATTTTACTTTTTTACCAATAAGTATGTCATATGGTATACCAGATTAAACAGAAAAAAAAACCTTTCTTATGATGACAAAACCAACTATGGTTTCTATTTAAAAAAATGTAAGTTTGTGTTATATGTCGAAAACAGCAAAAAATATCTGATAAAATTTTATTACTTAGCGTAGTTTTCTAAAACGTTGGCCTTTACATTTTTTTATCTCTAGTAAGAAAAATTGATTTTAAAAAGTCGGCACTTTTGTCATTTTTAGTTACCCTTGATTTTTTTGCAATTATTAGAAGTTGCTTCCTATTCCGTTTGTCAATCTGCACTTCTTTGCCCATTTAACTGTTTCTCTATCTCTTATAGTTTCCAAGAT
The DNA here is from genome assembly GCA_963082785.1 of Philonthus spinipes. Taxonomy (NCBI): domain Eukaryota; kingdom Metazoa; phylum Arthropoda; class Insecta; order Coleoptera; family Staphylinidae; genus Philonthus; species Philonthus spinipes. The sequence continues at coordinate 26,090,782 of OY720300.1, read as the reverse complement.
GTCCATATACAAATATACTTTATTATATTTTCAATAATATTGCTTGGAAAAATGTTCTTTCTATTGATACAATTTGTTTGAAAGAAGTAGACTAATAACCACTCAAAAGGGTATAAGGGTTATATGATAATATATATAAATTAATAAGCAATATTCAAAAATTTCAAATAGCTATGAGTTAAATGCAGTATGTAATTCTCACGCTGATTTCTTTTTTTTTTTTAATAAACCCACCTTTTTATATTCTCAATGCTAATTTATCTTGTCTCATTTTAAAAATAATTGTGCGAAGTAACATTTAAACAGAAATTATTTTAAATAATAACGATTTACAAATAACATTAATTAACAAATTGGTTTCTTTAAGGGTTGCCAACTATTCTAAAAGCAAAATTGGTATTGGTGATACATTTTGCAGTTGTTGCTTAGTCTTTAATAATTTTTGTTAATTTAAAAATAAAAGGTTTGGTTAAAAGAAAATCATGAAAAAGGTCAATACATAAAACAAACAAATGCAGTAAATGAAAAAAAAAATAATTATTGGATTTTTGTAGAGCTATTTTGCTTAAATCATTAATTGAAGTACAAGAGCTTTTAAAAAAATAAATATATGATTTAAGTATAATAGCTCTATTTTTATTTCATTTACTGCATTTGTCTGATTAATGTATTATTTTCATTATTTACAATCAAAAACACTTAATTTAACTTTAGTTGAATGTGTAAATTGACAAATCACTGCATTCAAATTCTTAGTTCATTGTCTTTTTTGTTTTCAAGGGAGCGCTAGTTTACAGTCCTCGTATGATTATTGTTATTAAGAAACTTCTACTTTTTTATAGATTGTGTAAGCTTATAATAAAAACACTGTTTTAATTTTGATGAATAGATATTCAGGGTTATTCTGTATGTGAAATATTAAGTTAACTTCTGTGTGTTATTAATAACTTCATATTCTATATGTATACATCTATTACAAAACTATCTTAGACTGTGATATATTTTATATGTTAAACCAAACATTTCCCTTACAGAATAGCCCTGATTGTTATACAACAAATCCAATAATTAAAATACATCAACATTAACAAGTCACAGACATCATTGTGTAGGATTAAAATTAATCCATTTATACAAACAATATAAAAAAAAGTGTTTTTATTGTAATAATTATTGTTATATTAAAGTCAATAATTTTTTATACATCAAAATTGATGTATGTTCATTGTTGGTTTTGGTTTATAACACTATGTATTTACCAAAGGGGACTATTTTACAGTTCCCTGTTTAAAATCATACACTTTACCAATACGATGGGACATATAAGAAAAGTACTGAATTTTCAATTTAGGAATCCATAAATAATGTATACAATAATAAATTACATCAGCACTTTCATTTCTTTAAAAAAAATCATTACAACTCTTGGACTACATAGGAGATTTTAATATACAAGGTGGTGCATTTTGGTGGTGTCACATATGGAAAACTTTTTTATTTTAAGAGATATCTAAAAACCTTTTCGTGGTCGTAGGCCAATTTTTAATGTTATGTTAAGTATTAAATATGTGGCACCACCAAAATGTACAATGTCAATGTAATTATTATCAATAGGATTTATGATAAATTAAGTGTTTTTTTTCTTCACATCAAAATTATATTAGCATCTGATGTCTTTCGTGGAAATTGATTATTTTTTTATGATTTAATAAACCTTAAAATACATTTTCTGTATAATTAATTGCTGTCATATAACTTTGTGTGTTCGCTGTTGTCGATTAGTTGAATTAGTGATAATTAATGTCAATTTAATGGAAGTAAAATTTAAAAAATCATCAATTTTTATAAATTGACAGATAAAATTTGTTACAAATGATAGATATTTTTTATTAAAGTATTTCTCATCCGACACCTGAAAAGGATTCGAGATATTAAAGTATTTAATGTATTAAGAGTTTTTTTAAATTTACAATAATTTTCATCAAAGCATATTTTTTTCATACTTATTTCCAACAAGAAATAAGTTGTATGTACAATTTAAATATTTAATTCTATTCGAAAAGTTTTAGGAAAGTAGGACAGTGAAATATTTGTTTTATATTCAAATGTTGGCAACCCGATAAATTTCATTTAAATTAAACGATAATCATTCGAATTCTTTACTTTTTTTTATTATTAATAAAATTCACCTAATTGTACTCATCCGGGTTACTCGCCTCTGTTGCTGCAAGTAGATGGCAAAATCATCCACCTGTCCGTCCCTGTGTGGGCCGCAGCTACTACAGTACCACAATCCGGGGGGAACTTCCGACAGAGGTGGGGTCAAACATTCCAGGTGGTAACCCAGATCGCACCCGTCACACAACAACATCCTCTCCTCCCTATCGCAATCTCCACACACCTCGCAATAAGTCGGATCATCAAATACTATATTATCCAAATTCTGTTGCTGTGCCGGCGCGACCGCCACTTGCCTCACAACCTTCCCATTGTAATGACTCCTCACTAATATCAAATTAAATGGCTGCCTATCCACCGGGCAGGTGTTCACATTCTTTGACCACTCCTGTATACACTCGACGCAAAAACTGTGGTCGCACGCTTCGGGAGAGCCCACCTCCTGGGTCTTGAACGTCAGAAGACAGATCGGACATTTGTCGGACTGCCCGTCACTGTCCGATGAAGAGCCGGCTTCCTGACCAGGCGGAGCGGTTTTCGAGGATTCTCCGGCTTTTGTAGAGTTCGTGCTCCAATCAGATTCATAATCACTGGAATCGATGCGATGCGGCCCTTTCGGACGGCGCACTATATCCGAGTCCGAGCTGGAGCTATCATCGGATTCACTGATTAACATCGGCTAAAATACATATGCCCAGTCAGTCAAGGTAATTATTTCATAATTCTCTATAGAATTTGATTTTGCAAAAAAGAAACTAACATATACGCATTTAAAACACAATAGAAAATAAAAGAAACAATAGCAACAGTGATTGTACAATACGTTCGGAAATTTTTCACCTCTAGAAAATTTTATTTTTTCTTTATTTTAAAATTATTAAAGTTGACTTTATAGTTTTTCTGATAGCTTAATTAATTTTCATTCATTGATCTCATTCAGCAGGCAGTGCGACCGGTGCATCTAATCAAATGGTTAAGTTTAGCAATATTCCTCATTCTTAAAAAAATCCTCACTTAAACCCGTGGTGAAACACTTTTAATAAATAATGATAGGAAATTAAAACACTTGTTTCACAATTTTTCAGCAGGCGGTGCGACAGATGGATCTAATCAAACGTTTAAATTTAGCAATATTCTTCATTCTGAATAGAATCCTCACTCAATCTGTGGTGAAACATTTTCAATTAATAATGATAGGAAATTAAAACACTTCGTTTGTCCACCTCGGTGGCGCGCAGGTTTAGCGTTAGGCTAGTCAGCCAGAGGTCCCCGGTTTGATTCCGGGAGTGGGCTGGTCGTTGTATGAATGGTGTGATTGTCCCCCAAATTTCAAATTACAAATATACAAAGGTTACTGGGTTGCATGGTTAAAGATAAACCAATGCTCATGTGTGAGTGATAAAAAAAAACACTTCGTTTTTTGTATGTTTCACATAAAAAACCAAGTGTTTTTATTTCCTATCATTATTAACATTCTTCAATTAGTAGCAAATAATTATGGAATGTAAAACGGTTTAAACGTTCAGTTAAATTCCTGAAGTGCACATCGAACAAAAACTGAATTTTTACGACCTGTTATTTCTACCGGTGGGGTCTGCTGTACACAACCGTGGATACAAAATAATTTAAAATAAATAAAAAATTCAACATGTCTATAGGTGAAAACTTTCCGATCATATTGTGTTTATATACTCACATAAATTTTCGTCACTGTACGCTGCAAAAGGAATTTAATTTCGTTTAGATACAGTTTACATACATACATATGAGTTTCTTTCATTTCAGTTATTTTAATGTTTAACTTTTAAACTGACACATAATAAATAGTGGGGGCATAAAATTTTGAATAAAATAATCTTAAGAATGATTTTCTGATTTCGCACTAATTAATGTAAGGTTATTTTTTTAAAAAAGTGAAACAGTACAGTTTTTCTTAATAACCAAACGTTAATTAAAATCAAATAGTATCCACATTAAATATTTACTTATGGGATGTATTGTTGAATCATTTTAAATAAAAAATGTTATATCGAAATACTAAATGACTTAGACTATTGATTAAAAAACACTAGGTATTGTTTCACTGATTTTATTTTAACTTTAAACAATGCCAAGTGTTTTTTTAATCAATAATTAATAGTCCAAAATGTTTCATCATACATTAAGTGAGAAATTAATTAAAGATAAATGACTTATGCCTGTATTAATAGTCATGGATTGATTCAGAATTGAGAATTAATTCTTGGATTGTATCAAAATGTATAAAATAAGCAACATAACCAATAAAATTTGCAAATTCGGGATTCATAATTCGATTCAAGGATTAAGTTGCGACTATTAGTACGGCTATAAGTGAAGATTGTATAAGTAAAACACCCCCCAAATTCTGTAGATTCTTCCTAGGATATTTGTATATTGATAAAATATATATATTATATCTAATACAGATATACAAAAATGTAATTGGAGGCTTTGAAATGTTCTTACATAAGAAAAAAAAAACATTATTTGTTTTATTGCTTTAAACAAAATATATATTTTTTAGAAAGTTGAAGGACGGTTGGTCAATAGCCATTTAAATTGTAAATTAATATACATATTATAAAAAAAACCTTTATACCCATGAGTGTAGGGTTGTAAATTAATATATTATTTATAAACATAAATTCATAATAAAGATGTGTGTATGTATTCATGATATTTTTCCCAAAAATTTAAATTTTCTTAACATGGAACCAACTCTCAACTAAAAAAGACATGAGTATGCAATTATAGCGCCATCTATTAAGAATAAAAAATAGATTTCAAGAAATATCCAGTTATATTTTTATACTATATCTGATTCCGAAATAATAAATTTAAAATTATGAAATTGTCCCCCGTGGGCTACTATGGACTTTAATTAGACTATAGTTTATTTTAATTGCCCCTCAAAAATATGTTGGTTTTCCCTAGGTTTTCCTCATATTATTAATAATGGTTGAAATATTTGTGTGATTCACTCTGTATGAAGTGTGGGGTGTACAATTTTTTTTTCTTCAAAACAGATTTTGAATATAAGAATTGTATTGATTTATAAAGTCTGTTTTGTTTACTCCAGTAGGGTGCAGATTAAGTGGTAAACTGGCATACAAGTTGTCCCTAATTCAATTCCAAGGGTGTTATTCTTCAAATCGATCATGTTATTGTCGTACACAACTGTCAAATTCTAAATAGATTTTATATGACCGAAACGAACAATCAATTTCAGGAATACTTGCCTAAAGTCTGGTATGGATGATTAAAAACAATAGAATATAGTGTTCTTACAAAATTGTTTGGGATCTCTTGACATACATCTCTTTATTAAAAGTAGTATTCACTCTAGGAATATAATGGTGTTCCAGCTGTAGAACTATTTTTTTATGAGAATATAATAATAACACTTCCACTAATGCTTGTTTGCACCAATTTTACTTGAGGTTCTCCTTAAAAATGAAGGAAAGAATAGTGGTAATTGGATTGCGCTGCTTATATAAAATGTCCCCTAAGTTAAGATCTCATTTAAGGAAAAATGTCAGTGCCTAACTTCATGTCGTCTATAAAAATCATAAAAAAAGATTATAAGAACAATATCAATAATTAATTGTTAAATGGCTATCGAGAAAATTATTATTAATTTAGATAAAAACACAATAATAATAATTCATTTATTATGGAATTTCTTCTTTAAATACATTTGCTATAAATATAAATATTACAAATATATTTGTATTTCCTATTTATAAAAATAATGGGTTATAAGTACCACAATAGAAGTGAAAATTATTATTTTGATAATTATAAACTTAATTAAAAAAGTTTTTATATTTAAAAAAGTAAATTTATATTATTAAAAAGGCCAAAAATCCTTCGGTCTCTTAAGAATATATATTTGTTTTAAATTGTTTAATGTATTGTATATTAAATTAAATATGTATGTATTCTTTAAAGATAAAGATGTTTGTATAAATATTATTTAAAAATAATATTTTTTTTTGTAATAAAATTTATAATTATCAAATTCATTATTTTCAGTTCTATTGCAGTCCTTTCGAGTCAATTAATTATAGGACCGAAAAGAACATTTATATTTTACTGCTATTAAGAGGTATTTTTATAAATGATTTAAAAATTGTATAGACCGAGATTTTGAAAATTAATAAAATATGTGTTCACTTTTTTCCAATACAATTTTTATACCAATTTCTATTATTTATAGGACATATAAATCAGTTGTCCAAATGCTAGATAATTGCGATTGAACAATTTAATATAGGTTCTATAAAGTTTGACAGTAAAAATAAAATAGTAGTGTGATTATTACATAAAGGGGAATAATATAATGCTTCAATCAACTTTTATTTCATAAATAAATAATAAATCAGTAATTATATAACATGTATTTACATTATAGAATTGCATGCATTATAAATATGAATAAAATTTTGATAATTTATTAATTCCATCCTTGTGAAACTGGTGTAGTAAAAACGAAATACTGAAGAAAAAATATTGAGCTAAATAATGTATATTAAAAATCATGATCCTATTTAATACTATCATGTGACCGAAAACACCTTTTTACTGAATTGAATAAGACTGCATGACATCAGCCAATAAAGTTGCCTAACTTCATGTTGTCTATAAGAGCATATTTTTCTCATTTTCTAACGATGAAATCATAGAAAATTATTATTCATTTTGACAAAAATACATTTGGGGTAATTATTATCATAAATATTTCACTAATCAAAATAAGCTTTAAACAATATATTTATTTTGAAATATATAAATTTGAGCATTTTTTCTTCAACATTATTTAAGAATAATGTAAATAAAAAAAAATATTTATCTACTTTTTCTAATTTGATTGTTATCAACAAATTTATAATATATAGTTTAGAATCAGTCATGTCAGTCGAATAAATCTTTATAAAGAATTCCTGTTGATTACAAAATATGCACTTATTGAAATACTACTAATAGCGTTTCCTGCTTACTACACCAGTGCGCACTCACCCGGGTTTTTGCTTGTGCACTTTTTCAGTGCGCCCTATCAAAATATTTTTCTGCTTACATAAAAATGTGCATCTGCCCCGAGATCGTATCTATAATAAAAATTATTTTTCTTATATCACCCTGCATAATTGTAGACGGGTTATGCTTTGAAATCGGCTATAAAATTTTAAAATTAATTTATTGAAACCGGCTGCCAGTTCATATATCGTTCATTTCACTTCTCTATGCCAGTGCAGAATTGCAGTGGTAATACAATATGTCACCGCTCATTCAGCGCGTCTCAATTCTATGTGAGCAGAAAGCACTATAAATAAATGTAAATTCCCTAAGAAAAATATTGGAAGTCATTGAAGAGAAAATATTATTTATTTTGAGCACAATGTTAGATGAATAAATTTAAATCGGTGAAAGTAAAATTTATATACAGTATTATTCCATTTAAAAGTACAAAATAAATAATTTCTAATTAAATAGTATTTTCTTTGGAGATTATGAGACCCTCAATAAATACAATAAGTGAAAATCAAAAATTATATAATTTCAACAAAGTTAGATAACTCACAAGGTTGCTTCAAAGAAAAGACTATTACCTTGTACTTTTAAACAGAATACACTGTATATAAATTTTACTTTCACCGATTCAGCTAACATTGTGCTCGAAATAAATAATATTTTCTCTGTTCTAATATAAATATTCTATTATATTTAAAATTTTATGTATAAACAGGATTTATATTTTGAATCCTTTAAATAATCCTTCAAATACACTCCTATATAAACTCACTAATATGTAGATATTGTATTATGTTTTTTAATATAGATTATCGGGGCTACTCCGTACAGAAAATTTTAAGTTTAACGTGTATGTTATTAAATATCTTCACATTGTATTACAAAAGCTGCTTAGACTGTGATAATAAAAAATAATGTACACGTTAAACTTAACATTTTCTTTACAAAATGTGTGATTTTATAAAAAAAAATTGAATAAAACCACAACTCGGGTTGGAATTGAGTCAAGGGATTGAAATTTTGTCGCCTTCAATCCCTCTTGCGTAATAGGAGTTATAACGTTGTGCAATGCCCACAAAAAAATTAGATATTTAATCCATATAAAAATATTTTTTCACAGAAGTATTTAAAGACTATCAAACAAATGGAAGATAAATGGTATGTAAAGAATATCATAAAATTGCATTATATATATTTTTAAGTAAATTATTAAACAAATATACAAAATATATTTTATTAAAACAGCAATTGGGAATTAATTTAAATAAAGCACATACCCGGTGGACCCGTTTTTTCCTCGTCACTTCTATGGAGCTGTCTGACTGGGATTCCGAATCAACGATTTGCCGCGACCGGTTCCGCCTAGGTGGTCTGACATCCATGTCACTGTCACTGCTGCAGCTTTCCGAATCGGATTCCAACTCGGGAATCCTCCGTTTTCTCCGAGGGCGTGGGTTACCTTCCATTTTTCAATCTGTAACCAAGCAATCATAAATTTAATCAGAGAATTGCTAAAATCTCTTAAATAATAAAACACTTGGTTATCACTTACAATCAATCATCATTAAATAAAGTAAAAATGCAAAATTAATTTTTATGGAGAGGATTGAAGAGACGATAAAGATTGGAATTCTTTTTCATCAACTTATATTTCATTTCATTTTTATTCATTATTATCCTAGCCGTTTCACATTCTGTGACAAGAATATCAGAAATTGGAGAGTGGGATAATTGCCTTGAGAGAAATGAGTATAAAATTGGAGAATGTGTAGTGGGATGAGGGGAATAAGGGGAGTAACAGAGGATTTTAAGGAGAGAGCATTTGAGGAAGTGAAAGGGGGTAAACAGAAATGGACCGACTGAATGCAGAGTTGTAGGATGAAATAGAAAAAGTTTAAAGAGTTATTAAACCAAATGTATACCAGATGCATGGAGAGAGGGCGCTGTGTGCACTGTACACAAAGGAGGCGATAGAGATAATGTAGATAACTACAGTGGAATAACAATAATGTGTAGTAAGTACAAAATTACAATGACTGTGGTGAAATACCGAAGAACGAAATCGAAGATGTTAAGTTGATCATAGGAGTGTGGGGGGTACAAGCATGAATATATGGAGAGAGAACAATTGTCGTTCCTGAAGTAATTGCTGGGGGTGGAAAAGTCAAAACCTGGATACATACTGTTTCAGAAAACACATAGTGTGAGTTTATGAAGTGAGGCAATGAAGAAAGTGGCAGGATATGATATGAAGAGGGGGCGAAAGAAGTGTAGAGGACGTGTGTAGGCACAATGGAATCAAAATGGATAGAAGAAGTGTTACTGGCAAACATAAAGGAGTACCTTCCCTCCTCTGACAGAGGAATATATAAGAGTGGAAATGTCGGAATACTCAATAAATGAATGGTGAATTATAACTTAAATTCAGCAATACAAACTCTGAACAATTAACATTGACCTGATAGATAAGACTTTACCAGTATAATTGGGGCTATTCCGTACAGGAAATGTTAACTTTAACGTGTATGTTATTAAAAAATTCACATTCTATGTAAATCATCACAATATAATACATATAAAAGTTGCTTAGATTGTGATGATAAAAAATTATGTACATGTTAAACTTAACATATGCCTTATAGAATATCCCACAACATCTTGTAACCTTTTTTAAAATTTGAAATTAAAATATCTTGTGAATCACATTAACACTTTTATGATTAAGGATTTTTTCAATGAGAGGGCAGTTCATACATCACGTCAACTTAAGCCGATTGTGATATCAGAGACCAGACCCACTCCGTAGTATTTCTTCATGGGTTAATCTCCACTGAGGCTCTTTACGAGTTTGGGACTTCTCTTATGTTCGACTGCATTAGAAATTCATGAAGAATGTGTTTTACCATATCTTCTTCTTTGTTACAACCTCTACAAAGATCCTCCATGTTAGATATACATCCATTTTTGAGAGTTGTTTCCGGAAGCTGTAGTGACCAGTAATAAATCCAGTCATAATTCTTGTGTGTGCTCTCGAGTACTTCATGAGTTTCCTTTACAATCTAGTTTGAGGAAATATGTTTTAAACAGAGTTAACAATAAATAATATTTAAGTCCCAAACATTTAAATATCTAATCAGAAGGAATAATTATCTCACAGATATTCATTTAGAATTCTTGATTATTTCTTATATAACTATTATTTATTATGAAGAAATAAGATTTAAATATCTAATCAGAAGGAATAATTATCTTACAGATATTCATTTAGAATTCTTGATTATTTCTTATATAACTATTATTTATTATGAAGAAATAATAAGTGTTGTAAATAACAACAGAACCAATGTAATACACGATATTAATTTAAATATAACATACAAACAGGTAAGCAATAATTATATAATTCAATTACATTTGGTTGTAGAGAAATATTAGGTTCCTTCATTTTATGAAATAGTATAGCACTTTCTACGATGACAGTAATGTAATAATAGCATTTTCCGCTTCTGCACCAGTACGCACTCATTACGGTTTTTGCATTTTCTGCTTCTGCATTTTTTTAATGTGTGCAGTAAACCACACAATTATAAACATTTTATTACAAAATATATTTATGTTTTTCTAATAAGATATTCATAGAAACAAAAGGATAAATATTAATACAAAGAGGACCATTGGTCGATAGCCAATTTGCAGACTTTTACAATATAAATTATAATATTTTATGTTATATGTAGATATTGTATTGCATTTGTTAATAAAGATTGTGTATATACGAGGCTTTTTGAATTAAAACCCATCTTTGGTTAGCTTAGCTTTGTAATCACTTAACTGATGTATTGCAATGTTAGTTATGTTTGTCAACTTCATACTGATCAGTCACTATCATTTGTATATGACAGTGATCTTAAGTATTGTCACTTTAAAACGGCATTTGTTGTTAATAATCAGCGTGCGGTCATTCAATTTTTGTGTGCTGAAGGTTTGCAACCGTTGCTAATTCATATGCAAAGGTAAGCAGTATATGAGAATGCATGTGCAGCTGCGTATCCAACTGTCGAGGTATGGTGTAATAAATTTAAAAGTGGAAGAGCGGAGACCAACGATAAGCCACGGTGCATTGATTACTTCAACAACAGACAGGAATGTGGCATGTGTGGAAGGTCTGATTTGAGAAACAAAAAAATATTGGTGTGAGTGTAAGATTTGTTATACAGAACCTAGAGTGCATATCAAAACAAACCTGTATAATGAAACTTTGAATAAACTTGATCAAGCAATAAATGAAAATGTCCAGGGAAGCTCTCAAACAGTGTCATTCTGCTGCATGACAATGTTCAGCCTCATGTTGCCAGAGTAGTGAAAGTAAAACTACAACAAAAGAAATTGAGGATATTACAGCATTCATCCTATAGTCTCGATTTATCAGCATGCGTTTTCCACTGAAAAAGCTGTTAAAAAGTAATCGTTTTTGGTTGGACGAAGAAGTACAAAATGCTGTAAAAGAATTCTTCGAGCAGCAGCCATAAGAATTCTCTAAGTAGGTTATATATAGATATGTGCCTTAATTGTAATGGTAATTATTTGTAATAATATTTGCCTAACATTTTTTTCTAGAGCAAAGATGGGTTTTAGTTGTACAAGTCTCATAACATACAAAGAAGTTCAACAAAACATTATACAAATGAAGTTACACACATTTTTTTTGTACTTGTACTAATTTAAATGAAACTCCCTGTGATGAGTAATCACACGAAATTAGGCAAAAGAAGGCGCTTGCGTCGTCTTCAATTTATTACGAGTACTCTAAACTTTAAATTCCACTTAGCTATTGTAATATTTATTATAAAACTTAACAGAAACAAACAAAAAGCAGCAATAAAAGTTACTACTAAGCATTAATTAAAGCATAAGAAACATTGTCGAAAGATCCAAAGGATAAAATAAGAAGACTACATTTACATGTAAAAAATAATTTGTTAATTGAATTCATTGTAATTTAATTCTATTATTTTCAATATACATTCTATAACTTCACAGATGTTATTATTTCTCGCATCCTATATGCAATTTAGATTAAGCATTATTGCATTGCCCACTAACTCCCCTCAATTATGCTTGGCATACCCCTTGACTTATACAGGGTAATGTCATTTTGACTACTTACTAGTTGGTTCAGTGTACTAAAATTACAAAACAACTTCTGTTTATTTCTAATGGTGTTTTCGATGAATACTGTCAAAATAGTTTTCTGCTTATATATAAAGTGTAAGGCTTTCTGCTTACATAAAAATGTGAAGTCGGATTGCGACTGAGTGAAAAATTCTGAGAGTTGTACACGATATTTTCAAATGGAGTGGAGGCTGGCCTTTGTTGCACCATAACCAATTTGTACTTCTCAGCTTACCAAAATTCCGAGTAATTTTCATGAGAAACAAAAGAATATCTTTTCTAGCAAAAACTCATTTTAATTATTTTGAAATAATGAAATGGATTTTTTTTTTTTGGCTGGTGATTAAACGTTTCCTGGTAACATACTTAGCATTAAAATTGATTAAAATTCATTAAACCTGTTAGTCTTGGAGGTCCAGGAAGCCGTTCTAAAGAGGCTCAAATATAGTATTAAGGCTTGATAAAAGGGCAACTACTATGCTCTTGTGTTAACAAAATGGGCTCACGCAGCCTAAGTGATCAACCAACCACTTTAATCTAACCTAACCTATAATTCATCTTGATACAATATTAAGAATCGGGGCACTTTAAAAAAAAGATTGTAAAACCTATTTTTCATCTCAATTATTATTGTTTTATCTCAACACCCAATACGGGTAATAAAAGAGGATAAGATTAAAAAAAAAGATTATTGTTTTATTCTCCTTACACCTAACGGTAAAAAGGAATTAGATTAAAAAATATTGTTTTATTGATAGTTAAAATTTAACATATTTGCTTTATTTAAATCTTATGTTATTGAAGTAATGTTTCAAAGCATTGATTTATTATCTAAATTTTAAAATAATAAATTCCTATTTATTTTTTAATTTAATAATAATAAATCTTTATTAACAGAAAATTAGTGTGGAAATACAAATACTTAATGTAAATAACAGGCATCAGCAAGAATTCAATTTAATTTTGCAACCTTTTCATAATAATTGCAAAGATAATGCAAGCGCCATCTATTGCCTAATTTCAAGTGACATCGTTGACATTTTGGGTCTACAAGGTGGACAACCAAGAATCGTTCTTTCATCCACTAAAGGAAGGTGAACTTTTCGTGTTAATGACAACAGAAAACGAAATTTATTTAATCAGATGTTCAACCAGCATTATTGATATCTGATGGCCATATCGGTTTTTCGAACCTCATCAGACCAGCGTGTTCCATGTGATGATGGATATTAAACGGATCTTGTGTATTATTAAATATACTATTAAAATCGTGAACAGAACAAGTTTGCCTTTCTTCAGTGGACGAAACAACAATTCTCGTTCATCTGCCTTGTAGACTCAAATTGTTGACGATGATAAAATTAGCCAATGGAGCTCGAGTTATCTTTCAAATTATTATGATTTATATCAGGTTATTTAAACACAATACAGTTCCTATCAGCATTAGACGAGCATTATCAAGTCGATAGGATATATAAAGACTTTTGATAGAATTTATATTAACTTGTTATTAAATAAATTATACTCATTAGGGTGTTCTACGAATATGGTTTTCTTCTTATTCAAAGAATCGCACACAGTATGTCAAAATAAAATAAATCAGATTCAAACCAGTCTTGAGTCGAGTCATTTGTTCTCACCGCAGAGACTAGAATCCTCTAAAAGCAATTTCCCCCTCACTCTTATTAAACTCTGCATTGCCTTACACCCACCGAGCCACATCCTTCCCAGTACGTATCAGTGCACATACCAAGCATAAGAGCTCATCCTTTTACCGGCGCTCATCATTGCAGCGTCTGCATACACACTAAATATATCTAAATGTTCCTCTATGGCTATAAGTAAATGTACAAATACCCATGATCACACTTACAGTATTATATTAATCTTGCAAGAGTTGAATCCATTAAGGATTTAAGGGTCTTATTTGATTCAAAATCATTTAGTAACCACACATCTATCACAGTAAAAAAATAATAATGTTAGTATTTGTTTTTAATCAATGAAAATTATACAAAGACAAATTAATTGTTGTATTACTGTCTCATCTCCCTTCACATAAAAAAACAAATTAAAAGCACAAATTACAATAGAACACTTTCCCTAAATTATAATACACATCTTGTATCATACACACCAAATGAATGAAATGTCATACTAAAAAAATACAGCTTTTAAATGTACCATATGATCGAGAACTTTCCTCCTCCAGAGTGCTTCGATTCTTTTCTTTATTTTACATTTTGTTGGCACCAGTGAAGACGAACAAATAAAACATCACATCTGTCACAATTTATCAAATTAGTAAATCAATTTGTTGGAATAACATAACCTATAAAATATTAAAAAAATTCAAAGCACTCTATAGAAAAAAAAATCTCGATCATATGGTATATTTAAAAACTGTATTTTTTTAAATGACATTTCTCTCGATCACATGGTATATTCCCGTTGTCAAATATATGTCAATCAAATAATATTTTTAGAAATATATCTGATTCAATTTAATAATCCTGTGAAGACCTGAAAAGTTATGATTGAAATACATATATAGAAATAAGTAAGATAAATATTTATATTGTTGCATATTGCTAAATACAGACTATTATTATTATTAATATTTGTTATACTACAAGCCATGTAAACAAAACAAACAATTGTTTTTTTAAAAAATTGCTATAATAATAATTTAATAAAAGAAATTATGCATGACTATCCTAACAAAAAATTAAAGGGATCAAATCATTGACAATATTTTATTACATACGGAGTATTTCAATTAAATTTCACTTTATATCAAATATATTTCCCATTTAAATTATTTGACAACTGGAAATGTATTTAAAATATGGTGAATCTCAATTGTCAAATGAAAAATTCTGTATATATTTAGGAAAATCATCCAATGTGTATATGGTTTCATCCTATAATGATGAATTAACTTTCATAATAGAAGGGGTTTATCTTAGTGAAAACTAAACCAAAATATTCATTTTCAACATTATTTTAAATAAAAAACCAACAAAATTAAAATATATTTTATATCTAATTTAGGTATTATAAACATATTTAAGAATAATAGTTTTTCGTATTACCTAAATTAAATTATTTACAGTAATATATTGTAGACTAATTGTTTCTAACAACTTAGTTTCAATAAAACAAAACAAACGTTTCAGATTATACGACTATCGCTTTTACTTACTTTTCATTATGAAAATCAATTGTTATTCTCAAGCAGAAGTAAAATATTCGCAACCAGCGTCCAGATTTCGCAGAAACTATAACCCAACACAATTTTTTCACTCACCTCGGCTTAGGAATCCTGCCTGGACATCTGCCGCAGGTACCGCACCGGAGGGATCCCTACAAAAACCTAGTAGCGTGATTTACAAATTCCAAAATGTACGGACAACGTTTCCAGCACAAGCGACGCCTGACGTTCGGCGAAAATCCGCAATTTCGCAGCGGGCCATGGGAACTGTTAGGAAGCCATTTTTTGACGTCGGTCGGCTGCGCGTTCTCAAAGTCGTTTTGAGTAATGAAAATGCAAACCTGGATTCACGACGGGTACACGAAAGAGCGGTACAATTTGGTTAAGCGATACACCGGGGCGCCGTTTCAATTTTTCTTGTTGGTTTTTTACGTAATTAATCGTGCCTGATTTATTTTTCTATCATTGAAAAAACGCCGTGGAAAATACAGGAATGCCAATCGGATTCCAAGCGCAGACGCGTCCTGCGCCGTTGCCAATTCTTGAAATAAAAATTAATCATTAATAGATGTAGACTTTTTCATAAATGCTTTATGATTATTAAATATTGTGCATTGTGAAATAGTTTGTTTTAAACATTATTTAATTAATTTTTAGATAAAATTGTAAGCGTAATTATATTTTCAATATACTAAATTTAAATGCGTCCCTAAAAGATGAATGAAAATAAATAATTTTAAAATTCAAACAGATGTATTGATTTATTTGTAATCAGTTAATACGTTTGATATCTACAAAGTTAAATAAACAAAATATAATGTATTGCATTTTTTTTGCTTCATAATTATAAAATAGAAATGATTTAAAATGATAATATAGGTAACACAATGTACACATATTTATTTAAATACAAATTGATAAATATAAACAAAATGTAAATAAATAAATAGAGTTATAATTTTGAAATATTGTATAATTGCTTCTTCATTATTGAATCTAAAACAAAAAATTAAAATGGTAATATAGACAAACCAACTTATATATGAAGTTGAATGAATGTGTACTTACATATATTTCTGAAAAACAAAAATTTACTACAAGTATAAACACATTTGGGGTTATTCCGTATGGGAAATGTTAAATTAAACGTGTACGTTATTTTTTATCGTCACTGTTTATATAGCGTTTTTAATAGATATATATTTATAGAATGTGTAATTAATTAATAACTTTCACGTTAAAATTAACATTTTCAATACGGAATAGCCGCAAGTAAACAAACATGTTTATTATAAATATGTTAAATAGAGCAAAATTGTACTAAATTTGAAATATTTGTTGTTTTCGATTCAATAATAATAGAATACGAATAAATGGTAATATAGACAACCCAACGTACACATATTAATGAAAAAACAAAAATTGCTGCAAATACAAACACGATGTAAATGAATAATTATTATTTAAATAGTTTTATTTTTTAATTAATGAATTTAAGAATATAAAATGAACATTTTACAAAAATCCTTAAAATTATTACAAAAATAATTGCGGCAACAATGTAAACATCCACTGAGTCTGCGCAATAGATTTCACCGGACGCGTACACTCTTTGACGCTTGCGGACCTTCCTTTTTTTCGTAGCAACTCATTTTGCTAACATTACAAACCACAAAAATACAAGAAAATGGGTCGTATGCACGCACCAGGGTACGTAAACAACACACATTCCTCCTTTATTGCACACTATTCGCGCCCGAGCGTGGATTCTCGCCGAAATTCACGCGGAAAACTGTAAACATTTGCTTGACGGCGAGTACAGGTTATGTTCCCTCGTGTTCAACATGTCGGATTTATTTCCCGAGAAAGCGGGCATGTTATTAAAGCCGGGTCTTGTGTTTTAGAAAGGGTATCGCCCAATCGGCGTTGCCTTACCGCCGCACCGTGCCCACCTGGCTCAAGTTGAGCTCCGAGGAGGTGATTGATCATATTAAGAAGTTAGGAAAGAAGGGTCTTACTCCATCACAAATCGGTGAGTGATTTCCCACAATTACTACAATTATAAATATAAAATATTGCGATTTATCAGATATTTAATGCGGAAAGACTATTGATCGACAGCCTCAGACTTTTACAATATACATAACTCTAGTATTTTATCTTACTTGTGAATATTGTATTATGTTAGTCAATAAAGATTATGTGTATATGTATATATATTTATTTAATGTAGTATGAATTACCAGGACAGAAAGACAGTCGGTCGATAGTTCAGACAGAAAAACACTAAATATTAATAATTACTTGTAAATATTTGTCCAGTTGAAGCCATTATGATTTCAATATATTCACAAGAAAACATTTTTTTATGAAGAATTTCAAATCTACCTATATTTCAGTGGTGATAAATGAAGCATATACTAAACTATAAATCAAATTAAGCATTAGTAACGTTGCATATTTATAGAATTTTTTTAGAAATGGGCAGTCGATCTTTTTGTTACTGAAAAGTATATGACAATTTTATTAATGCAAAATATTTTATTGATATGAATAATTGTTCCCTATTTATTAAAAACATATATTTATTGTTACTTATTGACTTTATTTATTGAAAATTGCTTATTTAGAAATACTCGATTATTAATATTACACTTCAATTTTAAACTATATTATAGACTAAAACTATGATCGTAAACATTAGTAAAGCTTATAACGTAAACAAAGCCGAATAGGTTATGTATTTTATATAGGAATTTATGTTGGTTTCATGGTGTGTTTCTGGAATTTAGTGTGCGCATGTAACAAATTCTCTACATCACAGGATGTGTTAGCAGAAGTTAAACTGTTTGTGAAAGGAAAATTGTGGGTAAACACAAACTTTATAAAACAATTGAATATTATTTAAGAAAAAAAAAATGCATTAATTTAATTTCCAATTTTAAATGTCACGATTTGTTAAGTGGTATTAGGCTTAATAACAATGACGGCTAATTTACAATTGAATGAAAATTGATTATTAACAGAAAGTCTGTAAGTTTTAAACCCAAGTTTCACATCCATATAACAGTGTGGGTTCTAGTACCACTTTATATACTGTTAGATTTACTTAATTGTTGTTGAGTATAAGTTTGTTTATTGCATAAAATGCACTAGTTGCTTTTTGTGTTCTGTTGATAATTTCTGTTTCAAACGCTCCATTTCTTTCAATTATTTGCCCTAAGTAAGTCATATGCTCTACCTGCTCTATGTGTTTGTTATTTATTTGTATGTCTATCCTTTCTTTTCTGCCTAATTTTTCATTACTTTTGTTTATGTTTATTTTTAGCCGAGCTTTAGCCAGTTCTTTCCATATTTTTATATTCCTTTGTATTTCTTGTTTGTTGTCTGTTATAATAGCCACATTATTAATAACACACATTAATAATTCATTATTTTTAATATCTTTTAATTAATTAATTTAAATAGCTGTGACAACGTCAATAAATTCTTTTTCCATTGTTGGAAATATTAATTTGAAACTGTTGAAAATTTCAGGTGTAATTCTCAGGGATTCTTACGGTGTGGCCCAAGTGAGGTTCGTGACGGGCAACAAGATCCTGCGTATCATGAAAGCCAAAGGTTTGGCTCCTGACCTACCAGAGGACTTGTACTACTTGATCAAGAAAGCCGTCGCCATCCGTAAGCATTTGGAGCGTAACAGGAAGGACAAGGACAGCAAGTTCCGCCTGATTTTGGTAGAATCCCGTATCCACCGTTTGGCTAGATACTACAAGACGAAGAGGGTGTTGGCTCCCAACTGGAAGTACGAGTCCAGCACGGCATCTGCCCTTGTCGCTTAAGATTTTACTTGTATTTCATAATAAAACGTTAAATCTACACAATGTTTTCTTTATCTCAAGCGAACTTTTTATTTTTATATGATTTGTTGAAAAATTTTAATCTTTAAAGATCTAGGAGTCTGCTATGGAATTCTAATTGAAACGATATTGCGACAATGAAACGGAGTTCTCTCTCTATCAACCATTGTTTAGAATTGCTTCATCTTTATTTTGAGCCACTATTGAGGTTATCTTTACTTTTAAATATAATGCACAATCAATTGTTTTTTTTTTCCTAGCATTTATTAACAATATTCTAATTAATTTGCAATTTTCTTACAACTTGCGTCAGTATTTATCTATAGACATCTTAATTATTGATGTTATTAAAAGCAATTAATATTTTTCTCGCACGCGTTCATTAAGGTCTTTAAATGAATGCATTTAAAATAAGTAACAGACGGATGGCATTTATTGCAATTTTCTTAATGAACGATACTTAATTTTAAATATCTCTACAAAAAGTAATGTGCACTTGCATACTACAATTATACTTTGAAGCTTCATACGTAAGTGTTATATTGAGATTTCTTTGCACCACAGTGGCGAGATTTAATTATTCACAAAATAAGGTAAATAATTATTGTATTCTAGCTAAAACTTTTTTCTGAAAAAAAAAAAAAATGTTCTTAATTTAAAATATTGGGAGCTAATGGTTTAATTAATGAATTAATATTTATTATGTCTTACCACAAACACAGTGGTTTGCCTGTGGCTTTACATTTTTTTTTTTTTCAGAGTATTAAAAAACTTATTTTCCGCCATGTATAACAAAAGCGAAACAAACATACAAAAATGGCTGGCCGGAAAGAGCGTATTGGTGACCGGAGGGACAGGTTTCATGGGAAAAGTTTTGTTGGAAAAACTTTTAAGAAGTATTCCCGATTTGGATAAACTGTACGTCATTGTTCGTAGTAAACGCGGGTTGAATCCTCAGGATCGATTAGAAAAAATCGTACAACTTCCAGTAAGTGTGTTAACTACAAAAATTGTAACAAAAATCAAATAATGCATTATCATATAAATAAAAAAAAAAAATGGAACAATAATTATAAATTATTGCCGATTGAAAGCGGTGGTCTTCCTGGTTATGAAAAAGCTGGTTCGAAAAATGTATTGGTGCTATTGAAAATAATCCTCGGAAATGAGGATGTTATGAAACGTATCAATCACTCAGTTTTTCAATTATCTGCCAATTTTTATAAGCTACTGAATTTTTTTAATTTCATTTCTGTGAACACTTTTTTAAGCAAAATCCAATGATATATTGAGAATTTTTCTAAATTTCGCGGTTTTTTGATAAATAACATAAAGTTATACTTTTTTATATGGACATCATAGTCAGTTACGGTCTAAACAAAATATGCATTTGTTATTTACAACAATATATAATTATGACTATTTATATTTGAAATCAATGGAGATACTGCGTTTTTAAAATTTTATTGAAGTTGGCCGTGGAAAATAATAGATTATTTAGTGTTGATTAGATTATATTTCAAGTTTTTGTTTGTAGATTTTTCAGAAGCTGTGCGACGAAACCCCGGGAGTTTTGAAAAAATTAATATTCCTCGAGGGAAACGTAACCGAAGACCGTTTGGGCTTATCAGATGATTCATTGAGGAAAATTGAGAACGAAGTATCCGTGGTTTTCCACATGGCGGCTTTATTGCGTTTAGAGGCGGAAATCAAAGATTCCGTGACTGTTAATACACTTGGTACGAAACGTGTTATGGATTTGTGCAAGAGGATTAAAAAAATTGAAGTGAGTTAAAGCGCAAACGGATGGATTTGAATCTAAATAGCTAAAGAAAAATTATATTAAATAAAAAGAATTTGAAAATAATTAATAAATTATAATGATCTTTAGCTACTGTGACAATATGATTTATGTTACATAAGTACTTTAACAAATATCCAATAATAGACATTTGCTGTTGCATATCAATAACTGTGACCAAGTAAATAAATCCGTTTTCTGTTATTAAAAAATAGATCTTTGCGATAAAATAGGAAGATAAATAGACAATATAGGAAACTTTTTCACTTCAAAAGATAGAGATAGAAATAGTGATATGTCATAGTATCATAGTACTTTCGCCGGTGCGTTCAACAAAATAAGTTATTAACAATAGAAAAGAGTAAAGAGTGATCAATAATCATAGATTTGTTATATAAACTACGTTTATTTCATAGAGATAAAGATAAGAGGGCCAGATCCATGTATTTAGCGGGAAATGCGCGCAGCGCCATCTAGTGCTCAAGTGGACAACTATTTCCCAAGTTTCAAACCTTTATAAGGTTTTTAAGGTTAGGTTCATATACACACTATAATATAACTAATGGCGGGACTTTTGAACTTTTTTTCTATTTATAATTTTTTGTTCACTATTTTACTTCAAATTATTGATATAAAAGTTTTTTTATAAATGTGCTAAAAAAATATTAGTTGATCATGCAAATAAGAAATTGCAATTAATAAAGTTATCTGAAAAAATATATAAAAAATAACATATAAAAACAATAATATTTTTAAGTAAAATATATTAAACTTATAAAAGTATCATTTAATCTGTTATTACATTCATATATTAAATAAAACATATTAAATTATTATAAATGTGCTAAAAAAATATTAGTAGATCATGCAAATAAGAAAAAATATATAAAAAATAACATATAAAAACAACAATATTTTTAAGTAAAATATATTAAACTTATAAAAGTATCATTTAATCTGTTATTATATTCATATATTAATTAAAACATATTAACAACAGTTATAATTTGAATTAATTGATATCTCTCAGCTGGATAATTTTATGAACTCCTTTCCTTAAAGAATCTAAAAAAATATGGATATAAATATTACTTCAAAAACTTCTATGTTAAATACATTTTTTCTGATGGAAAATATTGTAAAAAGCATAAACTTTATAATAAAAAATGAAGATTTATAGACCGAAAGCATATTTTGAGAATGTGGGAAATAAATCATATTTATTAATAATTAATTATTGCTCGATTGGTTCATAATTTTAAGTTATGTATATTCTTTCAAAAATATACAATTCATAGAAATTAATAAGTAAACGTATTTTAAACTACAAATAATAACTTACCATTTGTAGTTTCATAAGAAAAAGTGAAGAAACTTCTGACGAATACAAAAAAAGCTGTCAAAAACAATTCATGTGATTTACATCAATCAAATTGAAATATGGCAAACTTATCCTTATTTAGAACATCTTTAATGTCTAATTAAAAGTATAAATGTTTAAGAAATATACCTTATAGGGCGACAAAAGTCGCCAATAATAAATAAATCATTGTAAAAACCCAAAAATATTTTAAATTTTCCACTTGAGACTTCAGCGCCTCCAGTGCTCAAGTGGACAACTATAGCCGTGTTTCCCAATTTCAAATATCCGATCCCCCTGCTATTTCAACAATTATTTCAAGGCAGGCAACCAAATACCCATGTTGGTACAACTGATCATTTGAAAAAAAAAAATCCCCTAGGTTGCCATTGGCTTCAAAAAAAAAAAAAAAAATAATGCCTACTTGCACCGCAACAAAAATTACTTCTCGGGCATGTATCCCGCCAGACATTGAATTATTTTCAAATTCTTTTTATTTAATTAAAAATATATATTATTGGTATATTTTTTAGAATAAATGTTACAATTAATATTTCATCTTACACTCGATTTGCAAACGTAATACAACACCTACATATAACTTAAAATATTACAATACATGCTGTAAGAGTTTGCCAATAGGCTATCGACCAGTGGTCTTTCTGCCTGGAGTTTGTATTTTCGTTCTTGTCACTTGCATTTGCAAAATATTCTTGAATTATATAAAAATAATTTGAAATTAATTAATAAATTATTACTTCATTAGCTACTGTGACATTTCGACTTACGTTACATAAGTAATTTCAAATAAATGTACATTAAAACAACTATTTCTCGGGCAAATACCCCGCCAGACATTGAATTATTTTTAAATTCTTTTTATTTAATTAAAATAAATTATTGTTAATGTCTTTTAAAATTGAAGCATTTTTTTTCTCAGATAAATGTTAGAATTAATTTTGTAATTTCTTATCTTACACGCGATTTGCAAAATATCCCAAATGTTTCTTGCCGAAATTATTTTCTTAATAATTTCATTAATGTCCACCGGTGATTCATTACCGAAACATGACAAACGTTTTGGAATGACATTTTAATAATGCCAGCCCTTGGCGTGAATAGTACCCCATGTGAATTCTCTAGTTTAAGTTATAAAGTTTTCGTTCGTTTTGACGTTGATGCTTTCGGATTTTTTAGGAAACTTATGAGAGAATTTGGACTTTTCCACTGACTACTTTTAAACCAAAAGTTTCACAATAAAAAAAACTCATATGGGTAGAGTTAAATTAAATAACGTGTGACAAGTATTTCTGATCCGATTTTATTTTATATCAGCATTGTATAGAGGAGCAGAAAACAAAACTAGTTAGAAAATGGATTTCACTTGACAATTTAGTCATTAATCCTCTGATTAGATGTACTAATATAAAAGATTTTAAATCAATGTAGCCCATAATTATATTGTTATTACCATGCTTTCAACTATCTCTTGAAAGAGTGCGCATACCACTCTTTCGCAATCCTCTCCCAAAATCGTTCCATTAATCTTTTATGGAATTCAAACAACAAGACAACTTCTACAGATTATAAATACCATATGATCGTGATTCTGTATTTTACATTTTGTTGGCACCACCAAATAAAAACATACAACGTCACATGTGTCATTATTTATTAACTGTGGGATTCTAAATGTAACGATATTGCGATAGCGAATCGGAATTCTCTGTATATATCAATCGTTGTTTGGAATTGCTCCATCTTTGTTTTGAATCGCCCTCGACGTGATTGACTAAACTAAAATCCGGCTTCTTCAATTTGTTGGAATAATATAACCTATGGCGTAACTACACGCTATATTGCCAACATTGGAACAATGTAAAATTAGCAACAATAATTTTATTAATCAATCTAATTAATATGTTTATGCCACCATAAACAGATTAATTAGATGGTTACTTTTATTGCCAACATATATTTTTTAAATGAATAAATCGAAAAACTCTAGCGGAGAAAAGTTCTTGATCATATGGTACTACAAAATCGAAAAAAATACTTTGCATATTTGTAACTGCTTACAACGCGTTATTTAGTAAATACATTTCATTCAAATTTTAGAGTGTGGTGCATCTTTCAACGGCATTTTGTCATTGCGATGTGCGCCCTTTAGAAGAAGAAACGTACCAACCGCTCAAGAATCCGCATGAAGTAATTCGTCTAGTTTCAACTGAATCGAACGAGAAACTACAAAAAATTAAGGAAGCGTGAGTCATTTTAAATAATTATAACTATCACTGTCATTAAAAATGCAACACCAAGAAGGGGTGGGCATTTTTGGAACAAACTTAGCAGAAATGTTTTACTAGTCAAAGGTAGTAATCGATTAAAATTTCGAAGATATTAAAAGGTAAAGGCATTTTTTTATTAATATTGTGTTGGATCACATCTATTAGTTTCACATTTCCGCACCCTTCTTGTTGATTGATGTAGTTGATGCCGGAGAGTTTCTAGTGTCTGTGAATTGTTTGAGTCTCCTACCTGTCATGACCCACATATATTCGATGGACGGAAGGTCGGGAGATCTAGGTGGCCACGGCAAGATATTGACGTTGCACTCTTCGAAGCGGTCCATAGAATGTTTTGCAATGTAAGGACCTGTTGGAAAATCGGGTCATCTAGCTCCTGGAGGAAAGGAAGGATATAGGGTTCTACCACTGTAAAAACATATCGGTGGGCAATAATATTGCTTCATATGAATACCAATTGAGACTTACATTCATAAACAATAGCATAACCCCTAATGTCGCTCAACAGAAAACTGCACATGGCTTTGTTCTTCACGTCTACGTCTGACCCTCATACGGCCATTGTGCAATTTCAAGCAGAATCAGGATTCGTCACTGAACACCACTCTATACCATTCCACGTCCCAGTCCAGTCGCAAGGTAAACCACTCAAAGCTGTTGATGACAAGCCGGAGGCCCTAAGTCAATAATACGATTTCTATCGAATTCACTTAGTTGTCTATAACACGGGCAAACAATATTTTGTCTGTGTCTATAATTTTCACGATGCCATACTCTAGGCATAATCGCAAAGAAAGTCTCAAAAAGAAAAGGATTGCAACCAAACACAATATCGAAATCGACTTAATCTCGCAAGAAATACACTCTATTGTAGCAACAAGTAAAACGTCAAATTTGCCATGGCTATTGGATTATTTTGAATTAAATTTGAACCTTTCACTAGTTAAACATTTCTGTTAAGTTTCGATCAAGAATTCCTAAAAATTATTTAAAACCACGGGATGGGATACTATTTAACTGGCTGCAATTTTTGCTGCTCTGAATTCCTATATCTTTATAGATTAATTACACCTCATCCGAATTCCTACATTTTTTCAAAGAGACTATCGGAAACGATTGTGGAGGAGTACGAGAAATATTTACCGGTGGTCATCACGAGGCCTTCCATAGTTCTTCCAACATTCAGGGAGCCCATCCCGGGTTGGGTGGATTCTCTAAACGGGCCTGTCGGGGTTTTGGTTGCATGCGGAAAGGGTGTTCTCAGATCGATGCTCTGCCGGGGCGATAACAACGCGGAAATTGTTCCTGTTGACTGTGCTATAAATGGCCTGATATTTGCTGCGTATTACAGGAGGATGCTGAAGTAAGTAAATAGTATTACATAAAAAATTAAAGACGACGCAAGCGCCATCTATTCTAGGATAACGTTTTTAATAACACACTACGTATATTGATTAAAATTTACTTCTGATTGATGACATTTCAAAATTTTCAAATTGAAATTGGAAGCAGCATTTTTTGGAAAAAATATTCGGTTTCAATATGAATATATATATATATATATATGAAAACCTTACACCCATATGGGTAGAAAGGGTCATTGAATATATATATATATACAGGGTGGCGCAAGATTCCGATGAAGTCCAATATCTCATATAAATGTTACTTACATTGTTAGTAGCCTCTGTCAAAATTCACATTTTAAAATTAGTTTCATATGTACAGGGTGTTCAATAATCACGTGACGTATCAAACATATGTTTTTTTTAAATGGAATGATATATTTTTTATGAAGATTTTCGATTCTACGTTTAAAAGTAATCATTTTTTATATAAGATTTAATAGGTCAATTTTTCATAGTTTAAAAGTTATAAACAAATGAATGTTGAAATCGATAGATGTTTAGAGCCTAATATTTCAAAAATGAAAAATGAAATAAACATTCTGTCAACGCCATACAAATGCAAAAATACTTAATAATAAAAGAAGTACTTTTTTTCTCTTAAAACAAATTTTTATATACAAGGTGAAGCAATACGCAAAATGATTTTTTTCTCTTTTTACTTAAATGGGACACCCTATATTTTTTATGCTATTTTAATAGAAAATTGATCACTCTTCATTTTTTATATAACATATTAAATAGCTACCGTTTACCGTTTTTGAGATATTTAATCTCAAATACAAATTTGGTATAGCATTTTTAACCAAAGTAGGCCGTGCCAGAAAAATTAATTTATTTAGTTCTGAAAGTTACACTTAATATCATATTTAGTAAGTAAAATACATTTTACGTTATATTTTGTAACACTGATGCAGTTAAACATACTTCTTCAATAAATGGTTAACTTAATTCTTATAAACTAAAAACAAATATATTTTTTGGTTATTATTCGAAAAATATTTAAAATATTTCTATATGCTTATTACATTGATTTATTTAAACAATTCATGTTAACTGAAAAACCGAAAATAGATTCTAAGTGAAATAATAAAATACTTATATCATTATATTTTGTTAGTATTAACATTTTTATGTATTTATTTCAGGCACTCACATCATTTTTTGTTTTAATTTAAACATTTTACATTTTTTTTTAAATGTGTCCCAATAACCATTATAACTCGCTAAATAATCGTCGAGCAACTATTTTCTTTATATTTTGCATGCGCCTTTAAATATCGATTGTCATTTGAATATCCTTTTAGGTTAGGAAGTATGTTATTAAATGTCAGAAAACGATTATGAATTGCATTTGTTTTAATTATAGCCTACTTAAATTATAGATTATAAGCGAAACTTATAATTTTGTACTTTGAATTGAAATTGTTAAAAAATGATAACAGATAGGGGTATAGTTTATTATAGAAAAATTAAAGAACAACCAATTTTCTATCGAAATAGTGTAAAAAATATAGGGTGTTTCATTTAAGTGAAAAAAGAAAAAAATCATTTTGCGTATTGTTTCACCCTGTACACAACATTTGCTTTATGGTAACAAATGATTATTCCTTATATTATTAAGCATTTTTTCAATTAAATTGCGTTAACAGAAAGTTTACATCGTTTTTCAATTTTGAAAAATAAGGCCCTAAACTTCCATCAATTTTAACATTAAATTGTTTTAACTTTTAAAATATTAAAAATTGACCTAATATACCTTATGTCAGAAATGATTAATTTTAAGTGTAGAATCTAAAATCGACATAAAAATAATAGCATTCCATTTAAAAAATCATATGTTTGATACGTCACGTGATTATTGGACACTCTGTATACATGAAACTAATTTTAGAATGTGAAGTTTTACAGTAGCTACAAATTATGTCAGTAATATTTTTTGTAGATTTCTAAATAACTGAGATATTGGACTTCATCGGAATCTTGCGCCACCCTGTATATATAATGATGATGAAAATGTTTCTATTGCAGGCATTTTTAATTGAATTAAAATATGTTTTGTAAAAAGGTGATTCCGTAAATAAATGTATTATTTGGTTAAAATAAAGAATTTGAAACAACTACTTCCCGGGCAAATACCCACACCATACATTTCTTTTCTCTTAATGTAAAATTATTATTATTTACAGAGATAAGCGTGTGCTAGTTGTAAATTTGAGTGCGCCTAGAGAGGAAATCAGTATAACTTGGAACGAAGTCCTGGAAAGGTCTCGGAAGGTAATTCACAAATACCCTTTCGAGTGGACCTTGTGGTACCCCGCTGGTGCGCCAACGACGAATATTTTCCAACATTGGCTTGTTGTCATTTTATTCCAATGGATTCCCGCAATTTTTCTGGATTGCGTATTCTTTATTATTGGCAAGGAAAGATTGTTAGTAAATAATATACATATATTTTTCAGGGAGACTTCAATGAGTGTGGAATATTTAGAAAAATTAGACAGAATGTAGGACTTTTCTGAGGACTTTTGTAGCTGATTGTTCCGCTACCACTATATTGTTAAAATTAATCTATTTATGGTGAAAATTGAATAAAATTTTCATCAAAAATGAAAATTGAATAATTTGTTGTAATTAGTCTATTTATGGTGAAAATTAAACAAATTTTTCATCAAAAATGAAAATTGAATAAAATTTTCACCACAAATAAATTAATTATAACAATATAGCTATAGAAGAACGATCAGTTCTAAGAACCTTAAAAAAATCCGACATCCTTACACAAACCATTCAATACACTTGCAAAAAAACGATGTTATCCCTTTATCCCAACCATCACCTATCTATCCCAAACATTTGCCGAGTGAGGAGTTTCACTTGGGGACTTTTAAACCTTTTCTGCACTACCAGAAATCCCAACATCCCTCTAAAATTCAAACATCCTCAATACACCATTATTGAACTTGTATCATCATATCATAAATGATTAACTGATATACGAGACAAAGGACTAGAACTGCTAGTTTTGACTTGATTTCTATTTTAAGTTTAATAAAATCGCAATATCGTGTTAATTTAACACAAATGGCTAAAATACCACTGATCGGTAGCCATCTTGTAAACAATAATGTAACGTTTTGTAAACTTAATGTAACTGTAAATATTACAAAATTGATGATTATGTGTGTAGATTAACCAGATTGTTTAATCAAATTATTGTTCCAAATTTTATATTGTTCCGATAAATAGTTTCAAAAATATTGAAGCGGTTCTATACCTTATAGATTATTAATTTATTTATTAAACAGAATTTTGATTTTGTACTAATATTAAAACACTGACGTAAACTCAAACATCTCAAATAGTATATACAGGTTGTTCGTATATACTATTTGAGATGTTTGAGTTTACGTCAGTGTTTTAATATTAATACAAAATCAAAATTCTGTTCAATTAATAAAGTGAAGTAAGAAATTGGACGGAATGGGTTTATTTCTCGTATATGAATAAAATTAAATTTGGATCAAATTGACACTTGATTTAAATATTTTGCTTTGTGCTATATCAACATGATATCGCTACTTAAAACAGAAATAAAGTCAAAACTAGCAAATACAGGGTTAGTTAAAATTATCGGAACACCTAAACAATTCCCCAGCTATAAAAATTAAAAAAATCCTAATACAAGTTCTTAGAATTCAATATGTGATAATATACAGGGTATTCTACTTGAATAAGGGAAGTTGTCATTTTTCATTGTAAATTGAACACCCTGCATATTAAAATTTTGAATGTCTCAAGAAGATATCCTCTCATTTTATTTTTATTTTAAACTCTTTTTAAAACGTGTTCCTGTTTGCGAATAATTTAGGTGTTCCGGTAATTTTAACTAACCCTGTATTTATTTAGTAAAATAAATAAACCGAGTGTTTTTTTTTTCAATCTATAATATTTTTAGCATGATCAGAGTACAGAAAAAAATCATGGTCGGCGTTGATTTGCTCAAGTATTTCACGTTGAATCAATGGGAAGTGAAAACGGAAAAGTCGAAAATCGCATATGAAAAATACATGTTCGGCGGGGATAGGGAGATTTTCCAATTGAGAAACTTCGAATATGACATCGACGAATTTATGGTTAACAGCCTTTTAGGAGCTAGGTTGTATTGTTTGAAAGAAAATCCGAGCAGTTTGAAATACACACGGATACATTTTCAGGTGTAAGTATCGAAATAGTTATAATAAAACATTATTTATATAAAGGGATTTAGTGACTATAGCTTCAACAATATACACTTGTCTTTATCAAATTAAAGTTAAAAAATGTTTTATTGTAATTTCACACGACTTATAACGAAGTAGAAGCCTCGGATATCAATAATTGGTCGAAATAGTTAATTACATAACTAGTGTGAAAAGTGGAACTTTGTATTCATGTATGTTAGTTGCGTAATTATGCGAGTATAAGTAAAAAAAAAAACACTTTCACAAGAGTTTTGTACACTATTTTTCCTATGAATCAAAACAAATTTGAAATTTTAGATATTTTTTATGTATGCACATTTATACTTTCCGCGTGATTTTTGAGGATGTGAATTGTATTCCGTATTTTCTTGCCTCATTTATAATGTTTATAGGATTGACGTGCATATTTTCACTATCCCAGTAATTATATTAATTCATTGAATTTAAATTCTGTATAATTTTTAAAACTTTTCAAATAAATTACTTGGTTTTGTTGTAATTTGAAAAGTTTTAAAAATTAGTTAAATGTTTCACCAAGTGATTAATGAGAACCAAATTGAAATTAATTCTACACTTTTGAAAAAACAAAAAAAAAATAATAGATGAACTGAAACATTTTTAAAGTAAAGCAGATTTAATGTTTCATTTCATTTTTTTTGTAGTTAGTAGATTGTAGTGTTCTTGTTAAATTTTGTCAATTGACGATCAACCCACCAAAAAAAATCTATATCTGCCCCTGAGCAACTAGATATTACTAGATATTATACAACTGTGCATTATTATCATAACGAATTTTGTACTGTTAATCTAATATTATTGTTTTTTTTTTGTTTTTTTTAAGGTTGAAAATACTGCATTATGCTTGCGTGTTTTTATTCTGTTGTTTCATACTGAAGCTTCTGTTGAAATCTATTGGGTTTAATTACATAATGTAGATGCAACGTATTGCAAAGTGCGCATGAATAATTTATATTGGCTGAATCGATTGTGTTGTGGTTTAAAATAAACGTTTATTTCACTTTTTCAAGATTTTTTACTTTCCAAATTAGATCCTTTTTTAAAATACCTACTCCTTCAAATAATACATTTAATTAATAATTCTCATAGGAAAATACTTAATTAATTTAAACAGAATTATATTTAGAGAAATATTTGGTTTAAATTCATTATTAATAATAAAAATTTTTTTTTAGAATAATTGGAAAATACAATCAATTTTTAAGATTTATTTTTCGGGAATTGTAGGGCTGCGAACATTTTTCTTTTTTTTTTTTTTGGGGGGGGGGTGTTTTTATAAATCAGCATTGAATGTAGAATGTGTAAATATTTTTTGTTTTAGATTATTTTTAAATCCAAAGGGGAACCCTTTGTGATTGTACTGTGTCACTCGCACGCTTGCGTTTTAAATGGATTTTCCATCCCACTCCCACTTATGATCGTAATAGGCGGCGGCCGGTTGGACGGCCAAAATGCCGGATTTCAGTAAACATTAATATTTCTACTTTGGAGTGAGTCAGAGGGTTGACATTTTCAGGAGAGACATACATTAATAATCTGTAATACTTAATTAATAATTTGCTACACCAGAAAATATTTAAATAATCGATGGTTGAGGCTTCTACTTCATGAAACTCCATGATATACTATTTGTAAATAAAAGAACAGTTTTTATTTATATAAAATACTTGGTTTTGTTGTAATTTGAAAAGTTTTAAAAATTAGTTAAATGTTTCACCAAGTGATTAATGAGAACCAAATTGAAATTAATTCTACACTTTTGAAAAAACAAAAACAAAAAATAATAGATGAACTGAAACATTTTTAATGTAAAGCAGATTTAATGTTTCATTTCATTTTTTTTGTAGTTAGTAGATTGTAGTGTTCTTGTTAAATTTTGTCAATTGACGATCAACCCACCAAAAAAATCTATATCTGCCCCTGAGCAACTAGATATTACTAGATATTATACAACTGTGCATTATTATCATAACGAATTTTGTACTGTTAATCTAATATTATTGTTTTTTTTTTTGTTTTTTTTAAGGTTGAAAATACTGCATTATGCTTGCGTGTTTTTATTCTGTTGTTTCATACTGAAGCTTCTGTTGAAATCTATTGGGTTTAATTACATAATGTAGATGCAACGTATTGCAAAGTGCGCATGAATAATTTATATTGGCTGAATCGATTGTGTTGTGGTTTAAAATAAACGTTTATTTCACTTTTTCAAGATTTTTTACTTTCCAAATTAGATCCTTTTTTAAAATACCTACTCCTTCAAATAATACATTAAATTAATAATTCTCATAGGAAAATACTTAATTAATTTAAACAGAATTATATTTAGAGAAATATTTGGTTTAAATTCATTATTAATAATAAATAGTGTTTTTTTTTTTCAGTTAAATTGGAAAATACAATCAATTTTTAAGATTTATTTTTCGGGAATTGTAGGGCTGCGAACATTTTTCTTTTTTTTTTTTGGGGGGGGGTGTTTTTATAAATCAGCATTGAATGTAGAATGTGTAAATATTTTTTGTTTTAGATTATTTTTAAATCCAAAGGGGAACCCCTTGTGATTGTACTGTGTCACTCGCACGTTTGCGTTTTAAATGGATTTTCCATCTCACTCCCACTTGTGATCGAAATAGGCGGCGGCCGGTTGGACGGCCAAAATGCCGGATTTCAGTAAACATTAATATTTCTACTTTGGAGTGAGCCAGAGGGTTGAAATTTTCAGGAGAGACATACATTAATAATCTGTAATACTTAATTAATAATTTGCTACACCAGAAAATATTTAAATAATCGATGGTTGAGGCTTCTACTTCATGAAACTCCATGATATACTATTTGTAAATAAAAGAACAGTTTTTATTTAAGTTTTACAATATTCATTGTAGGGACACTGCTACAATTGTTTCATTAATCTGCCTGATGATGCTACTGTGTTGGCGAAATAAACAATTGTAGCAGTATTTTTATAATAAATTTGTGAAAGCATCTTAAACTAAATTCAGTTTTTTTTTACAATAAATCAAAATAATCCCAATTCTATTGCCTGAAATCAATGAATTAAATTGATTTCAGGCAATAAAACAACAGCATCGTAATAAAATCTTGATAAATAAGACAGATTTTGATTTTATATAAACACCATGCATCCCTTTTGTTTTCAAGCAGCTGTAATTTACTTTAATTGCAAAACTGTGTGTGTATTATACGGAACGCCCTTGAAAGGCCTGGACGCGAATATATCGACCTTTATACAACAGTCGCATGCGGAGGCTCTAAAAATTACCACCGAATCGATATTCGCAATGTAAATCACGCTTTTCTTTTACACCCCGATTTGCTAATGCTCGTATAAATAAATTAACACGCACACCCGAATCAACGCAAAGTGATCATCAACGGCCTCCAGTTTAATAAATTCAACACCAACTTTAACAAAGATTAATTATGCGGGTTCCATGTTCTCAAAATAGCAATTATAATTAATAATGTTTTGCGTCGTCTAATGGTCAATTGTTTTTATTAATATTTGCTAGTGATGGGCAAAAATGATTATTTCAATAATTGAATACGAAATAATTGATTATTTTTGATTTTAGAATGTTAATTTTGCGTTTCTGTGAATAAATGATTCAAAATTCAAACATAATTATTTTAATTACTGTTTCTATAATTACGAATTTTTAAAAATGTGTCCATCATTTATAATAACACTGTATTTTTAGTATTTTGAAAATTATCTTTTATATTTTTTTTAAACTAATCGATTCTTCACATAATCGATTTTTCCCATCATTAATATTTGTTGAGAAGTTTGAAATATTCATTAAATTAAAAAATTGCGTGTATCCATCATGGTGAATTCTATCAAATATTTTTTTTAATGAATATTTAATAGTAAATGAATAATTATCGTATAACCCTTATACCTTTTCGAATGTCGGGTAAATGAATAATTATTAAATAAAAAATGGATTAATTAGGTAAAAGTAAACACGTGGTTTGTTTCACAATAAAACTATTAATTAAAAAGCGTCTAGAGTGCTTGGATTTTTTTCTTCTTTATTTTACATTTTGTTGGCATCAGTCATTATTTATCAAATCATTAAAAATATTTACTAGCGAATATAAAGTGTTCCTTGTCGAAATAGGACAAAGAGAGGAAAAGAAGAATGGGCGTATTAACTATCATAATTAAATATTTGTTAAATAAATAAAAGTTTAATTGTTTAAAAATGTTTCACCAAGTGAAATTAATTCAAGAGTTAAAAAATGGATTGTTATCTTTTAAAGTACAAGCCAAAGTTTTTAGATTTACTTCTTATACTAGAATGATTTTACAAAGTTTTCCAAAACTATTTTTAATTTCTTTAAACGTCTTTAGTAATTCACGAAAAATTTTCTCAATTACTGAAACATTACAACAATTTATTTCTAAGCATATTTATGAGGCAGATGAACTTCTTGTGCTTATAACTTGAAAACTATAGGTTATATTTTTAATAAAAGAAGCATTTATTTTTTCAAGATCTGCAACTTTTATTTGAAACAATTTTCTAACCGAAAGAAAAAAATGAACAAACGTTCATGAAAAAAAAAAAATCATCTCTGAAATACACAACTTCGATGCGATCAACATTTGCCAAGAAATTGAGGAATATAAAATTCAGTCAATTCAGCTCACATTGATAAAGAATACGAATATAGATACAGGACATTGAAAAAAATATTCATTTCTTTTTCTAGAAAATACAGACTATAGAAAAAGTAGTGGCAACATTTACCTTATATTATTTTATAAATCATGTACGCAATTTTGTATTACACTTATTTTTGAATCTTTAGTATTTCAACTAGAACATAAAAAATCAGCCCTTATCTCTGGCATAAATCGCTGTGCTGTAATATTAAACAATTTTGAAACAATTATTATATTTTATTCCTTATCATAATTGTAGGTATATTTGTTATTTTTATCTATAAGAGAAGAATCGCATCGAATGAAAATTTTAAATTCTCCAATTTAATCTTTTTTTTTTATCCTATCGCCGATATTTATTCAGGCGCCGGAAATTAGTTGATTTTATTTTTCAACCTTCAAATTTTATTTACGACTCTAATTAAATGCTAATAAACAGCGTGTACTATTGGCAAAGAGAAAAAGTGGGCTTCGGTCCTCAATTTGGAAACAATCCAGGATTTTATCGCTGCGTATAAATCTTGTATTTTCTCTGCACTTTTACTTTATGACTTTCTTCCCTGGAACAAAAAACAAAGGCCTCTGCGGCAGAATAAAACATAACGGCCTAACTCGTTGTAATAAAACGGATCGATGCATTTTTTATTCATCGGTGTACAAACAAATATTTTCATAAATTTTACAGTTATTATAATGACAAATCGATTCGTTCCTTACTTCACTTGAAGGATCATGGATATTCTTAATTTTAAATTCCAGATCTGAAGCTATATTTTTATTTGTGTTTTACCTATAAAAAGTTAAACTAGAATTTACAACTTTTTAAAATTGGAATTTAATTTTATCTACAAAAATTATTTCTAAAAGCAATCCATGTTGCTTAAAAAGAGAAAAGTGTTTCACCTATAAAAAGTTATAAATTCCAATTTAACTTTTTATAGATAAAACACGTTTCTCTTTTTAAGCAATATAGATTGCTTATAAAAAAACACGTATCTGTTTATTTATTTGATGAAGGCCATTTCATACAGTAAGTATGTTACAGAATAAAATTAGAGTAGTAACAATAAATAAAATAATACTTTTAAAATAAACACATTTTTAAACTTGATCTATTTATCAGTGAGTGCACAGCGCAAATAATTTACAAATCGTATTATTAGAAGAAATAAAATTATTTGTTAAGATTTTAAAAAGAAGAAAATATGAGTGATGCAGTTATTTAAATTATAATTTAATAGAAAATATAAGGAAAGTGACGAATGAAATGACAGAATTTGTATCTTCAAACCCTTCAGTTAATTCCACAATATTTTCCGCTTTTTATAATCCCTTTAAAACTCTATCCAAAAGAATACTCCCTCCATAACAAAGAAACCTTCTGCCAAACTTTATCCTAGGACTAATTAAACATAATAAAAAAACGCAGATTTTCGATTCAAAAAATGTTGCATTATACAATATGTTATTGTTATGCAACAGCAAATGTCTATTATTAGACATTTGTTAAAGTACTTATGTGACATAAGTCAGCTAAAGGGAATAATAATTTATTAATTAATTATTTTCAAATTATTTTTATTTAATTTATTTAAATAACTGTGATCAAGTGAATAAATCCTTTTTCTATTACTTTAGACAAACCGACGACAGAAAAATGAAACAAGAATTTAACAGAATTAATAAATACATTCACACTCTCATTGCACAATTTAAAAGTGATTTATGGATAAATTCCTGTGAATGCATGAACGAATTGCATGGCAAGCAATACTGGTATAAAATAAAAAAGCTCAGTAAATATTGCAAAACGGAGTTTATCCAAAAGATCACGGTAACAGACGAGGCAGAAATAGCGAAAATATTTGCAAAACATTTCAAACAGGTTTATTTAATGACGGATATTTTAGACTATGGCAACAATTTCCTAAACGTAGTAAATTCCTGGTATTCGTTTTATAAATCCTCATAAACTTCCATAATCCCAGACCTTGGAATAAAAGAGGGAGAGCATTTTGAAATACTTATGAAAGGCAACGAGAATATTACTAGACTTATTCTAAAATCCCACCCATAAACATATCCTGAAAATATTCAACATCTATTCTTCCCAAGATATACTTCAAGAATTTTAAAAGGGCACTATTGTTTGCATTCCGGGCAAGGACCCCCTCGACCCCGCAAGCTTTCGTCCTCTTCTTGCTGTTGTGGGTAAACTTTTCAAACCTATCCTTAAAAACAATATATCATCCCACCTTACAAATTTGGTTTCCTTGAAAATCTGTATTGCCCGTATCCATTCTCATATTCAACTGCCAAACAGTATGCCTCGAAGGCGAAAAGTCGGTAATATTTTTCTAGACATCAAACAAGCTCTTTTCTATTTATCAAACAAGCGTTTGAGTCGGTTTGGCACAGAATGTTACTCCCATAATATTACTCTACATATCGTTAACATCCTAGACAGCTTCCTCCTTAAATGATCTTTACAAATAAAACTTCATGATTCCATATTCTGTTCCATCACTCGCAAACAAGGTTTCCCACAAGGTTCCTCATTATCGCCGCTACTGTATAACTTCCTAGTCCATGATATTTACAATCCTAACCCCAATTATGTAAATAAATCAGCGTATCATCTCCTTTACGCCGACGATATTTCCTTAATTGCTCATGCTTCCATCCTACCTAAAGTAGGTAGTTGATACAAATTAAAAGTGGTTCGCATTAACAAACCACAACTTATTCCTTTCCATCGTTCATCTAATTCACCCTTTTTTGTCTCCATCAATAATCACACTATCTATCCCTCAGATCTTTGTGTATCCATTTTGATCCCAAATTCATATTTAAAGCTCATTCCACGATTCTAAAAACTAAAGTCAAGAAAAGGGCGGCATTATTCAAAAGACATTTAAAAACAAAGATATTAGCATGCAAACTGCTGTACATATTTATAAAATGATCTGCAGTCCTTTGCTTGACTACGCATCAATCCTTTTTCATAATCCCCATCCTATAACTCTATCTAATTTAGAAATAGCAGAAAGAGTGCTTACTAAAAACAAAACCGTCTATACAACCTACAGCCCAAATCACTCAGCTTACAATCCCTTGCTACAAAATTCGTATCTAATCCTAATCACTTTGACCTGTTTCCTCCGAAATAAGAACATAATTTTCCGTCTTCCTCAATTCATGAATTCATTGCATCATTAGCAATCATAACCCGTTTTTACACATATTAAGACAAAGGCAGTTCATTTAAAACTGAGGCAGAAAATCGTATGAACGATAGCCATTTAATAATTATTTTTTGTGTAAATATTGTTATATATATAATTAAATTGATTGAAATTCCTTATACTAGGTGTTGACAGAAACACACATGTAAATCTTCGAAGTTTTCAAATATTGGATCCCCTATTTATTATATAGACAAACGTATTTTTTTGTAATGTTAAAAATTCTGAATTTATTAATATTTTCACCTATTGTAATCGTTTTATAGATTAATATCAATGTTTTTACTTATTTATTTTTATATCTGCGAATGATGGGTATTATTTCGATAATGTTGTAATAATAAAAAAGCTTCCTACATTCCATCCATAAAAATCGAAATTAAAACAAGGGCACGTCATTTTAGATCAATGAAACCAGCTTCTCTCTATCAAGTGCAAGTTGCCGAAAGATTCTCCATAAAAATGACATCTTAACAACTCTCTCCACAATCCTTCCAACGAATTCCTTTATGAATCCACACCTATATCCAAAGTGTAACAAATCTTTAATAAAGTGAAAATAAGGGGTTGTTTTCATAATCAACCCCTTCTTACAAAATTGTGTATTCCCCGAAATCCAAATATAGCTTGAAAATATATCCATCTATTCTCACCATTCATGAATTCACTATTCAAGACAGTTCAGCTAGCGTAGCACAGACATTTTTATTGCACATCACTGTCAATTCAAAACAGAACCTCCGGTCAATAGCCCAAGACAAATTAAAATTATTTTGCTGCCAACTCAATATATTAAATAAATATTATGATTTTCAATAAAATACAATTGATATCATGTTACACTGTTGTT
Organism: Philonthus spinipes; assembly: GCA_963082785.1. Taxonomy (NCBI): domain Eukaryota; kingdom Metazoa; phylum Arthropoda; class Insecta; order Coleoptera; family Staphylinidae; genus Philonthus; species Philonthus spinipes. Next base: position 26,051,380 of record OY720300.1, on the reverse strand, counting down.
ATTGGATGACAACACAGGATAATAAAATCATCATGATTGTTTTTATTAAAACAAAATTCATATTCACAAGTAAATATCCCGCGGGGGTTTGAATCGAATATGATAATTTGAATATCACATAACCGATATGAATTATATTTTTCCCTTTCACGTAATCGACCCACATCGGGGGAAGTGCGCGCCCGCCGCCTCTCGTGATTTCAATTTCGCGAGATTGAAAGGCTGGCGGTTGATCGCCAGAAGAATCGATAGTTCGACGTTTCTATTTCGAGGATGTTAGGCAGGATCCGACATTGATTGAAATATAATTTGCATTTTTTAACCCATAATTAACTATTGGCTATAGGTAAGTTTGCAAATTAATTTTACCAAGTGTAAATGTGCGTTGAAATTGTTAATATTGAGCATATTGTAGAACTATGAATAAGATCGATGATAAAATAATAATATGGTATGATGGCGATGAAAAATATTTATTGAAAGTATTATTTGAAATTACAACATTAACATATATACAAATATTTTTATTCAGACAATTCAATTCATTTATTTACGGTAAATCACCTTTATATAGAATAATAACAAAATTCAAAATGTTTAAATAAATATCATTTTTACAAACATTGAGTATATACATTAAAATAAAGGTTTGTCTGTCCTGGGCTATCGATCGGAGGTTTTTCTGCCCCAATATTAATTTTAATAATTTTTTATAAATCAACTAAGTATTTTGAATATTTATTTAAAATAAACTAATATTTTTAAATCGTACACAATACACGTTTAACGTTCAGGAGCAGATAAGACTCTTTACTATCCTAGGGCAACAAATTTAGGCATATCCTACTCAGGGCGTTAATAGTCTGCCATGGCTGTTGTCTCCACGATATGCTTAAGATTCTCTCTAGCCACACGCCGAAGTATTTAACGGACTTAGAGGCCTGGATAATCTCCTTCTATTTCTAAATGTAACTCCCTGATAGTGTCCCTATTTCAGGTTTTTCTTCACAAGTCTTAGTTTATTTCAATCTCGTCCATCTGTATACATGAATCTCAGGGATCTGTTGGATTTATCTTCAATCGCCTCTCTGTTCTTTCCCGTGACTATTAAGCCAATATCGTCGGCAAAGGCAAGGGCTACATTGCGATAGAGTCAGTTCCAGAACAGAGTCGTAGAATATATTCCACAGGATGGGCCCTAATATGGAGCCTTGGGGTACCAGCAAATCATATCCATTTTGCCTACCTTAATCAATCCGTTCTACAGATACGCCTGAATCATTCTGATGAGGTACGTGGATAAACCCTTGATAGTCTATGAATGTCATGTGTGAGGCAGTGTTATTATTAAACTTCATTGTTTTGTTTAAACCAAACAAGTGTTTTGAATATTTATTTCAAATAAACGAGTATAACGTTAAGTTGAATTTTTTTATGTAGAAAATTTTAAGGAAACAGATAGATTGTAGTTAGTTATAGGTTTTAAACATATATATAGTGGACTGTTGTTATGTTTGAGTATGTTAATGCCGATAAAAAAGATTGTTTAGTTGAAAATGAGGATCAGTGTAACACCATTCAATTTTAATAAATGGAAGACGACGCAAACGCCATATTTAGCCTAATTTCATGTGGCATCGTCAACAATTTATTTACCATTTAATTATCATGAATTTTCTAAAAAAAAAAAATTAGTGCCTCAGTAATCAACAATATTCATAAAGCATTGCTGAAAGTAATTACACCCGAAAATAAACCATTTAATTGAAACCGCTTTTATCCGTCCGGAAAATCCGAAGTTTGATGCAATTTTACGACCTTGGCGTGCTCCAACTCCTCCCCGTAAACTTAAACGAGCTTCGTATATTCAAAAAAAACTATATATATATGTATATGATCAAAATCACGTAATCACCTTCGCGTGCAAGGGTACCGTAATTTCACACGTAAAAAAATATACAGAAGGAACGATTTGGATAATTCAACATTGTTTTACAACAGGAAAAAATCCATAAAGTTAAAACATGCAAAGGACGTCAGAATGCAGCCAATGAGTTGGGCTCGTCTAATTTTTGCGCATTAAGTATTCACGATGGTTCGATTAAGCGGCCATCGATTTTAGTTAATTGTTTGTAAAATTACACGTGTTTTGAAGAGAGTACCCTTTGTTCCACCACTCTGTTTCCTATATGTTGTTGTTGTTGTTTTCGTATAGGTTGATGCTTGAATGATTGATGAGGTTTTCGTTTCGGTTCTTTTAATACACAAATGAAATCCTTAAAGAAACTCGATAGACAAACTAGAAACTGAAATATCAGATTAAAGGCCTTATTTTTTATTCAAAGACAAATTTCCATGGTGGACCGATATTTGTCCTAGAACAGAAGCATCTGTGTTATATTTGAAGTTTATTTTTTAGTTTAACGATATTTCTGTTTCTAAAAGCTAAAAAATTTGTTCAATTTCTGTCACTTTCCCATATTTTAACCAATGAGAACAGTATTGTAATGGAAGGTAGATTATTTCCGCGAAATTAATTTCAGATACTATGTCATTGTTTGTAGGTGCGTTACTCTTTGCATCGTCAAAAAGAAATCTAACAAATATCAGACCAGACTCAAAGTCACCGCGAGACTGTAATAGTCACTCAAGCCCTGTGTATTTTTGAGGTTATGCCAGGCAATAACCTAAAAAAGCTGTTTTTTAAGGTTATGCCAGGTAATAACCTAAAAAAGCGGTTTTTGAGGTTATGCGAGGTTTCAACTTAATAAAGCTGTTTTTAAGGTTATGCCAGGTAATAACCTAAAAAAGCGGTTTTTGAGGTTATGCGAGGTTTCAACTTAATAAAGCTGTTTTTAAGGTTATGCCAAGCAATAACCTAAAAAAGCTGATTTTGAAATTATGCCAAATAACCCCCAAAAAGCTGTTTTTAAGGTATTGCCGGGCTATAACTTAAAAAAGTTGTTTTAGAGGTTATGTCAGGCAAAAAAATGTATTAGACATATTCGAATACACAAAAAATACAAAAAAAAAAAATTGTACGGGAGTGGGAAAAACACACCGAACGTTGAAATAATTTGCCGGGGCTTAGACATAGCAAATTGCTACTCGAATAACCACTCTCAGTAGAAACAATCTGAGTTTGGTTACAGGACTAGTAGCAGGACATTGCCCCCTCAGGAAACATCTGCACAACATGAAAATTCTTGAAGACGAACCGGTATGCAGACTTTGCAATGAAGAGGATGGAGACGCCTCTCACGCTTACAACTGTAAGGAAGAAAACCTGTGCCACTGGTATCCACATCAACTCTTTTCAAAAGACGAATTGATCAAGAGGTTGCTGGAGCTTGTAAAACACACAAAACTCTTTGATTAACTATAAAAGCGGAAGCAGTACAATAAGCCAACGTTGAAAACAGCGTTTTTAGATTATTGCCTGGCGTAATCTCAAAAACAGCCTTTTTAGGTTATTTCCTGATATAACCTTAAAAACAGTTTTTTTTGAGGTTATTGCCTGACATAACCTCAAAAACAGTCTTTTGAAGTTATTGCCTGGCATATATATATTTTTTTGAGGTGGGGGGACAGAACGAAAGTAAGGGTTAGGTAGCCAAATGCTGTAGTTCTTGGGTTACATACCCCTTACTTTCGCTCTACATCCCCCCCCCCCACAAAAAAAATATATACCAGGCAATAACTGTTTTTAAGGTTATGTCAGGAAATAACCTATAAAGGCTGTTTTTGGGATTATGATAGGCAATAATCTAAAAACGCTGTTTAAACGTTATGTGCCTAAAAAAGCTGAAGGTTATTCCAGGCAATAACCTCAAAAGGCTGTTTTTGAAAATCTACTGAATTATTTTTTTTGTAATAGTATTATTGAAATTATTATGAATTCCTCGGAAGGATCGCTATTATTATAAGTTTATGTATTCAATTATGCTTTCTAAACAAATGAAAATGCAAAACGTCGCTGGATTTATAAAAATAAAATCTTTCAAAAATGTTTACCAGACAATAACCTGAAAAACATTTTTTTGAGACTAGAGTCAAAGTAACTGATGACGGTAATAGGCGCACAAAGCCTGTGTGTTTTTGAGGTTATATCAGGCAATAACCTAAAAAAACAGTTTTTGAGGTTATGCCGAGCAAAAACTTCAAGAGCTGTTTTTGAAAGTCTACCAAATTATTTCTCACAAGAGCGTGAAAATAAAATGAAAATATTTTTTGAAAAAAATTATTAATTCTTTCGAAGGATTCCTATTATTATAAGTTTATCTTATATAATTCTGCTTTCTGAAAGAATCCTTCCTAAAAATGCAAACATCAGCAAGTGTATAAAAATATAGGCTTTCAAAAATATTTTCTTTCTACTTAGTACATGGACATTTATCAAATAAGAAAATATTCCAAACGCAAACCAAAATGTTATTTTCTTTCTAATATACTGAATGACATACGTTAATTTATACAATTCAAAACATTTTGCTTGTCACTTAAATATTAGACAGAAAATATTTTTTCGAGTAAATTTGACAGGAGGCCATACCGGCATGAGAAAATTATTTCATCAGAGGGGGTAATTTTAAAATATTAAATGGGAACGCGTATTTATATTATAGATTGAGATTCAGCAACAAAAATTATGTATTTAAACAAAATTAACCCTTTTTTGAAAATTGTAAAAATGATTTTGAAAGACTTTTGCAAATGAAACTTTCTTCTTATTCTTCTCGAATCCTTATACCCTTTCAGGTCTCTGACGCAAATGTATCTTAAAAAAAAATCAAAACATTTCTTAATAAAGTTTCTATGAAAGACGATTTTAAAAGACTTTTGTAAATAAATGTTTCTTCTTCTTCTCGAATCTTTATACCGTTTCAGGTGTCAGATGCAAATGAATTAAAAAGAAATATTCTTCTCGAATTCTTATACCCTTTCGAGTATCGGATGCAAATGAATCTTTAAAAAATAAATCCTTTATAAATAAAGCTTTTGTGAAAATTGTAAAAATGATTCTGAAAGACTTTTGCAAATGATTCTTCTTCTTCTCGAATTCTTATAAGTGTCAGATGCAAATGAATTAAAACAAAAAAAACTTCTTGTTCTCGAATACTTATACCCTTTCAGGTGTCAGATGCAAATGAATTAAAAAGAAATATTCTTCTCGAATTCTTATACCCTTTCGAGTATCGGATGCAAATGAATCTTTAAAAAATAAATCCTTTATAAATAAAGCTTTTGTGAAAATTGTAAAAATGATTCTGAAAGACTTTTGCAAATGATTCTTCTTCTTCTTCTCGAATTCTTATAAGTGTCAGATGCAAATGAATTAAAACAAAAAAAAAAAACTTCTTGTTCTCGAATACTTATACCCTTTCATGTGTCGGATACAAATAAATCTTTTAAAAATAAAAACCTTTCTTAATAAAGTTTTTATAAAAATTGTAAAAATGATTTTGAAAAATAATCTTAAAAGAACATAAAACTTCTCTAAATAAAAATTTTATGCAAGATTTTTATAAATGAACTAAAAAATTCATTGAATTTCATTAAGGCAATACATGTTTCCATCCTTGAAACAGAACAATTATAAATCACAGGTATAATATACTTACCCGACAATAGAAATCCGGACGTGGCGAAACTGAAAACGTCCGGAACGGGAAAGTGCAGAACCGGAAGCGGAATTCCAATGGAAATGGGTGAGCGGGTCAGAGGCGGCATACACAAAAGGCGCAGATAATCAATATAGTGCTTTTATTCATATATCGTTGAAGTAAAATATTTGGAATTTTGTCGGTACACAAAAAAACCGTTACAAAAATTAGATACAAACATATCTTGGTCGTTTCTAAGTATTTCACCTACACTCCTACATAGGCCTAAATTCACACGAAATATCGAATTTGAGAATTCATTTCCGAAATTCGTCCGGTTGCAACTGCGCACCCGAAAGCCCATCGAGGACGAAAATTTGAATTGTTGTTAATTGTTAATTGATGAGAATTTATTTTTGTTTGCTTAATAAAAAAAATAGGCTTTTGAAGAGATACCCAGTTGCACTCGACGAGTGTTTAATTTTGTTTTTTTTTTGGCATAAAGATAATTTTGCGTGGTATATTTGGTGTCTCTTCAGCGACGTAGCTAGTAAGTTGGGTGTCCACTAGAAACGACTAGCTCAGTATATCCTGTATAGAAAAAGTTGGATAATCAAGTGGAATTATAATATTTAAAAAAAAATACATACGTAAAAAGTGTCACGTTCAAGTATTGCAGATTTGTGTTTCAATAGCGAAGCGAGGCAATTTTGTAAGATTCTAAATGTGTTTAATTAATTGGCGTTTATTTTACTTTAAACAACAGTCTTTTGTTTAATTTTTTTTTAATTTGTAATTCAATTTCAACGACATTTAACAACATCGATAGAGAGTTGATTTAAAAATTACTTACGATTTGAATATGCAGAGTAGGTTTTTTAGGTGTAAATAAAAGATAGAAAAACAATGATTAAATATTTCTCCCATTAACATAAATCAACACAATCATTTCTTTCTACATACGAAATAAAAGATGTAAGAATTGCATTAATACAATGTTAACATTAAAGATGAATAAAAATTGTTTTAATAATTCTTATAAACATTTTTATAAAAGCTGATTTTTAAATCTTAATAGATTTTCAAAACACTTCGCTAATATTCAAAGCATGTTTAGCCGTAATTAGCAGAACACGGATCGATTAGGATCGCATTCTGTTAGGAGATGGATACAGTTATTCATCTACTAATCGATACTTCACAAAACAGAATTTATATGATTTATCAGCGACCATGTTTTTCAGATGGTCCTTTACTGGGTCGTGTCCTGTTGGCATTCCTTTTAGTGGTTTGAGGTATTTCCTGTCGATTAGCCAGAAATCCCTATTTGCAGTGGAGTTTGTCCACCTTGAGAGGATTTTTGCTGTCTCAGCTTTTCTATACTCGCCCAAAAAAATACTTTTAATGATGCTTTAAAACCACCAAGGACTTTGGACCAATTGCACATCTCGAAGAAACTCTAATAATACACAAAAATACCAATTTTAGTAAGGAAAACCTAATTGGTCATAATTTCTCATTATTGAAACCTAAGAATACACAAAAATTATAAAGGTTATAATTTTTAATTACTGAAACCTAAGAATACCAATTTTAGCAAGGAAAAACTAATAGGTCATAGTTTTTCATTACTGAAATTGGTATTTTTGTGTATTCTTAGGGTTTCTTCGAGATGGAAAAATTAATAGGTCACAGTTTTTCCTTACTGAAATTGGTATTTTTATGTATTCGGGATGCGCAATCGGTCCAAAATCCTTGGTGGCTGTGCTGTTCCAGTGCTATTCCATACATGTTCTATTGGCCATAAATCAGGGGATCTTGCAAGCTAATGTAAAACCTCTACGCCAGAATTTTGTGTAAAGTCCTTGCTTGCTAACATTCTAATCTTTGAATCCTATTTAGGATTTGAATGCATGTGTTTTGCTGTGTTTTCGTCAACCAGATGGACCCTGCATAAGTTGCAGAGGGTCTCACTATCGTCTCATAGGATTGAGCCAAAAAGGTTGCCTACAGATGTATAGGCCTGTGAGAGCTTTCTTCTTGACGAGCAGCAATTGTCTATTCCAAGTAAGTTTTGCTCTAGATAAATTCAGTTTAAATGTATAATTTAATATATTGAATACGTTTAAAGTAAACTATATCATTATTATTATTATTTGCGTCAGAAGTAATATGGAAACTTCTGTACTAAATGCTTTATTGTTGTTATAACACAATACTGCAACATCTACATAATACAGGAATATTATAAATGATGGATCTATTTTTAAAAATTCCTACAAATCCAAAATTAATAATCTTTATAGCCATGAAAAGAATAAGTTCCAAAGTTGTTTTGTCAATGTGTCCAACGTACCACAAACATCTATGCGGGAGCTAAGCTCGTCGCACACACAAGAAAGCTCATCAGCTGTTGCTGAGTGCATGGCAGCAGTGACACTGTTCCGCAGATTGCTCAAACTTGTTGGTAGAATCGCTGAGGAAAGAATTCACCTCGTAGGGCGAGATACCAAAGGGACGGAGCAACATACTGTTGGTAAATGAAGTCCTGCGAATCTTCCATAGAGGAAACAGCCATTGTTGCAACATCCGTACGCTATTCGAGTTATAGTTGTTTCCGCAAAGAAAAAAAGGAAACTTTTGAACAGGTTAAGGCAGAAAACACAAGAGTAAGTCTCTTTCATGTTGCAATGTTAAATGTGGATTTTGCAAAATCCATTTGCAAACATTGTGTCTGTAGATTTTTCGACTAAGCTATTAGGTTGCTCCGTCGCTAAAAATTATAGATGCTTGTCAAGCATCAAACGGTGGACATATTGATCATTTATAATGTACTACAAAAAACTTGTATACTTCCTCTTTTCATGTCTACAAAGATTGTTAATTTTGGAGTTGTACTTTAATAATAACGAACTTTCCATTAAAATTTGATAACAGACATAAGGCGCTCGATCTTATAAGGAACGAGCTAAGAATTTTCACTGGACTCATGACAGGACACTGCCCTTAGGTACTATTTGTGGAAAATGGGAAAGGAGGAAAGTGGAAAATGCAGGTTATGCGATTCGGCAAATGAAATAACCGAGCATATACTCTGCGCCTGTGACACAAGCGTCTTTCACAATGCGGCAGGGACCGATTATCCCACGAAGAGGTGAGCAATGTAACCCCCAAGAAAGTCATCAGGTTCATAGAGGACTGCTTGGGAAGTGATTAGGAAAGGGCAGAACAATGGATCTCACTATCCCTGTATAATTGGGCCCATCATTTATAATTCAGGATTATTATAAATATTATATTATAAATCGTTACATCCTTTTTAAACCAAAAAAAAAACTTCCATTTTTTTGTTTTTAATATAAAAATATCTCGTTCCCGTTTTTAAACCCTCTGCACATTCAAACCCTTTTAGAAATACACTAAACAATATTAACATTAATACAATGTTAACATTAAAGTAGAATAAAAATCGTTTTGTAAATTCTTTTAATAATCCTTATAAATATTTTTATAAAAGCTGATTTTTAAATCTTAATAGATTTTCAAAACTCTTCGCTAATATTTTTATTTTAAAGTGTGTTTAACCGTACTTAATACTATGGATTCAACTTCTTAATTCATTTAAAATGCGTTTATTCAGAGCCTACTAAATATACTGACCGGAATATTAGAGTGGGGCAATCGAAATCTCGGAGTCTACTCTGAGTTCACATAGTAGAATTCATAATTGCTGCTGTGAAGTTGCAGCCACCAATTTTACGATTGCAGAGTGAGTTGTAATTTATAATTCCTTTATAAAGAAGGGGAGATTAAACTGTGTATGAATAATATTATAAACCATAGCGAGAGAAGAATTGGTTGTAATCGCGAGATTTACAATAATTTCTTTTCCTAATTTTGAATTTCAACTAACTAAACATTTTTATTCAAATGTGTATATGTATGTACAATAATATATACAATTCGAATTATATTCTGCAGATGAATCGTCTTTCAGCCTGTCTATGTCTCCTTCTTGTCGTTGTCTATCTAATCTTCATGATCGCTAACGTTATTGCCAAAGTCCGCATTGTTGGATGAGATGAAATGATAAATGGTAGATGAGGGGAACTTGTATTTTGGGGAAATGTAAATGGGAGAGAGGAGTTCAAAACCAGTAGCGTAACTATAATGGCGCTAGAGTCCGCATTGCGGGGTGAAGGGAGGGGGGTGGTGGTCCAGAAAGCCAAAAGTTTTTTTTTATGGGCTGTGTTAAGGATTTTTTGGATGCAAAATCCGGCATCCAAAAAATCCTTAACACAACCCTTTATAAAAAAAATCTTTGGCTTTCTGGACCACCACGTCAGCATTATAAGAGGAATTCTAGATATTTTATTGTTATAGAGTGTTTCATTTTAAAAAATATAACTTTGTATTAGCATTTGTTTATGGCACATCATATATATATTTCAGTGAAAAAGATGCGCAATTGAAAATACTAATCGATCTGTCCGAGCGTTTTTCTCGAAAATAATCACGAGCAATTTAAATTAATTTGTTCCTGTCATTGTGACCGCACCCTATATAAAATAATTTTATTTAATAACCATAAGTCTTTAATTTAAAAAAAAATATATTTATGCTAAAATAATTGTTGCAATTTAACCTGCTTGCATTTGATTGGTGCACGAGCCGAGCATGCGCTTCAAGGTATACGCATGTATCTCGGAATCTTCCCCACATCAACATTCCGGCCTGTATATTTAGTGGGCTCTGGTTTATTTCAATAGCTGCTGTTTTTTTTTCCAGTATCAGATTTAAATATTATTATAAAATTCAATTCTAAGCCTTAGACTTTAAAAGTGTTAATAGGTAACGACTATTTCTTTATGTATATAATCTCGATTTTTAAGTTAGCATATAGTTATTATGAGGATTTTATTTTAATCACAAAAAAAGTAAGAAAGAGAAGAATCAAAGAAAAGGCATAAGTTGAATTAATATAATTGTGCAATTAGATATGAAATAACTTTTAATAAAATATATTAAATAAAAATGATTTGAAAATAATTAATAAATTATTTCCACATTTAATAAATTTCAATAACTGTGACCAAGTGAATGAAAACTCTTTTCTTTTAATAAAATATTCAACCAACATTCACCTAGCGTGAGGGTCATTTAGGTTTTTCGGACTTCATAAGACCAGTGCGTTTCACGTGCAAAGCCTTGATGAAGCCGAATTGTTGACGATGCCTCTTGAAATTAGGCAAAAGATGGCGCTTGCGCCACCTTTCCAATTATTATGAAATAACTTATTGGCATATCCGACACTTTTTTCATGTCAGTCATTTGGTAAAACGTTATTAATATTAAATTAAACTTGTTTCACTTGAAGATATTTATTGGTGAGCACGTGACGTTTCTTGATATAATAATTTTTTATTCATTTTTCCACTTATGTATTTTAGTGTTCAAAATATAAAAGTGAAGAAAGGAATAAAATATTTTTATATTATTGTTTCACTTGGTATAATTTTACTAATAAACTAAACCAAGTGACATATTGCCAGGCGTTTTTGTAAATGTAATGTTTATTTTTAATATTTTCAGCGATTTTGAGAACGGAGCAAGGATTACTATGATTTTTGTTTATGACTATAAGATCATCACCCGATGAAGCATTTGTTGTGAGACAATAAAATATAATTTTTGAAACAATAAACCTCAGTGTTTTATTCTATCTATAAACCAAGTGAATTTAATTTACAAGTTTAACTCATCAACATTTTATTACATTTATAAAAGAAATGTTTTTTTTTATTTTAAATACTGTTTCTTTTAATTTAAATAAAGTGAATAAATTCCTTCCCGCTATTGTAAAAGTTGTATTATTACGTGTGAGAGCATGTTTTTTCAAGGTAAAACCAAGAGGGTTGAGACTGAAATTTATAGCGTATTTACAAACATTGGGCGCGTTCAGGAAAATTTTAGACATGTAAAGCAAAGCGCTTGATGTTCCCTGAATGGATAAATTGTAGTTGTCTGTATTGAAAATATGGCGGTTTTGTTTACAACTGCACGGCTTGAAAAGCGATCAAGCGGAAAAAATATATGTTTTACCGCTTGATGAAGCGCTGCAGCACCACACATAAAGAGGTACCGTTTAGCGACACCGCTTTCGTAAAGCGCTGCAGCGCTACAGTTCCATGAACGCGTCCATTATTTCCATTTTCCTTTACGTGAAGCATTTTTGCGTTTTGTTATACACATAAGGCTGTGTTTCAGTTATTAAATCGTTGGTTTATTATGAATATCAATGAAATGTATGTCCGTTACAAAATTATATATCCAATCAACGCTCGTGCATTAATTATGAAATTCTATTGAAAACAAAAAATCGATTTTAATAAAAAAAATCCTGGCTGAAAGACCGATGGTCGATAGCCATTTAAAAAATAATAAAATAACTTATATTGTATTTAACAATGCATAAAAAAACCCTCAATAAAGATGATTGTATATATATATATATATATATATATATATATATATAAAATCAATTTAATCAAAACTTGTGCATAAATTATGAAATTCTCTTGAAGGTTGCCGTTAATTTAAATTAAATCGATTAAATAAAACGTATGTAAATTAGAAAGTCACAACCAAATTTGCAGAATAACGCCCAATACGCAGTGTACATTAATTACAAGTTAACTTATTGTTGGGAAAATGTCTAACATGTACAATCATTATCCAAACTAACGTTTTAATAGCGATAAATTAGTTTGCAATAAAATAATATTGATTGGCACAAAGACCGATGGTCGATAGCCATTTTCTGAGATTTAACTAGATGATTGTAATGTTGTAAATATTGTAATGTAATTTAATGTATCTCTCAAAAATAAAGATTTTCTATATATATAATATTGATTCGATCGGAAAATGTTAAGTTTTTTACGTTATTAATTAACTTCACATTTTATGTATGCATGAATCTATTACAAGATTAAAGTTAGACAGTGATGATAAAAAATAACATACACGTTGAACTTAACATTTTACGTAAAAAAAATGTACCGAATAATATAATACATAATATATATTAAACCCCGACACCAATTGGTAAAAGGAGAATTCTATTATATATATATATATTATATTAATAATAATATATATTATATTATTCGGTGCATTTTTAATAATAACGATGTGTGGGTTAATTAAGAATTAATTCCATACACAAAAAAGTTAAATTTAACTTAAGTTATTTTAACCTCACGTATACGTTATTATTTAGTTCCATAATTTAAATAAGCATATCAATAAAGAAAATCGCTTAGATTGTGGCGATCAAGAATAATGTGTACGTTAAATTTATCGTTTCTTGTACAGAATAGTCACGAATATCTTAAGATGTAAAACGTAGAGCATTAATTAATTTCTCACTTAACCCGTAGTGAAACATATCTAAACGTTTCTCTTCGTTTGTTTCACTTTTATTGAAACAAACGAAGAGTTTTATTTAAATATTTAATATATATATATATATATGAAGCGCATTTAAGTTAAGTTAAAATTAAATAAAACGTAAGCTAAAAGAAAAATATTTTAAGTTGGTATATGATTGTTAAATGGAAAGATGAATGAGTTGATTTTTATGACAAAAACATTTAAATCCACAGAGTTTACATTAAACAATTATTGTTGAATCTTCTACAATAGGTTTTGTTAAAGTAAATGTATAACGGATTAGAAGAATATAGAAATATAATTATTTCCTAATATTGTTACCAGTGGCGTAGATGGGGAGGTGGTTTTTAATCCCCCCTCCGAAATTTTAATGGCTGATTAAATAAAAAGAAACAAATAACGTTTTAACAATGCTGTAACAACATTAAACGATACTTTCATTTTGATGGAATATTACTAAAATGTGTGCTTAGTTGTTTATTTGTTTTTTTTATTTCTGTATTACATTTTTAACAATACGAAGTCATAATCCCCGCTCCCGCAAATTATTTCTATCTACGCACCTGATTGTTACTGTTAAATATGATTATAATGTGAATATTTATTCTCTAAAAACAAAATTTACATTTTGTTATTTTCTTCTTCTGCTATCCCTTGTTGCCCATTAGGGCGTTGGATTATTTTTGTTATTAATAAATAAATTATGAAATGATGAATAAAATGATTTTATTTTTAATTTGTATTATTTAATTAATTGTTAAAATAAATGACGTATGAAATGTAGCGTAGCAATGAAATAAAACAACAGAGGATACGCAGGGGTGTAATTCCATTGGATGCTTACTAAAATCCTCAAAAAAGTGCCTCGCTTCAGGATGTCAACAACGTAAATATGAATTGAAAACAGTACCCATAGAAGAAATCAAGTTGATCAGTGTTTGCATCATGGATATTTAGCTTCGCCAAAGATCCATTTCAACCGCGCGATCGCGCGGTTTGTACTAAATATTCATGACTGAATGAGAGTCGAATTTAGAAAGTGTGCATACTGCGAATCTAGCTACGGCTCTGATCTCAATAAGAGAAATAGGCAACGCAATTTCTTCTATTTCAAAACGTACGCTGCTGTCACGTATCTACAGGTAAAATATCACAATGGCTGTTGATGGAAGCCTCCGTGGGATTCCGCGAAGAATTCCCTACAAATTTGTTTTTTTGTTTGTTTGTTTTTAATTAAAGTTACAAATAATATTGAATGGTTGGAATCGGACGCAGGTTTGCGAGGAACAGCCAGCCAACAACAATCGGTATTATTATTTTTTGCTCAGTTTACCCCTCTCTCACATTGCTTCATTCCCAGAAGAATAATGAGATATGGCTGATGTAAAGCACATTTTGTTGTTTGCCTAGTTTATTAATTAGAAATCGTAAAACACAGCTCTACTTTGCCTTAGTCGAAAATCATTTGCTTCAACAAGAGAAATAGTATATCATATTTATATATTTGTTTTTTTTGTGTTTTTTTCTTCTTTAAATGTATAAAACGCATTTTTTTATTTCGAAAAAAAAAATCTGAATTGTATGAGTAACGGTAAAGCTGCTTGCTGAATGCTGTGCGTAGGCAGCTTAATTTTATCTTTTTTTTTGTAATTTTGAATTAATTAATAAAATTTAGGACTCGTCCTTCTCATTGATCTCCGTCCCTCCGCCCTGTCCATCGCTGGACATCTCATGCGGCCGCATGATTGCCCTCACCGTCTGGAAGTTCTTCTTGAAGCCGAGCTTCGTGTACAGGCTTTTGGAAGCGTCGTTCTCCGGACGTATGACGACGAACGGCAGATACCCCCTCTTCGTCACCTCGTTCGTCAGGTACTTCGCGAGCGAGATTCCGTAGCCTTTCCTCCTGAACTCGGGCTTCGTCTGCATCGAGAACATGGCCCCGTAATAGGACTGCACCATCCAGGCGGCCAACTCGCCCGAGCCCGAGAACACCCCGTAGCACGGCAGCTTGTCCATCAGCTTTTCGAACACCTCGATGCACTCCATGTGGTTGGCCGGGTACAGATCGTGGATGATCTGGGCGTGCTCGGGAGTCAACTGCAGCATCTCCGCACCCTCTGCGAACGCCCTATAATAAACAATTCTATGCAGAATCTGAAATTACAGTTTCACAAATAGTCAAATCATGAATAGCAACTAAAAAAGAGGGAAGAATCTAGAAAGTTCGGTGGTTTTTGTGAAGAAGAATGGCGCCCGCTGAACAAAAAAAAAACATTACCTAAACAGCGAAAAGTTGTTTGAATTATATTTCCTATTATTTTTTTTCTCAATTAATTCACATCCCAAAACAAAATTGATTTTTTAAATTATAACGTCCTTCAACAACTATGGTCATTTGTATAAATTGATTATTCAATGTCTTTTTGTAACCACTTCGGACTTACCTTCTTGAGAAAATGCCTATCAAGAACTATCCTACCTGCTGAGCCATCATTATCAGAACATAGATATATAC
Organism: Philonthus spinipes; assembly: GCA_963082785.1. Classification (NCBI taxonomy): domain Eukaryota; kingdom Metazoa; phylum Arthropoda; class Insecta; order Coleoptera; family Staphylinidae; genus Philonthus; species Philonthus spinipes. The sequence continues at coordinate 26,035,807 of OY720300.1, read as the reverse complement.
GATTCGAAACAGAAGAGAACCAAAAAACAAACCATTGATATAGCATTAAGAAACTTTGTTTGGGCACAAAACATAACGATCGTCAGAGCATATTATAAAACCATAAAAAAAGCCAGAAGAGAATCGTGGAAAAAATTCTGCGGGGACAAAAATATACCCACGTTTACTAAAAACACTCAGCTAAGATCCTGTTGGGAACATCGGCTCACTTCTGACCAAAAGTGAAAATACACAAATTCGCCAAAGAAGATTTTAGCCATCGAAACGGGACTGGGATTCAGCGATTACAGATATTAAATGTTGTTCTCGACATATCCGCGAATTACGGACTCTTTGATTTATTACATTTACAGTGGGACCAGGCTGCATTTACGACTGTCAGTTTGCGCACCCCAATATACAGGCTGTAAAACTCTTTGTCCAAAAATTTTGAACGAATCTTTTGTGCTGATTTCAGACGTGATTTTTAAGGGATAATAAAGATTTTCTAGCAACAGTGTTTTACAGCCCTAATCTTGAGAAATGCAGCATGGATCACGTTTTAAACCTTCCAAGTACTTGTACGCTATCCTACTTTTCCCTCAACTTTCTTTCTCTCCTTTTGCACCCCGTGACTGCTTTTAACCAATGAAATCATTCTTCCAAATTTGTCCCCGAGATTAGATCCTAAGATCATTACTTCTTCTTCAACCAGCGTACGAGTAAGTTCTCACATTTTTCTTTCGTCTTGTGAAATTTGCAATCTGTCTATTTTCAATCACTTGTAACTTATAATATTTATTCATTCATTTATTTTACTTGTTAATTTTTACTGTAACATTTTAAACTTAATTCATTTTGTATTTGTATTTTTTTTTACTATTTCATTTAATTTAACTTATATTTTTTCATTTATATATATTTTATTTAATTTGATGCACGTTGTTACGAATAAATTTATTTTATTTTAATATTGCGTGTTTAAGTAATTTTATAACCCAAATCGTCGAAAGGCGTAAACAAATGTAGTATTAATACATTCAAACCCGACACTCGAAAGGGTATAAGGGTTATATGAAAGGTATAAGGGATATTATGATATATATATATACATTCAAACCATTCAAATAACCAGACTCTGACAAGATTTATCCTCTCATGCTACAAAACTGGATATTAACACTGAAGAAACCACTGTATGAAATCCTGAAAGCGAGGCTAGCTCTTTCATACATTTCAAATACCAGGCGGAGTATTCATACAAAAACCAAGGTATATATCATAGTCCCAGGCCCAATTTGCTAAACTTGTCATCAATAAAGATAACACTACTGGAAATAATTGTAGACAGATACATGCGGGACCACTACACCATGAATAATAAGCCTACCAAGCGGGAAAATCATATGAATTCATCAGCTAGTGAGCAGATGCGAAAGGATCATACAATGCAAATTATTGCTTTGGGGGCTTTTCTAGAGTTTTAAGGGGAGTTTGACAATGCAATTGTCAGCTCCGTTGCAACAGCATTTGGAAAGAGGTATTAACCCACAGGTACGAAAATGGGTGAACAAAAATACTCAGACTGTAAGAATTACCCTAAATGGAAAAGCAGCAGAAAGGAAAGTCGCTGGCAGTGCCTGAAGAGAGGTGTTCTCTCGGTATTCCTGTGGTGCCTCGTCTGTCTGCTTCTTAAAAGCAAAGCATTTATGCCTTGAGATATGCAGATGGCTTCAACATTCCAGTATGCGGGAAGTCATACTCTGTATGACCAAGCGAGGTCTACTGGTCATATAAGGTCTCAGTAGATCCTGCTTGGTCATATAGCATACACTTAGAGGGTTCTTAAAAGCAAAGCATTTATGCTTTGAGGTATGCAGATGGCTTTAATATTCCAGAATGAAGGAAGTCATACCCTATATGACCAAGCAGAATTTACTGGTCATATAAGGTCTCAGTAAATCCTGTTTGGTCATATAGGGTCTACTGAGAAGGTTCTTAAAAGCAGAGCATTTATGCTTTGAGATATGCAGATGGCTTTAACATTCCAGTATGAGGGAAGCCATACCTTGTATGACCAAGCAGAATCTACTGGTCATATAAGGACTCAGTAGATCCTGCTTGGTCATGCAGGGTCTTCTGAGATCCTGTATGAGCAAGCAAGTATACACCGTGGTTATTAAAAGCAAAGCATTTATGCCTTAAGATTTGCAGATGGCTTGAAGATTCCAGTATAAGGGAATCAGTAGATCCTGCTTGGTCATATAGCATCTACTGAGAGGGTTCTTAAAAGCAAAGCATTTATGCTTTAAGATATGCAGATGGCTTTAACATTCCAGTATGAGGGATGTCATACCTTGTATGGCCAAGCAGAGTTTACTGGTCATATACGGTCTCAGTAATCCTGCTTGGTCATGCAGGGTCTTCTGAGACCCTGTATAACCAAGCAACTATACACCGTGGTTATTAAAAGCAAAGCATGTATACCTTGAGATTTACAGATGGCTTGACGATTCCAGTATGCAGGAAGTCATACCATGTATGACCAAGCTGGTTCTACAATTCATATAGGGTCTCAGTAGGTCCCGCTTGGTCATACAGGGTATCTTATGCAACTATACACTGTGATCATTAGATCTACAGTGGTATAAAGGGAAAAGAAAAACCTTGAAAAAAGTGCAAAAATAAGGATGTCTGCTTACTGGTGCAATTAGAACCACGACAACAGCAGTCATGGAACAAAAATGATCGCTTTCACCACATCATCTGTATGTTATGATAGAAGCAACGACTCAGAAGTGACGATATCAACCATGAAATATATATATCGAGTGTATAACAAAAATCGACGACGAAGTTGGCGTTGGAAGTCTCGAGTCATGTCTGTACTAAGATCACATGCTTGAAATGTCAATATGACAATCAGTGCTTTACGCGTGCGCGTGTGATTTTAGTTCAGACATGACTTTAGATTTCCAATGCCAACTTCGTCGTCGATTTTTGTTATACGCTCGATATATAATCAATATTCCCATTGCACCCTTTCGGATGTTAGGTGAACCATGGAATACGCATCGAATTTTCTAGCAGAGAAAATTACAGTAAAACGAGTGACGATAGATATTTTATACTGAGTACAATTTTGATAAACCAATTAACGTAGCCAAGCATAGCCATTAAGAATACCAATGCGATAATTGGTCAGTTAATGGTTTCCCCATTGGTTCGATCATTGATAAATCCTCTCGAGGAGTTCGAATTGGAAATACTGGCGCAAGTATGAAAAAATCACTACAAATGTCTGAGGTAGACATTGAAACCACTGAGTCATATTCATTTATTGTACAGGGTTATTATAAATGATGAACACATTTTCAAAAATTCTATTTATTGAAGTATAAATTCAAAATTAGCAATCTTTTTAGCCATTAAAAGATGAAGTTTCATCATTTTTATAAATGATCAATGTCGGGATTTTTACTTTGATAAATACGAATTTTTAAGAGTAAGTCCATCATTTATAATAATCCTGCATAATAAAATATGTATATGCATTTAATATATCGCACATTAAGTAAATGTGAATTTAATTTACAAGTTTAATTTATGTATATTCATATTTTCAGAAAAAAGGTATTCTAAAACTATCTGGATATAAATATTTCCCTAATGCAATCGGTTGCAAAAAACTGCAAGGAATTCTGGGTTATGCAACGAAAAAATGACCAAAAACGTATCGGTAGCCTGAAACAGAGAGCTTCATAGTATCTATTCCTGGATTTGAACCCTATAATGGAAAATAAAAAAAAAACATAAAAAAGAAACAATCCAGGAATGGGCAGATAATTTCAAAAGTGCAGATCTAATCAACATATCTGGCCAGAAGCAAAGTAGGTTCGTCGCCTTCTGTACGGTAAAGCAGTTTCTACAATTAAGCGTATGTTATATTTTTTTGTATTACCTTCCAGTTAGTCTAATAAAAAAATGGCGAAGCTACTACATATTTTTAAATATTTGAAATTCTTTTAAGCAAAATAAAATGATTTCAATAATGTAACAAAAAAAATAGACAGGGTGTTAGATTTAAAATATTACCATTACATAAATCAGGAGATACTCATCACACGAAAAAAAAAATCACATCAATACCGAGTGATCAATGTCAACTGTCGCAAGACATTTATTAATCAGTACGTGAAGCTTTAAATAATTGATGGTTGAGGTTTTACTTGGTGAAACTTCATTTGTAAATAAAGTAACCGTTTTTTTGTTTCTCAAAATTTATTGTAAAGACATTGCTACAATTGTGATGTCACTATGTTGGCGAAACAATTGTAGCATCGTGTCTTGCTGATTTATATAGTTTAAGAAAAAGATCCCGTAAAGAACGTTACGAAAATGGTCAGTGAGTCGGGCCATAAAATCCGTGGCTGACTTCCATAGCTATTTGTATAAATGTCATTTACTTTGAATGCAGATGATTTTTATGATTAATTTTAGAAGTTAAGCTTGTACAATTGCTTTATTATCTTTTGTATTCTCTCTTTTTTTGTTTGTATTGCTATCAGGTTAAGTTATACGTTACAATTATTTTTTATATATTTTTTGTTTGTAAATTTTTAACTCTAGAATTATTACATTATTTCTTATATAAATACATTGTCCCATTAATGGTGTCTGTTAGGCAATAAATAAATCATATTATTATTATTATTAACCTCGACACCCAATACGGGTAAAAGAGGATAAGATTAAGAAAGAAAGATTATTATTATTATTATTAGATGTTTTCATGGAATATATATATATATATATATCTATTACCAGACGGTGTAAGGAAGGAAAATATATATACGAAAAATATAAAGCGTAAAAGCTTGGTTGTACAAAATTGTGAAGATTTATTCTTTGATCATTTTTAACTCAATTCTTATGTCTACGACATAAATCAAAAGATAATTCTTCCCATTTTTGTACAACCCATTTACAATCCCAATATATGAATAATTAATACTGTAGTATCCTTTCTTCACACTTTAATTTCTAATGGTTAGATATATATTGCTCAGCGCTTGAAATATATATCTAACCATTAGAAAATAAAGTGTGAAGACAAGATACAACAGTGTTAATTATTCATGAATACACTCTTAACGAAACTCAACAACATATATCAATCCCAATATAATCCAGTTTCTGTGCTTTAGTCATATATTTTATAAATATACAGAGAGGTTTTTTTATCAGTATACATTAGGGGAAGTGTATACTTGTAAAAAAACGCAAGTCAAACGCATTGAACCGATTAATGTGTGTATGTTTAGTTGACTATTTGGCATATGTATGATCAATTGCGTGTTATAGGCAACTAAACACACATACACTAATGCATTTGATTCGCGTATTTTGCAGGTATACATAGGGGAAATGTATACTGATAAAAAAAGCTCTCTGTATATTTCTGAGAGCAGCTTCAGGAGTCATTTTAAGTGACTCCCTCCTGATGCTGTTTTAAGGTACCTTGAATACAAAAAGTTTGCGGACCACTGATCTAGCATATGGTGATGGACATTTCGGGCCTCAACAGACCAGTGTGTCCCATGTGAAACGACCTAATGAAGGTAAAGAAATGTAAGAGGTCTACGAAAGATAAAATATTTTTTATTTAATATTTATTATTAAAATTAATTTAATATTAAATTATATTTAATGAGAAATATGACCCTGCTTATCGCATAACTCTCAGTTATGTGTAGGTGCATTATTTTCACAAAACTTAACGTTTTTCCGCGGTACACTAACGTACGATCACGGACACTAGTGTATCGCGACACACCATTTGCGGAACACTACGCTAGATCAGTAGTGATTGAACGTTTTATTAAATTATTTTTTAATAAGTTTCCTTTGCACTTTAAAAATCAACAAATTGTTTAATTAATAAATAAAACAAATTATTAAATTAATAAAAATAATATCGTGTTAAATATTACTTTAGAGAAAGCTGCACCGAAGTAAAAGATTAAACGCATAAAATCACAAAGTAAAGTAATTTAAAGGAAAGGCACTGGTATTATTTCACAGAGTAGTTGTAGATTAATCTGTGAAACAATACCAAGTGTCTTCCCTTTAAATTACTTTACATAGTGCAATATGTTTCACCAAGTGAAGTTAATTCAAGAAAAAAAAAAAACATTAAACAAACATTAAAGCCGAAATAGGGAAAAATAAAACCGTTATTTAAATTGCATCATATATCAAAACATACTAGAATGTATTTGCGTACCAGAAACGTGTTCAGAATTTCGCTGTTTTAGTGCTGCGATCTTAAATTGTATCTCCAATAATGTAATACTTTATAGCTAACACCCTGTAATGATATGTACCAACTATATTTGTTAACCAGTGTAAGTGTGGTTAAAAAAAATAATTGATATATATTTGTTTTTTTTAATTATGACGGCTGGTTTAGGATTGTTTTTTTTTTGTTCAGCGGAATTATGATGCATGCTAATTGTTTGTTTGCATTTTTTTATTAAGGATGATTTGTTGAATCTACTTACATAGCGCGAAACTAATTTTTGCGTGGCTCTGCACTAAATTAAACCTAAAAATGTCCCCGATTGTAATTTTGGAGGGAAAAGCGGCAGGATTATTTAGTTTCTTTAATATATAAAACAAAATCTTGGTGTTTGTTTCGTGCTGTCTGGCCACTTACGTTTCTATCGCGGCCTCGTCGCACTCGATTGGAGGGTTCGCCATCACGTAAAAGTCACCGTACAGTTTGTCCATTGTGCCTATGCTTTTGTAGAATTCCTCCATTTTGTCGATTATGGCGGCATGGGTGAAGTTCAAGTAAATCGGCTGCGACCAGTCGATCAGCACGTCTTCTTCGAAGAGCAGGTGCATGTCGTCGTCCAGATGGTTGCTCGGACAGAAAATACTGAAGCTCTCGTATAGTTTTCCGTGGGGCTGCAAGAAAATAATATGATTACATCATTATATATTAGGTGAGTAAAAATATTGGTAGCCTAGAATTGGTATATATATATATATTCAATGACCCTTTCTACCCATATGGGTGCAGGGTTGCTTAGAATTGGTACTATTTTTTATTGTTACTCCTATCATGAAAGATATTCTCAATTGGTTTAGTGTCCCATACTAAATATATATATAAATATATCTTTCGGGATATATTATTTGGTTTAGTGTGGAACACTAAAGCAAACGAGAATATCTTTCGGGATATATAATTTGGTGTAATATGGGACACTAAAGCAAACGAGAATATCTTTCGGGATATATAATTTGGTTTAGTATGAGACACTAAAACAAACGAGAACATTTTTCGGGATATATACGTGGGTGGATCAAATATAAATCTGACTTTTGTGGTTTCTGCTCGCTAAATGGACTGAGTGACGTGGCTCTATGATATGTGTTGGGTGGGGATGTCAGGAGGAGAGTAATCCACCGCCCCGATTCGCCAGAATTTCTTGACTGTCGGACCAACAAGTACACGCGTCCGTTGAGCAACGCATTATTATTATTAAATTTCTATCTTGGGAGAACATGAAACTTGCCGAAATTTTGCGTCGACTAACATCATAGTTTGCTGAAATAACGCTTTCAAGGACCCAAATCTAAAACTGGCACAAACAATTTTCAAGTGGCCGAGACTCAGTGGAAAACGCCGACCTCGGATCACTGAGGCTAACATTTGTGCGATCCATGAGTTGATTGACGGTGACCGACGCCTTACAGTATCATATATTGTCGGTACATCACACGGGAGTGCTCAAGCAATCATTGCGAATGACTTGGGTTACCAAAAAGTTTCGGCAAGGTGGGTTCCTCGCTTACTAGCGGAAGATCAGAAAAAAAATCGTCTTGCAGTGTGTAAAAGGCTTTTGGTGTGATATCGAGCAGAGGGAGATGAATTTTTGATCGCATTGTCACCTGTGAGGAGACGTGGGTGCACCGTTACACCCCGGAATCAAAGAAGGCATGCATGGAGTGGCGACAACCTGGAGAAGCACCATCACGGAAAGCCAAGACTCGTCTTTCTGCAGGAAAAGTCCTTGTAACTGTTTTTTTTGGGATATCAGCTCGTTGATTTTCTTCAATAAACAGTGTGTATTACTGCCAACTCATTGATAAAACGAAACTGGCCTATCGGCGAAAAAGGCGAGATATGCCTACCTGAAGTGTGATTCTTCTTCTTTGACAACGCTCGGCGGCACACATCTGCTTTAATCCGAGAAAAATTGGAAAGACGGTACTAGAAAACACTCGAACTCCCGATTTGTCACCGTGTGACTACCACATATTTGGGCCACTCAAGGACGATCACACTATGGAATCGTTTGTACGCAAATGGTTACAGACATGGCCAACATCATACTTTGACGAATTTAAAAAACTTCCCATCCGGTGGGAAAAATATTTATACATTTTAACGTGGAGGTTATGTAGAAAAATAAGATGTATTCTAAATTGGTTTTACTATAACAATAAATTTTCATAAACATAGGTCCGGTTTATATTTGATCCACCCACGTAATTTGGTTTAATGTAGGACACTAAAACAAATGACAATATCTTTCGGGATATATTATTTGGTGTGGGACACTAAACCCAATGGGAATATCTTTTGGGATAAGAGTTAAAAAAATGTTAGTACCAATTCTATGCTTGTATCGTGGTTGATTATTTTCACTTTTGTCTCTTTTTGCCGACCTTTTTCGACTTCCCTTATAATTGGAACTATACTTCATTAAAAAAACCTATAAAGGTGTGTTTTATGTATGACTAATGGTGGGGACCATATATATAGGGAGTCCCATGTCACATTATTTTCTTGAATATCTTGAAATTAAAGTATTTTACCGAAAAGCATGCCGAATCATAATCGTCATGGTTTTGAGGGGGAAATTGGATTTTGATAAAATGGCCCCCCTACCCTACAAGGGGAGGGGGCTGGGTGGTGGCCTTAACAAATTTTAAATAGGAACCCCTATTTTTTATTGCAGATTCTAAAAGGGCGTTATAAAATATGTAGAGTTTATACGGATACTTTTTTTAATTTCTAACACGCTATAATTGTGAAAATATGAATTTTCTGTAAAATGTTCATGAATTAATATTGTCTCAATAACTTTATAAAAAATATCATTTGGTGTTTCAATCAATACCTAAATTATAAATGATTCGATTTTATTAAGGATTTTATGTTATGTTTACTAATTGTTAATTAATTTCATTGTAAATTAAGTGTTTAAATAGGGTTATTTTGTGCAATACTTCTAAATTTTGCTAAAACAAAATAACCAGTGAATAAAGACATTTGAAATGAAATTATTCCGTTTCGAAATGTCGAAAATTCATTTTTTTCGCTTAAGAGTTTGCGTGCCGTCGGCATTAGCGTTTTCCAATATGCACAAGGAGGACGCGCGATCGGATTTTGCACATCACAATTTTGCACAGCAATTGCTCGAATTTCCGCTGTTGCGGCATATTATGACTCTCTTCTTGAAGTTCCCCGCCATTTTACGCAAAATGGCAGGGCTGATTCCACTACAGGCACGGCGAATCCTCTCTGTCATGTCGTCGCGTGTGGTTGGCCGATCGCGGAAAACGATGTCCTTCAGATATCCCACAAGAAAAAATTCAAAGATGTCAAATCCGGAGACCGGACCGGCCAGATCACGGGTTCTCCACGATCAATCCAGCGTTTCGGGAAAACGTCGTTGATATGAGCACGAACTTGATTGGCATATAGCTTCGGTGCTCCGTCCTGCTGAAACCACATGGTCATCCTCAACTGCAATTGGTCGTCTTCTAATAACTATGGTAGGTCTTCGCGCAAGAACTAGAGATACCGCGCATTTTTTTCGAAAAAATGTGGTCCAATCAAATGTCCATCCAAAATCCCAAACCAAACATTTAGGCTCCAACGGTGCTGCGTTTTCAGTTCTCACGTCCAGTGGGGATTTTCAGCGCTCCAAAAATGACAGTTGTGCCATCCCTGTGTTGTGAATTGTCGCTTCATCCGAAAACATCACACGGCGAAAAAAATCTGGATCCCTGGTCTTTTCCTGTTCAGCCCAATTGCAGAACTCAAGCCTGATTCGAGGGTCATTTTCTTTAAATAAATAATAATATAATATGGGTGAAATTCCGCAGCTTTTAGGATGCGTTGCGCTGTAGACTTGTTCGATGCTGCGCAAACTGATGTGTGGATCCATGCGCGCCAGTCTCAAAACAGCCACAGTTATTGGATCGGCATTGTCATCATCCATCCTATCAACCTTTTCGCGATGCTGTATCAGGTGCCCTTGCCTTGATGTTGCGAATTGTCACCGGTGTTGGATGATCGCCATCAGGATATCGTTGGACATAAAGCCAGGCTGCTGCAGCGTAATTTTCCCGAACTTCTCCAAGAATCAGCAGTATCACTACCTTGTTGACCGAATAACCCCGACCATTGCGAATTACGTTAAAAATTGCCAGGAAACCACTCAGATACAAAAATCGAATAGTCTTTCTTTTTACGACTTCATAACATTTCGAAACACCAAATGTAATTTTTTATAAAGTTATTAAAAGATATTAATTCACGAATTTTTTTGCAGAAAATTCACACTTTCACGATTACAGCGCCAGCTGTTGGAAATTTAAAAAGTATCCGTATAAACCCTGGATATTTTTTAAGCTCTTTCAGAATCTGCAATAAAAAAATAGGGGTTCCCATTTAAAATTTTCAAGTCGAAACCAGCGAACCACCCCCCCCCCCCCCCCTGTGGGGCCATTTTGTCGAAATACGATTTCCTCCTCACTAACGATGACGATTATGATTCGGCATACTTTTCGGTAAAATGCTTAAATTTCAAGATATTCAAGAAAATAATGTATGTTATTGTATATAATGTAATTAAATAATTAAATAAATACATAAAATGGAACATCCTGTATATAATCGTTTATCTTGTCTACCATTTGGTGTAAGGCTGTTAAATTATTTATATTTATAAATTTACAACAAAGAAGTTGGCCACGAATTTCCAGTTACGGAATTTATATGCCCGGCGTATCCACCATAAGTCATACATAAAACACACCTTTATAGGGTTTTTAAAAAATCGAAAAAAATTATATATAAATATAATAATTTATGGCTGAAATGCTTCCGGTCGATAACCAATTCCTACAAGAACATTTGCTTAAATATATTAAATAAAAATGATTTGAGAATAATCAATAAATTATTTCCACATTTATTTATTCATTTGCTTAAAGTTTAAATAAATCACTAATTGTTTTATTGAGTTATGTATTTAATCACAATAAAAAACACTTTTATTTCTTACTTCACTTTTATTTTTATTCGTTAGAAATGTACTTTCGAGTGCAAATCACTCATTATCAATAACTAATGCCCAGCTTTTTTATTGTGTTTAAATAAATTGTTACACCACACTTCTAAGGAATAAAGATGTAAATATATCAATAATATAATAATTTACAATTTAAACGAACCGCAATACTTATCGGTAAAAGATTATATATATATGTATACAATTTAAATAAATTTGATGACCCATAATCTTTTAGGGTTTTAAAATTGGAGAAGGAAATTTATTGGCATGATATCCAATCCTATATCGACGTTTAATTAAACACGAATAATATAATAAATTAAAGACGACGCAAGCGCCACCTTTTGACTAATTTCAAGTGGCATCGTCAACGATTTGGGTATACAAGGTGGACGACCGAGAATCATTGTTTCGTCCACTAAAATAAAATGGACCAATAATATTTTGAATTAATTTCTCACTTATCCCTTGAAACATTTGTATGGAACAATTCGGTTGTATTTTTTATTTTATTTTAATCATTGACCTTTCTACCACTGTGTGGTATATTTTAATAGGATGTATTTTAATTCCGGTTATTCGTTTCACTATTAATTTTTTTAAGTTCGTCGAAACAATTCCGAACTTAAAAAAGGAATAGTGAAACGAATAACCCAAAGGGTCGTAATTAAAACACATCCGAATTAAAACACGAATAAATTGGTTATACAACTAAAATTTACATGTAGTCCTTGTTCTCGATGTAACCGATTATTTCACCAGTTATTAATATCGCAGGAATAATATTAATATTAATCAGCCCGACACAAAATCGAGGATAAAAGGTCTTGACCTTTGCGCCGCACGAAACTCGATATTCGCGACACGCTAATATTCACGTTTAACAATCTAAATTACTATCCCCGAAGTTCCAAGTACGCCACCTCTGCACAAAGCACGCGACGATTTTCATCACGGCTAAGTACACCCGCCGCCATTAACTATCGTATAAATTAACATTAAATTTGATATCCGTGCACATAAATTATGCAACGGCGAAAACGGCAACAGTTTATTTCCGATTCTAAAAGGATGTCTTCGCAGAAATATCGATGTCGTTAGTTGAGGTGTACCAAACGGCGCCTGTTACAACCAAAATTGAACTGCGTATTAATAATAACACACTTTTGTAATATTTCTTCAAAATGATTTATTTTCGTACATTTCTTTTTTTAGCAGTGGTACTCAAAGAAAGTGTCGCGAATATTTTAATATTAAAAAATTATTGCAGTATTTGTATCGTAAATTTTATTTATTGTATCAGTGGTTCTCATTTAAAAAAAGATCAGCTATACCCATGGATGCTGATCTTTTTTTGTGCCGTCATATAAACAAATTTAACCCTACACCCATATGGGTAAAAAGGGTAATTAAATACATAAATAAACAAATTATAAACACTGATACTATAAATAAAATTTTTAAACTTCTATTAAGGCTGCGATTTTACGCCTAACAGACGGTGCAATTAACGCGGTTTTTACAAAATGTGTGTGTTTATTTTATTCCAACTTTTATTTTTTAATCTAGCGGCAAACATCTGAACTACTAGATACCATACTGTTCCACAATAAAAATTATGGCGTCGAACTAAATTTGTTCTTAATGACTATTTAATAAGATTAACAAGTTTACAAATAATATATTATGAATGTATTTAATATGGATATTTAAGAGGAAGGCTTTCCAAATACAGTTGAATGTGTTTAATATAGATTAGATGTACTTTTGTAAATTAAATTAATTTTTGAAAAAATATTTTTTTCACTTTTTTTTGTTTTTAAAAAATAAAAATTATCTGATGTCGTTCATCAGTAAATAAGCTATCTACCTGGGTAACGTTTCCGAATGGTGTCACGGGATATAGAAAATTTTGAAAACGGAATTATGGGTAAACGTGCGTGAAATGAACGAATCCGAAGTCAGAATCTGTAGGAAACATACCGTTTGTTCACAATTCGCATTGAAAGTCCCAATTTTGAGGTTATAATTGATCCGATTTCCGACTAAATAAGCACATTGCGAGTATAAATCGAACACATGATGAAATAATCTTCTAATTTATGACGAAATTTAACAAATTTGTTGCAATTTTTTTCATTTATTCGGCCAAAATCACGATTTTAATTTTATACAGAAAATTACGTTTCTATGAAAAAATCAATATGTATTTTAGATCCATTTGTAAATAGTAGATATTTTAATTTATGATAGCAAAAATAGATGGCGTCACCGCTCCACTAAACCGAATGTATTTTGTACCGGGTGTCCGAATAAGAAAGGTCACCGGCTATATCTCAGGAACTATGAGTGCTAGAGCTTTCAAATAAAAAATATATTGATAAAAGTGATCTTGAGAAAATGCTGGAAATAAATTTCAAGTACGTAACTATTCCGGAAGGGGGCGCAATGAACAGTCGAAAAGTAATATTGCGATTACCTCAAAAAAATGTTTAATAAAGACATCATAAAACTACACTTTTTGAAATCATGATAATTTCGTGAAACAAAAATGTTACAGAATTTTTTTCTTACTCTTGAAATATTTTTTTGTTTTTTAACCGATCTTAATGATTTTAATGTCATGCGAAAGAACTTATCATGCTAATTAAAATTATTGACAACAATCAGAAAAATAACTAACTTTATTGCCGCTAGGTGGCGCTAACTTATTTTCCTATTTTTCTTAAAAATTTCAAATGGAATGATATATTTTTCTTGATGTTAGTAGAAAGAGGATTAAAAAGTAAGAAATTTAGTGAAAACCGGAAGTCTATATCTAAATCCTATCACAAGTTATAATTAAAAGAATTTTTATAATTAAAAATTATTAATGTAAATTTTAAAAATTATATGTGTTAATTTAAAATAATTGAAATTATAACTAAAATAACAAAATTAAATTATTTTGTCACCGGTAGGGGGCGCTTTTTAATTTTAATACTAATTTTCTCATTTTTTTAAATAAAGAAATATTTCTTATAATACAGTTGAAAAGAGTATTAAAACCAAATGGAAAAACATTTTCAATGTCAAATTTATATCAAAATTTTGTCTTTCAAGTTGCCCAATGAGTCCACCATCATATTTAATACAATCACATAATTTTATACAATTAAATAAGCAGCGACATCCACTCTAGCAGTAGCAGTATATTTATTGCTGAAGTTTTTGCATTTCAGATCCAAAAAATTATGTCTTTCCTCGTTCTGGGCCTGGATTGATAATAAATATTTTTTAATTTACCCCAAAAATAAAAATCTGAATATTCGGCAAATTATGGTGACCAAAAAAATAAGCATCCCCATCTATTTACCTCTCAAGAAAGAGTATATCCAAATAATTTAGCACGCTTTAGAAAATGCCCCCTGGTGGTGATAAACTAATTCAATTTTGTTGTTTTTGTTATAAATTTTATTAACCTCAAAATGTTTTCCAATGACATTTGAAATTTTTAATTTGAAATTTTCTTTTATATATAACTTGTGATAGAATAAAGGTATTGAGATGCTGTTTTCACCAAATTTCTTACAATTTCACGCACTTTCTATTGATACTAAGAAAAGTATATCATTATATTTGAAATTTGTAAGAAAAATGGGAAAATTATATTCTTTTTAACTTGGCGCCACCTAGCGGCGACTGAATTGCTTATTTATATGATTGTTGTCAATTGTTTTAATTAGTATGATAATTTCTTTCGTATGAAATTAAAATTATTAAGATCGGTTTAAAAACAAAAGAGTTATTTGACATTTGCTCTTCATAAATTCTTAGCTTCCCCCACCCTTTATTTCAAGAGTAAGAGAAAAATGTCTGTAACATTTTTGTTTTATAAACTCATTATGATTTCAAAAAGTGTAGTTTTATGATGACTTTATTTGAACTTTTTTTGAGATAATCGCAGAATTATTTTTTGACTGTTCATTGCGCCCCCTGCTGGAAGAGATACGAACTTGAAATATATTTCCAACATTTTTTCATAGTCACTTTTATTAACATATTTTTTTATTTGAAAGCTTTAGGAGTCTTAGTTCCTGAGATATAGCCGGTGACCTTTCTTATCTGGACACCCGGTACAATAAAAAATTATAGAAAATTATTCATCGACTATTATAAATAATACATACATATTTAATTAATGATTTTTTTATGAAAAACCTAACCTAAACTAACGTAACATAACCTAAACTAACCCAAACTAACCTAACCTAAACTAACCTAACCTAACATAACCTAAACTAACCTAACCTAAACTAACCTAACCCAAACTAAACTAACATAAACTAACCTAACCCAAACTAACCTAACCTAAACTAACCCAAACTAACCTAACCTAACCTAACCTAACCTAACCTAACCTAAACTAACCTAACCTAAACTAACCCAAACTAAACTAAACTAACCTAACCGAAGCCGACAAAACGTGCTAAAGATCGTAAGTTGTACCAATCTATCCAATATTTTCATTAAAAAATCATTAATTAAATATGTATGTATTATTTATAATAGTCGATTAATAATTCTCTATTATTTTTTATTATATTGTACAAAATACATTCGGTTTAGTGGAGCGGTGACGCCATCTATTTTTGCTATCATAAATTAAAATATCTACTATTTACAAATGGATCTAAAATACATATTGATTTTTTCATAGAAACGTAATTTTCTGTATAAAATTAAAATCGTGATTTTGGCCGAAAAAATGAAAAAATCGCAACAAATTTGTTAAATTTCGTCATAAATTAGAAGGTTATTTCATCATGTGTACGATTTATACTCGCAATGTGCTTATTTAGTCAGAAATCGGATCAATTATAACCTCAAAATTGGGACTTTCAATGCGAATTGTGATCAAACGGTAAGTTTCCTACAGATTCTGACTTCGGATTCGTTCATTTCACGCATGTTTACCCATGATTCCGTTTTTAAAATTTTAAAAATCCCGTGACACGATTCGGAAACCTTTCCATCGCAGCCTTAATGACAATAAGGATTATAATATTAAGCATCCTTAAATTCAGCTACTAAAAGCGGCTGCCTGTTTAGTCTATAACAGAAGGATAATATTATTGGTAAAAAAAAACCGTGGAGTCGCCACCAACGACGCTTGAGTATATGTATAAAGGATAGATGGAATAGAAAATTTGAGAGTGGGGGGAATTTAATGGCAGACCTCATGACGTCACATTAACTCACTGCGCACGCTTTAAATATGATTAAAATAGCTATCGAATAATAAATTAAACGATATCGAATCGGAGTTTTCTCTCTTTCAACCGTTGTTTGGAATCGCTCCATCTTCGTTTTGAGTCGTTATCGACTAAACTAGAATACGGCTTTAGGTTATATTAATTTAATTAATTTTCGTTTTATTTTATTATATTTATTACTAAAATAAAAATACAAATATTAATTAAATTGTTTAATATTTGTATCGTAATAAAATTATAATAAACAATAACCTCAAAAGTCGTTACTTAAGTTGTATTTATTGCGTACAAATAAAAGTGTACGAGTAAATTAAAGATTGAGTCTTCTTCCTTCATAAAATTTATTGATTGCAAATGCATATTTCAGTCACGATGTGACCATTTCAATGCTTATAAAAATGTATTTTTTTTTATAATAATACAGTGTAGTAATGAATTTAGTTATTAGCATTTTTACTCAGTTACCATAGTATGTGCATTTGTTGGATCAAAGTAATAAAATAATACAAAAATGTGTAATGTCCCGCAGACAAACAAATTAATGTATTACGCCCGGTGATAACAATTTTCAAATTTACTTTTCACATGGTCGCTGAAAGACCAAAGTATAACTAAATAATGAAACAATGAACGGGCATAAACGAAGAAGTAGAAAGCACGCTATGTGAAAATAGGTTATGCTTGTTTTCGCCGGTGTACGCGCGAAAATATTCGAATTCGTCTACGTCACGAGGTCTGAATGACCGAAAGGGAGGTGAGAAGTAAGGGGGGCGTTGAAACTATGTGAGGCGCTAGTTCAGCATACCTTTACACATATGTATATATGTGTCACTCGATCTACCTTGAGTCGCCACTATATTAGTTCAAGAATTCAAAAAAATATAATTTCATTTTATATTCCTAGCATTATTTATCCCGTTGCTAACGCGGAAGTGAACCACCGGAATTAGTAGAAGATGGTCCGGTAATTCGCTGCGGACTCGGCGAAATTTCTGGCATTGAGACGCGGGCCAGCGAATTTCCCAGCCATAAAATCAAGGAAAAACGTCTGCAGTCGCCATGACCCTGCCGCCTGGCCGGCCGCCAACTGGGTCAAAGCACTTTTCCTCTTCGAGCGCCCTTCCACCCCCGAAAATTTTCCGTCCCAGAAATTAACGTCTAATAATAAACAAACATGGGTAATCAACCGTAAGCCACGCACGATCCGATCAGAACTCACTCGGAACGGCTTCCGAAGCCATTTCTTTGTGTAAAGTATAATGTGTTCCGTTCTTGGATTTCTTTGCGGTGTTGATTGACGAACCGCTTGGGTAATATTCAGTTAGTCTATAGATAATATCTACCGGCCAAGTCGAGATAAAGAATAGAAATAGGTAGAGATTCCTATTAGAATTAAATAAAAATGATTTGAAAATAATTACCGCATACTGCATGTTTCCATTTTAATTTATTTAAATAACTGTGACCCTACACCCATATGGGTAGAAAGGGTCATTAAATATATATACAGAGAGGTTTTTTTAACAGTATACATATCCCCTATGTATACATGTAAAATACCCAAGTCAAACGCATTGATGTACGTGTTGCCTATAATACGCAACCCGAACGATCAATTCCTTCAACTAGGATAATTAAAAAAACAATTAAACAATTTTCTATTTCTGTTTATGACAATATCCAAATGCACAATGTGGAAGAATTTTCACGATCATTTGAGTTAATATCTTGCAGTTTCTGGTGGTCATTTCTAGCACTTATTCTAATTATTTATTTCAAGTTTATTGTTCTTCACTGTTACTTTTCTTTCAAATTGTCTTAATAAAATCTCTTAATATTTTTTACCTGTAATTTCTCCACAATAATAAGTGACGTATTTTTGATAAAAAAAGGAAATTGCTGGTGACGGTAACGCATGCAGTGTTAGTCATGATTTATTTCGTTGCATTTTCGAAAGAAAATGCTTTAGTTTAATTATTTTTAGAATTATCCTAACTGAGGTATTCGGCCACTTTGGATTCATTTAAAACATGTCTTATCCTCCTCTAGTACTGTTGGAATTGTAATACACGCTTGAAATTCGACTTTTTCTTCATTTGTATACATTTTCGATCAAATATTTCACACATTTTGAAGTTTAGCGTTTGACGTTTAGTTGTATGTTATAGGCAACACACATTAGCTCAATGCGTTTGACTTGTTTTTTTTTTGCAGGTATACAGTTCGCCTAATGTATACTGATTAAAAAACCTCTCTGTATATAAAAAAATAACTGTGACTAAGAGAATGAATACTCTTTTCCATTAATTAGGTATATTTTAATTAAAACACTTGGTTTGTTTCACTGTTTTTTATATTTTTACTCCGACTAGTTCGGACCTTTAGCTTCAGTGTTTTAATTAAAATATACTTTAATTAGTTCAAAAATGTTTAACCACGGGTTAAGTGAGAAATTAATTATTAACTCTTTTCTATTTATATTCTTATTAGAAATTGTATTACAATTAGTGTTGGACAAAATCGAGTGAATTTAGTAATCGAGTATTTCTGAATAACCAATTTTAATTAGCTAAAGATATAATAGTAATAATCTTTAATGCAATAAATAAATAGTACAACAACAATACACGATCATATTAACAAAAATACTACTGCATGTTTCCATTTTATATTGTAATGGCGTCAAAAATGGCTGGAATTAAATTCGTAACAGAAAAAATCCTCTAAAGTATACGGTTAAATTTCCCGCAGTATACCGATAACATATTTTTTATAAATAAATAAGAATACATTTTAACAGAAAACTAACACCACTCGGATCAAAGAGCGCCTTGAGATCCTTTCCCTTAAGTCTGCCTCAATCCTCCATATATCTCCTCTATTTAAACAATTATGTATTCCCGAAATCCAAACATCCCTCCAAAATATAAATTTATCATTTCAAATAATGCAGACTTTAACAATGACGATAGCAATCATGACAATTAAATAAACAATGACAAGAACCTTCGGTCGTTAACCGCTTCATGTAATTTATGTGAATATAAATCTAAATACATTGTAAATAATTATCTAAACTATATATAAATGTTGCATGAATAAAGATGTTTAGTTAGTTAAGAATAAATTGGAGTTTACTAATAACTAGCAGCTGGTAAACATTTTCCGATTTTTTAAAAATACTTATCGTAGCGACCAGAATTCAATATTCAAAAAGTACTATACTCTGGCAGTTAAAAAAATGAAACCCCTGGATGTCTATAAAAACAGACATAATTTTCCAGTCTACGAGAGTGATGATTATGTATATAAGGATTAGGTGACACTTCCCAATATTAATATTAAAAACAACATTAAGAAAATTGTTATATACTTCATTTTACTGTGACAAAAACAAGCGAAAAGATTGACTTTGCCAATCTCTAAATACAATTAAATTGTCATCGATTTTAATTGAAACCAATTACAGATGCAGTTTTAATCAGGACTGTACAGTTTGAGTTGAAGCTTTTACATTTTTACTGGAATCGGAGAGTCATTGAGTCGAAAATCAGTAGCAACTTCCACTTCCAACATTAGAAGTGAGAGTTTCCATATTTTGAATTAATTTCTCACTTATCCCGTGGTGAAACACTTTTATGTCAATTTTCTCTATATACCAGGTGTGCAACCTTAAAACGGCAGTTTTCTAATAGATGGCAGTACGCGTGCATAAGGCATCAGCCAACATTGCTCGCCATTTTTGTTCATTGCTTTGATCTTTGTTATTAGTAAACAAAAGACAAAGTCAGCAGATTCGAACAATAACGTGTCCTTTGATCTCGATAAACATGTCGAATTTTGTGCCAGATAAAGAGCATTTGCATGCTATTCCTCTTCAATTGGTAGAAATCTACTGTTGAAACTCATAGAATTCTTGTGGAGATCTATGGTGACAATGCTCTTAATGAAACTCGGTGCAGAGCGTGGTTTCGGCAATTCAAAGACGGAATTTTTAACGTTACCGACAAGAAGCGCGAAAATCGACCAAAAGCTTTTGAAGACACCGAACTGGAAGGTTTATTGGACAAAGACGACACCCAATCGCAGAAACAGCTTGCCGCGTAGTAAAATATGAGCCACCAAGCAATTTCGAAACGCCTTCATGTCATGGGAAAAATCCAAAAGATCGGGAAGTGGGTGCCACATCAATTGAACGACCGATAGATAGAACGACGCCAGAACACGTGCGAAATCTTGCTTGATCGGCACAAGACAAAATCATTTTTGCATCGAATCGTTACTGGCGATGAAAAATGGATCTTCTATGAAAACCCTAAGATTAAAAAATCTTGGGTGAGTCCCGACAAACCCTCAACATCGTCTGCTAGGCCAAATCCATTCGGGAAAAAGACAATGTTGTGTGTTTGGTGAGACCAAAAGGGGGGTGGTTTATTACGAACTATTGAAACCTGGTGAAACGATCAATGTTCAACGCTACCTACAACAAATCATCGAATTGGATCGTGAACTATGCAAAAAAAAAAAACAGGAATACGCGGATCGGCATGAGGGTATCATTTTCCAGCATGTCAACGCACCATGCAGCAAGATTAGTTCAGGATTCGTTAGATGCACTTGGCTGGGAGTTGCTACCCCATCCGCCCTGCTCTCCAGATCTGGCCCCTTCCGACTACCATTTGTTTGCGTCGATGGGACACGCGCTTGCTGAGCAGCACTTCATTTCTTATGAAGATATTAAAAAATGGCTCGATGGGTGGCTCTTATCCAATGGGGATGGATTCCTTTGGGGTGGAATTCACAATATTCTCCAAAGATAGGAAAAATGTATAGCTAACGAGGGCAATTACTTCGAATAAAATATTTTTTTTTACTTTTCTGCGTTAATTATTGTATTTTGCTAAATAAAAAACACCCGTTTATATATCAGCATATTTGTAATTTCAGTTAGTTCCTTGAAAACGATGAGGTTCGAAAAACCGAAATGGCCATCACTAGTTATCCATACGCTAGACGAATGCTGGCTGAACATTTCATTAAATGTGAAATCAATAGACATTTCAAGATGGTTTACTTCACAATACAGCACAATAATGCGTGTTTTAAAAAATATGTCTCTGGAAAATCGTCGAAAAATTGCGGATCTTTGCGTCTTGCATGGGATAGTAAATTGTTCATTAGATTCCCCGCTGAACTTAGAAAATGTGTCATTTTTGGTCGCGTCTGCATTGTATATTCTACTCACGATCTCATAGAACTGCACAACTCGATCACGCAATTCATGTCATTAGCTAACGAACATTGCTCTTACCAAAATATTGACTTATTTAATTTAAACCTAAATCAGTTTAAGAGCAAACTATTGCTATTATTCTGAGATATTTAATACTATACGTGTTACTGTTTGATTGTAATTTAAATGAAAATTATTACTTGATTTAACTCAAACTGTATAGTAAATTATATCATTTATAATGAACAATAATCGTCGCGATGTTGACTGTGTGAAGTCTCGTGTTCATCTCTCCCACGGGTGTGTCACTCGAATCTCAGTTTGTATATTCAAAGCGCATGCGTGGTGTGGCTCAATACGGCCGGCCACGCTTCTCACGATCTCTCTCGTTTCGCCGCAATCCGCCCGACCGTTCCCAGGCCCATTGCAAACGCGAAAACTTATGTTAATGAGTAGTCAAGTAAAGCCGCAACAATATGCTTTGTGTCATGTACCTCATATCCTTTCTAATTGCTTGTCTGATTGTCTTTGATCATTCTCATTTTTAACATAAATAAATCAATATACACAAATCAGAAATGTGCATTTGTGTATATTGATTTATTTATGTACACCAATATATGAATTGTAATATGTTATGCTATGTTTATATATAAAGATCTTATACCGTTTATGAATAAATAAAATTTATCCTAACACTGATTATATATGTATAATATGGTATATTGTAACGAAAGTGAAAGAAGAAACTGGATCACTCTAGAACGTTCCACAGACCGCGCGACGGTAAACGCGGCGTCATCGAAAGTTCGAGAAACAAGCACTCTATATAAGCGAGCGCTAGTAGCGCTGCTGCAGTTAGTCTATCACGAACGTCCGAATGCTCAACATCGCGTTATAAATAAATAATAAGAGTGTGATGTAATTAAATGTGTTAAATGTACTCTAAATAAATAAATAGACATTGCTTTACTTATTTCAGTTTGATTAAACCCGATTTCGTAACAATATAAATGTTGAAATTATTTCTAATCAAAAGACATTTTCTCAACAAAAACATTCGCTTTATAATAATTAGCAATAAAATATTTGAATCGTTTTTTGTTTCAATTATGATGTCGGACTTTTCCCCTTTTTGTTAAGAGGGGCAAAGTCGAGTATTGAATTTCAGAGTTAGTAAATGGCGTAAATGGGTCCTCCCAATCTAAACAAACACGTCAGTCACTTCACTCAGCTGAAAGGTTTATTACTATATTTCTCTGTTTACTCTGTCTATAATTTTAAATATTAACATTTCTATTAATCTTTTAATTTATTTTAATTAATTTTCCTTGCAAAATAGCCCCGATAGTTTTCAAATAAATGATTGATTTTTCGCATATATATATATATATATATATAAATTTCAAAAACTTTATTATTTATTCAACAATATATATATATATATATATACAGAGAGCTTTTTTTATCAGTATACATTTCCCCTATGTATACCTGCAAAATACGCGACTCAAATGCATTAATATATGTGTGTTTAGTTGCCTGCAACACGCAATTGAACACATATATGCCAAATAGTCAACTTAACATACACACATTAATTATTCAATGCGGTTAGCTCGCGTTTTTTGCAGGTATACACTTTCCCTAATGTATACTTATAAAAAAATCTCTCTGTATATATATATATATATATATATATATACAGAGAGATTATATATATATATATATATATATATATATATATATATATATATATATTAGTTAACTGTGACTAATTGAATAAATAATCTTCTCTACTGATACACATTTAAAGTTTTGAAATTTCGCCATTCCAACTTTAAGTAATTTCCATCAATATCTATCAAACCGTACCGTGTAAAACATCAATAGACAAGCGTTCATTTTCGACTCCCCATTTCCAACACGTTAGCTACCTCGAAACTCCGGTACAATTAGCAAAAGTTTGCAGCGCGCTGCCGTGACTGGCTCGAATTATTTTCCACCGTAATGGTATGCGGACTTCGATTTTTTTCCCCTTTCCTTGCTCTCCTCCTCCCAGGACTTACCGTGCTGGTCATTCCAGGGAAGTGCACCGCGATCAGTTGCTCGGGCCAATTCTTCGCCACGTAGAAATGAAAGTCCCAGACGCGATCGTTGATGTAGGTCTTGATCGTCTGATGGAACTGTAATTAAATGTAAAGAGAGCCGGTTAATTTTGGGCGTTTTAATTTTTCTGAAAGCGCTATCTGGCGACCCTGATCTAAGGTGCGGTGCGTGTCGTTGGCATCGGAAGTTTTTTTTTTTGATTAATTTTTATGGTTTGTGTGATATTAATGCGACCCAAAGGTATTTAATCAAAAATATGTATATATCAAAAAAAAAAAAATTAATGAGCATATACCGGGCGCTGATGTGATCAGTTATACATTGGGGTTTTATATGTAAAAACAATTTTATGTGAATTCCTTCCTTGTTTTTTTTTTTTTTTGAGAAAAACTACAAGAATTGAAATGTGTTCAGATTTTAAAAATCTATGAAAGAGTCGTTTTCATAGATTTTTAAATTCTTTACACATATCAATTCTTGTAAAAAAATCTATGAGTTATACAATTCTTGTAAAAAAATTGAAGTTTGAGGTTATAAATCAAAAACTAAAAATGACAAATAAAATGCCATATATTGAAGGTCAGCATAAAATCTTGCTTTGAGAAAGTTTTTATTATATTTTTCTATTTTTAATAATAACGGAGTTACAGTCACCCTTGAAAAATGACTCGTCGTCAACTTCCGGTTATAAACCGGAAACGGTTAAAAATAGATCAGTTTTTTCTTCACCGTAGTTTTTATCATTAAAAATTGGCCTAGGGTCGCGAAAACGGTTTTTCAATATCTCTTAAAATAAAAAAGTTTTCCATATGTGGCACCACCAAAATGGACCACCCTGTATATTTAACATAAAAATACAATGTAAAGTATAGAAAACAGTCTTTTTATTTGTGATATTAGATATACAGTGAATCTAATTTGATCAATTGATTGATGGTTGAGGCTTTTACCGATGATTAATTAATCATCTGCCTGATGATGCCACAGTGAGCGAAACAATTGTAGCAATAAATTGTAATAATTGTAATAATGAATCATTAATCATCTGCCTGATGATGCCACTGTAGGCGAAACAATTGTAGCAATAAATTGTAATAATTGTAATAATGAATCATTAATCATCTGCCTGATGATGCCACTGTGTTTGCGAAACAATTGTAGCAGTGTCTCTACAATAAATTGAAATAATTCTAATAATGAATCATTAATCATCTGTCTGATGATGCCACTGTAGGCGAAACAATTGTAGCAATAAATTGTAATAATTATATTAATGAATCATTAATCATCTGCCTGATGATGCCACTGTAGGCGAAACAATTGTAGCAATAAATTGTAATAATTGTAATAATGAATCATTAATCATCTGCCTGATGATGCCACTGTAGGCGAAACAATTATAGCAATAAATTGTAATAATTGTAATAATGAATCATTAATCATCTGCCTGATGATGCCACTGTGTTGATGAAACAATTGTAGCAGTGTCTCTACAATAAATTTCGTGAAACTCTAAAAACTTGTTTTTATTTACAAATAGTGGAAATGCATTTGTAAAACTCTGTAATATCCACATTTTCATATAGAATTTATGGAATGTAATTTTATGAATAAGCCATGCACAACTAAAGCTAAGCCATTTGTCAATGTCAGATGAGAGTGTATTTTCACATCGCATAAAAAAATATAAGGAATCGAATAACAATGGCGGTGGTTGATAAATTGAAACAAATTGTTGTACAGATATAAGATATTTTCACGAGTCATCTGATAGCAGCCATTAAAGCGTAAAAGTTTCTCGCGTCAATATAGACCTGGGATGAATTATGAACTATAGCGTCTTTAAAAACAGTTTTCATTTGCTTTATCATTTCAAATATTGTTTATTTTAATAATGACTTTTTATTAATTCGTGTCGTTATACAATCAGATGGCTATTTCTTGTATATTAAATGTATTTTAGAGCTCAGTACTGCTCTACTATTCATATGTATTATTAAAATCACACTGTATAAATGTTAAAAATTAAGGATATACTCTATATTTTATATTTATATTTATATTGCGTCTTCTTTAATTTATTATGATAAATATCGCATACTTTAAAACTGACCATTTGGCTAAATATGAAAGGAGGCTTTTACACATGGCCTGTTTATATAAAGTCATCCATTTCAATTGCCCACCTTACTTACACAAAATTGTATTTCGCACAGATGTACATAATATTAATAAGGAAATGAAAGGTTATTAATCACGATATTCCGACCGAATATAAAATTCAATCATGTGGGTGGAGCGGTTGTTAAAATTGGAACCCCCATTTTTTTATTCAAGAATCGAATTCTATGGATAAAAATACATAAGGTTTTATAGAAACGTTATTTTAATTCGTAACAGATGGCGCGGTAATCACAAAAAATAAATTTCACATAAATAAAAAGTTAGTGGCGTATCGCCTCTGTCCATCAGGGTGTTTAATTAAATTAAATACCCAAAATGACGTCCTTGACCTTGAATGCAATTTTTAACTCGTGCTACGAATCCCTGTGTACCAGGTGGTACTATTTCGGATTCCAGAATAGATAGAAAAAAAAACGAGTTTGGTGTCAGGAGATCGTTTTTTGATAAATTGATTCTTTCTTTCTTAATCTTATCCTCTTTTACCCGTATTGGGTGTCGAGGTTTGATAAATTAATTACAACTATTTAATGTAATAATTACAATACAAATATTGTTTCTACAAACTTAATTAAAATATACATATTTTAAATTTGATAATCTCAGCTTTGTTTCTATTGTATATTTCTATTCCCATAGATATTCTAATTGCAATTATATTTATTGTTAGCCAATGGTTCTACTTTCTTATTTTCGTCATAGATTATGTTTGACTAAGAAAATATTTTTCCGCTCCGGTGGCGCACATATTTAGCGCTACGCTAGTATGCGAAGGGATGCTGGTTCGATTTCAGGGCCTGGTTTGACTGGTCGTAGAATGTATGGTGTGATTGTCCCCCAATTTGAAATTGCAGATATTTGCAAAGGTCACTAGAAACCCAATTGTGAGTGTAAAAAAACAACATTTTTTTAAACTTTTTTTGTATAACAGAAATTGATATTTAGTAACTAGATCAAGAATTTTCATTAAATAAAATTATTTCTAAATGTAACCCTACACCCATGTGGGTAGAAAGGGGTCATTGAATATATGTATATATATTTCTAAATGTAATTAATTAATAAATACTCGTTACGAGGTTACTTGATTTTTTTATTAATTAAAATTTTAATGTTAAATATTTATTATTCATAATGTATATATTTAAATAAAATGTCTTTTTTTCTTAGTATCAAGCTAAATTGTAAAAGGTCAGCCGTATATTGAATAAATAAAATAAAATAAAATAAAATAAAATAAAATAAAATAAAATAAAATAAAATAAAATAAAATAAAATAAAATAAAATAAAATAAAATAAAATAAAATAAAATAAAATAAAATAAAATAAAATAAAATAAAATAAAATAAAATAAAATAAAATAAAATAAAATAAAATAAAATAAAATAAAATAAAATAAAATAAAATAAAATAAAATAAAATAAAATAAAATAAAATAAAATAAAATAAAATAAAATAAAATAAAATAAAATAAAATAAAATAAAATAAAATAAAATAAAATAAAATAAAATAAAATAAAATAAAATAAAATAAAATAAAATAAAATAAAATAAAATAAAATAAAATAAAATAAAATAAAATAAAATAAAATAAAATAAAATAAACATGGAACTCTTGATTGTTATTAGGATTTTGGTTTTAAAATTGTAAAAGCAATTATCTCGAATATTTAAAAATACAGTATCATACTTTTTTAGCGTATATGGTCTTAGAATTTATTTGTAAAACAAACCAAGTTCAATTCAATTTAATTTATATGTATTTATTTATATATATATTAATACATCTTTCATGACGTTTCTATGTACAAATATTTTCATGTATGTTTGTAAAGTGTGAATAAATACTAGTGATGGGCAAAGTCGATCTTTTATTATTTCTAAATTAAGTATATTATAATTTTATGAATGTTAATAATTTCCCATTTATTAATAAACATACATTTGAAGTTACTTTTTCGTTTTAAATACTTAAAATGACACATTTAGTAATAATCGATTACTAATAATATTCGATTTTGCCCAACACTAATAAATACTATTATCATTATTAATAATAATATACAAGGTGTTGAATTGTAAAGCGGACCATAGGGATTTACATGTACAATTTGAAATGTTTTAATATTGGCTCCCCTAATTATTTGACAGTATAGGTCTTATTATATTCTTTTTAAAGCTTATTAAGCTGAATAATTTGGTAGTTTACTCAATAGTTTCTGTAAAGTATTAACCCAAATAATGAAAAACATTTTATTATTATTATTATTATTATCTTTATTTACGGAATTCACTGATTTAACAAATGTAAGAAAACACAATTAGCTGTACATAAACATATGTAGCTCATGCTCATTTATTGAAAAAATTGCAATTTTATTTTATTAGAAACCTATGTTTTTTAATACAAATTAAAGGTGTGCGATGAGATTTGATTTTCACATTTTGAAGGTAAATTAATAAAAAAGATTTGAAAGATTCAAAGAGGCCTAGTGGAAAAGATCTTAAAAAAATACGTTAAAAATCAACTAATCGAAGATTTATAAATACAAATTAACAGTTTATTCACTTGGTTAAAAAAAACGTAGCACACATATGAAACTAAATGAAATCAACAATTAATCTAAAACTTATTTAATAATTTGTACTAATTATCAAAAGTAGAATATATTTTCAGACATTGACATGTTGATTATAATAAATATTCAAAAGTACAACCATTTTCTGTTAAACAGTATCTTAACCGATCGTAAAATTCCCGTCGAACATTTGCCAAAATATACGGTGATATTTTTACACATTCAGCTCGGATAATGTTTTTTTAAGTCGTCCAAAATGTTTGGAAGGAATTCCGTTATATTTTTTTGATTTTAAGTGACCCCAAAGGAAAAATTCATTTGCGGAAAAATGAGAAAATCTTGCAGGCCAGGGGATCGTCGAATAATTTTATTTCGGAATATATTATTTAAATATTGTTTAACATATCTGCAATTATGTGCTGGACATCCATCCATTTTAAACCATATATTGTCCATATTTCCATCGGTTTTTTTTCTAATTGTCGGAAAAACATCCATTTCCAATAAAATTATAAAAACGTTGCCTCTAAAGTTAGTGTCAAAAAAACGGCCCAATTATGCAGTGACCCATAAGGCATACCCAAACATTATTTTTGCGGATATTGTGTTCTAGTAGGAACATACAGATGAGGGTTTTCTTTACTCCATATTCTCATCGGTATGTTTTACCAAGTGATTAAAAAGAAACAAATTATATGAATTTAAAGTTATTCAATCTAATCTGTGTTTTATTGGTTGATTTTTAATATTTTATTCATATTTATTTCATACAATATGAACTACCAATGTTTAAATATTAAAACCATTAATTATATTAAAGAAACAAATTAATCATACATTAGAATTTCATGCTCTTTGCAAATTGAGCATAC
Organism: Philonthus spinipes; assembly: GCA_963082785.1. Classification (NCBI taxonomy): domain Eukaryota; kingdom Metazoa; phylum Arthropoda; class Insecta; order Coleoptera; family Staphylinidae; genus Philonthus; species Philonthus spinipes. Next base: position 26,006,217 of record OY720300.1, on the reverse strand, counting down.
AAAATAGGGTTTCCATTTAAAAAAAAATATCGCTTACGTCATATCCCAAATACAAAAGAAGATCCTTAAGTGATAATTACAATAAAATATGTCTCATTTAAGTTAAAAAAATGACCTGTTCGAGGATGGTTTACTAAAAGATGTATTGAGTTAGTTCCAGACTTTACTTACACTCACACTATATTATGTAAGTAGCGTACGAGGAAATAATTATTTATTTTAAATAAATTAATTATTTTCGTTCTTCTTCTCCTTTAAATAATTTTAAATAACTATCACGAAGTGAAATAAAGTCTTTTCTGTTATCATCAACAATTTTCAATTGTGTACATTTTTTTAAACTACGGTCAGTAAATTTAAAATTCTATTGTGCAAAAGCAGTTAAAAAAATGTGAATGATTAAATACATTTATAATCATAATCAAAAAAAGAGAGGTCAAAAAGGTTTATGGTCGATAGCCCATGACTAGCTAAAAATTGTAGCTATGTATATTATTGCATGCAAAATTATTGTTTGTGTCTGTTCATAAAAATTTCTGTATATAAAAAAAGAGTTGGCAGAAAGACTGATTTCTAAAGACAACGTATAATAAAGTATAAGAATTATATTGTTAATTTATTGTATGTAAAAGAGTTGCAGAAATGAAGAGGTTTTATATAATTAAAAAAAAAAGGAATGACTCACATTTTTGCAAATATTTATTTTGAGCAATCATGCTAATTGACAATTACAAGAACTAAACATAGACAGGCGGAAAGACCTTCGGTCGTTAGCCATTTCATGTAATATATAAATCTACAAATACATTGTAAATTATTATCTAAACTATGTATAAATGTTACATGAATAAAGATGTTTAGTTAGTTATCTATTGTGTAATCCAATGTCTAGCGGGGTGTATGCTAGGGCAATAGATGTTTGTCACAAACTTACAGTGTAAGTAATTTTTGCAGATGAAAAAAAAAAGGGAATGATCAAATTTTATTGATTATTGCTAGTAATTTTTCATTATTTAATTTTATTTTACATTTATAATTACTAAAAAGTTGCATTTCCATTTATTTTAGTTCCTCGGAATTTCCTCTGTCAGAAACGGCAATTTAATAAAAAGGATTAATGTTGCGTTATAAAATCAGATGTCGTTTTAATGTATTTTATGAATGCCGTGTAAAGGGTTGAAAAGTCCATTTTTATATTGCTTTAATTTGAAAGGCAAATCTTTGTATATTTGAATACAAATTTGTTCGCCTTGAGAAATCTTGCGCTTATTTTTTTTATAAGATTTTAATTTATAAATGATGAAAATTTAAAATAATTTTATTTAGCAACAGGTTGATTAATTTTTTGATGCGTATTACGCACTAGATCATTTTTGTGTCATTCTCTTGTCCCGATGCGTATTGAAGGGTTTGGGCGATTGGCGCCTTACCCTACCCTAACATAAATCGCAGGGTCGCAGATTCACCCGCAGCGAAAAGGGGGCCGCAAAATGGATAAAATGGCCGTTAAATATCTCGCCCTATTTCACGTCGACGTGCGAAAAATAAGAAAATAAAAGGGAAGCCAAGAAAAAAAAAAATAATCGCGCCTACCTTTATGGAATCTGGAAGATAATTGCCCAGCAACTCGAGAATTTCAGGAAGTTCTTCTTCTTTAACCAGTCTAAAATTTTTTCCTTCCGGTAGAACTTCTTCCATTGCTGCACACAAGAACACATCTCTTTTTAATGGGCAATGTTTAATTGATGATTGTATGAAATTGCAGGGTGTGATTCCTGCGGTATTTACCTCGTTCCAGACGAGCTGCTTTCTTTCAGGACTTTCCGGGCTTTGCGTTATTTTTAATTTATTTAATACTTTCGAGCCCGGAGATTCGGTCTAAATTCGAGGGTGTTTTCGCGGAACTTCACCGGGAAATATTCGTGCGGGCCGAAGAGCGGATTGTTCTATGATGAAAAGCACATTGATCGAGCCGCAGGGTGCGGAGAAGCCTGCATCCCCCGAGCGCCTCCCTTCTACTGCAGCAACCCGCTGTACAGCCACCCTCAGCAGTTGCCAAACTACAGAGGGCGGAACGCGCGCACAATTCGCGATACGATTCTCCCTCTTTCTCTTTCCCCATATTTTTTTATTTATTTATTTACGGAAGACCTTCAAATCAACATTCCAATATTAACTTGAAGTTGTTAGCCTGAATTGGGCTAGAATTCCGCCGGTCGCGCTCTCTGTTTTTTTTTTTCTCCACCCCGCGCCCTTGTTTCTGTTTGATTTGGCTGCAGCATCATAGTAGGCCGGGCAAAGGATTAGCAGGAAAGATAACGCGAATAACTTGTTCGCGTTTTCGGCCTTGAGATGAAGAATCCGTTATTAGAATCGATCGTTTATGAAAGTCCATGGGGAAAACTTGTGGGAACTGCTGTATGGCGGAATAACGATCGCGCCCAAGGCTCGCTCTGGAAAAAGGTGTTGTAAATTCGACACTAACTGCAGTTAGCTGTGCGCATAGATTAATGACGTCATCAAGAGTCTTAAAAAACATCTTGTTTATATTTTTTATCTTGATTATACATACATATATAGAAAATATTTATTTGTGAGAGTTACATTAAATTACATCACAATATTTACAAGATTATAATCATTTACAACCTCAGAAAACGGTTATCAACCATCGGTTTTTCTGCCCAACTTACCAGTATTTTATTATTATTTTTTGTCATATTACCCAAAATGCATTAAAATCTTATTTTATTAAATAAATTTGTATGCCCGCAACTTTCCAGATATAAAACCCCAAAATCAACCATCTATCAATTCATACGCACATAATTTTATGTGTCATTCTCCCGTGCTGATTTCATTTCATAAAAAAACAACAAATGAACGCATTACAACAAATATAATAATGTTAACATTTAATGAAATGTTCAGCCAACATTCAGGACAAGTTCGCCTTCCTCTAATGGACGAAACAATGATTCTTGGTCGTCTACTTTGTAGACCCAAATCGTTAACGATGCCACTTGAAATTAGGCAAAAGGTGGCGCTTGCGTCGTCATTAATTTATTATGAATATAATAATGATTGATTAAGCATATCACACAAAAATTATTTAATTGTTTAATGGCCATCGATCTTTCAACCAAATACGCATTATTTTATCGAATTAATTCAAAATATTATTCATTACGTATACCGATCTACAATAAATTCTCGCAACATAGCTTTTATGTGTTGGAGAGTATTACTTACACAAACAATAGGAGGAAGCGGGATAGATAATGCCACAAATAAATGAACTGAACATCGAATTGCCACCCATTTAATAATTTGTATTCTCTCTTCCAGAGTATAAGACATCGCGGCACTTGTCAATTCCAAATTTGAAGCAAAATTTGATAAACAGGATAATATTTATTTTCGAATACGTAGTCATGGTAACAACAACTATTACGATTCGTCTGCTATATATTTTATCTTTCTCTCACTTCAAACAATCCTATTGTACTGTATTAACCTATGGATTTTGCTATGTTGCGTGAATAAATTGTTAACCTCCTAGGCAGTTTCCTTCATAAATAAAACTTCTACAAATAAAACTTCAAGATTCCATATCCATATCTTTACACCTGAACAAGGTCTGCCGCCAGGATCCCCATTCAAGGATCTCCTCTTCAATATAACTTCCTAGTTCATGACATTTACAATCCCAATTATAAGAATAAATTCGCTTATCCTCTTTTTACGCCGATGACACTGCCCTAATTTTCCATATCCCATTCCATCACTCCGGAACAAGGTCTGCCCCAAGATTCCTAATTATCACATCTTCTGTATAACTTCCTAGTATATACAATTTAAATCCTAACTATATTTATATGTATTGCTTTTGCGGTGATTTTAATTCAATTTTTGCAGTTTGTAACTATATATTTTTTTTTGTGTAAAACATTTTGTGTGTATTTGATTTACTTAATAATAATGCGCAACGTGAATAAATATATTCACGTTGCGCATTATTATTGTTATTGTGTTTATTGATTCTGATTGGAAAACTCAGTGGTTATACTTGATCAAGGAGTTATTAGTCTAAATTTTATCAAATCAATTGAATATATTGTATTTTGTAATTACAGATTGTCATTAATTGTAAAAAGGTGATTTTCCGTAAATAAAGAATTAATTAATTAATATAGGTAAAGACGCTTATCCTCTTTTTTACGCCAATACACTGTCCAAATTTTCCATATCCTATTACTACACAAAATAGAAAGACTGTTATTCCTTACTTCACTTTTTATTTTTATGTTAGATGTACATTTCGAGGCACAAAGTGCTCATTATCAATAACAAACTGTTTCTACAGGGTATCTCGAAATGTACATCTAACATAAAAATAAAAAGTGAAGTAAGGAATAACAGTCTTTCTATTTTGTGATCAATCACTTCGCGTAAATTCGAAAATATACAGCTATTACTACACTCCCAAACAAGGTCTGCCGCAAGGTTCCTCATTATCTCATCTTCTGTATAACTTCCTAGTACATGACATTTACAATTTAAATCTCAACTATATAGATAAAATCGCTTATCATCTCCTTTATACGGACGATGCTGCCCCAATTACGCTCGCGTCCATCCTACCGAAAACCCTCCTCACTCTACAGGGTGCGGATACGATTCAAACGTGATTCGCCAATGGCGCATTCCTATAAATCCTACCAAATCACAACTCCTTATTCCTTCGCACCGTTCTTCCAATTCACCCTTTTTTGTCTCCAGCAACAACCACACTATTATACCCTCAAACCTTTGTAAAGACCCAGGCATCCATTTTGATCTTAAATTCGCGTTTAAAAATCATTCCGCGATCCTAAACGCAAAAATCAAGAAAAGGGCGACATTTTTTAAGAAGTTTAGAATTTAAAAACAACGGTATTAGCACGCAAACAGCTGTACATATTTATAAAATAATTTTTATTATTATTTTTTTTTTGAGGATGGACTCATCGGTTTTCCCAAGGACTGGAAGTAGGATAACAGGACAGTAACTATATGCTTCTAACGAGTCGCTAATTAGTTGAATATCTGAAGGATGCAGTTATGGATCTCGTACGGTAGGGATTTAAAGATAAATTTAGGAATATTATTATAACCGGAGGCCGAAAGACCTCCAGTCGATAGCCGTTTCTCTTAAGAATATATATTTGTTTTAAATTGTTTCACGTATTGTATATTAAATTAAATATGTATGTATTCTTTGGGAATAAAGATGTTTGTATATATACAGGGTGGCGCAAAATTCCGATGAAGTCCAATATCTCAGTTATTAAGAAATATACAAAAAAATGTTACTTACATTATTAGTAGCTACTGTTAAACTTCACATTTTAAAATTAGTTTCATATGTACAGGGTAGGGTGTTCAATAATCACGTGACGTATCAAACATATATTTTATTTAAATGGAATGATATATTTTTTATGAAGATTTTCGATTCTACGTTTAAAAATAATCATTTTTTTATATAAGATTTAATAGGTCAATTTTTCATATTTTAAAAGTTATAAACAAATAAATGTTGAAATCGATAGATGTTTAGAGCCTAATATTTCAATAATAAAAAATGAAATAAACATTCTGTCAACGCCATACAAATGCAAAAATACTTAATAATAAAAGAAATGAAATAAATATGAATAAATTATTAAAAATCAACCAAATAAAAAAACAATTATTCCTTATATTATTAAGCAGTTTTTCTATTAAATTGCGTTAACAGAAAGTTTACATCGTTTTTCAATTTTGAAAAATAACTTCCATTGATTTCAACATTAAATTGTTTATAACTTTTAAAATATTAAAAATTGACCTAATAAACCTTATGCCAAAAATGATTAATTTTAAGAGTAGAATCTAAAATCGACATTAAAAATATTGCATTCCGTTTAAAAAATCATATGTTTGATACGTCACGTGATTATTGGACACCCTGTATATATGAAGCTAATTTTAAAATGTGAAGTTTTACAGTAGCTACAAATTACGTCAGTAATATTTTTTTTATAAATTTCTAAATAACTGAGATATTGGACTTCATCGGAATCTTTCGCCACCCTGTATATATAATAATAATAATAATCTTTATTGGCCAACAGATATATCATAAAAGGACAAATATCAGAAAAAAATATACATATAATATAATATATATAATATAAAAATTACAACTAAACTATATATTATAATGGGGGCATGAATGCATGAATTTACCCCGCAGTAATACTTCTTCTCTTATATGCCGTCGTTGATAGGGTAAAGTTTAGAATAATTAGTAAAACTATCGAGTCAAGAGTTAATGGTATTAAAAAGGAAGGTATTGAAGTCAACAGAAAAAAATATTCATTCACTTGGTTCACTTGATTCAAAGTACTTACGTAACGTATGTCAAAATGTTACAGTTAATAATTTATTTTCACTTTTTTTTTAGTTTTAAGAATTTAAATTATCATTATCAAACTATAGACTTTTTATTAAAACTTAAAAATGTATAATGAAGTAGAAGCCTCTATTATTAATAATAATGTCTTCATACCTTTGTATCCATTCATCTCTTTTATGTTCTTTTATTATTATCTTTTTTTAATATTCTCGTTAATTCAGTTAAATTTATTTTTAAGTGAAAAAAGCAAAACCTATAACTTAAAAACAATTTCAAATACTCACAGCGGCGACTTTGGCCTTTCTTGTGGAGGTCCGATGCCTATAATTTAAGGTTGCGGTTTAGTGGAAAGAGATAGCTATATAGTAAAATGGAAATAATCGTTTGAAAATAGAGCTATTCTTTTGAATGTGTATTTACATTTTTTATCTACCAAGTATAAAGTATCAGTCTAAATAAAAAATAAATCGTTATTTTTCGTGTATTACGTCAATTTACTAGTTCAAGTTAGAAAAGAAAATTGTAAGATATAATGAAATTAATAGGTCATGTCTGCTAAGTTATTTGAATGCAGAATTTAGTGAAATCGTTTAAATTTTCATTGCACAAGTTTTTATTAGCAAAAATTTAATTTAAAATTTGCTATAAATTTGATCAATTTTCATTGTTTTTCATAATTATTTTTCACAGAAACTAAACATTAAAATAATTTTTAATTTATCTGACGAAATTCCTGCTTATTTTAAGATTATTTCAATATATAATACAATATTGTTCATTGATCACAACAACAATCTAACTCAAATTAGTGATTGCCCATATTTGTATAGCTATCTCTTTCTTCTAAACCGCACCCTTAAAATAAAATATAGTTGAAAATAATTATTTAGCGTTAGTTTCTACGTAAATTAAATAAAATACTCTTTTCTATAATTGTTGTTTTATTTAAAGAGAACAAGGATTTTCAAAAATTAAGTGCCTCAACTATTTACGTTACGTAGCAATATTATGAAAACCGACGGACCGAATATTTTTTAATCGATTATTTTAATTTTACGATAACTATCTCTTTACAATTTACCGTAATCTTAATTCGAAGCTAACTTTTACTTTATTTTTTTTGGTTACATAATTTATTTTTCATATAAACATAAAACATAAACATACATGATTTAATTTTTCATTAAAAAAATGATATTTTAATAATTCTATTTATTAATTACATTGTGCTATACAAAATAAATAAATAAATAAAAGAATCCCTCATATGACGTACTTTTTGCGCATCCAACGTGATATTTACCCTACCTATAAAAATATCGATTCACCTCACAACCCTTGATTCTCACCCCACATACAGCAGTGAAATGGCGAAGCGTCCATCGATTGCCACCCCTTCGTACCCAGTTGTTCGCAAGGGTAGGTCCGAACTAGTCGCACCGCTATACCCTTTCACAACCAAGACTAATAATAATAAGCAGTGAAGTGCTTTCACACTACAACATGAACGCAGTGCCTTAGAGAAGACGAAAGGAAATAAAGGAAGGAGGAAAAAGTCGGTGATGGTATAGATTTTTTAGGTTTGTCAATATGAGGTTTTGGATATACATTACAGGTGATTACTAACGGGACGTTTGTTTGTTTGTTTTCGTTGTTATTTTTTAGAATCGGCGCGAGGGAAATTTCGTAAATTATCGATTGCACGCGATCCGGGCCGCGATTAACATGAGTTTTGAATTATGCATGCCACCCCACCTGCCGATTAATTTAGAGAATCCTACTAAAAACATTGTCAACCAGATCGCTTTCCTGCCGGCTATTAGCATTCATTCTATAACAGGTTATTTCCATTTTTATTTTTATAATGTATTGCTTAGTTTGCAGAATGTAGATAGTAATAGTAAACTTAATTGAAGCTAAATAATTTCTATTTATACTTGTATGTTTTCGTTATTTACAAACCATATATATATATATATATATATATATATATATATATGTATATATGTATATACACACACATCTTAATTCAGACTATACAGATAATTTTAACAATATAACATAAATTAATCCGTTTGGGCTACCAACCAGAGGTCTTTCTGCCCTGTAATGAATTTATGATGTTGTTAAAGAAAAATCTATGCTAGCTAGCTGGAAAAAAAATATTTTTATAAATCTTACTTTTTATTTAAAAATTAAAGAAACATGCTACAAAGTGAACGCTAACGCTCTGAGAAAACGTTATTTTTTGTACTAATATTTTATTGAACTTAAATCAATTTATTTTGCTAATAAAAATTCAAATATAAATTCGTCGTATTAGAAAAATCATTTAAGATACTTGAAATGTATAGTTTTTGAGTTTACGTGAAGTGATTAATTACAAAAAATAAAAACACTGTTACTCCTTACTTCACTTATTTATTTGTATCGTTAGATGTACAGAATATCAAGTAAATAAATACGGTTATGATTTATACATATTTGAAAATCTTAAAAAAAAAACACAATTACTTGAAGTCGTGGCCAACTATGATTTACATTTAAAAAAATACAACTTTGTCTTAGTTACACATCTTTATTCACAAGTTTTTTTTTGAGTTTACAATAATACTAACAACAATATAAAATATTTTAAAAATGTAAAGGTTTCTTGTCAATCGGCTATCGACCATAAGCCTCTCCGCCTGTCTTATAATTAATTATCTTTATCTTCTTTTGTAATTTATTTAGTCGTTGATCGTCATTGTTAAACTGTCTATTGAATCGATCAGGCTCAATTTAACTGTCTATGTCTTGAAAGGATGTAATGAATTGAAATATTGTTGCGGAGGGATTTTTACGGATAAGTCTGGTGTTTGGGGTACGTGGGATACATAAAGTGTATAGAAGGTCGCGGGTCGTGAAAATTTTAAACTTAAGACAATATATAATAAAATCATTGTATTCCACTAAAAAATATGTTTATTGTAAGTAGATATGTTTTCAAATAAAGACGTTATCTTAATATTTCTAAATTGACAAAATTTGACTTTTGACGTATAAATCAAAAACAATTGAAGATAGGCAGATTTTGATAAAGTACATGACATTAGCACTAAAATTTACCCCTGGAAGCATATATTGGTTTTTCTCTATCTTTAATATTAATGGTACTTTACTTGAAAAATCCGTCAAAAATAGGATACCCTGTACATTTCGAGACAAAACGTGCTTATCATTAATAACAAAATAAATTATTACAACTATTGGCCGCGATATATATCACTAAAGGGATTATAGGAAAAAAAAAATATTAAGTTAGATATGACGGCAGTTACATTCTCTGTGGGGTTATTTTTGGGTAAATAATCCAATAATGGATTAACCAAGGGACTAAGATCAAAATTTAGGAAAACATTTTTATATATACAAACATCTTTATTCAGACAATATGACAACATAAATTCACAAAATATTATTATAGCAATATGTACAATTGTCATAATAAATGAAAGACAGCGCAAGTACCATCTTTCGCCTAATTTCACGTGGCATCAATATTTGTTTATTAAATGTACAATTTTGTTAGTAGTCTGTCATGGGCTATCGACCATAGGTCTTTCTACCAAACATTTTTATTTTTATAAATTTCTATGGATTCTAGCACATTTAATCTACGATGAAACGTGATGATGTGCGACTGCTGATTTGTCTGGGTTTTGAATTTTAAAATGATATTTTGTCGCTGTATGTTAAAGGAATTCGTTGTTGGGCAACTTTAACCTTACTCCGGAATTTGATTTTTTGTTTGGTTTGTTGATGTGTGTTTTTTTTTGTGGGGGGGGGGGTTGATAGGAAAATGATATTGGTGTTCTTTAAAACATTTTAATACATTGCATTGATCATAATAAATTAAAGACGACGCAAGCGCCACCTTTTGCCGAATCACCTAATTAACATTGCTTTGACTTGTTAGTTCTTGAGGCTCCTACTTTTTTATACATTGTAATTCAATTTTAATAAATAAAACACTTTTTTTAATTTTGTTTGTATAACTCTTTTGTTTTGGTAATCACACGTAAAGGTTGTTATAGTCAACAATAAAACAATCCGAGTAATACAAACAAAGTAAAAATTATTTCATTTATTAAAATTGCTTTGAGTTTGTCCAGCGTATATTTTATTGCAGTTGTTGCAGTTCATTCAATAAATTCCAGACTGCTCTAGGTGATTTATTATTGCAAAAATATTGCCAAGTAAACTTTTATTAACATAAAATTATATTTTCAATTTGAGTCTCATTAATCACTTGGTGAAACATTTTAGTAATATTAGAAATTGTTGAGTAAGTTTCACTTGGTTTGTTTTACACGCAAAAATTGTATTTTTCGACTAGTAAAATTATATATTTATATATTCACAGTCATTCAAAATAAAAATTTTTCCTTTTTTACTCTTATTTAATTTGCATTTATGTTTGTTTTTCTTTTGATACCTTGTATTGTTCTGTAATTGGATTTTCCTGTTGAACAATAAAGCTTATATTATTATAAAAAGCAGGAGAAATGCCGAATTTATTCAATAATCTACCGACTTTCATATAAATAAATTCGGCATTTCTCCAAAAAAATACAACAAATAAATAAGTGAAGCAAGAAATAACAGTGTTTTTTTTTCAATTAAAATCTGAGATTCATCAATCCAATATATTCAATGATGTATTAAAATTAACAATCCGACACTCGAAGGGGTATAAGGGTTATATGATAATATATATATATATATATATATATATACAAATTAAAATTAACATATAGTCTGTTTTTTAATATGACCAAATTTAGGGTATGTTTGCTGCAAACAGTTGTACGCCTGTTTTAAAAGCAAGGGATTTTTATCCCTGAATTCGCTTTATATGTATTTTGCAATATTAATAGATATAAAACCCCCTTCCAGATTTTTCCGGCTGACATTTATAAGGTTACATTGCAATACAAAGGGCTGACATTTACAAAAATACCACGACTTTTTTTAAAGCCCGAAGTTTCACACATTAAAAAAAAGATACTAATACTTTTTAAATTAATCTCGAAATTATCGTTTTTTGTAATATTATTAACAATTGAATACAATTCATTTATTTCACTAAATGAGAGGAAACGTAATTTAATGAAATAAACTAAGTTTAGAATAGAAATAATCTTGATTTACAGAACATATAAATTTACATATTTACATAACAATTAATACATAACATTTGAGTACGTTCAGGGAAATTTTAGACATGTAGCGCTGCAGCGTAAAGCGCTTGATGTTCCCTCAACACGCTTTCGAGGTTAAGGACGCTCACGAAAATATGGCGGTTTTGTTTACAGCTGCACGGCTTGAAAAGCGATCCAGCGGAAAAAATATATGCTTTCCGCTTGATAAAGCGCTGCAGCGCCACACATAAAGCAGTACCGTTCAGCGACACCGCTTTCGTAGAGCGCTACATTATCAATGGAGTTCAGTAAATTGGCTATCGACGGTCTTTCCGCCAATTGTATTAATTATTGATGGCATTATTATATAAAACGATAATTACAAGACTTATTTAAAATGGATTAGTATTTTTTATGTTTGAAACTTCTCGTTTTAAAAAAAACCGTGATATTTTTATGCCAGTAAATAAATTCAGTTATGAATAATATTATTAATTATTAGTAATGTAATCGCGTTTCGTCAATTGAATAATGAGAACCAAGCATAATATATATTATAAGAAAAATGTATATATTATCAAAAATCTAATAATAAAACAAACAAAACACAGATCTTGAATACTCTTGATAATGGGCCGATAACCCGAAACTGGGTGAGAATTTAAAGTTATTCAATTTAATCTGTGTTTTATTTGTTTTATTCATAGATTTTGTGATAATCTATTTTTTTGTTATTAAAATAAGAACTTTAAATATTAAAACTATTAATTACATAGAAGATTCGTTATTTTATTAATTCAATTTTTTAAAGCATTACTTTTTCAGAATTGTATACGCTTTTTTATTTAATTTATTAAAATACCTGCACTCAAGTTTTGCACACACGTGTGCTAAGAGCCCTGAATATTTCACATATAAAAAGTTTTTCCGCGACCGTCTCAAACTTTGTGGGTCGCGTTAAATAAATAATGGCGAATGCGCCGGGATGTTTCGTTTAATTGTGTTCCTTTTAGATTAAATATTTTATCGTTTAGTAAATACTCTTCAAAAGAAATCAAATAAGTAATGACTTTATATATACATCATCTATTTACATATTTTTGCACAGTTTTTATAAATATTTTCTGACTACAGAAAAAAATTAAAAATTGTTGTAATTAAACGCCTGCGCGCGCCGTCCAACAGCACTAAAAGGAAATATTTTTTATGTTGGCAAGACTTTTGAGGATTTGAGAGAGATATCTTCATGTTGTTGAATCAGACGAGAATTAGAAGAATCATGAGTATAGATACGCCATTACATTTAGAATAAATTAAAGTGAAAATCAAAAACTTAATCGCTTCATTTAGTTATCATGGATTTTCAAACATGTTATTATTTATCATCACTATCTAAGCAATTTTTGTAATAGAAATTTATTCATAGAATGTGAATTTATTTAATTACGTACACGTTAAACTTTACATTTCCCGTACGGAATAGCCTCGAATGGTGGTTATGAACTTTAGGAATTTAATTGAATTTGTAAATTATGTTGTATTCTACTGTTATTTGCTACTAGTGAAGAATGTAACTGAATTTAAACGTCCGGTTTGTTTTACCGATCGCACCGATGGAGTCAGAGATAAAAATTAAGAAGGCCAGATTCATATATTTGGCGGGAAATATGCGCAACGCCATGCAGTGCTGAAGTGGACAACTATTTCCTAAGTTTCAAACCTTTATAAAGTTTTTGAGGTTAGGTTCCTGCATTAACTATAGAAGTTTGTACAGCAACCTAAACTCAAAAACTTTATTCATAAGTTTCAAACCTTTATAAAGTTTCTTAAGAAGTTTGTACAGGAACCTAACCTCAAAAACTTTATAAAGGCTTGAAACTTAAGAAATAGTTGTCCCATAGTCGTAGAATGTTATTCTAACTCTATGAGTTGTCCACTTCAGTTTTTGAGGTTAGGTTCCTTCACAAACTTCCATAGTTTATACAGGAACCTAACCTGAAAAACTTTATAAAGGTTTGAAACTTAGGAAATAGTTGTCCACTTCAGCACTGCATGGCGTCGCGCGCGTTTTCCGCCAACGGCGGGATTTTTGAATACTTTTACATTTATTATTTCTAATTCACAATTTTTTTAATAAAACAATTATTTAAAAAACTGGGTTAAGTCTGCTGAACGCGACCATAGATTTCCAGAAAACAAAATACTCAGATTATGCAACCAAATTTACTAAACTAAATTTTGCTAGTATTTAATCACAAAATTCTTTAAATGGGATAATTATTATTGTAATAGCACTTTTTACTAAATTGTTTGTAACGCGCTGCTGAGTTTTGTTTTTTGCCTACTTCTTATTTTTTTTTTTTTTTTTCTTGTTGCAATACAATTGTTATTGTTTACTTTTCACAACATAACCTGTAAATATAGGCGCACATAAAGGTAATTCTTCCCTCTGATTGCATTTAAAATACAATATGATCGAAAACTTTTCTCTTCTAGAATGCTTTGATGTCTTTCTTTATTTTACATTTTGTTGGGACCTGTAAATAAAACGTCACATGTTTCATTATCACATCAAAGGCCGGATTCTAGTCTAGTCGATAGCGACTCAAAACGAAGATGGAGCGATTCCAAAAAACGGTTGATAAAGAGAAAACTCCGAATCGAAGTCGCAATATCGTTTAATTTGGAATTCCATATTAATTTTTTTAATTTGTTTAAATAACGTAACCTATAGCATGTGATTACTTTTATTGCCAACATCATTTTTTGTAATAACAAAATTCAAAGTACTCTAGAGGAGAAAAATTCTTCGATCATAGAGTACATTCATACTACCGATAATGTAAATTTAACTTATTTTAAAAAGTTAAACGTATATATTTTTTATTTACTTTTTAATTATTTTTTTTTCAAACATATAAGAAATGGGGAATATTTCTTATATAATTAATTTTTTAAGGGATTGCTAATTATAACTTTTTGTATAATACTGACATTTTTTAAATAGTAGTTATAAAGATAAAAGTGACCAGATTCCGAATGAGTTAATCCCGTCTATTACAAGTTAGAGCGATACCAAACTATTGATGGAGAAGGAACTACGACTCACAATTAAATAAAAACACAATAGTATTTCAGTTTCACTGTTATTTATTGTAGAAACGCTGCTAAAAACACAGTGGCATCATCAGGTAGATGATTAATTGTGAATATGCAGTTTTAACCGTTGAATTTTTTTATAAGATTTCATTCGGAATCCCCTAACAGATAGTAATCTTACATATTTAAAAATAAATGATACATTAATACAAGTCTTATCATTCTAGATAAGAAATTTTAAAAATTATTTAGCTTCAATTATTTCTTTTGGTGTATTAAGTATAACCTCCATTTATCACTTGAAGTTGTAGTTATTTTTTATTTTTCAATACACATTTCCTCTGCATAATAAGTATATTTTAATTTTAGAATATTTGGATGACATAAAAATGTCCAGAAGACGAGCGAAAGAGTTTGATAACGTGGACTACACAAAACTATCTGCCACCGATAACGGCTTTGTGGATGCGCAGTTCATCTCCCCTCCAGAGAAAATCCCATGGAAGGCGGTGATCTTCGCTGGGATCCTTCTGATCGTCGGCACCGCTCTTTTAATTTTGGGCAGCCTGGTGGTGAGCGGGCACATCGATGTCAAGTATTCAGACAGGATGTGGCCGATGATTATATTAGGAGTGCTTATGTTTATACCGGGAGCATATCATATTCGAATAGCCTATTACGCTTACAAGGAGGTGCCTGGATATTCGTTCGACGACATACCCGAATTTGACTGAACATATCTGCACGGTTTAAATGATGAAGTATATAACAGTAGCTGGAAATTTTTATTTCAGGATTGATTTCAATGAAATTAATACATAAATTAAATTAAATAAAAATGATTTGAAATACATAAAGTATTCCTAGAGTGCTCTACTAATTAAAAAAAAGATATATATTTTCAAATCTTTAAAAATTAAATATAACACATCTTAGAAGGAGTGGCAACAATTAATTAGGTTCATGTGAGGCTCTACAATGAAAGTGGTTTACAACACCAAAGTGACATCATATATTGTTTAAGTAATATTTTGTATATTTATTTATATATATATTTTTAAAAATAGACCTATATTATTATGTTGGTGAGATAATCAGAGCAAATATATTAAGAAACATCTTATGGAGTGTTTTTTATACATAACTACTTAGTATTTACATGACAATGTTACTTTATAAAAAAAAATACTTTAATTGTTATTATTTGTATAGTTTTAAGTTTTTTTAGAGGCATATATAACATCATTATATGTGCCTCTCTACTTCTCAGTGTGAGGTGATTTTTTAATAAAAAAATATTAATCAAAAAAATATTATATTTGTTATCTTTTATAAAACTATAAAATATTCAAAAACATAACTTTAACCTAGCAAACATTCTTATACATATATAACATGTATTTTCTTAATAATTGCAATAAAAATACTTATCTCAGTTTTAAGGGCTTGCAATCAGGTATCTTTTTTAATGGGGTATCACTCAAGCAACATTTATGTCTTTCTGCGCATCCTTTCCAAGCAATTCTTTACAATACAGGCCGGAAGCTTTTCAGGATCGTCGGTGATATCGATCGGTGGATCGAAAGAGAAGAGGGCAGCACTGAGCCGCATGAGCATGTTCCCCTCGTCACACTTTGTCGGCATTTTAAATACACCGACTTCATTTGGGAAAGTGCTGGGATCGACTGGGCCGGTCAGTGCAATTTTAATTTCAGAGGCTGGCCGGTTCGACTTCAGGGCTTTCAGAAAAAACATCTCGAAGATTAATTTTATCTCGTCTTTCGTCATGTTTTTGCACAACGTTATCTGGTTCTCTAAACCCTAAAAAGACATGGTTCTAATAAAAAATATACACTTTAATGTAATTAAATTATTCACTTTATCCTTCCATTAATTTAGTTTTATTTTATTTGTTTATTTTCTTAACACGTTTAAAAATTGAATTTTCATTGTCCAGTTAGCAATAAATCCTCGGGAAAAAGTAGCATTCTATTCGTATGTTATCTTTTTCCAAAAAAAACATAACGATGGAAAGTTATAAACAGCCAATCAGAAACCTGCTTTGCAAATAACGGTGGTGTTGCCCCATCTATTCAAGGCGCAATCAAGATGCTTATAGTAAAGCCTTCATGCAAAGCAAATCCGTCTTAAGCTCATAAATCAACATCAACTAGGATTTAATCTTGATGTTGTGTTATAAAAATGACCGTTTCTTGCAACAATTGAAAAAAAAATCCAAAATACTTACTGTATGAGGAATGTAAATCCTTTGAGAACAGCAGAATTCATAAATAGGCTCGAGTTCTACTGCCCTGACCACCCTCAATAAATTAACCACAACGGCTCTTAATAAATCACTTGAGATTATACAATAGTGATGTTTAATCGAATTATTGTACTCCGCCAAGAGTATATTTTCATCGTTGCACTGTAATTGCATTTTCAGATACATACTGTAATGCTTACGGATATCTAAAAAAATAAATTATTAAACAAATGTGGATTGAACAAATCAAACATTTACTTGTTAATTCTGAAAATTTCGGGTAGGTTTTCAGGAAATATTCTATTACTTCCCAACTCAACTTTCTGTCTTTCTTCACAGTGTTGACCAAAAACTCATTTACGAGTTTCATTTTATAATCAAACAACGCCGGCACAGAGTTTTGGTGTAATTTAAATTCTAAAACAAACGCACATCAAATAATAATTAGTATATAGATTTGAGCAAAAAATATTGCTTCAGTGAGAATGATTCAGGGTGGATTCGTTTTTCTTTTTCAATCAATCAAATTAAAAAAAAATGGAAGAATATGTTGAAATAATATATTAATTATTTTAAAATAATTTTGATTTAATTTAAAAAAAAAGTTAAAAAATTTAGTGAAAACCGCAAATTTATATATTATTTCAATGAATATATCACGCCGAAGACGGAGAGCAGAAACATGAACCAATCAGCTTCTAGAAAACATCATCACTGCGATAACTAATTCGTGTAGAATACGATTTCAGCACTGTGATTGGTGCCAAGCAGTATGACTTCGTTTGCCAAAAGCGTGCAAACTTGTTACTGATAATTTCCAATGCACTTGTGCAATTACTGTTGACAAGTTATAAATAAAAAAACATTTCCAATTAATAATTATAAATGTTATTGGAAATTTTGCCGTTAATAACATTTATAACAAAATAAAATTATTTAGTTGCCACTAAATTTCTGCAGAGTTCTAAATTACTTAAATACGGTCTTTTTTGACAGTTGAATGAGCTTATTTTATTGGCCAATAATAAAATAAGCTTCCCATCAATTTTATTAGCCAATAAAATAAGCTTACATACAGTCTTTTTTTACAGATGAATTGATGGCAATTATTTACATATGGTCTTTTTTGACAGTTGAATTGATGGGAAGCTTATTTTATTGGCCAAAAAAATTTATGGAAAGCTTATTTTCTTGGCTAATAAAATAAGCTTCTCATCAAACAAGATAAAATTGATCTCGTTAGAGAGATGCTTTCATTCGTGCAAAGATTTATTTTCACAAAAAATGTTTATATATATCTGCAAAAGAGGAACAGATTCCTGTACATTATATTAATTTACACAGCGCCACCTGGAACGCGGAAACGTTGTTGAGTGAAATGAAAATACGTTTTGTTAGAGTGAGAAAGAGCTACTTTTAGCGTTAAAAAAAATATATAAAGCTGTCTGTTGTAAACTGTGCAGTAGAGAGTAGCAAGTCCAACAGGTGTCAACACGACAAGTTTTAAAAAATTCTTTAAATTATAACCTGTGGTGGGATTAATATGGAATCTTGCGGTTTTTACTATATTTCTGAAATTCTTTTTCTACTGAAACTAAGTAAAATATGGTTCTAAGATGGATTAATGGAAAGCATGGGCCTACTTGCTTATCACAACATTTAAAATTGTTAAGAAAAATTATCTTGTTTTTAAATTAGTGCCATCTAGAGGCAACTAAATTACTTATAAATCATATTAATGTATTCATAAACTCATCATAATTACATAAAAGTGTAGTTTTAGTATGCCTATATTATTATTATTATTATTTTTTGAGATAATCACAGTTTTATAGTGTTTTCCGTTTATACAGAATTTTTTATTGGGCGCACCAGTACGCACTGAATGAGAGCTGTGACGTATTGCACTGCCCCAGTTTTCAAACACTGCGTACAATTCAGCACTGGTAACCAGAAGTAAATGCGGGAAATATGAATATCCTTCCGATTATAAAACACAGCCCACATAGAAAAGTAATTTAATTATTTAGTCTTATATAACATCGTTATATGTTCCTCTCTACTTTTCAGTGTGAGGTGATATAGAAAAGTAATAGATAATAATTACACGTCTACAATTATGCAGGGCGACACGAGAGAAATACATTTCATTGTAGATTGGACAAAAGGATTACTAAAAAATGGATGAGAATTTGTACTCCTTCATAATAAATACATAGATTTAATTAATAAATATTCGAACAGTTCATTACAAACTAACACATGACTATTTTTTTTATCCACCATATTTGCATTAGAACTTGTGCTTCGCTCCTCAAGTCAGTGTCGCTTTATTGCACATTTTTATATAAGCAGAAAATATAAGCACTGAAAAAGTGCAAAAGCAGAAAATCCGAGCGAGTTCGCACTAGTGCAGTAAGCAGAAAACTCTATTATACTTTTGAATGTTCATTACGCCCTCTGCCAGAAGAGTTACCCACTTGAAAATTATTTCCAGCATTTTTTTATGACCGATTTTATTGACATTAATTTTTTACCTCTTGAACTCATGACGTCTGAGACATAGCCGGTGTCCATTCTTATTTGGACACCCGGTACATATATTTATTTACATAAATATAAATGTTTAGTCAGTTAATACAGATTATGTCGACTTTAATAAAAGAATTATAAAAAACGAACAAAATTCCTAAATACTTTCAAAACATCAATAAAACCATTTCAAAACTAATCAAGTCTCTATCAATTATCGTTATTAAGAAAAAAAATTTTATAATGTTATAATTGGCCGAAAAAAAAAGAAAACAAATACCACCTTAAGTACAACAGTATCACAAAATAGAGATTAATTAGTGATTCAAATCAAACATTAAGTAAGACGTCCCTTTAATTCGAGGGGATTGCCTTGAGTGAGGTTGTAGGTTGTTGAATTTTGTATACTAACCTGGTAATTTAACTAAAGTAAAAGCTACATTTAGCACATTAGCACGGATAAGTATCTTAAATACAAGCACAAGTTTTTCAGTCCTATTTTTGAGATTATCTTTGTATGGAGCAATGGTAATGTAATTCTGAAAAAAAAAAAATGATTACTACTCGAATTCTGGTTAGTACGAAAAAAGAAAACATTTTTAATATTCTCATACAATCAACCTACTTTTACAGAAATAAATGACTGCATGTTGTCAAGAAAGAGGCAAATTATGTTTGCTGCATTTTCATAGTCAGTTTGAATGTCGTATAAAGGCAGTAGGTTGAAAGCGACAGTCTCGACAGCCTGTTTGAGGTTCTCCTCCACTCTTGGGTAATCTGGAAAGTAAAAATAATTATTTAAAAATTTAGCAAATACCGTGTCTTGAATAAATTTCTCACTTAACCCGTGTTAAAACATGTTTATACAGTGCGTTCAAAATGAAAGGAAGAAATTCACTAAAACTTTTGTTTTAATAAAATGTACAACCTCCTTACACCTAACGGTAGAAAGGAAAAAAAGATTTAAAAAAAAAATTACAACCACCGTTTATCCAGCGCATAAATAACTAGGCCATCACTAGTTATCCTCTTCGCTAGACGTTGAACATTTTATTAAATGAATTTCGTTTCCTGTTCTCATAAACAGGACAAGTTCACCTTCCTTTAGTGGACGAAACAGCAATTCTCAATCTGTTATATTTAATCGGGGCTATTCTATACCGACTATGTTAAGTTTAACATACACTTTATTAATTAATTTCACATTCTATGAATACATATATTAATTAAACAGCCGCTTAGACTGTGATGATATAAATTAACGTACATGTTAAACTTAACATTTCCTTTACATAATAGCCGAACATCACTCGCTTTTTTTACATTCCTAATTAAGTTATGTGTGCAGTCGTGTTTGCTACATGTTGGACATGTATTGTCCTACTTCTTAATATGCTCGTGTTTCGAAGAAACTGTCTGCATTTTTTGGTTAGGTCGGAGAATGACATTGGGTTGGTTTTGTTGCATGTGTTCAGACATGAACACGAATGATATAATATCAACATTCACGAAGTTACATACTTACTAGACATTGACAAATGCCACATGAATCGTTGACAATGCCACATTAAAATGAGGCAATAGATGGTGCTTGCGTCATCTCGCAATTATTAAACTTCTGTTGATTATTTTTGAGAAAAACGCTTAGACAGGTCGATTAGTATTGTTTATTGCACATTTTTTCCACTAATGAATTTATATAAACCTTGTACATAAGTCTCACACACAAAGTTACCTTTTTTAAAATGGAACACCATGTATATTATTATTATGTTTTTTTTAACCAAACACTTGCACAATTTATTTTACATCGACCAGTTTCAATACTTCCTCATTCATTATTTACAAGTTTTAGAAAATGGCACATTTTTTACAGATATTCTAAATCTACATCACCATAAATTCATGACAGGGCTGAAAGACCTCAGGTCGATAGCCCATGACAGACTAACACCTTTATGCAAATGTGTAATTGTATTATATAGCTGTACCCCTACACTACCATTGTGGTAGATGGGGAATTTTGATTATATATATTATATAGCTGTATATTAAATTTAATATTATTGTCTGAATAAAGATGTATAGTAGTTTAAAAAAAAGACACTCACCTAAAACTTTTAATACTTCTTTCAAGAACGTAAACAACGAAAAGTTATATTCGGCCTTCCTCTTGTGAGCCGAGGCAAACGCTTCAAACAGGGCATTCGTGCAGTGCCCTTTTTCCATAAATATAGCAGCTACCTCCTTCACATTCTTCTGCAAAATAAAATCAAACAACCGATCCGACACATTAATATCAGACATTGCGGGAACCGGAACGCTGCGGTTTTTATCGTCGTGCGGGTAACTACGGCTAGGGGAGTTGGGGATGAACTTTCTAATGCAGGCCGCGCATTCCTGTAGTCCAACATCTTCGAGGATTCTCAAAAATTTCACGGCCATTTCCAAATTCACCTCTACGAAAGTGTTGTTTTCGAAAACTTTGCACGCGTTGCGATAATGAATACTCTTGATATCGTTGCTGAGAAAGTCGAGGCGGATGCATTCTTGGAGGAGTGAATTCAGGTTGTTGGAAGATATTCTGTTATTGTATTTCGTTAGTTGCCAGATTAAATCCCAGAAATGCATGAGGAAATCTTCGTTCTTCATGATTATGATTAGTAAGATGTTGGAAATGGACTGGTTGTTGCAGCCATTGTACATTATTATTTCAGCAACTGCCTTCTTGAAATCGTATTCTGTCCTGTTTATATTTATTATGCTTCTTATAGCTTCTTCCATTAGATACACTTTCGTTGACCTTACTGCCACCCATTCGTTAATAACCTTAGTTATTGAAACAATATCACTCAAGTTGCCATTCTCTGAATAGTGATTTAAAATTAGGGGAATTACATCTTTTTTGGGGGTATCATCACGATATTTCGTTAATAACTCCTTAGCGATATTTGCTACATCTTCTGTGTGAGCAACAAGCAACAATTCTTTAAAATTAGCAGGGACTTCGTGCAGTAGATTGCAATTATACTTATAGCAAGTTTTATAGAATCTACAAAACCTGATATTTAAATTCCTCGATGTCAAAGCTTTACTGTGTTCACCGCCCTCGTGGTTCTTATTGAAGTCATTATTACTAGGTGGACTCCATCGGTTATTATTTTTAAAATTATCCCATTGACTGTTACTCTCACCTGAATTATTCCTTCGAAAATCTTTAGGCTGATTCACGTTTCTTGAATACGAACTTTGTTGATTTGCGTTTGCAACTAAATTATTCGAAAAGAAATTATTGTTTGTGCCCGCAGCGGGATTATTCGAAAAGAAATTTGGTTCATTCATATGTGTAGCAGATTTGTAGTAGAATTTTGATTGATTTAAATCTTTAGGTGAATTGCTCGGGTACAAATTGTTACCCTTATTTGAGAAATTCTGATAAAAATGCTGATTAGTATTCAAGCTATTCATACAATAATCAGCAGTAGGTGGATTTAAAAAAGAATTAAACTCTTTTGTTCCGCTACTAAAACCCCTTTCATCGACAGTAGCTGTAAAAGGTAATTTATTGTTATCTAATTGAATTTTCTCATTGACGCTTGTCTTCTCGTTATTTATTCCGATATTTCTAAATGGTGGTTCCCAACACATGTACTTCTCAGGTGAAGCCGGTGGTGGCTCATTAATTTCTTCATTACTTCTTTTATTAGCAATTCTCGTTTGAACTCGGTCCGAGTTATTGTAAACATCTTTACTACATGTCGGTTTTTTGTTATTGGAATTAAAAAAGTCTTGATTTACTCTGTCTGCATTATTATCACAATTTATTTTCTCTGCCAAAGCTGTATTTTTTTCAATCGGCTTTGGATCATCTGCCAAGTCCCATATTATCCGGTTGTATCGTTTAGCAGTGGCATTTGTTTTACATACTGGATTTTTATTGGTTTTCTCTTGTGAAACTTTGTATTTTTTTGTGCGAGGGGAAGAAGTTGCAGAGAGATCTTTTTCTAAATCATCCCGCAGGTCCGGCCTAAAAAAACAAAACATGGATGTAACTTAAACAAAAGAAGTAATAAAAACGAATCAAGATGTCAACAGTCAAACCATACCATAGAAACGAATATTGTTTAGGATTTTAAATAACAAATTGCGTTTATGTATTGTAAAAAGAGCAGGAAAATTCATCTTCGATTGTAATCGTATATTCAAATCTACAAAAATTATTGTGGCAGTGTAAAAAATTGACAGCATTAAACCAAAATCATTAAACTTTTGTCAGAAACATTTTTTTTATGATGCTAATTTGTCGAGATTTTCCACTGGACGAATTAAAATAAGTCACCCTGTATAAGTAATTAATATCTATTTATGGTTTAAAGTTTCAACACCAACTTAGTTTTTTTTTTTTTTCAAATGGCACAGGTATTAAAAATTATGCCATTTTGACAGTTTATTCTTTCATACGACTGTAATTATTTGTGTAAAAGTATTGCCCTACAATGGCTAAATAACCTAAAAATTATACTATTTAATAACTTTATGTGCCTGCTTTTTTTGGTATAATATCTGTGATAGGCAAAAAGACAGAAATAATTTAGAAAAACACATTTCTTCATTCAGCGTCCATCCACAGTGGTTTCCAAAATTTGAACATAAATCAACTAGTTTGTAGGGCCTGTATGAAATAATAAACTTACGAAATGCAAATTGACAGCTGATCTTCTTCCAATTGCTTGTTCTGGAACATATTTTTCACGGAATACTCTAAGGGTAACTTTGGAATTTTGAATTTTGGCGACAGTTTGGTATCCTGCAACACTTTAATCTTTGGAGACTCCTTGTAATTCGTCGATACAGTTCTAGTATTCATTTCATTCAGCTCCGGCTCCTGCAGACTAGGGTAGTTTATCCCTTTCAGAGAGATTTGTCTGCTTTTCGGATCCATACTCAGTGAATGAAATATAGGCTCAACTTTTGCGCGCAGTGGTGAAACATCAGTTTCTGGGGATGTCAATAAATTCCACTTTCATATTTTTAAAAATTTTCAAAACATTTTACAAATTAATGCAAAAATTTCATTTCAAACAATTGATAGAACACAATGGATTAGATTATATATTATCACTATTGATAAGCATTTCCCTAATCACAAGTGGATGCAATTAAACTTTTTATGCATATTATCATGTGTGAGCTGGGAATGTAAATGACTGTGAGTTTTATTCTCTCGTGTCCGCGGATGCGTTGTGGCAGAGCAGGGGGCCTATTCTCAACATCGGTGCAATGAGTCGCTGATGCATAATGTCACTCGAATTTATGTCACCAAAAAACGGTGCAATCGCGTGGACCCTATTCTCAGCGCGCGGTGAGTCGAGCGATCTCACTCATGCATTTTGCAACTGAAATGATCCGGCAACGTTGTAATTTCGTTTATTGGCGCGAGAAATTCAAATAATCCTAATCTTGTATTCCTATAAGATCAATTAACATGTAAGATTATATACTTTTAAAAAATATTACATCTGTAATGACCAAACTAAATGCAAATATAACATTTTATATCGATTTCGTGAGTCTTATTATAAATTAAATATCTGTTTAACTGTTTTAGGTTATACGTTTAAAATGCGTTATTTTAAAATTCTATAATTGTAGTTCGTTTAATAATGAAATTAACCAAACAATTATTAGCAAATAATTCCAAATTGTAAAACAAAATTGAATCAAAATAGAGTTTATTTCATAGAATAATTTCATAGAATTTGAATTTATTTTCTATTTTCATTAACCGATAATGCGTGTTTACCCCTGAATAAGTGAATTACCTGCAATATTCCCGTCGGAACTTTAAGTCATTTGCATAATTAGGAAAACATCAAGAGAATCGTTTCGGACCACATGTGGCGTAAAATCGATTTACGAAAAAAAAATCATTCCTAACCCCCAAAATGTACCTATACAGCTTAAAATATAAATAAATGTCTTAAATAAAGTCTATTCACAAACACAAAAATCTAAATTCACAACAAACATCAACTTCACGCATAACAAAGACTCCGATGCCTCCTACTTCACGTCAGTTAAAAAGCGTGAGTGAGTTTATGCACCAGCCCAAGACCAACCGTATGAACGCACGCGTTTTCGGTGCAATCTTGAGTCGGTGACAACTCACGCGGATGTTGAGAATACGGACTCACCGAAATTACGTCATTTCAGTGAGTACATGCACCGATGACAAAATGCATCGGTGTTGAGAATAGGCCCCCAGACGCTCATCAGCATCTTGCTCTCTTGTCGGAGCATTTATACCGAATCAGACGTCAGGCCTAGTTATATTTTTTTTTTTGATTAAGAGCCTTTAACCTTTTCAGGTTAAAGGCCATAACCATCCTCCATGATAGACAGTGAAAAACATATTCGGTCGTTTCAAGAGAATAGGCAGAATTGTTCGTGCTCTTATCGTCTCCAAACGTGTCATAGCACGCAGACAAATGCTCTGACACGAGAGCACGATGCTAAAGAGCTTCTGCTCAGCCATTATATTTTCATGTACACGAGAAAATGACACTGCCGGACATTTACATTACTCATATGAGCAATATGAGAATAATTAAAACAAAATACAGTGTGAGTGTAAAGTAATAAATCTCTAAACAAACATTTTTTGAACAAAATCTTCGAACAGGTCAATTTTTTTCTAAATAAAACATATATGTATACAGGGTGGGCCACGTATAACGGCTATTAAAAGTTTTCAGAGTTCTCGACCGCGGAAATATTTGAAAAAATTCTATATTGCACGGCTGAATGCGACCACCTCATGGAAAATATTTTGGCTTTACCGGAAATGGCTACCAACTTTGTTATTTTAAATGGAACACCCAATATTTTAACCACCTATATCGATTTATGTCTACATAACTCTTACAGTTTTCGAGATAAAAATTTGTTTGTCAAATTGTAACCTCAAATTGACATTTCGAAAAAGGCCTATAACTTTTTACTACGGACAAGTTAGACAGACCAGCAACATCTTGAATTGTTAGTAATAGATCGATCTAGAATCTAAAAAATTAACATCCGTCAATTTTGACAGTAAGTATGTCTCATTTAAGATAAAAATTGACCTGTTTGAGGATTTTTTTCCAAAAACGGTTACTAAAAGATTTATTGTGACTTTACGCACTGTATAATAATTGTATTAAAATTGTTACCTGTTTTATCAAACTCAGTCTGAAAATCTGAAAAAGAATTCGAAGAATTTTTAGAAGATTTTATATCCACATCAACACATCTATTAAATCGATACTCCTCTTCAGATACAACATCTCTGGAAAGTTCAAAAGACTCCTCGGATAGAACATCCGATAGAGAATCATATATTTCGGATAAATCCGCCAGGACAGCCCCCTCGAAAATCACATGCTCCGATGTCACTTCGAGCAAATTGTATCCGTCGAAAAATCGGTTCCATCCAACCGTGAAATTTCCATCGCAGCTACTAAGCCGTTCGTTTTCATCGTCATTCTCAAAGCTGTCCGCATAGGAGAGTTCATCTCTAAACTCCGGTTCCTGCTCGGGTTGAACAACGAGCAGCTGCCCGTTGACTGTGCGTCCGTTGAGGCCGGTCGTTATTTTGAAATTGAAGAGGGAGTCCTCGTCGGATACGTGGTTTGAAATCGGTTCACAACAATCCAACGTCGGGCTGACTGGTGGCGCTGTATTGGCAAGGGAAATGTTTTCCAACATTAATACGGGCGGAGGATACCAAGTGAGCTGGTCTTTACCGATTTCTAATGAAAATTAAACTATTTTAAAATCTACTCTTTTTTCATGAAATTGAATACATTAATCTTATCCCACCAACTCAAAACGTTCATTTTTTTTTTGTTTTTTTTCTCAAAAATAAATGAGATAGAGAAAGAGAGCAATATCTTTATTACTGTAATGAGGAGCATTCGGCAACTTGAAGATGTTTGAGGAGTAAGGCCCAATTTTACAAACTTCAAGTAACGTAACTCTTGATTTTTTCATTCGGTTGACAGCACTGTCTTATTGATAATCAAATGAAAAGAATCATAGACATCAACTTTTATTCCGCGAATATGATATTTACGCCTAATTTGCGGATTGTAAAATTGGGCCTAAATGAAATATTTGCTTTTCCTTCCCTCAAACATTGACAAAAACAAAACAAATAAATTTTCAATATTCAATTTTTATTGTATTTCAAAATAAATATAAATATCGTAAATAAATTACACCTGGAAGGGTAGAAAGGCATCAAGATTAAAGAAAGAAGAAATAAAATATGAAATTCTTACTTATAAAAAGACTCAAGTCATTAACGATGCCACATGAAATTAGGCAATAGATGGCGCTTTCGTCATCTTCCATTTATTTTGACTTACAAAAATTATTTATTATTATTTATTAACGAGAATTTTTCTCCTCTACAGCGCTTGAAGTTTTAAGAAGTAATTAATTATTATTGGCACAATGTACATCACATCACCACCATATTATTGATAATTTTTCTACTCTAGAGAGCTCGATGTTTTAAAAATTTCACAATTTGTGTCACATAATAAATATAAATTTAATTTTTCAACCCCTGCAAAACTTTCGGTGAATCGCATTTTATTTGTTTAAACAATAGACTAGAGTATGATTTTTCAGGACATGTAACTTCAAATTTGAATTGGCGAGTTTAGAGAAAATTTACATTCTATCTCACTCTATAACTCGCCGGTAAATGAGTATCGATTATAAATAAATGAATGAATCTCACAGTATTTGTGTTTATGGATTATTTTTTCAACCCCCGCAAAAATTTCCGTGGACAATTCAAAATCACAATCGCCTGGGAATGAGCCAGGAATGGAACTGATGAATCATAGAATTTATATGTGTCGAATCACAATCATCCGGAAACGAGAAAGGATTGAGAAAGATGAATCATAGGATTGACGTGTATTGATTCATAATCACCCGGGATATCACGATTCAAAAACCAATTCACCACAACTGATTCTCTATTTGCTCGGAATTTACTCATCTCTAGTTTGGATCCAAAAACAGACCTTGAATGGCCTGAGTGAGCCACCGTTACCTAACCTAACCTTGGATACTAATCAAACTGTAGGCTTTCACAACCAGTGTGATTGGTACTGTTGATTTCAGGGCTATTAGGCTGTAGTGTCTTTAAACTCTAACAGACTACAGCCCAATCCAAACGTTTTGCTGACAACTACAGTCGGCATCTTCAGACTACAGTAATTCTGCGAACGAGTGTATTAACATATCGTGGACTTCATATGCCCTTCTCCCAGAGAGCCATTGAAGATACCCACGGCTGTTATCAGCAAAATATTTGTATTTGGACACAAAGTCGTAATTTTATATTCGAAAAGAACTTTCATATACCATACAGTACCAATCATTGAAAATAAAACAAAAATGAAACAATTTTGAGATGGTGAATTATTCGAGTTACTCTAAACAAATGTATACCTTTATCGATGGAATTTTCCGACATGTTGAGGCCCACACTGGAGCCGACGGAAACGCCGCTATCGCTGTTTTTCCTTATTCTCCTACGTCTCATTTCAGGCGGACAGTTTGCAAATAAAAAAGGTACGCTCACTGTTCGCAGCAGGTAAACTTCGCTGAGACAGCCTTTTCTGCTGATAATGCGAACACTTCGCGAAGGACACTAAAGATGCATTTGTTCGCAAAACGAACCAGGCGGATGATCGCACTTTTGGATCGCTAAATCGCCAAGTTTAAGTCAAGCGAGACCATTTTTCAATAACAAAACTCCAGTTTTCACATCGGAAATATTTTGATTTAACCTGTTAAAAGAAATGGTCGTTTGACAGTAACCAACATGACGGCTAAAAATAATTTTGGAAACATAGAGGTGGTATATTGTATGTCTGGAAATTAATTAAAAGTATTTTTATTTTATAATTTTATTACATTTTCTTGAAAATTGTAAGATATTCGGGGCTATTATGTAAGGGAAATGTTAAGTTTAACGTGTATGTTAATTGTATTATCACAGTCTAAGCGGGTTTTTTAATAGATATATACGCATAGATTGTGAATTTATTTAATAACGCAAATGTTAAACTTAACATTTTCTACACAGAATAACCCCGATTAGGGGTTATTCCGTATAGAGTAGGTTAAGTTTAAGGTGTATGTTATTAATTAACTTAACATTTTATGTATATTTACCACAAAAGTTGCTTAGACTGTGATAATCGATACATTAAACTTAACATTTTCCTTAGAGGATAGTCACGATTCCCTTTCTATATAAAAGGCTATTCTATAAGGGAAATGTTAAGTTAGTATTATCACAGTGTAAACAGCTTTTGTAATAGATATAGATTCATAGAAATTGAATTTGAAAATAACATGTACGTTAAATTTAACATTTCAAGCCCCGATAATAACAGTATATGTGCATAGTATAATTCTAAGAGAATTTATACTGTGATATGTACGTATACTGTGCCCATAATCGTATTCTTAAAATTCTCGTCTACGATTCAAACATCCCAAAACATAGATATATATTTAGGATAACATACACGTTATACTTAACATTTGACTTACAGAATAGCCTCGTATATAGAATGTGAATCGCGGCTAATCTGTAAGTGAAATGTTAAGTATAACGTGTTATCTTTTATCATCACAATCTAAACAGCTTTTGTAATAGATATAGATAAACAGAATGTGAATTATAATATAACATGCATGTTAAATTTAACATTTCAATTACGGTATAGGCTTGATAATCGATGCTAATCCAAATGTGAAATGTTAAGTTTATCATGTACATCAAGAATAAAATTCGCATTCTATGTATATATATATATATGTATCTATTATAAAATCTGTTTAGACTGTAATGATACAAAATAACGCATACGTTATATACTTAACATGTTCTTATGAAATAGCCCTAATTCACAGTATGTATATATGCGTACACTGTGCCCATAACCTTATTCCTAAAATTGTCGTCAATGATTCAACGACATGAATGTAGATCTTCAAAACATAGATAAATATATATACATCTATGTCCATAAACATAGATATTGTATATAATATCATATATGTCCATAAATTTCGTAAGTGTCGCCAACATAAAATATATTTCCTTTCCGCGGCGTTCGATGGCGCTCATAGGCGGGTAATTTAAAAATAGCGTCTACAGCCTATTCCAATTCATCGCATTATAATCGACGAATTGTTGCGACGTTTATTTGATGAAACTCCATTATACACCATTTGTAACTAAACAACAGTTTTTTTTTAAGTTTCACAAACTGTATTGTAGAATATTATTACAATTGTTTCGTAAACACAGTGGCATCATCAGGCAGATGATTAATCATCTGAATAAAAATTGTTTTTTTAATTGGATATTGATAACTATGACCAATCCACCAGTAACCTTTTATAAACAATGCTAAATTAATCTCCTTTATGTTGGTTGTGAGACTTAAATTATTTAAATATTGCTAAATTAACTTAACTTCATATTAGGAAGGATTGGAATACCCTCTTCACGTCTAGGTGAACTGTTGTTTTATTTATAAATAGTGTCATCGCATGACTTTATCCACTAACGACAAGCGTACGATAAAATCATTTAATCTAGACAGAAAGACCTTGGGTCGTTAGTCATTGTCATTTGACCCGGACAATTACAAACGAGCAACCTAATAACTAATATATTGTAAAAATAGTACTAACACTGTTCTATCAATAAAGATAATCTTTCTTGCTCTAATAAAAAAGTCTATAAATTAAACAATATAAAAACACATAATTAATTAAATGTTAAATTTTCTTTAGAATCTTCAAGCCTTTAAATAAAACAATGAAAAACACAAATTAAATTAAATTTTAAAATTCTCTTGAGAATCTTCAAGAATTTAAAGTTATTCAATTTAATATAGATACATCAAGTGTATGAAATGAAATAACTTTAAATTATTGAAGATTATGAAGAGAATTTTAAAATTTAATTTAATGTGTATTTTTATATTCTTTTATTTATACACTTTTTTTTATTACAGGGAGATTTTTTTAATATTTATGTTCATATTTATTGTTTAACTAAATTGTATTGTGAGTTAACGCCCAATTTTTAGCATAGATATTAATAAAAAAACAAATATTTGTTGTTATTAATAAATCCTATCAGTTCGATTGATGCATCTTGATTTTTATATAGCCGGTGCATGTTTTGATAACAATTCCGTTCAATAAAGTTATTGAATGTTTATGCAATAATTGTTTAATATTAAAGTTCAACAGTGCTAGAGTGGCTTCTCTTGTCAGATAATTAAATGAATGCACAAATTTATACTTATAGCTATTGTTGTATGAAATAAGTTTGACTCGTTTTATTGTTAGAGATTATGTGATATTTTAAATTAAGAAACATGAGTGGTAAGTGGTAATTGCGTTAATTACATGTTCAATTATTCTTTATCATAAATTGAAAGTATTAAATTGATTTATCTCTGGATATAATTATATACCGGGTGTTGATGCGATCTGGAATACATAAGGATCTTACGAGTAAAATCAATTTTATATAAATTAATGTTTCCCTATTCATTTTAGAGAAAAATGCAAGAATTAAATAATAAATATGAATAGATTATTAAAAAAATTTACCAATAAAATAAATAAAACACAAATTAAAATGTATATTAGGTCAAGTTGGTCATTGATCGCTATCTTCCGACCCTTTCGGTAAAGTGTGTAATCGCCAATAAAAAAATTGCTGTTACTGGGCCCTTCAAAATCCGCATTAGATGATGGAAACTAACACACAATATCCTCAAAAGTGTAATGTTACTATAGATTGCGATATTGGCGGATGGTGCGTGTGCATTTCATTGAACAATTACGAATTTCTTCATATATTCGGCTTCTATCTACAAACCTAATCACCATTAAAACTTTGATTATTTCGGTTTCAGTAAATCTCATTTTGTTACTATTTCTTCAATCACGAAAAATTCTGATTTATGTTTAGTAAAAAAAAAAAAAAAAAAAAAAAAGACCTTTATTGGCATAAAATAAACATAAACATAATTTCTAAACTCTACTACCACCCTCCCTTCTCCTTTCCCTTTCCCTCCCCAGCTTCTCCAACGTCCTTACCCCGACCCCATCCTCTCTCATCCACTCTATCACCCTCCTACTCCCTTTCGCTCCCACCCATTCCTTCTTCACCCCCTCGCATTCCTCCGCTAAGTGCCCCCACGTATCCTTTCCGTGCTCACACAGAACACACCTTCCATATTCTTCCCCCATCCATACTTTCCTTCCTCTCTCCTCCGACCCACACCTCGCTCTTGCCACAATCACCCTATCCTCTCTACTCCATCCCCTCTCTATCAAATATCTCGGTACCCTTCCATGCACCTGCCACCTCCCATACATATCATTGTACTCACTTCTCTCTATACTCCCTTGCCTTTCCTGCCCTTCCACCTCCTTCCCTCTCCCCTTCACCCACTCATCTACCTTCACCCCATTCCCTATCCATTCCATTACTTTCGTCTCTGACAACCCTACCCTCTCATACATTTGTTTAGTATAAGTTAAAAAAAAATTCAATTGTTTTAACAGCGCCTACTCAAATATTGACGCACTTCTTACATTTTAATAAATATCGTCGTTATTTATCAACCGATTTTCGTTGTATTAAGAATGAAAAAATCTATCAATTGAGTAGGTATCGTAAGGGGTACTTTGCTATTTGAATTTTTAAAGCAGTGGGTACCACCCCTTAGGGACTAAGAGGCGGGGGGTTGAAATGTGAGAATAATTCAAAAATTAAAATCGACGTGTTTTGAAATATTTTTATTTACGATTTTTTTGGAATTTATTCGTTACTTTTGGGAAGCACTGCATAATTCATGAAATCGAATTTATATTCATTAAATAACTCTTTTGACATTGAAATGGGATAATCTGTGCTTGGAACGTATCAACATAATTTCCACTATTATCGATTTATTTCAAGTAAATAATAAATAAAACGAGGGCGATTTAAAATTGTAGCGCGCCTAGTTATCATCGTTGACCTCTATGCCAGCTGTAGGTCAAATAAGTCAGTCTGATCCGCGTGAACGTTTCAATATCATCCATTTCTTTTATTTAAAAAAAATCCAGCCAACACATTTTTAATTGGTGCTTCCGTCGATTTTGCAGGCGTATTTTTGAAAATGGCCCTAAACAAGCTCAGCATCGACTGTTTGAATTTGGCCGGAAAACGAGTGCTTATGCGGTAAGTAAAATTTAAAAAAAAAAAAATACATATAATTACAAAAATTGTAAAAATAATAATTCTAATCGAATTAAATAAAATTATTAAAAAAAGAATTTGATTAAAATATTAAGGATATTAAAATATTCCAATTTGCAATTAAATCTGAGTTTACTGTAACTTTATTTTAAATCCTGTTTGAATTCATTTGTTTGTACAGACATCAAATAAAGGGTGGATGTGCTATTTTAATCTCAGATTAAATTAATTAGAGGTTTGAAGATAGATCCTAACCTAAATAAACGCAAATTATTTAAAAAAATGCTTTCCTTTCTCTTTGTATACATTTTCTTCATTTATATACATTTTTGATCAAATATTTCACATAATTTGAAGTTTAGCGTTTGATATGTATGTTTAGTAGCGTATAACACAACACACATTAATCGGTTTAATACGTTTGACTCGTATTTTTTTTATCAGTACCCATAGGGGAATTGTTTACCGATAATAAAAGCTCTCTGTATAGATAAATATTCTATTTTATCATAGAGCAAGATGCTAAATAAAGATTATTATTAATAATAATTTTAAAAAATAAATTGTGTACCATATTCGACCCGTTACTTAGTTTTGAATTTTATCTGTTATTTTTTGTAACCAAAGAATAATATTTACAGAGTGGATTTCAATGTACCGCTGAAAGAGGGTGTCATCACCAACAACCAGAGGATAGTGGCAGCGCTGGAAACGGTAAAGTATGCCATCAACCAGAACGCGAAGAGCATCGTTTTGATGTCCCACCTGGGACGTCCCGATGGTAACAAAAACCCCAAGTACACGATGAAGCCCGTCGCGGATGAGCTGACTAAACTGTTAGACAGGTACAAACGTAGGTGTGTTACCCCGTTTTGCTTACTCCCACTGTTTTCTACACTATTAGGTAACCGTTTTACATTTTCAATTTAACCGGCTGTGTCCCTGGTGGTGGTGGTTGTATTTCACACGTGTAGCTTAGAGTTAATTTTTATGTCAAGTAGCTAACGGTTTGGTTTTTTTGTTAGTTGTTTAACATTTAATTTAATATTAGTGAAGATTTAAAGTAAAAGAAATAGTGATGTTCTTTCCACAGTTTTTTTGCAATGCTAGTGCAATATTGCTGAAATATTCTGTGCTGTATGGGTTCGTATGCAGATGTAATTTTACAAAATTATGTATAAATATTTAATAAAAGATGGCGCTTGCGTTATCTCTCACAAATATTATGGATAAATAAAATTTACAGGAGAAAATGTTGTAATAGCAAAAGTATCATTAGAAAATTCCCAATAGCTGGCAGTGAAACTCCCAGCTGTTGCTCAGTGCACTATTATTTTATTTGGGTATTTCAGATTTCCAGAAATTTTTACAACTATTGTTAAAGGATGGAAGGTACGCCTTTAAACGACTCTAGCTCAGGAAGCATGTGAAGAGCAACTAATCCAAAACAACTGGTCCAAATAATAAACTAAATATATTTACACACAAAATACTCAAACAAAAATAAAATTATAAACAATTACAAAAAAAAAAACGGTAATGAAAATAACAGCAACCCAAGTAAACGGCGTCGACGGGTGCGGTCGTCGACGGAGAGGCAAGTAGCACGGACGGTGGTTGCTCTCTGGTTTGTGTCGGATCAGCTCTCCG
Source organism: Philonthus spinipes (assembly GCA_963082785.1). Taxonomy (NCBI): domain Eukaryota; kingdom Metazoa; phylum Arthropoda; class Insecta; order Coleoptera; family Staphylinidae; genus Philonthus; species Philonthus spinipes. The sequence goes on along the minus strand of OY720300.1, from coordinate 25,970,695 downwards.
GATTTATACACCGATTTCGTCGTAGGGGTGAAGGCTGTCCTTTGTAGCACGATTACCGATTTGTTTGTTTGAAATAAAGACATTGTTATTATTTTTTGGTACTATCACGGCATATGCCGGAGCTATCTACTGAACAGAACAAATTAAGATTTAATAGACAATATTAATATAAATGTATATTAATAACATATTTGCACTGACCAAAATTATCTTAATGGAATCTATGATTGCTTTCTTACTTTAAATCTTCACGATAAACATATTTTTATTATCATCCATTTTTCTTGTTTGTTTTATTTTAAATAAACACAATTAGAGTATTTAAGTACAAATAATTAATTGATACACGTGCATGGAAACAGGGAAATTATGTTTTTGCCCGACTGCGTCGGTCCGGAAGTGGAGAAGGCCTGCGAGGATCCCAAGCCGGGATCGATTTTCCTTTTGGAAAACCTCCGTTTCCACATTGAGGAGGAAGGAAAGGGCGTCGATGCTTCCGGAAATAAAATCAAAGCCGACCCGGCCAAAGTCAAGGAGTTCAGGGAGAATCTCAGGAAGCTGGGCGATGTTTACGTGAACGACGCGTTCGGCACCGCTCACCGGGCTCATTCCAGCATGTTAGGTTAGCCCACATTTATATAATTCGTCGATTAATAAATTTATCATTTATCATAAATATTGTCATAATCCTCATATAAGTAAATCAAGGAAACATGATATAATGAAATGTATAATGAAAAAAAAAAATGTCCGTTTCGGTGGCATGCAGGTTAAGTGTCAGGCTAGTAAACCAGCGATTCCTGGTTCGATTCCAAGGTTATTGGGTTATATGATTAAAGATAAACCGATGCCCAAGTAAAACAAACTAAAAATATTTTTTATTTTTTTATTCATTGACTCGGTGTACGGTACAAAAAATAATAGACTTTTTTTTATTGTGTAAGAAAGCAACTGTTTTATTTTATTTTATTATACATTTCATGGTCACGACCATCGCCTCAGGAAAAAGAATTTCCAGAAGAACCCCTACAAATTTTTCTTTACCACAAGGGTCATGGACTGGAATGCCCTACCAGCAATCGATTTTTATTATTATTATAAAAGTATTGACATATTTACACTGGCCCCATTGCATTTTTATAAGTTAGTGGCAGCACGCACTATTGCAACGCGGATGACACCATAATATTTCTGCAATCCGTTGTATTATGTAAATAAATAAATAAAATAAATATGTTCTCCAGGAGGCAAGTAACAGGTCCCTGGGCGGTGAACTCCCAATCTGTCCAGCTTTTTATGAAAAAACTCATCCAAACCTATTCTAGAGTGAAGGAACTGTGATCCTGCTTAGCCATACGAGATGGCAGTATGCACTTATTAACTTATAAAAGTGCAATGGGGCCAGCACTTTTATAAGTTAGTGGCAGCATGTGCTATTCTAACGCAAATGACACCAGAATGTTTTCTGCAATCCTTTGTAATATATAAATAAATAATAAATAAATCTCATTATATCACGTTTCCTTTGATTAATAATTCCGAAAATTTTCTGCTTTAGGTGAAGGCTTTGAATCGCGCGCGTCCGGATTCCTGCTGAAGAAGGAGCTGCAGTATTTCGCAAAAGCTCTTGATAATCCCGAGAGGCCGTTCTTGGCTATACTAGGCGGAGCCAAGGTGGCCGACAAGATCCAATTGATTGAAAACCTGCTGGACAAGGTCAATGAAATGATCATCTGCGGCGGAATGAGTTACACCTTCCTGAAGGAATCTCAGGGAATGCAGGTGAGGAAACTTTAATTGATTGTTGAGTTACGTCAAGACGCATTGCAATAATAGAATTGCGTCCACGCCGAAATGCGCAGAGAGTAAAAATGTTTATTTATTTGCGTTTCTTGTTTGCTTGTCTCAAAAACGAGGTGTAAAGTCATACATATGAGTCACAATAGATCGTCTGGTCGTGGTGGAGGGGCTGATTGTATCCGCTCATTTAGAATATTATTATTATTAGTTACCAGGCAGTGGTAAAAAGGTCGATGATTAAAAATAAATATATATTATTGGTAAATAAAAGGTCACAATAGAGCACAATGGAGAAGGAAGATTAAGAAGATCGAAGAAGTATAGATCAGTAGAAACTTTAAGTCAAGGACCTCAATGGTCTGTAGAACTGATATATCGAACGTATAACAAAAAAATCGATGACGAAGTTGGCATTGGAAATCTAAAGTCATGTCTGAACTAAAATCACACGCGTAAAGTACTGGTTGTCATGTTGACCGCAACCAGCATTTCACACGTGTGATCTTAGTGCAGACATGACTCGAGACCTCCAACTCCAACTTCGTCATCGATTTTTGTTATACGCAAAAACAAAAACAATTGGTATGCCCATGTCAGGAGAATGGACAGTGGAAGACAATGAACAACATAATTGAGGAAATAGGAGAGAAACATGGGAAAAAGCGCTGAAGAGCTATGAAAAATCGTGGAGAACAAGCAGTTATGGAGGAGGTGGCTCGATAAAGAGTAACCAATGCCCTAAGGGGCAAAAGAAGAAGAAAAAAAGTGAATAATCAATCCTGTATTATTTTTCTTCTCTTTGAGTAAACATATGATGCAACAATGAAGCACAAATTGAAAATTTTAATTGTTTCACCATACATTGTTAGTACGTGCAAGAATATCTTAAATTTAATCCGCAAAATATAGTGATGAACATAATTCCATATAAACAGGTGAGGAATCTTTTATAATCGACAGATTCCAGAGTGCACACAGCCAAATCCAGATTCGACTCCTGCGCTTTCTTATCAAAAAGGAAAAGCAAATTATCCTCATCGAATTGCACATGCTTCATTTCAAAATCCCTCTTATTCACCCTATTAACATTGGCCACCAAATCTTCAATAGCCCTCCCATCGAAATCCCTGCGAATGTCCTCCAATTTTCTCTTCGCTAACTCGGCTAGCCGTTCGTGGTAAGTCATTTGTTTCAAGCATCTTTTTGGCGGGTTTACTATGAGGCTGTTGTCCCGGGACGAATCCCAGTCGCTGTCTTCCTTCTTTTCTTGCATGTTCAAATCGCTGTGTGTCCACGAAAACGTTTGGTCCGCCAAGTAGATTTCCGATGCAATGCATTTTACACCTGCCCTGTGCCGCACCAGTTGAGTTCGGCTGTAAAACTGCCCCTTTCCTTTAATGAATTGGTACAGGTCCTCTTTGGCGCCGTCTTTGATTCGGAACTCTTTTACAGCGTTCATGAAAGGTGTCCAAAATACTTCTGAATGGTTTTCCTGCTTTTTTACATCTGTGCAGCTCGATTGTGTCATGACATTTTGTTCCTAAAAAATAAAAATTAGATTTATTAATTTTTCAACTCACACTGAATTAAATTAAGTGTGTTATTAGTTCAACAGTAATTGTAATTAAATTAATAAATAATGGTAAATATAAAGTAATACATTTCATTTATTTTAATAGATTATCGCAATGTGTTGTTGTGATTTACATGAAGAAATTTCACTAATTACATCTCGTATTCAATTTTTCAAGAGAATTATCTTGAAAATGGGCCAATAACCCGAAACTAGTCGAGAATTTAAAGTTATTTAATCTAATCTGTGTTTTATTGGTTGATTTTTATTAATTTATTTCATATAATATGAACTACCAATGTCTAAATATTAAAACCATTAATTACATCTCGACGTATAATTTAACATTTTATATATACACCAATTTGTTTGATTTAGGATCATACTTTGTTAGCTATTGATAATGGACACATAGTACCCGAAATGTACATATAGCATACAAATAAACAATTGAAGAAAGGAATACTAAATGTTTTATTTTTAGATTATCATAAATTCAAGAATTTTTAAATTTTTTGTTGCATTATAACACATTTAAAAATTAAAATAAGTACTTACCTAGTTTTACATTAAGCTATTAATAAATTAGATCTACCTGTATTTTCCGCATAGCTCCATTCACTTCATCGCACAAACCCTTGCTCTCCACCTCAATGTGCTTCTTCAAATCTGACAAAGTTGGAACCATTTCGACAGCACCAGCGATTCCAGCATTCTCCTTCAGAGCTTCTTTGTTTTCTACGATCGTAAGTGCCCCTATTTTATCATTTCCTTTTCCACTTTTGGTAAATTTATCCATTTCAATTTTCTTCCCCGTGTTTTTTTCACCACTTTTAGCCATATCCATAGAATTGTTTCGACTCCTACTGAAACACGCATAAGGATTTTTTCTTACGTCACCCCCAACACTTTCGTTTCTCTCCATATTTTCCCCGATGCCTTTTTTAAGGTAAGTCGGTTCCTTCAAAGAACTCCTTTGGACGATTACATCAGTTTGGACTGGAATCTGCTGGAGGGACGGATGCTCCAGAATCTGCCACTTGTTGAGGAGTTTCGAGTTCCGCTTCGAAATTTCATCTGACCTTCGCTCATCGCCGAGGCCTTTCATTTTTAATCGATCGCCCGAAATATTTTCAGTTTGACCATCCTTTTCCGCACCGACACCATCAATCGGTTTCTTCTCGATAGAACTCCTCAATTCTTCCGACTTCTTTTTCATTAATTCTCTTTTCAAGTGGATCCCATTCAGGTTTTCGTTAATAAACCTCCTCAACTTGACGGCCATTTCGGTTTCTTCAACTTTTCCTCGTTTCGCATCAGTTTTTATAGTTTTTAAATTGTTTTCTTTAATGACATCGATTTTATTTTCACTCGATTCTAAATCGTCATGCTTCTCTATTTTTGCATCAACTACACTCGAATTTGTATCTGTATCTTTTTTCGTGTCTGCATTATTTAATCTTGAATCATCATTTTTTTTACCAACAATTCCACTCAAATTGTTTGTTTCGATTCTATTCCCTTTCTTTACATTACAAATAGAATCACCATTTTTACCATTGCTGATTTCATTCGCATTTTTCTCATTCGTATTATTCAATCGTGCGTTATCATTTTTTTCATTAATTTTGTTGTAATCTATTTCTTTGATATCCTTTAGTGATTTAATATTGATCTTATTCAAACTGAAATCGTTTTCAATTAATTTCTTAACATCGTTTTTAATTAAATACAAATCATTTTTATCAATTTCCTTTTTCAAATCCCTCCTATTCAAATTATCATGCGTTGAAACGTGGTAGCACAAACTATTGTCAGTGTTGTAAAAAATATTTTTCTTTGGGGGTTTTGTGAATTTTGAATTCAAATCGGGAATGATGCCATATTTCGTTTTTAAATCGTTTTGTTTGCTCCTCGGTTTTAATTCGGCTTTCGGGTGCTCTTTTATTTTAGCGGTTTTCGGTTCGTTTTTGGGAAAAATTACAATCAAATCGGATTGAGTTTGGCTGTTGAATTTTTTCGAAATGTTCGAATTCGGGTGTGGAGTGACAACTTTACCATTTTCCGATTTGTTGTTCTTTTGGACATTGTTGAAATCCCTTTCCGGGGCCATTATGACCTGCAATTCGGGATTCTTCCTGGTTTGAGCCCTCGCAAGCTGTTCGCTTTTCAAGATGTCTCTTTTCGCTTTCGATTCTTGCTCCTGGCGGGTCTTTAACCGGTCGTGGATTATTTTCCTGTCAACTTTCGAGGGGTTACGGTTAGCTTTTTCGATTGATTTCATTAGTGTTAGCATGGAATCTTTCTGGGACGTCGCGGCCGATGTTGTAGAGGATTTCATCGATGGTGAATTTGATTTTTTGGACTGCACTCCGCTTTTAAAGGCCTGTTTATTTTTTGCTTCCAAGGTCGACTTCGATCTTAATAGGATCTTTTCTTTATCCGACGCATAAATCGAGCTGTTCGTCGAACTGGTAGGTAGACTCAAATCGGGTGTATCATAATTAATCTAAACACAATTCAAATGTTCAATATATATTATTTAAAAGAATATATATAATCATTTGCCTTGTCTGCCATTTGCTGTAAGGCTTCATTTAAATGAATACTATACAATTCTATGAATTGATAAAGCAAAATTAATTCAACTTTGATTACTTACTTCACATACCACAGACAATAAATTGAATTTAATTAAAGATTGGATATAGTAGTGCCACCTATTAGACATTTTTTGAACAAAATTCCTGATTCCGTGAAACGTATCCCAGTGGTCAGTCTGTATGTTTGTCTGTGGTATTACATACACTTTACCGTACTAGATATTTCTTCTTTAAGGAGATAAATTTAAAGGAGGTGCTTGAATTTTTAAATGAGGCAGAAAGTCCGAAGGTCGATAGCCATTTTCTAATGTATTTATCAACCATGATTGTAAATATTAATGTAAAAAATACTAAGAAACAATATATACACCGATACACTTTATTACCTGCATTTTTGACAGTATTGTCTTCACTTCCATTTCCATGTTGTGTATAACCTCCGTGCTCACCATTTCCGGCTGACAGATCATTTCTTTGAGTTTCGACTCGATGTTATCAATGGTCAATTTCAAGTCCTCCGAGTTTTCCACACCTCTCGTTTTGTTAGATTTTTTCTTGGGCACGGACAGACTTTTGCTCACATACGGCTTCTTCTTTGTGCAATAGAGCGTGTCCAGCGAGTTCTGCTTTTCTTTATCCACGATGAACGACACCAATTGGGGGCTGTCCCCGGTTTGTGATGACAAATTTTTTTTTGTCGATAAATCACTCATCTAGGAGAAAAATTCAATGGTTCAACGATGAACAAAATCACTTGCATTTTCAATTAATTTCATTATATTCTCTGGGCATTTTAGAGATTTTTTTTAAATTGCAATTTCTGCTTACAATAGTGTTATTATTATTTTTATTTTATTTATTTATTTAGTCTTATATAACATCGTTATATGTTCCTCTCTACTTCTCAGTGTGAGGTTATTATTATTTTTTCTATTTATAAAAACCCACGAAAATAATAAAATAACAACTGATGGACGAGACAAGGATTTCCGGCTGAAGGACCACTGGTCGATAGCCGTCTTGTAAATATAAATGATATACCTGTTTACAATTCATAACACGTTGAACGAGTATTGAGGGGTTAACATTTGTTTTAACCAACGGCTTGTTGGGTTCCAATAGCTTCTTATTCAATTCGTTGACATTTGGCACTGTGACAGTCATGACAGCCGTCGGCGGTTGGGAATATTGATGACAAATATCTGTGTAGATGTACGGTTTTAAAATTTCTTCCGGCACAATTGTTTCTTTAGAATTTGCCTCTGAAATACAAAATAAAACCCAATGGGTTACTTGTATTTACACTTTTTTATTGGCTTAAGGGGGAATTCTAGAATAAAAACAGAAGCACGTTTCAACACTTCTCGAAAACCCTTGTGCCCTTTCGGATGTTGGGTAGTATTTTCGAAATCGCCAGAAAATCTAAAGAACACAGATTTCATTCAAATTATATTCGCAAATAGGTAAAGTACCATATGATCGAGAACTTTTCTTTTATAGAGTGCTTTGATTTTTTTTCTTTATTTTACATTTTGTTGGCACCAGTGAATAAAAACAAATGAAGCATCACATAATTCATTATTTATCAAATCATATTATTCAATTTCTTAGAATAACATAACCTACTTATCTTTATTGTCAACTTCATCTTTTTTAATAAAAAAATTCAAAGCACTCTAGAGGAGAAAAGTTCTCGATCATATGGTAAAAAGGGAAGGAAGCACAAATGCTGTGGAAACTAATTCAACAATATATTTCTATTCAAAAATTATGGGCAAAATATTTGTAAATTGGACATATAAATCCAAATTAAAATGTACATGCACTAATTGCAGATGTCGTAAAAGCTGACGTTTTCAGTCATGTGATAATTTTGTATAAAAACATTTTTTTTAATTTAGCTAAAAAAATCATGTAGTTTATAATTACAGAATACTTTCAGTGCATTTTCATTTTTTTTTTTTTAGAATTTCGTTTTTTGTATGCCAAAATTATTAAATTGATGTATTTTTATTTTAATCGACAATTTGTAGATTCAATTTCCAGACACTAATCAATTATAACAACCTGAAATATCGGGCAACTGTCCCTTGTAATCAATCAACACGGGCATCACAACCAAACGCTGACTGTACGACTTATCTGGATCGATAATGTACTTCCTCAACTTGCTCTTGGCGTCACTCTTCGACATCCTCCTATATATCTGGCAATCGTTCATGCTGATGGTCTCCTTGCATTTGTTCTCTTTGTTTTCGTGCTTGCCCGCCTTTTTCCTTCTCCTGCTCGTCTCGGTCACCTTCTTCAAAGAACCGCATCTCTCCGCTAAAATGCTCCTGCTCTTGTTGTCACCAAACGAACTTCGCACGCTTTTCCTCGCGGCCCTCCTCGCATCCAGAGTGCTGATGTTGATCAAACGCTCCAGGGATTTCGTCGGCCCGTTGACTAGCTTGTACAGGTAGCTGTTTTCGATCCGGAAAACGGGACAGGTCATGTTGTCTCTTCTCGGGTACTCGGCTTTCAACGGCTCCAAATCCTAACGATTATAATTAAACGATGAAAAAAGGAGAGCCTTTGTCTACTCTGACAAAATATTGACTTTTCATTCAGTGATAATCAAAATTTCAATATGCGAGTTTAAGAAAGAAAAAAAGTATAAAACAAACTTTTAAGAATAAAAAGTCTTAAAAGTTTGGTTTTGGGTCCGCGGTGGCCTAGCGGTCGAGGCGTTGGTCTTGATTGTTGGGTCGCCGTGGATGTGCGGGTTCGAATCCCGCCCGGGGCGAGTGACTTTTCTAACGAAGAGCTCTCGTGCCGGATTCCATGGGTGTTGTATGAATGGTGTGATTGTCCCCCCAAATCGAAGTACAAATTTACAAAGTTTACTGGGTTGCATGGTTGAGATAAACCAATGCCCATGTGTGAGTGGAAGCAAAATAAAGTTTGTTTTTTATAAAAATGAAAGACGATTATCCTTATATATATATAATCGTAACTTGCATAAAAGTTCAAGTAGGCTGGAAAATGTCTGTTATTATAGAAATCCACGGGTTGCATCTTTTTTTATTTTTCTTTGTGATATATTATAGTACTTTTTGAGAAGTTGTGAAGCGTTCGCGATTTGAAGACGATAAGTATTTAAAAAGGAATTTTAATTTTTTTCTTTACTCTCCGAAGTTTCTGTTTGGAGAACGGGTACCAGCTGCTAGTTATTTATATAAATATTACTTTCATTTTGAATTTCAAAAATCGTGTAATTTATGTATATTTTAAGGGTGCTGTGAAAATATTATTCAATTACCTTTAAAGTTATCTTGTCTAAAATATTGTTAAGCCGTGTGGACACTTTGTAATCTAACGTGCAATGCCTTGGGGATTTTTGGGTGTACATTATAACAGACCAGTCCTGCTTGTTGTCGCTTTGCATTTTAATTCTCTTCCCACCAAAATTATCTGCAAAATAATAAAAAAAAAAATATTCAACCTTGATTCAAAGCACGACTAGCCATTTAATTAACCCTCGTTAATAACCGGCAACTCTTTACGAGCAATCTTGTGAAAATTCTCGTTGGCGTATTTCCTCGACAGCCTCGTGTACTTCACTTCAGATTTCATGCTGATCATGGAGTCGCGCAAATCAACGTTCTTCTCGACCAGCGGGGTCCTCGACATGGATTGATTGACGCCGGATTGTCGCTTTTTCAATTTCTTCCTGGAGCGTTTCCCCCTTTTGCAGCGAGTCTTGCTTTCGACGCTCCGCACTAAGGTCTTACTGCCCTCGTCCCGATTGACTGTTAGGACCAGCTCGGACATTTTCTTGTGTTCCTTCCTTATGTTGTCCATGACGGATTTTTCTTGATTGTACCTTATCATTAAATAATAAAATTACAATTTTTTCGAGTTGGATACACTGAATGGAGATTTGATATCACAGGTATCTGTGGTGTAGTTGGTAACGCACTCGACTAGAAATCGGGGGACACGGGTTCAAATCCCATCAGAGGCGTTTCTTTTGCACTTATATCTAATTAATTTAAATTATACCTCAATGTTGCACTTTGAAATTTCTACAATTCATAGGATATAACATTTATATCTGAATCATACTTAATTCGTGGCTGAAGGATCTTTGCGCGGATCCATGTTTGAGGTGTATTCACCATTATCCACTTTAACCACACTGTCATATATATTGAATGAGAATATCTATTTTAATCGGTATTGAATTATTTTTATGAACTTTACGTTTTTTTGTTCAGCTCGGACCAATTTATTATTAGTTTAATCAGTTAATAAATGTCACCTCACACTGAGAAATGGAGAGGCACATATTACGATGTTATATAAGACTAAATAAATAAAATAATAAATGTTCCTCGTACGAAACAGGTGTTTTCATATAATTACATTACACACACTAAGGGTATAAGAATTCGAGACGAAGGAAATTAAACAAATAGTTACCTTAAAGACAACGAAGATTCGTCCATTCGGTTTCGTTTCAATTCGTGAAGCATGGACGATTTCCTCGCGACAATTACCTTTTTAGTACTGATATCGCCCGACTGTCTTATATCCTTCAACTGTAAACTCATCCTCTGGTTAAACAGGTCGACAGACGATTGCGACTCTTTTTTCGGCAATAAGAGCTGCACATTGTCTAAATCTTGTTTCAGAATGTGTCTGTACTTTAATAGTCCGGAATTGTACTAAATTAAAATTCCATTTTATGTTAAAATCAATAAATACGTCTTATGCTGCAGGGCAATGTTGTGCATTAATTGAATTTGTTTTCTATTGTAATTAAAATGTTACTATATGATGTGTTAAATGATCAATTGTTGTGAAAATCAACTCTGGATTATTTTTTTATATGAAATTTGAAAAAAAAAATGTATTTAGGCCCAATTTTACAATCCATAAATAAGGCGTAAGTAACGTATTCGCGGAATAAAAGTTGATGTCTACGATTCTCTCCATTCGATTATCTATAAGACAGTGCTGCCAACCGGATGAAAAAATCAAGAGAAACGTTACTTGAGGTTTGTAAAATTGGGCCTAAGTGATGTGATACACATTTCCGTTTAGGATTATTTATATGTTATCTTGTAAAACTAGTCTGACGGAGTATGTGCACAAGAAGTAGTTGTTTCAATGGATGTTTTTTTAACGTAAGACAAAAAATTAACCTCCACACCCAATACAGGTAAGAGAGGATACGATTAAGAAAGAAAGACAAAAATTAAAGTTGCTAAAGGGAAAATGATTAATTAATTATTTAATTGAGTAAATTAATTATTTTCTAATCTCTGTGATCAAATAAGAAACACTTGCTTATGAAATTCTTTGTGATTTGCAAATGAAAATGTTCAAAATTTATTTGATTTATATGTCATTTTGACAAATAGCAATGTCTCAGAAAATCAGTGATAAAAATTCCTCACTGTTGAAACATGCATACCCTAAATTTGAACATATTAAGAAAACAGACTTTACCTTCCTTTCGAGTAAAGTGTTGTTGTAATCATTGTTAAATGCAGAATCACAAATGCCACGTATCATAAGGTTTAAACAGTCGATATGCTCCATGCTTTCTTTTAAAATTGCACTCATCTCGTTTGCAAACGTCGTTATTGTTTTGCTGGCCGTGCTGCTGTATTTCTTATAAGCCTCAATTGAACCTATGCTCTGCAAACGTTAATCAAACACATTTATAATTACAATATTAAAATTTCAATTAAATATTTGAACAATTTAAATATTTAATATATTATCAAAATCCCATTTACCCTTTCGGGTGTCGGGTAATATCCTTTTTTTGTAAATAAAACATTTTTTTAAGTATAAAAGAAATATGAATAGATTATTAAAAATCAATCATTCATATTTATTTTATACAATATGAACGACCAATGTTTAAATATTAAAACCATTAATTATATTATTAAAGTTGCAGGTTTAAAAGAACATTTTTTTTTAAGTTTCACAAAATTTATTACTGAGACACTGCTACAATTGTTTCACCTACACTACTTGTAAATAAAACAACAGTTTAAGCACCGAATAAACGCTTACAATATTTTTTACCACAATTATTTTTTATGCACAAATAATTACATAAATTCGTGACTTAAGTTTCGACGTTCAACAGTCATTATCAAGGGACACAAATTACCAAAAAAGTTTCGAAAAGCTCGAATCCAATTGCTCGTTTAACAGATTAACAAGACGATTATTCATGATGGTCAAAACAACACTTTTTTTAAGTTTCACAAAATTTAATTTAGAGACACCGCAATAATTATTTCACCAACACAATGGCGTGCATCATCAAGGAGATTAATTATTATTGTAAATTTAAGCGAGTTATATCGCAGCACAAAGTAACACTATGAAAGTAAAACGTGTATTTTTTATTTTTATTATTTTAATATTTTTTTTTATGACTACGTTTATTTTTACACTGTTTTATATCTGCCTATATACAGAGAGCTTTTTTTAATCAGTATACATTTTCCTTATGTATACCTGTTAATTATTTTTAGAATCGTCCTAACCGAAGTATTCGGCCACTCTTGAGTCATTGAAAAAATGACTTATCCTTCTCCAGTACTGTTGGAATTGTAATACACGCTTGAAAGTCAAATTTTTCTTCATTTGTATACATTTTCGATCAAATATTTCACATAATTTGAAGTTTAGCGTTTGACATGTGTTTATAATTGCGTGTTACAGGCAACTTCATAGGTATACACTCCTCCTAATGTATACTGATAAAAAAATCTCTCTCTATATATATATATATATTGTTTTATAGCCGACTATTATCTTTTTATTACAACAATTATCTGCCTGATGATGCCACTGTATTAATAATAATAATATCTTTATTGCTCAACAGGTTAACCCAATTACAGAACAAATTAAATTAGGATATAAATTCATATATACAAAAATATTTATATAAATAATACTATAAATTAGTATTAATGAATCAATTGCAGCATACATTTTTTGAAACTTAAAAAACTTGTTTTTATTTGCTATCCCTTGCTGCCCCTTAGAACGTCGGGTTATTTTATTTACAAATAGAGTATTATGGAGTTTCATCAAGTAAAACCCTCAACCATCATCGATTAAATACACATTTATTATTACTACCTAATTTCAATTATTACTTACTGATTTCAATTGTGAATCGTCATTGTTGAGGTCTTGCTTGGTGTGAGTTAAAAAATGGTTAACATTCATTTTCTACAACAAAAACTGCAATTTTCTGAATGCAGTTGTTAAATTGTGGGTGTTTTGCCTTACGTTTGGATATTATTCCCGAGCTGATTTCTTCACTGAAAATTTCTCTGTTGTGCGATGCTCGTGTCTTCATCAACGTTTCTTATTCCGGTTGTTTTTTGTTGTTACATCGGGGTTGATTAAAAATAGAGTCATTCGAGATAATTTTGATGTTTCGTATGTCAAAGTTGTATGCATACTTTGATGACGAAATCGGGAGCAATCAAAGTGTTATTATAATCGTTTGTTACGTTTTGATTGCTAGATGTTTTCACTTTCACGATGTGAAATGTTGTTAAATTGTTTTTAGTTAAATTAGTCAAAGATAATTTATATTATTGCTTTCTTATTCGAAACAATTTAAAAATAATAAAATAAGTTGATTCATATTACAAATGTTGAGGATTTATGGCTTAACATTAACCAGATACAAATTTAAATAATTAAAAATCTGTTTTTTTTATTTATAGATTGGAGATTCATTATATGATGCAGAGGGTGCCAAGATTGTTAAGAAGTTATTGGATAAGGCTCAAGCTAACAATGTAAAGATTCACCTCCCCGTCGATTTTGTCACTGCCAATAAATTTGCTGAAGACGCTGAGGTTAGATTTGTTCTTAATTACAATTTCTTGTTGCATATTAAAATTTTAAAACAAACTTCAGGTGGGTCATGCGGATGTCGCCACTGGAATTCCAGAGGGAAGAATGGGCTTGGACATTGGACCAAAGACGATTGAACTTTTCAAGGAACCAATCGCAAGAGCCAAAGTTGTCGTTTGGAATGGGTAAGAATTTATAATAATATGATAAGTTTAAAATGAGATTATAGTTAGTACTCTTTTTATTGTCTTCTTAGAGATAAAGTATAAGAGGGCTATATTCATATATTTGGCGGGAAACGCGCGCAACGCCATGCAGTGCACTAGTGGACAACTATTTCCTAAGTTTCAAACCTTTATAAGATTTTTGAGGTTAGGTTCGTATACAAACTACATAGACGTAAAATATACTAGACGAGTAATGACGTGGTGGGGATAGGGAATGTTTGTAGTCCGATATATCGCGTCTGTAAATGTAAACATAAACACAAGTGGAACCTCACAGCTGTTCGATTTCCCGCTTAAATTCAAATGCAGGAAAATGCCAAACAATTATTGATCATTGTTTATGATGGTCGGAATTGTTTAGCATCGTCGAATCATGGAAATATCTGACATTTCACGGTATTAATATCTTAATTAACCAAAAAATATACAGACTCATTATTACTTGTTATGTTATTATTACACAAACAGCCCCGATGGTAATTCGAAATTGTAAATAAATATAATTTTATATTTTTACATCAGAATAATTACGGTAAGACACATAGAAAATCGTAAATGAATTGTTTCCAATGACTTCAATAATGAGTTCGAAGAATTCATGAAATAAACAATGACAATATAACAATAATCACGAATCAGACAATAAACACAAGCAGAAATGAGCAAATAAAACACAAACAATCAAAATCTAGTCAAAAACACCAATACGAGCTAGTAATTCAATAAAGCACTAACGAGTTAGTGTATTGGGTTAGGCGTCAAAATCAGCTGTGAAGTTACTTTGTGTTTACAAATTGTGTATTCCCCTTACGTCTTTCCCCTGTATGTTGGATCACAACAAACGGTGTGTATGCTTCCTCTAGTAATTCTAACTCTATGACAAACTATCAATTAATAAATGGCGGGATTTTTGAATATTTTACATTTGTAAGGTTTTTGAGGTTAGGTTCGTATACAAACTAACAAATGGCGAGATTTTTTAATATTTTTACATTTATAAGGTTTTGAGGTTAGGTCCCTATACAAACTATTGCTTTTCTATAATTTGTATACGAACCTAACCTCAAAAACAGTGAAAATATTCAAAAATCCCACCATTTGTTATTCGATAGTTTGTATATGAACCCAACCTCAAAAACCTTATAAAGGTTTGAAACTTAGGAAGTAGTTGTCGAAGGCGGGATTTTAGAATCTTTTACATTTATTACTAGGTTTTCGAAGCTATTCTGTAAGGAAAATGTCAAGCCCTTATAAATGTGGGATTTTTGTATTACAAATATTAAATACATATATATAATCGAAAGAAAAACGACCCCAAATGTGGGTGTGTGGCCACAAATATTAAACAAAATATAATTAGGGTTTTGAGTTTAGGTTCGTATATAAACTATTGCCTTTCGATTGTAAACGAACCTAAACTCAAAACCAGTAAAAATATTCAAAAATCCCGCCATTTATTATTCGATAGTTTGTATATGAACCTAACCTCAAAAACCTTATAAAGGTTTGAAACTTAGGAAATAGTTGTCCAAGGCGGGATTTTTGAATCTTTTTACATTTATTACAACTAGATTTTCGGAGCCAGAATAAGGAAAATGTTAAGTATGTAGGTTATTTTTAGCATCACAGTCTAAGCAACTTTTGTAATAGATATACAGATAGTTAGATTCTGAAGTTAATTAATAATGTACACGTTAAACTTCCCTTACAGAATAGCCCCTATTATTGATCTATTCAAAAAACAGATTTTCTTTCCAAGTTTTTCAAACGGAACAATCAGGTTTGGTTGTTTCAATGGTTCAAACACTTTTCGATCCATCAATTTGTACAATCCTTGAGATGTTCGATTTAGCCTATTTTATTCATTAATATATATTTTTTTAATTTTCGATTTTTTTTTAGTCCTGCTGGTGTGTTTGAGTTTGAAAATTTCGCGAATGGAACTAAAGGTTTAATGGATGGCGTCGTTGAGGCTACAACCAAGGGAACAGTCACGATAATTGGTGGTGGAGACACAGCCACTTGTGCTGCTAAATGGGGCACTGAAAGCAAAGTCTCACATGTGTCCACTGGAGGTGGTGCTAGTTTAGAGTTACTCGAAGGTATTGTTTTTGTCAATAGTTACAGTTTAAAATTTCGCTTCAGCCCGAATACAAAATATGAGGCGAGTTCGGGAAAAAAATGCTTTCCTTTCCTGACAGTCCCTTTACTAAGGCTCTGTATCTTTTTACACCAAAATATCACCAACTCATTGGGAAAGAATGAGACCAGTTTATGAAAAATGCTTTCCTTTCCTGAAAGCCCATTCACCATTAGCTCTGTATATTTTTTTTTACAAAAATATCACCAACTCATTGGGAATTGTCCCGTTGTCGCCACTTGTATTCGGGCCTGTTTTGCTATAAATTTTAAATAAACTAGTACACTTATGTTTAATTTCAGCATTTAAAAAAATAATTAATTTAAACTTTTTTTTTTAGGTAAAACCCTTCCTGGTGTTGCAGCTTTATCAGATGGAAAATAATCATAAGTCATTAAATTACTAGTTGTAAAATATATTATGTTTTAAATTTCCACTGGTTAAAAACCAACAAGAAAAAAAACCTTTATAAAATAAAAGTTTTTTTATAAATTTATTCTAATAAAAAACATATTCTTAATATAATGGCATTATTTTTTAAATATTGAAAATTTTATTATTATTTACTTTTTTTCTGGTTTTAACAACAATTTTTAAACATTACTTTAGATGTTTCAAATTCATTGGATAAAGATATCCTGGTAACTTCACAGAATTCATATACAAAGCAATGTCAATGTATAGAATATTATAAGTACATATAACTTTGTACCCCGTCACCAATTGGTAAAAGGGGACATCGATTATATATATATATATATATATATATAACTTTGGAGATTTTTTTTAATAATTTATTTCACACCACAGAAAAACTATAATATGTTTGTTTGTGGTGTCACTTAACTCGTTATTTTGTTTGCCATATTACACTGGAACTCCTGCACTCGCAGTGTCATCTTCCTGCACTCAGGGTAAGTGTCAATAACTTAAACTGACCAATACCTACATGTATTGTAATTATTTATATTGTTAAAATTATCTGAAACCCTACACCCCTATGGGTAGAAAGGGTCATTGAATATATATATATATATATATATATATATATAAATATATAATTATCTGTAGAGTCTGAATACAGATGTGTGTGTATATATAGAAAATGATTTTGACAGTGAGAACTGAAAAACTAGAGAAGTGAGAAACGCAAAACCTCAGTCACTACAATTTTATTTCGGAAGAATTTTGCTAATCAAAACTCATTTTTTTATTCCATATAGTTTCAACCATGACAAACTTGAATTTTGAAAAGACTTATAGGTTTAGCAACAATTTAAGAAGACTGTCATTAATTGTCATGATTGTAAATTAACTTCAAAATCAAATGAATTTCTGAAATAATGATCCTGCATTGATTTAAATTTTTAGTCAGCAAAATTCTAGTGAATTCAACCGATGCCACGAATCAACAAAAATGAGTGTAGGTAAATTCTTCTTGTCATTCTCGAATCCTTATACCATTACAGGTGTCGGATAGGTAAGTAAATTCACATAAATTTAAAGTTTTAGCATTGAAAAGGCGCAAATCTAACAAAGTGATTCGTATAATTGACTACATATTTTATGAATCATTTAAATTTAGTAAAACAAAATCGGTAACTCGACACTTTTAAGGGTATAAAGGGTTTTTTGATACATAACAAAATTGCTGCCTTTAATCAATAATTCGGGCCTATTCAGTACGGAAAATGTTAAATATAATGCGTATGTTTTTAAAAAAATTCACATATATATTAAAAGAGCCGCTTAGACTGTGATAACAAATAAGTATACTTTAAAATTAACATTTCCTTTACAGAATAGCCCCTATTGTTATAGATCTGAATAATGTGGTAATACATTTTCAGAGAGAAATTATACAAATCCACATCGGGCAAACGGGAGTGCAAATAGCGAATGCCTGTTGGGAATTATTCTGTTTGGAACACGCAATACGACCGGACGGATTCCTCTACGATCCTTACCATTGTAACAACGTGGATTTTTCTTATAACACCTTTTTTTCAGTAGCCAGTTCTGGAAAATGTGTACCCAGATTACTTATGCTGGATACAGAACCAACAGTCATCGGTAAGAGTTAATTTGGTAGAAGATTTCTTGATGTATATTGGATATATCGAGCGTATAGCAAAAACCGACGATGAAGTTGGCGTTGAAAATCTCGAGTCATGTCTGTATTAAGATCATGCGCGTGAAATGCTGGTTGCGGTCAACATGATAACCAGTACTTTACGCATGAGCGTGTGATTTTAGTTCAGACATGACTTTAGATTTCAAATACCAACTTCATCGTCGATTTTTGTTATATGCTCGATATTTACCTCAATAAACTTATTTTATCATAACGCAGAGTGGGCAACGACCATACAATGATCTCGTCCGATCATAAGGCAGAGTATTTTTCAATTAGACCTTACATAGGAAAAACTTTACCTTGTGTTAATGGTTTTCCTAATGTATTGGAATTTGATGAAATTAAACACATATTTAAAATTGTATCTTTACCCGACAGGGGTAACAAGGGATAACAGAAGAAAAAGAAAATTCTATCTTATGTAAATTTCACTAGTTTTAAAAATATTTTAAATAAAATGGATGAATAATTGAAAAACAAAAAAAATGTTCTTAGATGAGGTAAGGACAGGATGTTACAGAGACTTATTCCATCCGGCGCAGTTAATTTCTGGGAAAGAAGACGCTGCCAACAATTACGCCAGAGGCTATTATCATTTGGGCCCGGAAATGCAGGGTCTCGTTTTGGACAGAATACGCAAGTTAGCAGACGATTGCAACTCCTTGCAAGGTTTCATAATATTTCGATCTTTGGGGGGAGGCACAGGTTCCGGTGTCGGGCCGTTGCTCGCTGAAAGCCTCTCTTCAGATTACGGAAAGGCAGTCAAGATGCAAATTGACGTACTACCATCGCCAAATGTAAGGATTTACAATATATATATCTTCTCATGTACACAAACCCATCCATTCATTTATTGTATACTCCAGTATTCTCATTCTATCATACATGCTCCTTCTCTCCATTGTGCTCACATACGTTTTCCACACAACAAGATCGGCTTCACATATGCTCCTTCTTTCCGTTATCTCCATTTTGACTCCATTGTGCTTACACTGACACACACATCCTCCACACAACAAGATCGGCTTCACATATGCATCCCACAATTCACAAGTCACTCATATATTGTTCCCCATCCATAATACCCATTTTTCCTTTACCATACTTTTCGCCTTTCCTTGCACCCATTTAGCATATTATTTCAGTTATCAGCTGTTATTGTCGACCCGTACAACACAACTTTATCAACGCACACAAGCTTAGAGCATGACGATGTTGCTTTTAATGTTGAAAACCAGGCTCTCTACGACATCCTCCAAAGTAAATTGAATGTAAATTCCCCAACATTTACTAATTTAAACAGACTCTTAGCACAAGTGAGTAATGAATATTGTGCAGTATTCATTCAACACCCACTTCTTTTAAAAAAAAAAATATATTATTCAGGTAGTATCCGCTGTTACGGCATCTCTAAGATTCGAAGGAGCGGTTAACGTGAATCTAAAAGAATTTCTAACGAATTTGGTACCCTACACCCGGATTCACTTCCCGGGAATTTCGTATTCGCCGATTGTCGGATGCAAGGAGGCTTTCTACGAGCAGTTGTCCATCTCCCAGTTGACAAACTCCTGCTTCGAGCCATCGAATCAAATGGTGAAGTGCGACCCCAGGACCGGGAAATACATTTGCTGCTGCTTGTTGTATAGAGGCGATGTTAATCCATCCGATATTAACACAGCCATAGCTAACTTGAAAAGGCAGAGAACGATCCAATTTGCCGAGTGGTGCCCGACGGGATTTAAAGTAAGAAACGTGTGTTGTAGAGTTGGGTTGAGACAAGGAAACGAAAGTAATACAAACCTATGTGGATAAATTGTTAGTCACGGAGTTAAATCCTTACAAGATTTTTTCTATACCTACTTTTTAAAGATAGACTACTTTAGAGAATCTTCAGGATACGGCTCCTCGTCATCATGTAAATGACAACTTATTTGCATCGATTTAAAAAAAAAAAGATTACTTAATAGTTTCATGTTATCATGCATTTTCAAACAATCCAATGCCTTCATAATCAATAAAACTTAAGCATTAGTTAATTACTTATTTCATATCTCTAAAATATATACGTTTAAACAAAACATTTGTGGAAAATGCAATTATTTACACCATAATTTTCATTTCGTCCGACACCTTTACCATTTAAGGTGTCGGAACGATTAAATAAATAAATAATAATTTAATAATTTTCATTTCAAGTGCTATGAATAATTTAAAAAAATAATCGAGTTGCTATGAATGTTTATTATAATTATTATCCTAATGAATGTTTATTAATTTTATTTAATTATCCTTTGTGGGATATTGAAAAGGCCTCAAACAATTAAATAATTTGGATAACTTTCACACTTTTCACTTAGGTGAAACATTGTGAAATGCATTTTATATTAACCAGAAAGTAATATACGTAAAATTAATCAAAATCCATAAAAATCAACTTACTAACGAATTGTATACTTAGGTGGGTATTAATTATCAACCACCAGCAACAGTTCCTGGTGGAGATTTAGCCCGCGTGTCCAGGGCGGCGGTGATGCTCTCGAATTCAACTGCGATGTTATGCTGCTGGGAAAAAATTCACAAAAAATTCCAGACCATGTTGAAAAAACGTGCCTTTATTCATCACTATATCGGTGAAGGAATGGAAGAAGGGGAGTTTAATGAAGCAAGAGACAACTTGGAAGCTCTCATTACGGATTATAAAGAAGTAAACCGTTGATGTATGTAGTAAAATATATAGAAACCTCTCGTGTATTAAAATCTTACATATTTACAACAAATGGATTTGTTATCCATCACATGTAATATTACTGTATTTTCCATTTTAGACATTTTTTTTATTTCAGGTAGCAGTGGCAACCTTAGGGTCGCTTAAACCATTCAAAGCTCATTGTTTTTTTTTATTCTAACAACTTCAATTTTAACCAGCCAACGGATTCGCGTGCACTGTAACACTGTTAATTTTAACGTCGTTAATTGGTTTGTAATTTTTTGCATTAACAGGGAGTTTCTCCAACTCATCCAAGGTGTCAAATCCATCGATGACCCTAGAATTATATATAAATATTTGTACAATGTAAATAAAAAAAGCTTATAACTCACTTCCCGATTATAGTATACTTTAAATCCAGATGAGGATGAGCACCGTAGGTTATGAAAAATTGACTGCCGTTTGTGTTTGGCCCATTATTTGCCATTGACACAATTCCTCGACTTTTATGCTAAGTAATTTAAAAAGATAAATCAATATATTAACGAAAAACATGAAAAAAAAAAGATTTTTTAACTATGACAATTTTTCCTGTTTTTATTTTTCTAGTGGAAATTAATTCTGTTAATATATACACACGGTGTGTACATATTAACAGAGTTAATTTATTATAATTAGGTGTGTAACACACCTCGCAGGGGTCGGGATAGCCGAGTGAGTAAAGGCCTTGCTCATGAGGCAGAAGACTGCGGGTTCGAGTCCCGTACCGGATGGAATTTGTTTGAAAAGACAAATTTCATTCGGAGTCCATGGGTGTATTGTGACGTCTTAAATTAATATTAAAAATAATAATAATAACAAATAAAAAAAAAATAAATAATAATAAACACACCTCGCACTGAGAAGTAGAGAGGAACATATAATGATGTTATATAAGACTAAATAAAATTAATAATATGTACAAAAAAAATTTAAAAGATTTGTAGGAATTTTAATTACTGCCCACATGAAAATCCTGTTTTCATTTTTTTCCAGCAAAAAATGTGAGAGCTGTGATATCTTCAATTGTTTTTTTAAATGTCAACCTATACTTTTAATTTAGATTTTTTTAATCTGCTTTATCCATATAAAATTTTGCATAAGTTAAAACAAATCTACAACAAAAGTAGATTAAAAAACTCTCTTCAAATTTCAAATTAAAAATATAAGTTGACATTCAATATAACACAACAGTCACATTTTTTTGCTTAAAAAAAATGAAAACATGTTTTTCATGTGCGTAATTAAAATCCCTACAAGTCTTTTAGATTTTTCTTATCGTACGTATTAATGGAGTTACGAAATTAATCTAGTAATTATTTTTCACACAATATATTAATTTCTGCGACAAACACAAAATTCATAGTCTTTTATTTATTTTCAAATTATTTTTATTTATTAATAACTGTGCTAAATAAATGAATACTCTTTTCTATTCACACAAAATTCCATGTTTTTCCTTTTATTTGCACTAACTTAAATTTTCAACAATAAATTGCCATGTCTAGTAAAAATACTCACTTTAAGCTCATCTTTGAATTCGTCTTCGTATTTTCTACCCCAAATCGAAGTACCTCCTTTTCCAGTTCCACTGGGATCCCCGGTTTGTACAATGAATCCCTTTATGTTACGGTGAAACAAACAACCATTGTAATAATCACTGGCGCATAATGCTAGGAAGTTTTCACAAGATTTCGGACTGTCTTCACAGTAAAGCTCCATTTTGATGTTGCCGACATCTGTATGAATTGTTACCGACTAAAAATTAAAAATAAATACAAAAATTTAATAGAGTGGGTTTGTGCGTCTCGATGATTGTCACTAAGCTACCTTGGTCGGCTTAAGTCGTTTCCACAGACGGATGTTTACTAATAAAATGAGCAGTATTTTCGTTGAATAGAAAAAAAGAGTCGTTTGCAGAGACGCAGAGTATTTCACAAAAAGTTAATAGCAATAACCGAGTTTCAGATGAGTCGAAAGTAAATAGTTTTTAATATAAACATCTTTATTCTGCTCTCAAATATTGTATTGGAAGCAATTCCGTTTATGTAATTTTAAATTTAACGTACATGTTACTTTATACAACAGTTTAAGCGAGTTTTATAATCGATATGTATACTTATATACATATAGTGTATAAAAATAAAAAGTGAAGTAATGAATCAATTTGTTTACTTTATTGTATGTATACTTAGATTGTCAGCTTAAAAAGTAACTTATATGTTAAATTAACAATCGATATAAGAAATGGACCCAATTATCGAGACTATTCTGTAAGAGGTATGTTTATGTGTTCGTTATATTTACCATCACTTAAAAAGTAACTTATATGTTAAATTAACAATCGATATAAGACATAGACCCAATTATCGAGACTATTCTGTAAGGGGTATGTTTATGTGTTCGTTATATTTACCATCACAGTCTAAGCAGCTTTTGTAATAGATATATAGAATGTGAAGATAATTAATAACGTACACGTTAAACTTAATCATTTCTGTATGGATAAGCCCCATATATTAAATGTATAGAAATGTCTTAATAGATTGTTTCCAAAATAATCCTAAAAAATGATGTAGATGATGCATTTAAGATAAAATGTGTGAATAGCCATAATTTTCCATTTAAATATTCTATTTTTCTACACATAGACTATTTTATATTATAAAATATTGATATTTTAAACTTACCATTTTAAAAAACGTTTGTTAATAAAACTAAGGTTATGAGAATGCACTGTTACCAACTAATAAATCATAGAAAAAGCCCAAGTCGAAATGATTCGAGATCCTTTATTGACTTGACTTTATTGTGACTAAAAACAAATTTCCAGCGAATCTAAATTACGATTTATAGGGAGAGAATCGGGGCTATTCCGTAGAGAAAATGTTAATTTTACAGAAAATGTTATTAATTAACTTTACATTCTATGTATATGTATACTTACCACAAAAGTTGCTTAGACTGTGGCGATCAAATAACTTAACATTTCCCTTAGAGAATAGCCCCAAATGAGTTATTTGGAAAATGTTACGTTTAACATGTACATATTAATTACATTCACATTCTACGTATATATATCTATTAAAACAGTTGCTTAAATGTGATGTTAATTTAACGTACACGTTAAATTTACCATATTCCTTACATTATATCCCCGATTGAATTATTCGGGACTGTTCTATACGAGAAATATTAAGATTAAGGTGCACGTTATTAATTAAATTCGCATTATATAAATCATATATCTATTATAAAAGCTGCTTATACTGTTATACTGATAAAAATAACGTAGACGTTAAACTTAATATTTCCCTTACAAAATAGCTACATTTCTCGTTATACCATTTCATTAGGATTCCAAATTTTTGAGTCCTTTAGTTGTTTTTGCATAAACATAGAATAGTATAACTCTATGTAAATAAAATTGGGTGTTACGTGAAGATAATTTTATTTAAAAAACTTTCTTCACAAATTTATTCGGGGCTATTCTGTAAGAAATATGTTAAGTTTTACGTGTACGTTATAATTTATCACCACAGTCTAAGCAGCTTTTGCAATAGATATACAAATATATATACAGAGAGGTTTTTTTATCAGTATACATTTCCCCTATGTATACCTGCAAAAAACGCGAGTCAAACGCATTGAACCGATTTATGTGTGTATGTTTAGTTGACTATTTGGCATATGTGTGATCAGTTGCGTGTTATAGGCAACTAAACACACATACATTAATGCATTTGACTCGCGTATTTTGCAGGTATACATAGGGGAAATGTATACTGATAAAAAAAAGCTCTCTGTATATAGATTGTGAAGGTAATTAATAACAAACGTTAAATTTAAAATTTTCTGTACCCAATAGCCCCAATTATTTTCTTTGTGACAGAAATGTACTTAAATTTGCGAAGAAAGGTTAAAATTATTTTTTTAAATTAAAGTTATAACTCTATGTGTTACGTTACTGTTATTTATTAAATAATGCATCTATGATTTTATTGTAACGCATTATAGGCAACCAAATATACGGATTTACGAAAAATATGTTTGCCTACATCTCACAAATCAGAAATGAATTTTCCTAGTATTAAAATATAAAATAATTAATTCCGAATCAGCGTAAACTAGCAATAAAGAAAATTGCCATATTAATTCTTAACGAATTGTTTAAGTAAAAAACAGCCAATAAAATTGTTTTCAATATACTGTTCATTCGGATTAGCGCATGACTTTTCGAGTCCTTCAACATTACATTTTCGCGTGCCCGTCTCGTTCTCAGCAAAATTAAGCAAGAAATAGTGTAAAAATGTCTAATTTAAACGATAGCAGTGATGATTATTCGAAAACGTATTCCGGTGGGGCGGGCGGCATTGGATTTTCAGGTAATCTCTAATAAATCGATCACATCCCTTGAGGCGCACATAACCTCAATCTGTTATCTAATTATAAATATAAAATATTTTTTTTTTTTATAAATATTTAACTTGCTCATGAAATGAATTCACGAAGGAATTGCATTTTCTATAATTATTAACACTTCATTGAGAAATTTTCCGAAAACATAATTTTAAACGAGATTTTTAAAATGTTGAATTAAAGCTGGAATGAAATCATTCTCTTCTCCATATCTTAATTACGATCCTGTATATATGCCAACTGCACAACCTGAATATATCTTCCTGGACGGTCAAAGTAAACAAAGAGGACGATTCGAATTGGCTTTCGGACAAATCGGTGCTTCCTGTATGGTTGGAGCGGCAATCGGAGGCGCCAATGGATTTTACAATGGATTAAAAGCTACCACATTGGCCGGACAAACAGGAGCTCTTCGTAGGACACAGTAAGTACATTAAAATATTTAAACGTGTAATAGGAAAATTTAGTTAAATTATACATAATGTTTTTTTTTTAAAACAGATTATTAAATCACATAATGAAAAAAGGTAGTTCATCCGCTAACACATTAGGTTCAATTGCCGTGATATACTCTGCATTCGGTGTAATTCTTTCTTGGGCGAGAGGTACTGACGATGATGTTAACACTATTGTTGCTGCGACTGCCACCGGTTTACTGTATAAATCAACATGTGAGTTACTTTTAATTATTTCTTGATTAACCTGGAAATCAATTATTTTTGTTTTAAAACAGCTGGGTTAAGAAGGTGCGGAATCGGCGGTGCCGTCGGCTTGGGGCTCTCAACACTTTTCGCACTTTGGAATTCTCGGGACAAGCTGACAGAAATGCGACAATACAATCCGGCGTAAGCTAGTTTAAACTTGTTTATATGATATGCTAGAATTTTACGATTTTTATTTTTTTGTTTTAATTTAACAAAAATGAAATGGCCACTAAAACAAACAGATGTTTTATTATTTTCTTGTACGTTTGGTACATTTAAAACACAACCTTCGTCCGTAATTTATAAGTTGTAGTTGACGCTGATTGATATTAAATAGCCGTTCAATTTATACTTCTTCGAGTGATCGTTGTGGAAATATATTACGAGGCAGATTTATTTTTCCCTATGTTTACGTATTTATTTATATGTACAATTTTGTGCTGTGATTACTCAATATATGTAGATCTTACGAGTTGAAATGTTTTTGTTTATTTTTTTTATAATGAAATTAAATTAACCATGCATGCAATAGGCTATGGTAAGCTTGCATATTTTTTTCAACAGGATATTTTCGTCATAATTATATATAATTATAACACTGTTTGGGAATTAGAAACAAATTGAAATAAATAAATTTGCATTGTTATTTTGTTTTGATATTTATTTATTTTTCTCATTTTGGCAGGCGAAGGTAATCCCTGGATCCCACTGTGTTACTTTAATATTTCTCGATCAAATGAGTTTTACAAAATGTAAATATTAATTTTTAAGGAATGTAGTATACTCAGTTTATTAAAGTATTAATATTAAATTTGATGTTTTTGTTGAAACGTGTAGCACTTTTATCGTATCTAACAAAACCTGCAATACGACTTTCATAAGTAATGAAATGAAAAAACAAATGGGATATAGGTTTCTCAATTTGTCATTGGTCGCCTTCAGGGAATTTTAGAGATGCAGCGCTACAGCGCAAAGCGCTTGATGTTCCCTGAACACACTTTCGATGTTGAGGACGTTCACAAAAATATGACCGTTTTGTTTACAGCTGCACGGCTTGAAAAGCGATCAGGCGGAAAAAATATATGCTTTACCGCTTGATAAAGCGCTACAGCGGTAACGTTCAGCGAAACTGCTTTAGTAAAGTGCTTAAGCGCTACAGTTCCCTGAACGCGACCATTGTAATAGGTGTTTCATCATACAGTGGTATCTTAAATAATTGGTCACCTTTTGTTTTTCATGAAAAAAAAAAAAAAATCAACAAATGGTCGAGTGGACTGTGTACGTACTCAATTTCCATTGTCATGACGGCGACAGTTTTTGACATTTACAACAACGTATACGAAATAACAAAAGAAGAAAAAAATAAAACGAAAGAAGAAGAATAATTTATATAGACTATTATTATTGACGATAATAAATAAATAAAGTAATAAGAACTCACCTTTTTCATGTAGTTAAATGAATCGCATTTATTTAAAAAAAATCAACAGGCATTAATTAATTAATTTAATTAGAATTCATATGTTAACAAAAGTTATGATAAAAAACAAAATGAGATTCATTGAATGCTGGAAAGGCCATTTAGAGCCTCTCATAGAGATACAAATAGCCAAGGTCCTTAGGTGGATTTTCAGAGAGGGCGACTTTGCTGTCGTTGAAAATGACCCAGCGGCCTTCTTTCAAAATGTGGACTACATAATGCCCCACCATACTAGAGGTACCCATATGCGATATAAATGCAACCAATTTGTAATCTGAAAAATACAACACATTAATTAATCACCTTTTTATTAATCGTTACTGCAGAAAGAAAAAAAATATAAATTAAATGAAAAATTATTTAATTTATTTTAATAACTGTGACCAAGTGAATGAATACTGTTTTTTATTTAGAAAAAATATATTTTATGAAGATTTTGACAAAAAATGTACTAAAAAATCACAAAAAAAAGGAGTGATATTTAGCTGTAGTTCCAAATCGAAATGAGTTATTAAAACCTTCATTAAAATTATGAGCATCTCATACTGGGTAGTAGAGAGGCACATATAATGATGTTATATAAGACTATTTTTATTTAGTCTTATATAACATTGTTATATGTGCCTCTCTACTTCTCAGTGTGAGGTATATATAAGACTAAAATTTATTTGGTTCTACTTACGTCCTTCACCGTCCTTATATTCAGGCGGTGGTGGGGAACTAGCCGAATCCAACTCATCTTGATGAGAGAATATCCAGTCTACAGCCCTCTCTACATCGTTATTGGTGTTCTTCAAGGCTTTCACGGCTTGATCCCTGGTGAAACCCATGCCCATAATCATTGGCAATGCATCTGAATTGGGTTCAAAATCTGATTGCTTCTCGGTGCCAGGCGGAAGGAAGGGATCAGAAAAATCGGCATCACTGATGTGCTGCATGATCCACTGTAAGGCCGTTTCAAGTCCACTGTTTTGCGTAAAGTACAAGGCACGCTTGCAGGCATTTTCAGGAAAGCCTGAATTAATAAAGATATTTTTAAATGCATCAGAAATTAATGGGATGTTAACTTTATTTTTAAGCACTATAAATTGCTTTGAATTTACGTGAAGTGTTTTATATCAATAAATTAAAACTTAGTTTATTCCTTTCTTCACAATCAATATTGATTTATTTTTGAGGATTATTTTTAGTGATGGGCAAGATCGATCATTTCAAACCGCTTGAACACGGACCGTTTATTGATTCTGTAATTAATTTTCATATTCGTTAAATAGTTTTAGTAAATAGATATTAATTTCTAGAGACATATTTACAATAGTAATCAATAGAATATCATTTCCAATAGGCAGATATTACTTAAAAATTAACTGTATAATTGTAATTAATATTTGTACCATGAGAATGTTTACAAAACATATGTACTTTTGTCGGCGTCGACATTTTTCCGGCCTTGCTGCATTTATATTTTTTAAGATGTATTAAGTACTTTCAGCATTATTATTCAAAATATTTGTTTTTTATTTGAAATTATTCCATATTTTCATAGTTATGTTACATATCTTGAAAGAATCTAATTTTTAATTCTAAAATACTTTTTATTATTATTGATTTAAGTACTGTCAAATAATAAATTATTTAATAGACAACAGTTATTTAAATTGAAAAAAAAAGTAATTATTTAATTTAATGAACGTAATAGTACTTATCATCAAAGTGGTCACGTAAAAATGTAACTGGACACTAGAAATGAGATAAACAGTTAATTTTCTATAACTATTATAATCGTTGCCATTACTAAGAAGTTACTATTAAATTACCTTAAAAATTACTATTTTTAAGGTAATTTAATAATTGTGACTAAATAGAGTACATTTTTAATAAAGATTAATCAATTTATAATAGCTATTTATTTACTAAACACACCTGCAATAAATTGTTTTCCACTTGGCTGATTTTCAAGAACAAAATTTACAGGGATGACTTTTGAGAGGGGTTGCAATTTTACTGTTACGTTTCACGGCGTAGTTTTCTAAGGGAGCGATTTTTGAGTAACATCTATTTGATCCTTCTGATCGGATCGATCTTTCCGATCGGCTCGATCTTTCTGATCTGTTTGATCGGCTAGATCTTTTTGATCAGCTCGATACTTCAACTGATCGATCTTTGAGATGATCGATCTTGCCCATCACTAATTATTTTTGCAGTGTAATTAAATGAAATGTGTAATGATAAATTGAAGAATAATGGAAAAATAAGGTTGTTTGCTCATTAACATATATAAATTATACATTTGATTTTGTAATTTTTTTTTTTGCTATATATCATATAATCACGCCCAAACCCGTAAGGGTACGAGGGTTTTTGATAATATATATATATATATCATATAAATGTATATATTTACCCATATTAATTAGTTCAGATATCACAGCTGGATCGTAAGCAGGTTCTACAGAAACATTGCCTGCCAATTCTGGTAGTGTTTCTTCTCCTGGTTGAGGCCCTGAAGCTCTGAATGATGTTAAATCTAAGATGTCGGGCATTTCTATTACCACATCTAATTTAATGGGAACCCAATCTTCCCGCAACATAAACCTTTTCAACTGAATTAAGAGGTAATCGGGAAATGTTGATAATCTAGTCGTTCTAAAATTAAAAAAAAAAAAATATTTTACTTAATTTATAGCACACAATCTTTACACCCAAGAAGGTATATACAGATTTTAATAATAGTATATATAACACACAAAAAGATGATTTCTAATATTAAGAACATTAGGGTGGGCTATGTGATAATTTGAGTGTAAATAGATGGACTATTTGGATGTAATTTTAATTTGATTTTAAAAGAGGATAAGTAATTAAAATCTTTATTCTATCTGCACCATTGGATTTTCATAACAGTAATAAGTTTCAGTGGCTGGTCGCAAGTTCACCTTCCTTATAAGGGCATTTTTAGAAAATATATTTTTCTGCAGTAACGACTAATTAGAAGTAGTAACAGTGTTATATTGTTGTAAAGATAATTTAAAGGAGGATATATATATATTTACAGTGTTCCATTTAAAATTATAAATTTTATAGCAATTCAGGGAAAATGGAATACCCTGTATACATGAAAATAATTTTATATTATTAAGTGAACGAATTTTATTAATAAATTAATGATAAATTTCTAATGACCAGGGAGATAATGATGCGGGCATTTCAATGACTCGCTCTGTACAATTCCATTTGGTAGGGTACTTTGCTACATTAGATTAAAATAATTATAAAACTTACTTTCTCGCTGTAGTTTTTCCATTAATTGCAGTGCTGTAAAATTGATCAATTGTTTCCGTTTGAGTAAACATCTCCAAACATGAAAACAATTTGATTTTTGGCCTGACAAGTGCATCAGGTTCTAAGCGTTTCCCCTGAGACTCGGCTTCCGCTTTCCTTGCTTCATAAGCAGCTACCTAATAACAAAATAGAATTCAGTACAAAAACTAGTGACGAGCAAGATCGATTATCTCATAGATTGATCAATTGAAGTATCGAGGCAATTAAAGAAATCGGGGCCCTCTAAAAACTTCCTTTACACCTATGGATACATGCATACCTCCTCCTTGTTGATGGCGGCTTCTAATGGCACGTTTAAGGCAAGCATCGTGTCATCCCTGTGAGTGTACTTCACTTTATCACTGCTGTTGCACTGCACGCGATCTTCGACTTTGAACTTAAAACAATTGCTCGGATTTTCTTGGCCCCTAGTGTTTCTCTCCAGTAAATTCATTACGTGCAAGAAAAATTCTTGGGCATCCTGTTGTTTTTTACTGGAAAAATCTGCGCTACCTCTGCCCACCAGAGTTTTAAACATCCCTGGTGAAATGCCCGGAGGATCGGCGTCAACAGGGGAACCGGCAGGCGGAGGCACTGAATATTTGCCGGACAGTAAACCCGTTCCTAATTTTGCCCTTAAAAGTTATTAAACAAAAAAAAATAATTCTGTAATAGATAGATAATGTTAAATAAATGAGAATAACAAAATAAAATATGATTGATTTGGTGTGAAATCGAATTTTGAAGTTGAAGATGCATAGAACAGAATTGCCAGAATACAGCTATAAATGATATATTTTTTTTTCCAAACAAAAAGCAGTTTGATCCACCTCATAGAGAACCCTCTTTAAGTAATTATTTTTGAATTTTCTATTTCAAATAAACAGTGTACAGGGTGATTCAGTTTGGCGACAGTAAACTATAACAAATTATACAGGGTGTCCTATTTTACATTATTTTCTTGAATATCTTGAAATTAAAAGCATTTTACCGAAAAGTATGCCGAATGATAATCGTCATGGCTTTGAGGGGAAAACAGGATTTTGATAAAATAGCCCCACAGAGGGGATCCGGGAGGAAATTTTTAAATGGGAACCCCTATTTTTTTATTGCAGATTCTAAAAGAGCGTTAAAAAGTATGTAGGGTTTATATGGATAGTTTTTTTAATTTCCAACAGGTGGCGCTGTAATCGTGAAAGTATGTATTTTCTGTAAAATTTTCGTGAATTAATATTGTCTTAAGAACTTTCCTTCTGAGACTCAGGTGGCCTTGCACGAATTGCTAAATGAGGGTGTGGGCTCGCAGTTCAATACGTTAATAGTAGTAATAAATTGACAATAATGACTAACGTATGTTTAAATTTGTTTGATTATAAACTCATAGTTAATGTCATTCTTACATTTGAATGTTGAAATCATCAGCAGGATCTCCATTAAACGAGTCAAAAATTGAGGGAGCAGCATCAACATATTTTCTGATAAAATTAGGAATGGTGAAGAGTAACTGCATCACACTATTCAGATAGCAAGAATTTCCCAAGTTCACCATTCCCGTATAACCGGGTCCGTAAATGGGTTTTAATTGACCACCACTTTCCTGCAGTGCGGCCCATTCGTTCGTCTTCTGATTTAACTCCAACTCCAATTCAACCATCGACTTTTCCGTCTTCTCCATATTCGCAACATTTATACCTAAATCCACACAAATGTTAATGAATTATTAAAATAAATCTTTCTTTAATCTTTATGCCTTTCTATCCTTTCAGGTGTAAGGCTGATTAATAAATAAAATAAAATATATAGGATGGTTGATGAAGCCATATTTGTTTGAAAATAACCGTATAGGTCGAATCTAGTCACAAATAAACTGTGTATGTGATACCAGCAATGAGTTTAATTTAAATAATTCAACCTATTAAAATAAAATAATTGATAACAGAGGCTTCTATTGTTTATTGTTTTTCTTATCAATAAAATAAATATTATAAAACTTTACCCCAATGCGCTAGATGTTCGTTCAACTTTGGGTTTTCAACTAAATCATCCTCACTATAACTGAAAACGTCTGCTTTTCCCTCTTTCGTAATGGTTCCCAATTTTACAGCCAAAGGAAATCCGGTTTTGTCATAATGCTCAACAGCGTGGTTGTTACCGCCGGATCCATCATAAAACTTTCTTCCGCACAAGATGGACCCGTCCGTTAAATTCAACCACAAATTTTCTGTTTTATCACATTTTTCGCACATCCAACCGGAAGGCGGAATTTTTTTTCCATTATCCAACTGCTGTAAATTATTCGCATGCTTGGTAACGATCCTCGCCTCGCCGTCCCATGTCCCAGCCAAAGCCTCTAGTTCGGCCATTTTGCTTGCTGATTGCACTTCTATTATTGCTTGTACACTTTGTATAACCTAAAAACAAATTTAACTGCATTTTTTTTCATTACCGTCAAATGAAATTACTCACGATTTCGGGTAAGTCTGAGTTTGGCCATGGTAACGTGACGAACCCTGGCAGTATGCAGATGTTGTAAAAGTCCTCAAATTCGAATTTTTTCCGCCCAGACTCGGGATCGAATCCTCCTTCGACTCCAATCGCTAGGCGTGTGATTTTCTTCTCAGGACCATCACCCTGTGGTGGTGATTGCACCTGTATCATTTAGTCAATTCTGTAGTATACTATATTTGCACAATACTCTGTTTCAAATAATGATCATATACAAAATGAGTGGGTACAGTCAGCCACTCCACCACAATGAGATATATGAAAAACAAGGTGTTTTTTCATATCCATTTTAATGTATCCAGAAATATGGATTATACAAAAAAAGTCTTGAATAAAAGTTCATTGGTTTTGACGGGGTCATCTAGTAATGCGAAAATTAAAATATGTGTGCATCATTCCACGTCCTTTTAGTGAAACCATAAGACCAGCGAAATATTTCAAGTAGATTGTGAATGTTATCTCACTGAAGTGATGTAATTTTAGTGAATCATTCTACTGATAAAACATTCAAACGGTGATATGAATAGGCTCTAAAATATCTTAATATAATTTTTTGTAAACATATTCGTCACACTTGCAATTTTGAAAATATGTAATATATCTTATAAATACTCACATGTATTACTTATTATGTTGTAAGTAGGTTAAGTAACAGGTAACGCCGTCTAAAATTCGCCTACACTTTTATGAACATTGGATCATACCTCTTTTTAATAAAGGCATTTATTATTATATATTTAATCAATTGCCTTGTCTACCATTCGACATTAATTATTATTACTTTAAAGTAAACATATTTGTTATAACTTTCACCACACTGTAGCGAAACATTTGTAGTGAAATACAAAAATAAACATAATTAGAAAGTTATAACAAAATTTATTTACTTTAAAGTTATGAACTTTCAACAATTATCAGCCACTTCGATTAATAATTTACTATTATTACAATAAAAAACACGGTTTTATTTACCAATCTCAATAAAAACCTCCTCTTAAATAAAATAGGATTCTTTTTTTTAACTTTACACTTACCTCATGGCGTTCCCTCCTTATATGCAAATAAACAGCGTCTCCGGTCTTTTGGAAATACCTCTCTATGTGATCCTTTCCGAATCCCATAAAACTCTTGAGGCTCACATACAAACCCGTGTCGGTTTCCTGAAATATCCCCAAATATGCCCATAAGAAATCCAATATAGCTTTCAATGGTAAATACAATCCGACATAACCTCACATTTAAAACTCACCGGATTATCAAACGAAAACATACACTCGTCTTTGTAGACTTTATCGTAGGGCCCAGGAATTTTTATCTGGCTCATGTGTTGCCTGAGGACGTCCATTGCGAATTTTTCGTCACGAAATGTTTGGTTTTCTAATTCAAAAAAGGCAAACAACAAAAATTATCGAATCATTCGATTTACGGGGGGAGAAGTGTCAAATTGCCGGTCGATGGGAATAACGTCATTATTTACAGGAATCTGTAATGCGTTGCAGCGAAAATTTTTGTATAATGAAATGGTGATTAACATTTCTGGAATTTTGATTTGATTCTTTTTAAATAAATTATTCGAATCATTCGATTTACGGGAAAAATATTCATATTGCCGGTCCGTAGGAAAAATGTTAGTTATTTATAGGAATCTGCAATGCAAATTAGTGGTCAACATTTATACAATTTTGCGTTGATTTCTTTAAAGTAAATTAATTGAAAAGTGCTGATCAATATTTTTAGAAATTTACTTTAACTTTTTTTAAATAAATAAATTAATCGAATCAATCGATTTAAGGATATTGAAATTGGTCCAAAGGAAAATTGTCACTTATTTACAGGAATCTGTAATGCGTTCCTGTAAAAATTGTAGTATTCAATTGGCGTTAATTAACATTTCTAGAATTTTGCGTTGATTTTTTTCAATAAAGTAATCGTATTATTCGATTTATGGACAGAAATATCAAATTTCCGGTCGATAGGAAATATGTCATTATTTATTTATGCTGCAAAAATTGTAGTATAATCAATTAATGATCTACATTTATAATAAAATTTTGCGTTGATTTTTTAAAATAAATTAATCGAATCATTTAATGAACGGGAAAAAATTTTAAATTGCTGGTCCAAAGAAAAAATGCCTCTCATTTATAGAAAATTGTAATGTGTTGTAATAAAAATTATAGCATAATTAATTAATGATTATGATTTGTAGTAAAAAAATGTGTTAATTCTTTATAAATAAATTAAAATCATTCCATTTACGGATAGAAGTGTCAATCATTTTGCCGATCGATATGGTAATGCCATTTATTTACAGGAATCTGTAATGGGTTGCAGCAAAAATTGTAGTACACTAACATAGTACACATTCATGATTAACATTTCTAGAATTTCATGTTGATATTTTGAAATAAATTAATCGAATCATTCGATTTATGAAAAAAAAAAACTGCTGGTTCAAAGGAAAAAGGCATTTGTTTACAGGAATCTGTTATTCATTGCAGAAAAAAATGTAGTACACTCAATTTGTGATTACATTTTTTTTAATAATTTTTTAAATAAATTTAAATAGATGCATTCGATATATTAAAAATACATAATTTTGTGGCAAATGTGCCATATGTATATAACATAGATAGTATACCTCACAGAGAACATACGATGAGATATAATAAAGTAAAATAACTTCAAGTATTGACCAATAACTTAATTAAATAATTTAATATATATAAATTAGTTATTGAAACGCAAAATAATTTAAATTTTTCTCCTCTGTGCTATAACTAGAGTTTTAAGTACTTCAAGTGTTACCCGCTAGGTGTCGTTACCGGCGTATCATCAACAGTAAACTGTATTTAATAATTTATTAAAAAATGTTTGATATCCGAAAATTTTTAAATCAAAGAACAATTAAATAAGCGTAATTTTAAACCATCGGGGCTATTGCAGTACGATAGAATGTTAACATTAACATAAAGGTTAATTTTAAGTTTAAACAACCCAATAATACAATCTATTAGAAATTTCGCTTAGATTATGATGAAAAAGAATAATGTGTATGTTAAATTTTACATTTCGCGTACAGAATAGTCCTATGTATTTTAAAAAATAATAAATATGCTTGAATATAAATAGTTTTCCAAAATTGGGAATAATAAGAATTGTTTACGTTTCACATTATGGTCAGCTGAGAAATGTCAAATGATCAATGTTTTTTTTTGCCACTTTTCAAGCGTTTCCAAAGCTTTCCTATGGCCAAGGTAAAACACGTCTGCTTTATTTAATAAAAATAAATAAATATTATCGGGTGTTATAGATAAAATGTGAAAATATGTAGGCCAACGTACAACCATTACCGAAACATGTAACAGTGCATTTTCATTAATCTAAGTTGTACAGTGCAAAAAATGGGTGGACAGTGAAGGGAAACTTGTTTGATGTATCAGGACAAGATGGTATCTAAATAATTTGAAGAAAAAGTATGTAAGTAATTTTATAAATTGATTTATATTGAACACTCATTTATAAAATAAATATTTCTTTTACAAATATTTTGTTCATTTAATTTATTGTAAATTTCTGTTAAATAATTATCTATATTTTTTTCTTCTGAGGCCTTATTCCTGAAATCGATCGCATGAAAACGTTCGAATGGAACTGACTAATTCACATGAAAATTCCTATCTAAATGACAGGTTTCATATAACTGAAACGTTCAAACAATTTCAGGAATACGGGCCCTGGAATCCTTACACCTTTAATGGATAATTAATTATTTATTATTTGAAATAATCGAATCTTAAGATTATTTCAAACTTCGACACCCAATATTGGTAAAAGATTAAGAAAAAAAGAAAGATTATTTCAAAAAATAAATAATTTTCCATCAAGGGTCTAAGGATTTCAGAACAAGAAGATATAAATAATTATTTAACATAAGTTTAGTATGAATTAAATGGACAAAATATTTTTAAAATGAATAAAATGGGTGGGTATTTGTCCAGGAAGTAGTTGTTTCAATAGATATTTATTCGTGTACTTAGTTTCTGTCACTATTTTCTATGATTTTTTTTTCTTTTCTATGTTTTTACGTTAATTGGAGATGTAAAATAATTATTTCATTTTATTTATTTAATTTATAAAGCTGTAATAATAAATACATTTTCATTTTAATCAATATTAATAATTTTTATTTTAATTTCAGTAAGTGTAACTGTAGAAATTATGGATAAATACGAAACATTATCAAACGTCTCCACCTCGAACTTATCCAGTATTTCCGGTTTAACTGGATACGAAGAAGAAATCAATGAAATCCGCAATTTAATAAACCTCAGCAGTTCCGAGCAAAAGGCACCCGTTTTATCCCGCCATAAGGAAAATCCGGAAACTTTCTCTTACGAAATTAGAATCAGCAACTTAACATCCGAATTGCAAAACACATTGAAACTAAATGA
Organism: Philonthus spinipes; assembly: GCA_963082785.1. Lineage (NCBI taxonomy): Eukaryota > Metazoa > Arthropoda > Insecta > Coleoptera > Staphylinidae > Philonthus > Philonthus spinipes. The sequence continues at coordinate 25,932,693 of OY720300.1, read as the reverse complement.
AAAATACAAAAACGACTTATTTAACTTGCAAAGACAACAGGATTTGAATTACCACGAGAAATTCGAGAAATTACTGAAAAAGAGTAGTTACTTGGAAGCGCAGTTAGAAAACGCGAACATACTTATTGCTAATTTGAAGAGGCAGAGTTTTAATGGTAATGCGCTGCAGAAGAGGATTTCAGTTTTGGAAATTGAGAACTTTGATTTAAAATCGAGGATTACCGAACGGGAATCGGAACTGGATTTATTGCGTAACGATAATGCAACTTTGGTTTCGAGATTGAGGGGTGCAGACCTTAAAGCGAGCGAGTTGGAAGAAGGAATTAAAATTAAATCGGGGTGTGTTGACGAATTGAAAAGGAAAATAGGGGAACAGCATATTGAAATACAGGAGTTGATGCGGAAGAACGTTGGATTTGTGAATAGTTTCTCGAGTGTGCAGAATGAGTTGGATAGTCATAAGAAGTCGTTGCAGTGGTATAAGAAGAGGGTTGAAGAATCGCACGAAGAGCGTAATAAATTAACTGTTGAGCTATCGGAGACGAAGCTTCGAAATTTGAATAAAAATCAGGAGATTGAGAAGTTGAAGGGGGAAATTGACGATTGGAAGTGCAAGTATAGGGAGCTTAATGTGATTTACGAAAGGGATAAAAATTATTATAATGAGGTGAAAGAGAGGGAAACTGTTGATAAGAATCTAGCTAAATCTTTGGAATTAAATAAATCGATAGATGCTCAATTGGATGTAGACAACATGCGGATATTTTACGAGAAAGAAATTGCTGATATTACGAATGAGATGTTGAAAGTGAGGAAAGCAATCGATGAGCAGAATTGCCAGTATGATAAAATTATTAAAGAAAACGCTGAATTGCATTCGAGAAACACCATGTTTCAGAAAATGTTGAATGATAAGGAAATACAACTGGAGATCGATAGATCATCTAAAGCTGATTTGATGAGTAAATATGAGGAAGCTTTTAAAAGCTTGAGTTTAAAAGAAAAGGAAGTATTAGAAATGAAAACGAATGTAGAGAAAACTGAATTGAAGTTGGGGAACGTTATCAAGGAAAGGGATGAGTTAACAGAAGCAACTGTAACAATAAGACGAGATTTTCAAAAATTCCTTAACCTGCACAAAGATCTGAAAATGCAATTGGATGATAAAAATAAGCTCCTCATGGATTTACAAAAACACAAACAAGAGTTGTTCATGCAAAACAACTGGAGCGTTTGCGAACTCGAAGAGTTCAAAAACAAAGAAAAAGATTACTTATCAAAAATCAACGACTTGAGTCGGGAAACCGTCGAGAGGAAGCACAACTTAAAGAATCTGGAGACGCTCGCTTCGAATTTGCAAAAAACCACTGATGATTTAAAAATTGAAAATGAAAACTTGAAACGGGGTTTGAGTGGCGTGGATTTGTTACGGAAACAAGTCGACGAATTGAATGCTTCCATTTCGGATTACGAGCACAAAATCGTGTTCTACAAGCAATCCATCGAGGAGTTGAATGTTTGCGTTAGCAACAGCGAACGGAGTGTGCGTGTTAAGGAAAATGATTTAAAAATTATGCGGACGGTTTTCGGGGATTTTGTCGAGATTTTGTGCCAAAAATTCGATAAAGTCTGCAACTCTAATTTCGAATTAACAACCGTTAAAGATGATTTAAATAATATTTACAAAAATAATAAAGTCGGCAATGATAACAGCGGAACAAATGAAAATAAACTTTTGTACAACAATAACTTGGCGGATTATTTCAATGAGAACGTTATTAGAGACGCTCATAATGGTTTACCGAAGCGAGATTTTAATTATTCAAACCCTGCCTTGCAGACCGTGTCAAATCCATTCAATGATCTGAACAATCCAATTAATTTCTTCGATGATTTAAAAGCTGCGAATAAAAATTCAGTCGAAGCTGTTTCGAACAGTGCAGCTCTTTTGAACGACGACGATTTCAAGGAAATCATAGAAAAAGTTGACGCGTCAGTATTAAAATTCAAACAGTATTTTCTGAAACAAAAGAATGACATTAATAAAAGGAGAATTTTTAAAATGGGGGTTTTTAAAGGGGAACTCTACGAGAGGTTGAAAATGTTGGAAGACAGGAGTTATTTGTTGACGGAGAAATGTTTACGCACAGAAAATGCTTTCTGTAAGCTGGAATTGGATATTGGTAAAGGGATGATATACACAAGGTGTGATAACGAGGATATTTTGAAACTCCAAGCGGTCATTAAGGTGAAGGATTTGGAAATTGAAGAGAAGAGAAAACGGTAAGGCATACAAAAATTTACGACAGCGTAAAATCAATAAAAATCATTAAAATCGAAAATTAATTTGTTATGTACCAAAACAAAACCAACAGAATTTATTATATATATGTATATACAAACATCTTTATTCATTCATTACATAAGCATATACATACATTTATATTTACTTAACAAAAATAAATATTGCGTTAGTCTGTCTGGGCTATCGACCTGGGGTCTTTTTGCCCCAGAATTTATTATTATATATATTTTTTTATTATTCTACAACACATAGTGTGAAAGGTATATATATGTGTTTTTGGATATATATTTATATATATATACATTCAATGACCCCTTTCTACCCACATGGGTGTAGGGTATATATATTTATATTATTATTCTAATTTACTTTTATATCTATTAAATCACGTGTCGTGATTTTTTTGGGATAAGAGGGCACCAGGAGGTCTGGGGAGTGCGTGACTCAGTGTGTTATTTTTTATCAGTTGGAGTATGTTAATAATGGAATTCATAATTGCATTTGCGATGATAGAAAATACAATATACGCACACCGTTGCTTATTTCATACTGAGACCGGGACAAACCAGAGAATGCCCTGTTACTAGCATTGAGGTGCGATCTACCCCCACCAGTTTCCATCGCTTGATTGCGACATAGACGTAGCAGATTGAGGGCAATATGCGAGATGCCCCAGAGCCCGTATTTCGAAAGCATACTATTTGTTATCAAACAAATTAGTACATACAAATTAGGTATTTATAGTAATTTATCTGTTAAAAGAAATTTGTCACAGGTCACAATTTCTCACGGGAGGGTAGTGTCACGTTGCCCTCCCTGCAGCCGTCGCCACTGTATTATATTACGTTTACAAAAAATTGTATTTTTTTTTAATGGCCACCATCAATAAAGGATTATTATTATATTTACTTTTAATCAAAAGGATTATTTCATTAATAAAGATATTATTATTATTATTATAAGGTTTTACCGGGTGCAATTCAAAGTAAACAAAACTCATTAAAATGAAATCAGACTTTTTTTTTTGGTAAATCTTACTTATTTTATTACCTGTGTTTTCTATGAAGTTCAGAAGTTTGAGCCCGGGCATATTTTTGAACTCTATTTCAGGAAGCACAGACTTCCCGAATATCTACAAGCATTGTCGTTAATAAATTTTGCTGTGTACATGCAGATGTTGGGGAGTTTCCTCCTCTTCCAGACATCCAAGTCATTACCGTCATACACTTGTGTTCACAGACTACAATAGACAGCACAGAAAGTAGTGTCACGTTGGCACACTACTCAGTTCTGCTAGGTGTAATTCAATGATCGCCGGTCGACCTGCTCAATGAGGATGGTGTGGATCGTATTAGTTTTATCAATTTTTGGGCGCCACGTGATTTTATGACGGCGACCATCAACCCACAAAATCACGAAAAAATCCTTTTTTTTTTTTTAATAAAATGTAACACTATTTATTTCTCCCAAAACAAATTAAAGTTAAATTAATCTTACAAAAAAACAACTGTATATAATGTAAATAATTTTGAATTTAAATTAAGTAAATATAAAAAAATATATATATAAAAAAAAAACTAAATTATTCTACCAACAACAAATATCTCAACTTTACTCTTGACTTGACTTATAGAATTTTCCCCCAAAACAAAATGACATTTTTTTTCCCTGAAGTCCTAGACTTCAATTTAAACACACTAAAAATTATTTATAACGGACCGTTAGCGCTAAGGGTATACTATTTTATTTTAAATATTCAATATATACTTAAACTTGTTTAGTTAAATAGAAAGTTAAATTATTAAAGACACTATATGTACAGTCTTACAAACTGTCTGATACGCCACTATTTTTTTTTCCAAACAAAATATATTAAAAAAAATAAATAAATATATTCTAAAGATTTTAATTAACAGATTAACAAAAAAAAAACGCTAATATTGAATTAAAAAAAACGAATATCAAATTGCTTATCTTTTACTGTTCTGTCACCACGGTTTTCTCCAACCCACCACTGACCTTCCACCAGTTAACGTCCAAGCGTCCAAGAAAAAATCAGCAGCCCCACCACGAAACGATGGCAAATTTGATAAGGAATGAATCGAACGAAAATTTCTGTATTCCGTCGAATTTCGGAATAATCCGAAAAATCAAATTTAAGCAAAACCAGATTAATTACAAAAAAGCTAAAAGCATCCACATGTTTTAGATATTTGCATTTCAACTGCATAATAAAACAATTATTTAAACAAAACCCTGATAGAAAATGTACGTAACACATCATAAAAAAAACTTTAAACAAAATCCTGATCGATTGAATAACGAAAATTGAACATACCTTTGATAGTGTGCGGTTCTAATAGAAAACATGAATTGGATTTGTTGAACTTCAACCAAGACTTAGTATTTTATTTCCAAGATGTCAATGGAAACGTGTTTTTTTCTTCCTTTTAATGGTGAAATAATTAATCCACAAAGAGTGTGAAGTGTATTTGTTAAACCAACAAATCACGCAAATTATTTGTGTATATGTTTGTCATTATCCGATTAAAAATCGAGATTTTAAATAGTAATACGACTATTTAAAAATTTGCCAAAACGTGACTCACATTCACCATTAAACAGGGAAATATATTTTGCACCTTCTCAATTTACCAGGAACGCGCTGCGCAAAACCCCAATTATCAAGGATGCGCGGAAGAATTCTTGCACGCGCGCATGTACAACTTAAGGGTGCGGTTTAGAAGAAAGAGATAGCTATACAAATATGGGCAATCACTAATTTGAGTTAGATTGTTGTTGTGATCAATGAACAATATATATTATACATTAAAATAATCTCAAAATAAGCAGGAATTTCATCAGATAAATTAAAAATTATTTTAATGTTTAGTTTTTATGAAAAATAATTATGAAAAACAATGAAAATTGATCAAATTTATAGCAAATTTTAAATTAAATTTTTGCTAATAAAAACATGTGTAATGAAAATTTAAAGGATTTCACTAAATTCTGCATTCAAATAACTTAGCAAACACGACCTATTAATTTCATTAAATCTTATAATTTTCTTTTCTAACTTAAACTGGTAAATTGACGCAATACACGAAAATTAACGATTTATTTTTTATTTAGACTGATACTTTATACTTGGTAGATAAAAAATGTAAATACACATTCATATTATGAAATCCAAAAGAATAGCTCTATTTTCAAACGATTATTTCCATTTTACTATATAGCTATCTCTTTCCACTAAACCGCAACCTTAAGATTCGAAATTAACAAATAAATTAGCAATAGCTAATATAATTGCATACATTAAATACTAATAAAAATATTAATAACATTTTATATCGTTACAGTAGCTCTTTCTCTCTCCAACAAAACTATTTCTCTTTCATACAAAAGCGTTTCCGCACTCCAGGTGGCGCTGTACAAAATAATTTACAGGAATCTGCTCCTCTTTTATAATTAATCTCGTTTCATTAATGCAAGGATTTATTTTATAGCAACAAAATATTCCACACAGCTTAATGATTCTCTTAGAAAAATGCTCGGACAGGTCGAAAGTAAATTGTATTCAGGTGATAATTTTAGGGAAAACGCTCGGATGAATCGATTAGTATTTTTAACTGTGCATCTTTTGAACTGTAATTTTTATATACTAGGTATCCCACATACAATTATATTTTTTTAAGTTAAGTTTTTTTTTCGATAATATAAATATACATATTCAGATTTCTTGAAAAACTCTAGATAGTTTTCGTGTATAGAATTCTAGATACTTCTCACATATTCTCTCCTGTTTCTATCTTAAACTATTTACGAAATAATGGCATTATTTGATAATCCTATGTTAATAATTTAAAAAAAATGAAGAAATTCATAGCAACTGTCATAAGGGGGCGCAATTAAGTTTAAATGACAGTTTAATGTAAAACATCACACAAAAATGACAATATAAGAACAATAGCCTTTTATTTTATTTATTTAGTCTTATATAACATCGTAATATGTTCCTCTCTACTTCTCAGTGTGAGGTGAGCCTTTTAACAAATGTCAAATGGCTGACTTAGCATCATTATAAGACTGTATATATGAAAACAATCTAGAATTTTCTAAAAAAATAAATCAAATATCTAATAATAAAATTGAATTGTTACCGATTATACCTGAATGTTGTACATTGAAAATTTCTGCAATTAATATCTTATATATATATATATTTTCAAAAAAACCCTTTAAGAGTGTAGGGTTAATATCTTATAATGAAATTAAACAATGAAAATTTCTGGTAATGATCAATAAAATTCGATCAATCCCTTAAATCATCTTTGTTTCATTTTATTTAATATATAGAGTGTTCCATTTGAAAAAATCAAACTTTGCATCAGTATTTATTTATGGCACATCCTGTATATAAAACTTTTGGTAAAAATTGCGCAATTGAAAATACTAATCGACCTATCCGAGCGTTTTTCTCCGAAATAATCACAAGCAATTTAAATGAATTTATTCCTGTCATTGTGAATACACTGTATAAGTGAATATAAACTTGTTTATTTAATTTATAAAAATGTTTTATTTATTTTTGTTTTAATATTTAGATATCAATTGAACGTTCGGACTTTATTGAGAAAAGTCAAGGAGCACATGCGCGGACGCAACAACGCTGAAAAACAATGCAAATATTTGCAAGATTTATACAATAGCACGATGGAAACATTGAATAGTACCAAGCTTTTGTTAAACGAGCGCGAGTATGAAATCGAGGGCTACAAAAAAGCAGTGGAAAACAAAGAGAAGATGATAGAAAAACTTCAAAATGCCGTGGCTAGTTTGGAAAAAGAGACAAATAAAAAATGCACGGGTTGCATTGAAAATGCAGAATTGAAATCGAGATTAAATGATGTTGAGGTTAAACTTATCTCTGCCGAAAATAGTTTGGATGTGGAAGTCGGGAAGGTGAAGGCTAAAGAAGTGACTATTGAGTCTTTAAAGAAGCAGGTGAGATATTATTCATTATTTCGGTTTTGAGTTATGTGAAGTTATAAAAATGAAATTAAAACACTTAAATTTTCATAAAAATTATGAAGAAAGGAACGAATCTTTTCTTCATAATTTTATTTTTAAATGTCGGATGTACATTTGTGAAGAAAGCAATAAGCAAGTGTTTTAATTTAAGGTGAGATATTAATTACATGTTTTTCTAAAAAAAAAAAAAGAATTTTATTAATATACAGGGTGCGGCATCGTAACTTCCTTTATTTAAATGCGCGCCATTCAGTCGGTATATGTCGTAACGGAGTGCTAGTGGACTCGTGGCTATAAAGTTTTGTCTATACACAGTTCTGTTGCCATTATGCGTTGGAACACGCACACACACAACATATGTAACAGGTTATGTGAAACCCCCAGCTTAAAACCATACACTAGTACATCTTTTACACTAGCATGTTCCCAGAAATAAAAATCTGATTGAAATAATCAGATCTTTAAAGATCACTCTTTAATCTTCTGCACTATTTGACTGGAAATAAAATGTATCGATTATTTTTTCTTTCAGTTGAACGATTTTGCGCAACAATTAAACGCCACTAAAAATGCACACACAAATTGTGATGTAGTGATTAAAAAGCTTACGGAAGAAACGAATGAAACTCGTGCGAAATCTGCTGAAATTGCGAAACGGCTAGATGCTATTCAAGAAAAGTATGAGCATCTCAATTCGAAATACGCCAATTTGCAAGTTGAAAACACTGATGCAGTGAACACGATAAAATTGCTAGAATTTGAAAAGAGTAGCTTGACGGAGAAGAATGGATATTTCGCAAAAGAAATTGAGGTTAGTATAAATTTAAATCATCCACCTTTACAACAATACATTAATTATAAATTATAACTTAATTCTTAATAAAACATCTAAATTATTTCGTTTCTGAGATATATTAAAAAAGTAGGAGAAAAGATAGCAGTTTAAAAAAAATAATTTTTCTTTTGCTTTCACAATGCTAATTACAATTCCATAAACAATGTTAAAAAATATCTGTACCCCCTGATTGATGATTAATATTAAAGACTACAATTAATTATTTAAAAAATGACTTTTACCCGAAGCCCTAAGGGGGAACAAGGATAGCAGAAAAAAAATGACTGGATAACTAAAGTTAATAATTGAAAACAATAATAAAATAAATTGATGCAGCAATTGAACTTTCTGGATAGCGTTCAATAAGGAAATTTCGGCGCCTCCAATATCATTTCAAGTTTAAAACATAATAAATTATTACCAGACATACAATTATTTTGTAAATAATTATAAATATGAATAGTTTATTAAAAATCAACCAATAAAACAATTAAACACAGATTAGATTGAATAACCTTAAATTCTCGACTAGTTTCGGGTTATTAGCCCGTTTTCAAGAGAATTTAAAATTTTTCAACCTAGTGAGCAAATGCTGGAACTGAAATTATTTTGCCTGCCCCACAATTAAATTAAAATTAAAAAAAAAAAAAATATGTAAATAATTTGTAAATGTCTATTTTTATTCAAATTAAGATACTAAAGCATTTGCATTAATTTAAATTTAAAAATATATGGATAAATTATTTGATAATATACTCAATGCCTTTAGAAGTGTTACGAGATTCATTTTATTTAATGTTTTTTTATTTAAATTTTTAATGAAGAATTTCTCATTAAATTGGTATTGAATGTTTTACCATGGCCGTTCGCCTAATTTAAATCTCATATAACATATGTTGTGACAATATTATGGGGTGAAGCCTGTTCACTCTCCATAAAGTTTAAATAATTTAGAATGCGGTACAACCAGATGAAGCCTGTTCATTTTGCACGACTCTCCATAAACTTTAAGTGACTTGGAACGAGGTACAACAATAATATCATATTGTTTATGCCTAGATGTGTGCAGAAATGTACTCAGCAATGCAGTGGGCAAATACATTATTCTTTTTTTATTATTCATTATAAAAACTTCATAAAATGTTGACAAAAAAATCAACATAAAATAATTATGCCCTCTAGGCGTAACACTTTATGTCACTGATGCCCGTTTGCACCGCTTCCTTAGTGCTAAGTAATCCTTAACTCAAAGAATATACTTTATGTACAGATGGTGAATTGTACTCTGCATCAAAAAGATGAGGAAATTGTCAGTTTAAAGTCTCAGAAAGTGGAGAAATTGCAAAAGCAAGAGCAATTGCAAGATTTGCTGAAACGGTACGAATCGGATTTGAAGGATATGCAGAATGCAGTTACTTCCGTCAATCGTGAGAAATATTTTCTGCAAAGGTTAAGCAACGATCTTAAAGTTGCGCTCAACATCACACTCAGACAGAACCAGGTAAGTTTTTATTTTTATCGATTTCTTTTATTTTATTTAGTCTTATATAACATCGTTATATGTTCCTCTCTACTTCTTAGTGTGAGATGATTTCTTTTATACAGAATATTAATTTTAAATTGTATTGTAATTTGTTCAATTCTGTTATTGAAAATAGGTTTTGTTCGATGGCCATCACTAGTTATCCATACACTAGAATGAATTATTACATAAAACATATTTCTTTTCCGCGGCGTTAGATGGCGCACGCAAGCAGCTAATTCAAAAATAGTGTCTACAGTTCCTGTGAATACAATTAACATTATTCCCAATCATTAAAATATTATTACTGTGAATTATACAGGATGTATAAAATTGAGTGTGCTTTGTTTTTCTTATTTTAAAATGGAACCCCTGTATATTTTTATATCGTTACATGCAGAATTACAAAAACAAATATTTTAATTCTAAAGAAACCTACCTCAATTCCTAACGTATTATTAAAAGTTACTAAAATGGTGTGATGAAACAATTGTAGCTTAATACAATATTCAGTGCGTTCACAATGAAAGAAACAAAATCATTTATATGTAGTATAGTCGGGGATGGCCTCTTCTCGTGGGGTTGCAAATTAGACGGAGTGCATAAAACTTTAATAATCGCTACCTTAATATTCTAATCATTCTCTATGATTAACCTGAATATAGCTATCCTAAAATCTCATAAGTCGAGCCAATATAAAATACATTTCCTTTCTGCGGCATTAGATTACGCGCGCAGACGGGTAATTTAAAAATAGCGCCTACAATGGGGTGTTTCATTTAAATAAAAATAACTTTGTATTACTATTTATTTATGGGACACCCTGTATATACATTTATGAATGAAAAAGATGCGCAGTTGACAACACAAATCAACCTGTCTCGGTGTTTTTCTCAAAAATAATCACCAGCAATTTAGATGAACTTGTTCCTTTCATCATGAACATACTGCATATTTGAAAGTGTTTAAATTAATTTATTGGGTAGAAAGGGTCATTGAATATATATATATATATATATAAATTAATTTATTTATATAAAAGTGAAGATGAACTTTCAACAATTATCAGCCTTATCAATTGTTTTTTTTTTCTAAAATGATTTATAAGAACGTCTTATGTAAATAAATAAATAAATATTATTTTTAATTGTAAACTATTGAAAATTACTACATCTAGTCAAAATATGTATTTTGTAGTAATAAATAATGTTGAAAAAAAAAAAGTTTACTAGTGTTTTTTCTTATATTAATATTATCTTTGTTTTATAAAGAATTTGAAGGAAAAACTTTCTGCACACAACAAGGATGCCGATTTCCGGAGTTTACCTGAATTTTTGTCGAACCTACCTGCTCCAAGCAATTACGATGATACACACGTCAGGAAATTAGTGCAGATAACCGATAATTTGGAGAAGCAGAAACCTCCTAACAGCTTACACGAAAGCCTCAATTCCCTCAAGAGAGAAATGTCAGCATTACAGCAGCAAATCGAGAAGAAGAAATATGCTGCCTCTAGTCTATAAAATATTATCTCAATGTGGCTTCCAATTGTTTTACTTTAATTTAGGGGTAACTTTACGTTTTGTAAGTATTAATTAAAAGTCAGTATTGACGTGTTGAGATTTTTTAAATTTGATTTTATGTTTTTGTTATTGTTTGTGTTATTTATTTTAAAAGTTTATTTCCAATATAATTTATTTTACATCATCCAGTGATTCGTGTTAGTTTCAATTTATTATTTAAAGAAATTATTTTTGTCATTCCAATTATAACTGTGATCATTCATTATTTAGGACTATAAAATAAATATTTATTTAAGTATATTTGTGTTTTAATAATGCGAGTAACTGATGTTTGCGACATTCACTGCAGAATGTTCATCTGGTCCGGGTGATTTGAATAAATCAAATAAAAAGATGAGTTTCAATAAAAAAATAATTACATTTACTTATATCTAAAAAAATGAAGTAGACATGTACAAAAATATAATTTTACATTAAAACGAAAATAAAGTTTATGAAAAGCTACTTTCTGAGTTTTGCAACGATAACAGAACTTCTTCCTTAAGATTAAGTATCTCATTTAAAAGCTCTTCGTTATTATTTTGCAGTTTATTTATGGTTTCTTCGTAAATTCCCACTTTAATTGTATATTTGTTTAATGTTTCAACAAGCAGAGAATCTTGTGATTTATATTTACCTGAAATAATGAAAACAAATTAAAATAAACATGACATGAAATAGCACTATATGATCGAGAAATTTTCTCCTCTAGAGTGCTTTGACTTTTTCTTTATTTTACAGTTTGTTGGCACCAGTGAATAAAAACAAATCAAACATCACTTGCGTCATTATTTATCAAATTATATCTAAGAGATGGTTGTCGAGGGTTTTTAACACGAGTATATGTTTTTGGCATGCATTAAATAGATCAATGAAGTGAAAACTGGCCTGTTTGCCAAACACTCGAATCAACTTTGGGAAATTGTATAATGTAATTCTTGAAATATAATTATACAATTATTTTTTACCAACTTCCTCTCCTAATCTTTCCATCAAGGATTTGTTGTCCAATTGTAACTTTAATAATGCGTGTGAACTCTCACTTTCTTTCCTGTGATACAAACTTCTGAGAGCATCGAAATCTTTCGATATTGAATTATTTGCTTCTTTCAGATCGGAAATTTGCATTTCTTTTTTCAGGAGTGCGTCCTTCAGTTTTTTGATTTCATCTTCTTTATCTTTTATGATTCCATTGCAATTTTCGATAATTTTCTGAAATTATTGAACGTTTTATTAGAAAACAATATATTGGCGTCCTAAAAATTACTTTGCTAAATATCCATTCTTTAAAGGATACTAACCTGTTGTGATAATTTTTCATTTTGAATAATAGTTGCCTTTAGTTGTATCTCCTTTTGCTGTGACAGATTTTTTTTATACAACGACATCAATCTATTGATGCTACCAATTAACTGCTGCAAGATATCAACGTTTACATTTATCGTCGGTAATCCAAGACAGTCTAGCTCCTAAAAAAGATAGAAATGAATCTAACAAATCTTATAGTAAAAGTTCTGTAAGAATAAACTTACAGTTGATTTTATTGAATATAGATAGATAAATTTGATAAAATCAATTCTCACATTTAGCTCTGTAATTGTTTACCTACGTTACGTAAGTACGTTAAACAAATCCGCATTAAAACAACTACCTACGATGAGGTAGGCTGGTTGTTCATACCTAAAGGGAGGAAGCATTAGGGGCCTAACAAGACCTATATGTGCCTGTGTTAAAAGGCGCACCTCTCACAAAACCGTAACCGTGACAAAAATTTACAAAATACTCCAACGAAATAAAATCGTTGCTTTTATTTTTGTTGATGAATATTATTATACTGGCTGAAAGATCGATGGTCGATAGCCATTTAGGTAGAATATGATATAAAATGTATTATACTATACTTAATGTAAATTTTACAATAAATATGTGTACTATTATACTAAGTTTATAAACTTACATGTGATAAGATTTTTATCTGCTCTGTGGAAGCCGCACGATTGCTGCTGCTACAAACGTAAATTTCATAATTTTCGTCGCCACTCATGACGGCAACGCCAAAATCTTGCCTCTTCCACAGAGAAAACAATCACAGCTGACTGCCAGACATAACCTCGAAGAATGGCAAGAGCGCGGGTCGGTTAACGTAAATTTATAGCTTAGTGGACGGACCACTGGGTGGATATACACTGCTCAAAATTTTGACATTTTTTTTGTGACTGATGGATTATTTATTACGTGCAGTACGGCTTGATTTCAATTGGATTCATTGAATCAGTACTTAGCAGGAGAGTTATTAAGCTTTTTGTTTTTTAGGGTAGTTGTATGAATTTTAGATTTGAATGAAACTACGATAATTTAATAATTTGGTCATTGAAAAACATGTGTACAAAAAACTAATTATTAAAAATAGTTATTGAGCTCAATAATGTGAATCAAAATGCGATATTTTAAAATTACCGCGTGACCGAAAACGTCCGTTTATTGGATAATAATGACGTCATACAGCGTTACAATTGGCCCGGTTTTATATTCAGTATAAATACCAATGGTTTTAAGAAATATTAAAAGAATTTTATAAAATAAAATAAACATATTGTAAAAAAATAATACGTCAACAGTATTAATGAAGAAAATTTATAAAATTAAAAAAAAAGATAACATATGTATTTTATTTTAATTCTATTAAATGAGTTTAAATTTGCATCAAATGATTTTTTTTAAGTTATTAAAAGTATTTTAGATAGATCTAAATAAATTTTAGGATACGTCACATTTATTTTGAAATACTCGAATATTATTTAGAAGTAACCAATTAAAATTAAAAATTCTGAAAAGCAAAAGTGATGAATGCAGGTCATGTAGCAGCACAGTTAGCTTTGTTATCTTTTGTGGCAATGTTACCTTCCCCTGCCACCCTTTAAAGGGCTTGCATTGTTGTAGCGAAATATATATAGGTATATTTCAGATAATTGGTTCTCAAAAACAGTATGTTTAGTATGTGCTTTCTCCTTATAACTGATTCACGAATAAAAAAAAACTATAATGTTTCTAATAGTTGCAATAATATTACGGATTTCTGGTGCAGAGTTAGGGTCATTCACCACGAGGTTTAATCGGTGGCTAACACAGTGACAGTACAATTTTTTTATACTTATCTCTCAACATTTTCTGTACCACATCATCTTTTTCTGTCATAGTTGAGCAGCCATCGTACCCTTGCCCCTCGAATTTGGATCAAGACCGTTCTTCTCAAGAAATAAGTCTATTGCATTGGCTGTGTCTATAGCATCTACAAATCGAATGAATCCTTCGCGAACAATTATGTTTTCGTTATCAAAAACCCTAATTCCGATAGATAAAAGCAAGCCGAAAAAGGATCATCAACGAACACCAAGCCACTTGTTTTTCACTGCCGAGGAATTATCCAAGTTTTTGGCTACCTACTATAGCATCTCATTTCCTGTTTATCTCTCTAGTTGAGAGTTGTGTGGTGGGCATAAATGACAATAGATTAATAAGAAAATGAAGCAGCATATCTGATGGCTTTGGTCAAGGACTATTATATAGCATCTTATTTTCCGCTCGGGGGTGGCAGTGTGGTTGAGGTGACACTACATTAATTAGAAAATTAAGTAGCACATTTGACGGCATTGGTTAAGAGAATAACTAAAAGCATGCCAGGAACCTTGTCATTATTAAGAACTATAATATAGCATCAAATTTTCTGTTTGGGGATGTCTTTATATCTCCATTTGAGGGCAGTTTGATGGAGTTATATGGCAATAGATTAACTAAAAAATCAATAGTACATCTGTTGGTGTTCGTCAAGAGAACAACTAAAAGAATATTAGGAACCTTGTCATGATAACCTGCCTTCCCTGCGAGGGTAACTGGATAGAATCGAGTCATTGTGGACAACAATTGTACGTCCAATGGTGAAGTAGTTCGTGCTACCAATTACATAAGATTATGTTAAGTGTTATTTGTTTGTCTTACATAGTGCACTTTATGAATACTATATGTATAATTATCATGTAAAAGCAGTTAGCAGTTATTATTATTATTATAAAGATGGTCTGTTCGCTCATGAAGCCAGGTGTTGTCTTTTCGGAAAGTGGGCCATAGAAAAGCTCTTCAGGTATGAGGCTCATTTTTGGTTCAATGGATACGTAAATAAGAGGCAGTTCAATAGACCCCGAAAAAATTGTGCTGTTTTATGGGCCGGAAGTCATACTTCTTCAAAGACGATGATGAACGCAACGTTACGGTCAATGGAGTAAGGTACCGTTCGATGATCACAGATTTTTTTGGTCAAAAATGGAAGAATTGATTTGGTTAAAATGTGGTTTCGACTGGACGGTGCCACATGTCACATTGTATGCGATACCATTATCCAATTGCAATTAATCTCAGGTTTAGGCGCAGTTAATTGGCTACCAAGATTGCGCGATTTGACAACACCAGAATACTTTTTGTGTAGTTACGTGAAGTTACTCGCCTATAGGGTCAAGCCAATAACCATTGCTACCTTGCAAGACAACATTCCACGTATCATTGGTCAGATACGGGTCGGAATGTTGGAAAAGGTATGCCAAAACTGGATTTTCGGAAAGAACCACGCGAAACGAAGAATTTTCATGGAATAATCTTTAAAAAGTAAATGGCAGGCATTGATTTATCGATTCAAGTAAGTATTACATTCACTTTCACAAAATTTCTGGGTTTTCTTTAATTTTCAAAAATCAAAGACTCACCGTTTATATGCATTGTGTAAATTTCGTATATCTATTCTTATCTGTTATTGCGACCTTCCTCGATCCTCATGCTTTGTGTCAATACCGTCTCGTATATATCTTTCTTCCTTTGTTGTACTGTAAGGCAGGCCATAAAGATCTTATGTATTCAGACATTTCTATATCGGTGATTCTTTTCTCAATCAAAGAGATAGGTAAGTTAAAGATTCAATTTCCATCGTAGGATGAAACTTTGTATGTTTTTAAAACTTTGTGCCTTTTTTGTCCATTTCAATTTCTTAAAGTTAGTAATTTTTGTTGTGCTTCGTTTCAATGTAATTCAATTTTGAACTGTTAATCGAGAATCAAGGTGGCTGGTTGTTTTTGAAAGTTCATATATATATATAGAGAGTTTTATGTAACACCGAACATACTAGAATGTACTCAATGTAAATGTTCCTATGTTCGATTTGTTCAGGAACGCATCAAAGCATTGGATGCGATGTGATTGGCTACGATTTCTAATGTCAACTATTATGTCAAGTGCAACATGTATAATTATGAATATTATACTTAACCGCAATACATACCATAAAAATCATATCCTCCTTTGTATACATTAAAAGATGTCCAACTCATCGTCTACTTCTGCTTTAAGAGCCAGAACGGTAAATATCACTTGCTTGCGATAACTGACAAGTGTAAGTCATTTTTGATGGAAAAGGGTGTAGTTTGGGTTGACTATATAATTTTTAGAAATAGTAGCCAATAGGGGGGGGGGGGGGTGGTTCGGATAATATTTGAAATTGGGAAACACGGCTATAGTTGTCCACTTGAGCACTGGAGGCGCTGAAGTCTCAAGTGGAAAATTTAAAATACTTTATTTTTGGGTTTTTACAATGATTTATTTATTATTGGTGACTTTTGTCGCCCTATAAGGTATATTTCTTAAACATTTATACTTTTAATTAAACATTAAAGTTGTTCTAAATAAGAATCAGTTTGCCATATTTCAATTTGAATGATGTAAATCATATGAATTATTTTTGACAGTTTGTTTTGTATTCGTCAGAAGTTTCTTCACTTTTTCTTATAAAACTACAACTGGTAAGTTATTATTTGTAGTTTAAAATACGTTTGCTTATTAATTTCTATGAATTGTATATTTTTGAAAGAATATACATAACTTAAAGTATGAACCAATCGAGGAATAATTAATTATTAATAAATATGATTTATTTCCCACATTCTCAAAATATGTTTTCGTTTTATAAATATTCATTTTTTATTATATAGTTTATGCTTTTTACAATATTTTCCATCAGAAAAAAAAAAAATATTTAACGTAGACGTTTTTGAAGTAATATTTACATCCATATTTTTCTAGATTCTTTAAGGGAAGGAGTTCATAAGTTTATAAAATTATAAAATATCTGAGAGATATCAATTAATTCAAATTATAACTGTTATTAATATGTTTTAATTAATATATGAATGTAATAACAGGTCAAATGATACTTTTATCAGTTTAATATATTTTACCTGAAAATATTGTTGTTTTTATGTTATTTTTCATATATTTTTTCAGATAATTTGCAATTTCTTATTTGCATGATCTACTGATATTTTTTTTGTCTGTAAAATAACACATTTATAAAAAAAAACACTTTTATATCAATAAATTGAAGTAAAATAGTGAACAAAAAATTATAAATAGAAAAATGTTCAAAAGTCCCGCCATTAGTTATATTACAGTGTGTATATGAACCTAACCTCAAAAACCTTATAAAGGTTTGAAACTCGGGAAATAGTTGTCCACTCGAGCACTGGATGGCGTTGCGCGTGTTTTCCGCTAAATACATGGATCTGGCTCTCTTATACTTTATCTCTATGTAGTAGCCAATCACATCGTACTCAATGATTTGATGCGTTCCTGAAAAAATCGAACATAGGGAAATTTACATTGAGTACATTCTAGTATGTTCGGTGTTACATAAAACTCTCTGTATATATATAATCGATTGCCTTGTCTACCATTCGGTGTAAGGCTTTTATTGAAAGTTCATATTCATTACTTTAAAGTAAACACGTTTGTTGTAACTTTGAAATTAAGTTTATTTTTTTTTGTATTTCACTATAAATGTTTCGCCACACTATGGCTTCTTCAGGTGAAGAATTCAATTTTGGTATTTCATATTAGATTCATTTATCATTTTTATTTTGGGTCTCATTAATCACTTGGTAAAACATTTTAGTAATATTAGGAATTGTTGAGTAAGTTTCACTTAGTTTGCGAGTACAACAAACTAAGTGAAACTTACTCAACAATTCCTAATAGTATTTCAGCATTTCAAGTATTTTTTTAATTCTAATAGTAATTGTTGTGTTCAATTACATTTTGGAAGCAACTGTATTTAGGAAATAGTTTATTTATAAGCACTGCATGTATTAATTTTAATTTAAACGCAGAACCGCGTAAATAGTCATCAATTTAAAAATTATTGGAATACAATTTAGCATTTACATTATACAAAAGAAGTTGATTATTTATTTTATTCTGATAAAAAATGATTGCTCATTTTTGTTTTTTTTTTTCAATTTATTTTATAATACATACATAAATTTTTTTATTAACAATTAAGTTTACAATAACATAACAATAATTCTTGGATCTTGGAGGCGTTCACTTCGTGGTACATTTTCAATTTTGATATAAAAAAACACTTAACTGTGGTATAAAAAAAGTTAAGTGTTTTCTTTATATCATAACAATAATTGATTAAGTATATCTCACAAAAATTAATTAATTATTAAATAGATCGACCTGCTCATTAATAATTTAATGGAAATCTTCCTAATTAATTATGATGTAATTATAATTATATTTTGCGCTTTATGGTAATTCCATGTTCTGTTGATTCGTTCGTACGTATAAATAAATTCACCCGTTCCATATAACTATTTTGGTGTTATTGCAATGAATGAAATAATACATTTTTAAATATTTACCTTAATCTAAAAATACCGCGGATATTTCTAAATTTGTACTTAATTAGGGATCTTAAGGAAATATTTGGATTCTCAGTGGCAAGTTTGGTGAAACAAAATCAATTTACTGCGAGCATAAAAATTTCAGCGGAAATGGTAGGAGGTGGGTTCCTAATAATATGACGGTGCCTTCGGGAATTTTCCACCTCTATTCATTCATCTCGCGCATCTTCTTCATCCGATTTCGTGTTCTCCACAACTAAAAAAAACATTAGTAGTGTAGTTTTTTTTTCAACAAAAAAGTTGTTCATTAGTTTTCATCATGGTGGAATTATCTAAACAAATATTGGTTATGGGTTCCATGGAAAAAATCTCATTAAGAGTATGTATTATTATTTTAATTTATTTTATAATACAGCCTTACATAGAATTATAGATAAAACAAACGATTATACAGGGTGTCTCAGCGTGCGCGCCGAGTAGCTTTACGGCTAAATGGTTTATTATTTTCAAAATCGGCTTTCGCAGGCCTATGTAGGTTTATTAGGACCACATTTTAAAATTAGTATTAAACATACAGGGTGTCCCATAAAGGCATAGCGTATCATAGTTATATTTTTTCTAATGGAATGACCTATATTTTATATTTTTTTCAGATTCTACATCAAAAATAAAGTTAACTTTCATAATATATTCATATGCCTAAACCTAATATTTTTTGAAATATTTTTGGAAAAATTGACGTTTTGAAAAAAAAATCATAACTCTCAAATGGATGAATGAAAACAGATGAAATTTTGTACCAGTATATTAGACTAATGGGTAAATATTTTAGGCTATTTACAGGAAGTTAAAATCTTAAAATGTTTTGATAATTTAACGTAACTCCAGAAACACATTCAAGGTTAAATTTCATGCTTCTTTTAAATGGCACACCCTATATCTAATAGCCCCATCTTGTAGGAAATTTTATTGTCTTTCAAAAAGTATAAGGTTTTTTTTACCTAAACCTAATAGTTTTCAAGATATATCCATTTTCGTTAACTTTTGACATAATATTTATTATTCATAATATGGAAAATCAATACAAAGCGCCATCTATTGTTCAATTTAATATTTATTACTATTATTCCATAAAGGCAAGTGTTTAGTTATTGTTTATAAATAGTTAGTTGACCCAACAAATGATATTCGAGATATTTCCTAAATTAATACACCAATTTTATCAATTGTGAATATACTAATTGCATTATTTATTTACACATGTTTAAATTATTTTATAAAAACTTGTTAGAATTGTAAAACAAATATAACGAAATACATCAAATAAATTGACAAAATAGTATTAAAAGTAATTTATAATAAATTTTCAAAAATACTACCATCGAATACATAATTCAATTTTATTTTAAATGATATTTTGACATTTCTCAGTATATTAGGTGTAATTGATCTAAATGTATTATTAATTCTGCTTTCCATGTATTCAATTGTTGTGTGAGGAGTGCTGTATATTTGATTTGACAGAAATAAATCCATGGGGATTAAATCAGAGGATCTAGATGACCATGCTCTTCCAATTTATTGCTTATTAAACCACCTGCTTTGACGAATATTCAATGGAATTAAACTTGTAATTGTGTCTCCTCATTATTATTTACTGTATCCAAGGTAGTTTTTTTTCAAATACTTCATACTGCCTACAGTTTTGAATGTATTTGAAACTTCCTCTACAGTCTTCTTATTAGGATGTCTTCCATCAGAGAACATTTTGTACACTAAGAGACAATCTTAATAACGTTCCATTATTATTAGAATCATGTTAATTCTTTCATTTAAGGAAAACATTATTTTTATTATTTTTACAATTGTTAGTAATAATACGAATGTGTCAATTAAATTTGCTTATAAACAAAAGCCTTTTAGAATAACTGGCAATAATAATGATTAAATTAAGCAATAGATGGCGCTTTATGTTACATTGCCATATTAAAATAATTATGATAATGACGAAATATCCATCGACCGGAGGTCTTTCAGCCTCTTGTTGATGTCACTGTTTATATTGTTTTGATCACTAACTGTCTATATCTTGGTACAGTAAATTTGATGTAATGAATTGATGAATTGTTAATGAGGGATGAATGAATTTGGGAGAGATGTCAGGGTTGCGAGGAATGCATAACTGTTGGATAATGTGTGCAATAATGTTGGCATTAACGGTAAGGGTTTTTAATTGATCTGAGATGGGAATGATATTACAGGCTTCACACAGGAGGGAGTTAGATGGGTTATGGAGTCTGATTTTTGTTAACGCTCTAAGGGCTGACCTTTCCGCAACCTGGAGATTTTTTAAAACTTGTGGGATTCTATATTATTTCATCTGTATATGTTAATGAAGATTACTATTATTATATTAAATGAAATAGCCTTTTTATTGTAAATTTTATCCTAAAATACCTTGAACAAATGTATGCATTTATAATAAACAAAATATTCACGCATAAAAAAAATACCATTATTTATAAAATGTAATAACCCGAACAAAAACGTTTTCAGACTAAAACCTGCCTTATCAACCTTAGATCTTTCAGTCTGGAATTTCAATGGCGGTGTCAATGTCAAGGGTCTCTTCTTTTTGTGTGTAGGGGAAAGAGATATATATATGAATGAGGTACTGAAAGAGAAATGTTCATCAAAAATATGTGTATACATATTTGATTTGAAAATACTCAAAAAAATATTATTCATTTTTTTTTCGAGTGGATTTAAACCGGAACATTAATCTTTGAAATCATTTGTTCGGGTTTAAATTTAATATTCAATACACTTACGTTACAATAAATATTTTAACGCCAATACAAATATGATAATAATTGTAATTGTGATAAGTTATTGTAACATTTCAGGCATGATACTAAAATTCGTTATATTATTGCCAACGTAATAAAACTTTTAATATACTCTTTGCAAAATTGTTGCATTATGCAATATTTTATTGATATGTAGTAGCAGGTGTACATTATGTAATTCAATGTCCGGCGTGGGCATTTGCCCGGGAAGTAGTTGTTTTAATGTGCATTTTTAACGTACTTACGTAAGCTAAATATGGAAATAATGTATTAATTATTTTCAAATCATTTTTATTTAATTTTTAATATATAATTATCTCACCCAACACTCGAAAGGGTACAATGGGAATATTGATTATATATATATATTCTTTACAATACTATATAAACTTCAAGGTACATGAATAAAAGTATATTTTTATGATAATATTATAAGGTAAAACAAAAGAGGATATCACATAATACATAATATATAATATAAAGAGAATATTATATATTATGTAATATTCTTTTTTGTAAAACAAATAATCGACTTAATGCTCCATAATTCAATATAATTTCTTTATAAAAATAAATGTATACCACCATTAGAGTGTGAAATGCAGGCATTATGTGAAATAACTAGTCATCCACATTGGCTAATTATTCTACAGAACGAGGGATTTGAATTAAAATATTATGAAAGAGCAAATTATTATTAACTTAATTCAAGGATGATCCTATGTAATTTCGTTGCAAATATTTCCAAATTAAAAATGAAGTGAAACTCGTTATTGCCGACATTTATTTTCTGTGTGCAAAGAACAACGCTTTTTCAAACTTTAAACAAGTGAAAACTGCGAAACATAGATACATCACCAAACTAATAACTGATTACTAAATTGAGATTATTGAAGTTTGAAATCGGCATATTACATGGAAAAAGAACTAATTTGGAAATAATTGCGTATGAGCTACATACGTCTCAGCAAAATCTCAATATGAGACTTTGAAAGGAAGATATTTCAACAATTGTGTACATTCTTCAGAAGCATTTTTCCCAATAAAGATATATCTGAAAACCATGTATTTTCATGTGTAATCCTTTAATGTATAAAAAATATCTTACTATCTTATATAAATTTTACTAAATTTCAATAGAAAAGTGTATTCATTCACAGTTATTTAAATAAATTAAATAAAAATGATTTGAAAATAATTAATAAATTATTTCCACATTTAGCTTTGTGACATTTTTTGACTTATGTTATGTAAGTACTTTAAACAAATGCACATCAAAGCAAATACTTCTCGGGGAAGAATGTCTGGCGGGGTATTTGCCAGAGTAGTAGTAGTTGTTTTAATGTGTATTTGTATAAAGCACTTCTGTAACGTAAGTCAAAATTTCAAAGAGCTAAATGTGGAAATACTTTATTGATTATTTTCAAACCATTTATATTTAATTTATTAGATTTAATACATTTTAAATATTTTTTATTAGTTGTTTGACCGAGAAAGACGAAATACTACGAAAAAGTGGAATTTTTTAAAAAAATGACCGAGAAATACGAAATACCTAGAAATAGTTGAATTTTCCAAAAAAATGACCGAGAAAGACGAAATACCTAGGAAAAGATGAATTTTCTAAAAATGAATGAGAAAAACGAAATACTGAGAAAAAGTGGAATTTTCCAAAATTAACCGAGAAAGACGAAATACCGAGAAAAGTGGAATTTTCAAAAAAATGACCGAGAAATACGAAATACCTAGAAAAAGATGAATTTTCTAAAAATGAATGAGAAAAACGAAATACTGAGAAAAAGTGGAATTTTCCAAAAATAACCGAGAAAGACGAAATACCGAGAAAAGTGGAATTTCCAAAAAATGACCGAGAAATACGAAATACCTAGAAAAAGATGAATTTTTTAAAAATTAATGAGAAAAATGACACTGAGAAAAAGTGGAATTTTCCAAAATTAACCGAGAAAGACGAAATACCGAGAAAAGTGGATTTTTCCAAAAAATGACCGAGAAATATGAAATACCTAGAAAAAGATGAATTTTCTAAAAATGAATGAGAAAAACGAAATACTGAGAAAAAGTGGAATTTTCCAAAATTAACCGAGAAAGACGAAATACCGAGAAAAGTGGAATTTTCCAAAGAATGACCGAGAAATACGAAATACCTAGAAAAAGATGAATTTTCTAAAAATGAATGAGAAAAACGAAATACTGAGAAAAAGTGGAATTTTCCAAAATTAACCGAGAAAGACGAAATACCGAGAAAAGTGGAATTTCCAAAAAATGACCGAGAAATACGAAATACCTAGAAAAAGATGAATTTTCTAAAAATGAATGAGAAAAACGAAATACTGAGAAAAAGTGGAATTTTCCAAAATTAACCGAGAAAGACGAAATACCGAGAAAAGTGGAATTTTGACCGAGAAAAGACGAAATATCGAGAAAAAGTGGAATTTACATTTCTTATTAATTTTATTTAATTGTCCGCGAGGAGTTACAACCACCGAAATTGTTTCCCTTAAATTTTCCACTTGAAATTAATCAATTTACCTGAAGATTATCATATCTTTCCTGGCCATCTTATATGGTGACATACATTGGAAAAATTCTGTATGTGGGGGAAAATATTATGATTTTGATATTTTTTATTATAAAGTTGAATGAATGGTATTTGTGCAATCCATTTCTTCTAAACATTTAACAAATAATAATTGAAATCTAATCTAAATTTGATTCACGAGCGCCTTAACTCGTTTAATACAATTCGAATCTGTGTCAATTAAATATGAACAAAGTTAACGATACATTTCTTAATTAAATTAAATTGATTGTTTAAATCATTATATATACTTGTTTGCTAATTTATTTATGTATTGATTTGTTTATTTAGTAATTATTTTATTTTATTATTTATTTTATCAATATTTATTTATAATTTATCTATTTAGTTCAATTTTTATGGCATAATTTATTTGTTTAATGTCACTGAGATTACCGTTTTTGATATTTCAATTATTTTTTTCATCGCCAGGGTCGACCACTTGGGTTAATTTTTATTTTGCAGTTTCTGCTACTGATATTAAAATATTTTATATATGAAAAATTGTATTATTATAAAGCTGATTTACCGTAAATAAATGAATTGAATTGATATTCCTTTTATATTATATTATATTATATTATATTATATTATATTATATTATATTATATTATATTATATTATATTATATTATATTATATTATATTATATTATATTATATTATATTATATTATATTATATTATATTATATTATATTATATTATATTATATTATATTATATTATATTATATTATATTATATTATATTATATTATATTATATTATATTATATTATATTATATTATATAAATACAAATATCTTTATTCAGATAATAACATTTTTATAAATATAAATTATATATATTGATATGATTGTTTATCTGTCATGGGCTTATCTGGGGCTGTCGACCGGAGGTCTTTCCGCCTTGTCTTGAATAGATTGTTATATGCAATAAAAATGTCTGTGCTACCTAGCTGAATCGTCTTGAAGCATATTTATGAATTCATGAATGGTAAGAGCAGGATGGATGTATTTTGGAGGGATGTTTGGATTTCGGGATATACAGAATTTTGTAAGAAGCAGTAGATTATATGAGTTATTTGCAAATTTTTTGGAAAGAGTTGTTATACGATGAGATATAGGTATGACTTTCGTGGATTTATAAAGGTATTCATTAGAAGGATTGTGGAGAGGGTTGTTAGGATGTCTTAGTTTGGTGAGTGTTCTTAGGGAGGATCTTTCGGCAACTTGGATGTGATGGAGAGTAGATGGTTTGATTTGGGTAAACAATATATATATATAATCGATGTCCCTTTTTACCAATTGGTGTCGGGGGGTAAACAATATAGCACCATAATCTAGTAAAGGACGGCAAATTGATTTATAAATGTGAGTGGCTGTTTTTATATTTATGCCTTCTTGTTTGTAGGTGATTGATCGAAAATGACGTGCCCTTGTTTTGATTATGGTTTTTATGGATAGGATGTGGGATTTAAAGGATAGTTTAGAATCGAAAAGGATACCATGATATTTGCATGTATGGGACGGGGAAATTGTGATTTATTTTGATGCGCCATTTTGAGCATGGATAGAATCTAATGATGTTTGGAAGGATTTTTGGGCTATTTTGAGAGAAGTGGCATGCATAATAAGAGCTGTGTTGTCAGCGAAAAGGAGAGCATATTGGGAAGGGTTAAAGTGAGCAGGATCAGGATTATATATGTCATGACAATAAATATTGTAGAGAAGTGGGGATAGGGGAGAGCCTTGAGGGACACCTTGTAAGATGGGAAATGAGTGGGAAAGTGATTGACGTATTTTAACTTGACAGGATCTGTTGGAAAGGAAGTTGTGTATAAGGATAATTAAGTGATGTGGAATTTGTAAGATGAAGCATTTATATAGGAGGCCAATATGCCAAACCGAGTCAAACGCTTTCTGTAAGTCAAGCAAGAGTATGGTGGATTTTTTTCCTTCTAGATGATTCGTTTGTAAATTAGAGGTGAGAATGGATAGAGGTAGAGTAGTAGATTTTTGAGGAAGGAAACCAAATTGGTATTCTGGGATATATTTTTTAGAGATGGTAAGAAGCTTTTGTTTGACCAAGGACTCAAATAATTTACCAATTACTGGGAGCAGGGTAATAGGACGGTAATTAGAGACTAAGGTAGTGTCATTATCTGGTTTTGGAATACAGGTTATTATGATGCCTACTTTCCATTGAGGAGGAAAATATTGGTGCGAGTAGCAATAATTAAAAATTTTAAGGATAAACATGTGGATTTCGTTAGGAAGTCTCTTAAGAATGGATCTAGGAATTTTATCTAATCCAGGAGAAGAGTTTTTACCAGCGTGTAATATAGAGAAGTAATCTGCCTCATTTAGTGAATCGTCTGTAGGAGGTAAAGTGGGAGTTATGTTATATGAATTAAACCAGTTATTTACAAAATTAAAAAAAAATTCATCGTAATTGTTGTCTTCTGTTAGCCTAAAAGTTTTTTTTCAAATGTTCTGCAAACGCTTCAGCAATTAAAATATCGTCTGTAATTAATGAACCATCAGTTAATTTTTTTATATTATTTGTATAATCTGTCTTTCTATATTTTGATAGTTTTTTTTATTTCAGTCCAGTATAATTTTCCGTGCATGTCGTTTATATTATTGCAGGCTTCAATCCATTTGGATTTTTTGTCTTCCAAAATTAGTTTTTTTATTTGTCTGGTCAGTCTATTAAAGCATTGAGGTATAATTTAAATTATTTAAATATACTTCTACAATTCATACAGATAAAATTCTTCCCGGACGTCACTGCAATAACGCGGAATTCGAAATGATCCGTTTAATGGGGTTATAAAATAGACAGCAGAGAAAAGCGTTGAATGGCGAACAAAATGATTTGAACAATCGAGAAAAGTTATTTTAATAGTGTGTTTGAACTTGAGGTATTGATTTTTCTCGAGTTCAATGTCGCCGGGAAAATTGGTAAATATTGGTCCATTGTGGCGTTGCTTGTTTGTGTTAACTGTATATTGTCTTCAAAAATTACGCTATGCTTTCAGCTGGAATTCAACTGGTGGAACTATTATTTTTAATGGATTTTTTTTAGGTGAAATTGAAACGCAAATATTGGAGTGTGAAACACGTATTATTTTATAATACAGTTTTTTATACTAAAGCAGAGATTATACAACATTAAGTATAATAACATAAATTAATTGTTTTGAACGGAAATTTTATATTTAAAAACAATTACTGGAGGAATTACTTGCTTGCTGGATACTGCAAGAATTATGTATTGAAAATTATATTTATAATCAGTTATTATGAATAGTAATTTTTTACTAAAAAAAAAAACACTTATACTCTGCTAACTTATGCATTTTGCTATGTTCTGATAAATATCGAAAGGTGTACTCCGCAACCCTAACACCCAACCTAAATTCAAATATCTCACTTCAACCATTCATCTCATTACATCAACCGGACCTTGACAATGACGTTACCGATCACGATTTTTAAAAGCAGACATAGTCTGGACAAAGTCAGGCTGAAAGACCACTGGTCGACAGCCAGTTTCAGAGTTAGAAATATATTGTGAACGTTAGTGTATTGTTAGATATTGTAATTGTACAGTCCAATCTCAGAAATAAAGATGTTTATGTATGAATCGAGAGGTGCGCATGATACGATTTCAAAGCATTTTATTATAATGGGCAGTTATTTTATGTACAAATATCTTTATTTATGAACTTACAGCAAAATATTTACATATTAATTGTATGATATAATACATAATTAATAATGTACAATTCACAAATTGGCTATCAACCAAAGGTCTTTCAGTTATTTTATTTTACTTTATTTAAATTTATTATATTTTATCATTGCGACAAAAGAAGAAAAACATATGGGAATATTTTTGTAGATATAAAAAATATTATAATAATTTAAATTTATAACACATAATTTAAATTGGGCAATGAAAGATTAGTGAAAGAAGTGAAAACCTGTGTGAATGTAGAAAAAAAGGGGGAGGTGGAGAATAGAAAGGAGAAGGGCGCATGAAAAAGCAGAATGTGGTAGATGAATCGTTGGAAAGAGGGATGAGTGTGGCGTGGTAATCACACTTATTGTCATAGCTTTCGGTCAAGGTTGCAATAAGTGTTATGTATTAAAAATCAGAATTACCTCTCAAGCTATAATGCTTTACCTTATGAACAACAATATTACTGCTTAATGTGCATTTGTTTAAAGTGCTTACGTTACTTAAGTCAAAATGTCACAGAGCTAAATGTGGAAATAATTTATTAATTATTTTCAAATCATTTTTATTTCATTTATTGTAATAACTGTGATCAAGTGAATGAATACTATTTTCTATTAATGTTACTGATTTTTTTTTGTTATTATTTACAATGTTTCTTTGTATATTCGTCTAAAATTAATCATAAATTTTACTTTATAATAGCAACTTAGTTTTCATTGACATTATTTTACGTACAGGTGCACAAGGAGCATTAAATTACAAAGTCAGCCATATCATATATGAGTCGGAATGCCAAATTATTCCTTTAATGTTAACAGGAATTAAATTTGATATGTCGGTAAAAAAGATAGTTTATTGCATTTCTAATTAACCATAAATAAATCCCACTTAGTAAAATTTGCAATTCTAAGTGTATTAGGTAATTGTACAATCGAAAAAAAAAAGAGAAATGAATAGTCATGAACCAAAATCAAAGTCCAAGCTTAAAAAATACAAATCCTATTTTTATATTTCGCTTGTAACGCAATTAATTCTAAATTATTTCATTTAACACTTTTCTAGGTATCATCGCGGTTCAAGACCCTATTTCTGCCACCAAAATTACGTGCCTGAAGAATCATCAATTTCCTTATACATTTTTTGGAGGGATAGAAAATATTTTCTGTTTTTTTTAATCATTTAAATTCAACTTTACAACTTTAGAACATTTGCACGAATAAATTACAATACTTAATAAAGCAGAACAAAATAATCATCATAATTTAAATTAAATAAAAATAATTCGAAAATAATTAATAAATTATTCCCTTGCTACTGTGACATTCTGACTTATGTTACATGAGTACTTAAAGCAAATGTTCAATAATGGACATTTGCTGTTGCATAACAATAACATTTCCGGTGGAAATGATCTAGAGGACGTAGACGGAACGGAGACGATTGCTAGGCGCAATCGCAATTAATTGCTTTCGGCAAAAAATATTTTTGATTAAAAAATTGTAGCATTATAACAATTTTTTAATGAAATGGGCGGAAATGATCTAGACGTCGTAAACGGAACGGTCACGATTGCTAGACGCAATCTCAAATAATTGTTTTCGGCAAAAAAATATTTCCGATTAAAAAATTGTTGTAGAGAGTTGTAAATATTGACCTTTAGTTTTCCCACAATTGCAATGCAACAATTGTTTTAATCGAAAATATTTTTTTGCCGTAAAACAATTAATTGTGTATTCAATCGTGTCCGTTCCATCTACATCCTCTAGATCATTCAACGTGACGATACGTTTGATTCATTTAATTTAACAACTTTGTGATTATATAAGGCAGAGCTGTACTGATGAGGGATGAAAATCCCGAAACACGTGTTTGGAGCTGGTCTTATATTGCGTAAATCTTTTTTTTGCATTAAATATTTTCGCCTAAAAACAAACCTTTGTTGTCTAATTCGACTGTAAAAGTAATTGAAGTAAATTTAAATGATTTATTTCACTTTGAGTGAAATACTTTTCAGTCATTTTTTAAAGTTTGTTTATTTAATATACTATTAAAAAAAGATAAAAATACTTATATGGATTTAATAGGTTATACAAAAACGCTTCTTGTCAAATGTTATTAATCCAGAAAATATTGATTGTTTTATTTTATCAATAAAATTATTATTCCAATTTTATAATTTTGTATTTTTTTTGTTAAATTGAACAGGTATATATACATAATCTTTATTGACAAATACAAAATATACATTGTAATATTTTATGTTATATGTAGATGTAATATTCTACATATAACATAAAATATTACAATGTATATTACAAAAGTTGGCTATCGACTAGTGGTCTTTCAAAATATATGGATAAAATGTGATTATCGTTAACAGACTATGTCACTTAACTGTCTCGAATGTTGTGAAATGAAGTGATGAATTCATGAAGGGTTTGAACAGGTGTAATGTTCATTTGTTTCAAAATCTTTATGTATTTAAAAAACAATTCCATTTTTTTTAAATATTTTTTTATGTCGTAATATCCCTAACATAGACACTACAATAAAAAATCATTATGATTTAGTATTCGTTCTTAAGCATTGAAACACTATATATATACAAGGTGTACAGAAAATGAGTGAAAAGCTTTAGGTAGCGTGACTCTGACTAATTTTTAGATAAAAATATTAACCAAAATAAGTCACACGGTCCTTCCTTAAGCCTCACGGGCCACTTAAAAGAACTATACCTTTGGCAACGCTGGATCAAACAAGTGTGCATTTTATAACCTCTACATCATCCGCTGGAGGTGTTGCATACACCTTTACTTTTACAAACGAGCGTGCGTCGTTGCCAGATCTATTTTCATTAAAAGAATGCTTCTGATGAAGTTATAAAATTGTAAAAATATCCGATTTATTTATCATTTACATCAATGGATTTATACACGTGTCTAATTGATTGTTAATGCTATTGATTTTTTTACAAAATATTTAAAAAACAATACTAATTTATAGTCACATATTTAAAATTTCGAAGACCTCGTGAGCCTCAATGAAGAACCATACAACATTTTTTTATTTGGATTTTCTATTAAAAATTAATTAATGAATTGAGTTACCTGAAGGTTTTCACTCATTTTCTGTACACCTTGTATATAACATCGTTATATGTTCCTCTCTATTTCTCAGTGTGAGGTGCAACACTAAATACAATGTTATTTCCAAGTTTTTACTGTTGTCCAATTAAAATTACTATTTCAACCACTATCTGAATCATATATTTCAGGATAATTCGAGTGATTACAAAATAGTTCAAATTGATTGATTATTACAATAATAAAGATCACTACTGTGTATATATTGTGTCGTTGTAAAGTATTGAAGAGTCATTTTAATATTTAGTGACATTTATATGTGATATTGTTACATATTTCTAGAGTGTATATTTAACAAATGATAAAAGACATTCCTTCGTGTATGTAAATTTTACTTTTTACTAAGTATACGAAAATTCATTGGAAAAACGATTTAAAGCAGTCAATTTAAAAGCACGCCTTTTCGTAAAGACTTTGTTTTTGCCAAAAGCAATAAAAGCTGTGAATCAGCAGGCCCGTTTATGTGCTATCCTGTCCATAAAATTTCCTAATTAGAGCGATCGTAAATCACGGACAAATTTATTTCGTCTACCGGTGTGCCGTTAACAAAAAAGAATCGTAGGAAAATACGCGACTGCTATTTTTAAAATTGTGGGAAAATTAAACATCAATATTTACAACTTTCTATTGTATTTCGAGCAAAAAAAAATATGAGAAACCCGAAAAAATGCCATGGTTTGCTACACACTGTGGTTTATGTGTGTAGCAAACCAGAAGTGGTATAATTTTTTTCGGTTTTCCGGATGATGAAGTACCATCAAATAGTAAAAACTTAGTTAAAACAAATGATAACAATATTATAGAAAACAAAACAAATCTTTTAAATAAAACGAAATTATTCAGGGTGAGTAACTTATGAATGTTCCAAATTCAAATATCTCTATTAATAATCATAATTTCAAAATTCTTATTAGAGAGAAAAAAAAGTGAAGAAAGGAATAAAATATTATTATATTATAATTAGAGAGGCAAATTTATCTGTCTTAATGTAAAGTTGCAGGATAACTGGACTTTTTTTTAACATTACAGGAGGGTCACGAAAACGCTTATAAATATTTTCAAATCACATATAGAGTAGTTATTTATTGAATGTTCCAAATTAAAAATCTCTATTAATGATTGCAAATTTCTCATTAATTAGAGAGAAAAAAGTTAAGAAAGGAATAAAATATTATTATATTATAATTAGGCAAATTTATCTGTCTTAAAATAAAAGATTTTTTTAACATTACAGGAGTGTCACGAAAACGCTTATAAATATTTTCAAATCAAATAGAGAGTATTTATTTATTGAATGTTCCAAATTCAAATATTTATAACAGCTGTCGTGACACTTAAAATAAAAATTCTGTATAATAAAAGAAATGGAATAATACACCTCTCAATACTTTTGTATACATTTCATTATTAATGTTATTTTATTTACGCGTGTAACATAAATATCATCACCCCGGAGTGTATTCAATAACAATTTAATCTTCCTACTTTAACACACACACAACAATCACCCTTCAATAAATCTTGTTTGCACATTACAGGAAGAGAGGCGACGCACTGGGAGATACATAGCAGCGAGCGCTGCGATATTCCTTTCCCTCCTAGGGGTGTACCAAGCCGTGGTTAGGGGAACGCCACAATACGCCGCCCTGTTCGCCCCCGCGCTCATCATGTTCATTTACATTTTATGGATACTGTACGCCTCCAAAAATCAACAGAGGAACGAAAAGGCGAGTCTCTAACTCTCAATACAACCCGATGGATTATTTTATTACCCCCGCAAGACTTTAATTAAAATCCCCGTTTGAGCGGGGTGTGAGTGAAGAACCTCGTTTTTTTTTTAATGCACGGGAAGTGGCGCGAGTAAAAGTCTCTGCAGGAAGAGAGAGTTTTATTCTCATAATTCCAAGGTGAGGCTCTTGGAATTGTGAATTAGCGGATGCAAGAAAACGTCCGCCCTTATCTCCGCTTGGAAATTTAAACGGGGCGGGAGTGTTTCTTTATCTCTTCCCTCTTTTACCCAATTGTTAATATTTGCAATTCCCATCCGATTTTCATTATTAGGATGATAACGGTTTGTTTATTTAGTATACACATATTAAATTGCAAAAGCAAATTTTTGGGAATTTAATTGTAAAATTACAATCGTCTATATTTAGTAGATTAATTAAATTTAATTAATTAAATTAAATAAATAATAAATTTATTACCTAACAGCAAACAGTAGCTCAATTACAGGATAATACAAAATTATTTAGTAATAACAAGAGAAACAAGAACATAAATCGCAGTACAAATATAGATACGAAAACAATAAAATATACAAATAACGTAATTACTCTCATTTATTAATTATTTTCAAATTCTTTTTATTTAATTTAATTAAATTCCGATTGCGAATACATTCACATTCAATAAATAAATGCGCGGTTTTATAAAAAAAATTCGTGTATTCCCTCACAGAGCTCTTTCTATTTATAATCGCGGAATGTTTTAATTAAGATCATGTTTGTGTATACAACATAATTTATGAAAATATTCAACTCACCTAACGTTAATCATCTCAAATGGAATTTCTTTCAGTTATACAGATCACATGTTTTCAATCTCGGCCATCTGGCTGCTTTACATCAGCGTGTTGTTATAAACAACACGAAGTGTATACGGTAAAATTGCAAAATGTGTATTGGGAAAATATTTTGTGTATGTTTACTTCCGATTAGGATTATATGAGCTTGATATATTGCATGTAAGACGTTTGACTGAAGGCTATAAAAATATCTTACGGGATTACATTGGAATGTATTATTATCTTAAATCATATATATCTTCTAATCTTCTTTATGTTGGTTGTTGGTTGTGGATACTTTAATTATTTATAAAAAAATGAAAATGGGCTGATAACCCGAAACTAGTTGAGAATTTAAAGTTATTCAATCTAATCTGTGTTTTATTGGTTGATTTTTAATAATTTATTCATATTTATTTCATACAATATGAACTACCAATGTCTAAATATTAAAACCATTAAAAATATTTGACCTTTCTCCTACTTATTTTTTAAATAAAATTACACAGAGCTGATTGTAATACTCATGTGTTAAAAAAAATAATATTGCAAAATATTTTAAATTTTATTTCTACTGATTGCGATAATTGTAATAAAAAAACATATTGCTTTTAGACAACAATTAAATAGCGTGAATGAAACTTACTTGGTTAATTTTTAAGCGGAGATATTTTGGAAGAATATCGAATAATCATACCTAATATGGCGAAAAGTCCACTAACTAATAGTCAGTTTATATATTTGATTCTGTAATTTTCATTTTCATTATTTATTTTGTATATACAGGGTGTTAAAAAAAAATATGGAACCTGTCGAATATCTTTATTACTATTTGTCGGATATTTACCAAATTTTGTCATGTTACAGTTACGGTGATGGTTTTGTGGGAGGTGCGCATGTTGTACGGCACACTTAGGCCTCGTTAGGTCCCTAATGCTTCCTCTATATAGGGTACCTGAGACCATGTATCAGCACAACCAGCCTACCTCATCAAGATAGGCTAGCAGTCTCGAGGCCGGTAGCTCCCTGATTTTCGCCATTTCTGGCCATTCCTCACACAGTAGCTTTTATACTGGACTTTAGCGCTGGGCAATATCGCGGTTTCGTCCTCCAAACAGCACTCTCTATAATCTGGTGCTTCTACAATCCTCAACTCTGTGTAGGTGTGCTCTAAGTCGGCAGTGTCCAGTTATAATGGTCGTGATACGTTAGGTATTAATTGGCTGATCTTTCATTTGGGTATTGAAGAGTTTCTGCTGCCCGTTCCATAATCCCATCCACGTCTGAATTTCTTTAGAGTATAGGGACTCATATAGAGGGGGACGCACATACCGAATAATCATACTAGATACAGCTCCAGGCAATCCAGCCTTCCTGTTCCCAATGTAAGTACAGTGTCCTTTCACCCAAAAGATCTTGAGTCTATTATGTAACAAGGCCCGTCTGAGTTTATTTTGGTACTCTCTAACTGTGTAGTTTCTACTCAGAGACTGTAGAGCATGTCTACTGTTCGTCAGGATTAGCAGACATTTGTTGTTTATACCACGTTGTCTTATAATTTCTGCCGCGTGTGTTATGCTCATCAGCTCAAATTGCTCGATGGTTGTGCCTATAACTAGTGTTGGGCAAAATCGAATAATATTAGTAATCGAGTATTACTAAATGTGTCATTTTAAGTATTTAAAACGAAAAAGTAACTTCAAATTTATGTTTATTAATAAATGGGAAGTTATTTTTGATATTTTTATAATAAGTAACATTCATAAAATTATAATATACTTAATTTAGAAATGATAAAAGATCGACTTTGCCCATCACTACCTATAACCATGGATATTTTATTTTGAATATTTAGGCTTCTTGAGTAAATTCCGAACTTTCTTCAGGAATATATCTGTATAAAGGCTTATAGCACAAAGTGGTGTGTTGATTTCACGTCCACGCAGATGATGCTTCCTCTCAACCACCAGAACTCCTACATTCGCCGACATGAGCATGTATTTGACTAATTAATATCTATCTATGGTAAAAATGTAAACCTCTATGCCGATCTGTTCAAGATATCATGCTATTTTTTTTAATTGTAGGGGTATTGAAAATTATGCTCGTTTGATATCTTATTCTTTTTTACAGTTGAGAATAACAAATTCTGTCCTTATAAAAGCTAAATATCATAAAAAAATGACCCATGAAAAGTTAGCAATAAATTTCCAGCCGCGGATTCCGGCGCATTCACAATATTTTAATTTTTTAATTTTGGATATTTTCAATGTAAATTTCAACGGGCTTCCCCTATTAGCCCGTTTTTACAATTAAAAATGCGAATATAAATGTACAAATCCAAAATAAAGTAGCTACAGAATTTAAATATCTAGGAGTAAATTTGGACAATTCAGGAAAACAAGATGCTGAGATCGACGGAAGGATACAGAAGCTGTACTATGCGATGAACAACAACTGTATTAACAGGAATGAAATATCTAAACAAATAAAAATAAAGATTTTAAAAACAATATATAGACCAATATTGACATATAGCTGTGAATCGTGGATACACAAAAAAGTAAATTACAAACAATAGAAATGAAATATTTAAGAAAAGTACTAGGAATAACAAGAATGGATAAAAAGTGGAATGAAGATATGGCACGAACTGGATATACAACCAATGATGAAATACATAGAGCAGAGACAACTGAGCTGGTGGGGACATACCGATATGAAGTTACCCACGGATTTCCAGCCACGGATTTGTCCAGCTCCTCCACCATGGCGGATGCGCCGGGTAAATTATTTATTTTAAAAGCGATTCACAGCTTATAAACAAATGAAATTAACCCAATTATACAAGAACTGTGATAAGATATGTCCAACTTAATTTAAAATAATTTTTACTTTCAATTATTAGCCTCAAATAAAGACGTAGACTTATCAGATTCAAGATCCAAAACGAAGGTGTTTGTCACAATTCCGGAACTTGTTTATTCTTTTTAGATTGTTGCTAAAGGTCTAAATAATCATTTAAAATAATAAAATCAGGGGTATGTATTTTGTAACTTTTTTTATAAATTTTTAAAGCTCAGCCACGGATTTCCTATAGAGAGACGAACTTTTATAAGTCCAAAACGAAGGTGTTTATCACAATCCAGGAACTTATTTTTACTTTTGGATTGTTGCTAAAGGTCTAAATAGTCATTTAAAACAATAAAATCAGGGGTATGTATTTTGTAACTTTTTTTATAAATATTTAAGCCAAGCCACGAATTTCCTATAGAGACGAATTTTTCTAAGTCCAAAACGAAGGTGTTTGTCACAATTCAGAAATTTGTTTTTGTTATTAGATTGTTGCTAAAGATCTAAGTGTTCATTTAAAACAATAAAATTAGGGGTATGTATTTCGTAACTTTTTTATAATTTTATTAAGCTCAGCCACGGATTTCCTATAGAGAGACGAACTTTTCTAAGTCAAAAACGAAGGTGTTTGTCACAATTCAGGAACTTGTTTTTGTTCTTAGATTGTTGCTAAAGGTCTAAATAATTATTTAAAACAATAAAATTAGGGGTATGTATTTCGTAACTTTTTTTATAAATTTTTAAACTTCAGCCACGGATTCGCTATAAAGAGACGAACTTTTCTAAGTCCAAAACGAAGGTGTTTGTAACAATTCAGGAACTTTATAGCGAATCCGTGGCTGAAGTTTAAACATTTATAAAAAAGTTAAAAAATACATACCCCTGATTTTATTATTTTAAATGATTATTTAGACCTTTAGCAACAATCTAAAAAGAACAAACAAGTTCATGAATTGTGACAAACACCTTCGTTTTGGACCTTGGATCTGATATGTCTAAGTCTTTATTCGAGGCTAATAATTGAAAGTAAAATTTATTTTAAATTAAGTTAGACATATCTTATCACAGTTCTTTCATTCGTTTATAAGCTGTGAATCACTTTTAAAATAAATATTTTGCCCGGCGCCTCCGCCATGGTGGAGGAGCCGGACAAATCCGTGGCTGGAAATCCGTGGGTAACTTCACATCGATACCGATTACGACCAAGGCAGACGTGCAATAACCAAATAATAAAAATCATAAAAGACAGAGGAAAGACTTTAAAGAACGCAATGGAAATGGCAAAGGACAGAAAAAATGTATTTCAATGAGATATTGAGATACAACCAAACCCGACACCTTATGGTAAAAGGGCATTGATTGATTGATTGGATTTCAACGGGAAATGAAGTGTTTATTATTTTAAAATAACATCTACTGCATTGTATTTGATGAATTTGATAAGTATTTACAAGCCTAATTAGTAAATTTATCGAAATAAATAAATTATTTATAATATATATATATTTAATAAAAAAAAACCCTTTATACCCATAAGAGTGTAGGGTTATAAATACAAACTAAATATAACTCTTAACAAAACAATAATAAAATTCTTCTTAAATTATTTATAATAATAATTAATAATAACTCTAGTTTCTGTCCGTAGAATCATATTAAATTAATTATAAATGAAATTATAACTATTTTTAATTTTACAAAAAATATACTATCATATATTTTCTATTAATTAGGTTTTTCAGTCCGTCTCTGTCCAGTTCTTGTCGCTTTATTCAATCATCGTGATTGTTAAAGTCACTCTCTAAGTTCTCCAAATTAGTTGAATTAATTGATGAATTTTTAGTGAAGGATTAATGTTATAATTACGAGGGATAATAGATGTTTTTAAATACGAGCTATGCAAGGATTGGTGGTGAATTTTAATGAAAGGATTTCAAGTCTGTGTTTAGTAGTGGTAATTTTGCACATTTCGCTAAAAAAAAAACAGTAATGGAAGAAGATTATTAGCTTGTCTAATTTTTGTATAACTAATTGATTATTCATTTACATGTTTAAAACTTAAATCAGATGGATTTGTAAATGTGCCGTTTATCCGATTCATTGCAACTATTTTAATTTAGGAATTGTAGCCCTAAATAAGGCATGCAGTGAACCCAACCCGACAACACAAAAAACGAACTGGGTATGCGGGGAATTCGCTCCTGAAACTTTCACAGCGTGAGGGGAATATAAAACGGGATAACTAGCTGCGCATTTATTTTTATTGATTGTACTGAACAGGCGATGTTTATCTATGTGATTGCATGAATTTTAAATTAATCTTCGAATTCATGTTAAAGTGACTGTTTTCTATGTATTTGCATGATTTCAATAATGATTTGTTGTAAAGCAATGATATAATTTATACTTATTATTTAAAAACATTCCGTTGAGTTTTGATTTCCCTTGTAGGTTCTTAAATAGACCGCTTATAACGGTCAACTGTGTGTTAAGGGTAGTTACTCGTGATTACGCAACATAACTCGTTATAAAAAAGCATTTCACAATTAACATGCTTGTATAATAAAATGCTATCTTGTGTGTGTATATGATTTATTTATCAGAGAGAATCCTACTCTTTGATTCCCCTCGCGGTGAATATTCCCGGGGTAGCAATAACAATTAATTCATGGGTTATTATTGTTTGGGCGTAACACCTAAGGTATGTGCTTTATATTTTATACTATTGGGGTATGTTTTATACACAAATAAAATAACTAATAAATAGGAAAATTTCTATTATAAAAATCGAAAATTATATTTTGATGCAATGAATAAAAAAAGTGAGTTCTCTAAAATAAAGAATTTTTTTTATTTGAATTTACTTTAACATCTTTAAATGTAAGGCATAGCTGTACTGACGAGGAATAGATCCCGAAGCACGTGTCTGCAGATGGCCTTATATTAAGTAACGTTCCTTTTGTTGTTTTTACATTAAATTTTTCTCGGATCAAAATTTGTTGCATTATGCAATATTTTATTGATATGCAACAGCAGGTGTACATTATGTAATTTGTATTTGCCCGGGAAGTAGTTGTTTTAATGTGCATTTGTTTAACGTACTTACGTAACGTAAGTCAAAAGTCACAGAGCTAAATGTGGAAATAATTCATTAATT
This sequence comes from Philonthus spinipes, assembly GCA_963082785.1. Classification (NCBI taxonomy): domain Eukaryota; kingdom Metazoa; phylum Arthropoda; class Insecta; order Coleoptera; family Staphylinidae; genus Philonthus; species Philonthus spinipes. The sequence goes on along the minus strand of OY720300.1, from coordinate 25,892,796 downwards.
ATTTTCAAATTATTTTTATTTAATATCTCTAGAATCAACCCTACACCCATATGGGTAGAAAGGGTCATTGAATATATATATATATATATATATATATATAGAATAATATTTTAAAATAGGCGGAAAGATTATTGATCGATAGCCAATCAACAGATATAAAATATACATTTGTTTTTCTATTTTTTTTAAAATATTTATTTAGTATTTTTTGCTGTATATATCTGTTAATAAAGATTATTATTTATTTATTTTAAAATGCGTAAGTTATATGTTAGTTATTTAATTTTATTTAATTTTTTATTTCAGAATATAGAAAATCAACTTGCATCAGAGGAGTTACCAGCATATAATCCAATAGATACCCTTGAATTGGAATCCATAGAAAGTGATTGCAAAGAGACGGAATGTTCCAATACAATATATGGAAGGTCATACTCAATCGCCTGATTCTCTACTAAATTAAATTCCAACATTATTCCAGATTGGATACTTTTGTACACGTTGTCAATAAATAATTAATTTTCTAAAATAGATGTTTTTTTTGCGATAAATTAAAATGCAGAGTGATCAACGTCTATATGAAAATAAAAATGTATTTTATTTTCATATACACGTTGAAGCTGCTCCGGGCTTGTGTTAGTTATTTCTTTTGGAATTACTGCTTTAAGTTCGTTAATGGCATTCATTCGATTCAAAATATGACTCACGACATTTTTACATTTTTAATAATTGGAGGCTGCTAGTGTCAAATATTAAAGTTTTCTTGACATGGACTTTAAGCGATAAAACTCCTCAGTTTTTTTTTTCGATGGGAAATTTAACTTGTCTGCATTCATTGTTGATCACTCGGTAGCTTTAATTAATTTATTAAGGAGAGACTAAGGATCCACTCGATTAAATAAACTTAAAAAAAATACTTAAACAGTGGACACATTCTGGCACTGAATGTGATTTATCCATCACTTGAATAAACCATCTATAACTCCGTTATGTAAGCTATTTAATTCTGTATTTATATAGATTACATAGATAAATAGAAATAGTGAAAGGAATAACCAATTATATTCATTAAAAATCATCCTAATTTTAATTGTGAATTTAATTCACAATATATGTAATATTGTGTTAATAGATGATTAAATACTTCGGAACTGGATGGAATTTATTCTATATAAACTATAAGTTATTATAAGGACAGCATTAAATATCTCACAGAGCTCCATTAATAAATGGTTCATTCCAGTGACGGATAAATCCCATCCAGGTCCGGAGATTTGTGTTTTTATATGAAAACCAAGAAAAATCTTAACTCAGACTGAGTTATATTATATAAACCAATTTTCTTAATTTGGTTTGTTATTGATAATGAGCACTTTGTGTCTCGAAATGTACATCTAACATAAAAATAAAAAGTGAAGTAAGGAATAACAGTCTTTCTATTTTGTGATCAATCACTTCACGTAAACTCAAAATATACAATTTTCTTAACATATATTTTTATTGTAAATGATCGAACAACTATTAGTTAACCTCCTTGATGTCCGGCGGGGTAAATGCTTGAGAAGTAGTTGTTTTAATAGATGTTTGTAAAACTTACAGAGTAAGTATTTTTTCCAATTGGAAAAAGCGTATTGATCGTATCTTATTGATTATTGCCAGAAATTTTCCTTGTTTAATTTCATTGTAATTTAAGTAACCGCAAATGTTTGAATCATTTTTGTTTCATTTTATTTTAATTAAATTATATGTAATTACATTTTCTATATATAACTATCAATTATCTCTCTTATAACTTTGATGCTGGTTTTTAAAGGTTAGTTATTTCAACGCCAGACTAAGCCAACGAGCCTCACCCACACTGCAAATAAAAAAAAGTGTTTACTCCCGCTTATTTTAAATTGCAATTACTCTAAGAAAAGAAATGCTGCTGTTATCTTTCTGTGTAACAACATTAACCAGACTGCTGCAATTAGTTCGGACGGTTCTCTTAATTAAATTCCTGTCAAGTTTCTTTCTCGGATTAAACAAATTAAGAAACGGGTAAAAAGAAACGACGGAGATAGTTTAAGCGGAATGGAATAAGAATGTATAAAATCCGAAGTGAATGAAAATAGAAGGCGACACACGCTACTAGATGAATGGTATTACTTGCTATTTATAGAACAGTTCGATATTTCCACCCATTCATGAAAATTCTGAATAGCTCAAATGCAGCGCGTCATTTCCTAAAAGATGGGGTTTTGAGTGGTATATTTTTTCATGATTCAAATATAATTATTATTTTTAATGAATGTTTTACATTTTTAATAATTTGAAATTAGAACGAAATGTATTCATTTCACTATGATGAACAGATATATTTATCTGTCACAATCAAATCACATGTTTAATTTTTACCTAATTGTTCAAACATGTTTCACCAAGTGTTAAGAAATTAATTCAAGAGTTTTGAACTGTTCTTGTCGTATTATGTGTAAAATATCGTGCTATAAGTCAGTATGAAGGTGCAATTCAGTTGTTATGATTGCTAATGTTATGAATAAATGTAATTATTAATATAGATACATCCATTGATACATAGCAAAGATATACAGGGAGCTTTTTTTATCAGTATACATTACCCCTATCTATACCTGCAAAATACGCGAGTCAAATGCGTTAATGAATGTGTGTTTAGTTGCCTATAACACGCAACTGAACACTCATATGCCGAATAGTCAACTAAACATACACACATTAATCGGTTCAATGCGTTTGACTTTTTTTTTTTGCAGGTATACACTTCCTCTAATATATACTGATAAACGCAATATTTCTGACTAAGTATATAAAAAAAGGAATAATAGAAATGTATCACTAAGCAATGAATTTGCAAAAGCAAATTGTGACAAATGGAAAGCATCCAGTTATTGAAAATGAGCACATGGTGATCGAAATGTACATCTAACAGAAAAATAAATTAGTGAAGAAAGGAAATAAAATAGTGTTTTATTAGTGATTATTACTTCACATAACTCAAAACAAATAGTGAATATATGACAAATGGAAGTTAATGTAAAAATTATAAAGCAAACATACACATAGATGTATTTATATATATTTTATTAGTTATTAATCTCAGAATAAAAATTAAGAAAAATATTCTTAAATGGACAATGGGCTTTCAAAGGTTTCGACATCTGACGCATTTAACATTTGTCGGAAAATATGGATGGGAATGAAAATTGCGCACAGGTGCGAATGAATATCGCTTGGTTTACGATGTATTCATCAATTTTATGCTGAATTACGCATATTTTGCACGGGCATCATTTATTGCCGCAGTAAACCACCATTTTTTGCTTTCATGGTATTTACTGGTCCGCATTAAATGCTGCTTTCATGTCGTTTACTGAGTTGTATTAAAAGATGCATTTATGTGCGCATTAAATTTGTATATCTGGAAATATAGTTATTTTCATTAATATTGTATTTAAATGTTAGCTGCTAATTAGTTTAGAGAAATTAAGAATGATTAAACATTTTTTATGTTACCATACTATTAAATAATGCAAAAATGATAAGGAAATAAAAAATAATTTTAGTAAAACAAAACCAACTGATTTCATTATAACAAACGATTATTAAAGATGTTTTACCAAATGATAAATAACCTGGCCCTCATTCAGGAACCCTGGCATTACAAGGGCGCTGTCAAGGGACTTGGCAACAGCGGAGGTAAGTTAATATACTGCACTATATAGAACTTGCATATATGCTAGCAATAATATACACTCTCTAAAACTACATGACCTCTGCTCCACAGACCTACTTGCAGTCAGGGTGACAACCGTGGGTGAGGCCGTAATAGCCTCGATATACCTCCCCTACGACTAGCAACAACCTCCCCCATCCAAGGAACTGGAGGATCTAACAGAGTACTTAGTTGGAGTAGATGCGAATCACCACCATCTATGGGGAAGCTCCAACACGAACAAAAGAGGTGAGTACCTTTTATACTTTCTAATAGAATCTAACTTAATAAGGGAAATGAACCTACTTTTGTTAATAAACAACGAAGTGAGGTAATTGATATAACTTTTGCGTCGCGCGGTATAACTGCCCAACTGGAGAAGTGGTATGTAATGGATGAGCCATCATTATCCGATCACCGATACGTGGTTATGACCCAAAAAAACAAGACCGCGTTTCGGAATCCACGAAGAACTTGCTGGGAAACATACAAGAGTGACCTCAAGATAAAACTTGATCGTTTTAAAGAGGATGTAAACAGCGTACTGGATGTAGAGCTTATCGCTGATCAAATGCAAGAGGCCATCTCAACCTCTTTTGAGAACACAAGGAAATCCACCGGGCAAACTAAAACCTGCTGGAACGATCACCTTGAATCGCTCAGGAGGGATACGCGAAGACTTTACAACACAGCGAGGAAAACTGGAAAATGGGAGGTATATATTACAAAGAGATTAGGAGGGCGTTTCGGGAGTCTTGGAGGGAATTCTGCTCAGAGATTAACCAAGTCCCAGATGGAATAAAACACCAAAAAATCCTAGCAAAAGCTTCAGATAATTCCTGTGGCACCATCAAAAAACCCAATGGTACTTTCGCAGAAACAGGTTAGGAGGCAGCTTAGATTCTCATGCTGACACACTTCCCCGGATTTGAACCACTAAGCAACTCGCAAGACCTAAGTCCGTCTATTGAAAATATTAACAAAAATGCAAGTAAACAAGATTGGGAGACAGCAAAGAGAATTATATCAGATGGGCAGTGGGAATATAAGTCACCGGGAGAGGATAGGATCTACCCAGTGCTGATACAGCAGGGAATAAACCTACTACCAGTGCTATGTAAACTATTCAGGGGTAGCATAGCATTAAAACATACGCCAACCGCCTGGAAGAAAATCAAAGTGGTCTTTATACCAAAACCTGGGAAAGATACTACTCAGGCAAAAAAATTTGCCTTACAAAATTTATACTTAAAACGGTGGAAAACTAGTCGAAAGACATACAAGGGAGATCTTGCTACTACAGAGGCCATTACATCCCCTCCAACATGCATTTCAGGCTGGAAAATCTTGTGAATCTGCGCTACATCAGCAATTGCTACTCGAACAACCCCACCAAGATCTCGCGATTGAGGCCATTGCACTTAGTAGAAACAACCTGAGGATAGCTATAGGACTAGTAACTGGATATTGTTCCCCTTAGAAAATATCTTCACAAATGAAGATATTTGGAGAGGAACCAGTGTGCAGACTCTGCAATGAAGAGTATGAAGACGCCTCACATGTGCTATTCGAGGGAAGAAAACCTGAACCAGGGGTATCCACATCTACTCTTTCCAAAAGACAAAATGATCAAGAGGATGCTGGAATTTGCACGAATCACAAAACTCTTCGATTAACTATAAGAGTGAAAGTAGTACAATAAGCCAATTGGCTGCAGTGCTAGAGCTATCTAACCCTTACTTTCGCTCTAGTCCCCTAATAAAAAAAGTGATAGATCAAATCAAATCCTTTATTGGTGCTAATACAGTGGGTACAGTTTACACAGGTCAATACAAAGAAAAGGTTACATGCATAAACGATCTAAGATGTTCTGATTGGAGAAATTTTGAGTACATATACGCATATATATATATATACACACATACATACCCAAACCACGATCGCTAATGACTTAAGTATAAATTAAATAATTTAAAATAATAGAGATACAAACAATTAGAATATGTTGCGAATATAACTTAAAATATATATAGACACATGCACGATCAAATGAATCGATTAGATTTTATTTAATAGTACAAATATAGTTGATAAAATACAATAACAAAATAAGATTGAAGAGATACATATATAATAATAAAGTAGCTTACAATATACTAACTATAAAATGAATAAGAGAATAAAAATAGTAGAATACAAACACAACAATAAAACACTTTAAAATATGCTAAAAATAAGATTATTAAATTAAGTTAAAGAATAGAATAAAAAAGAATAAAATGTATATATACTAAAATTGGGTTCACAGCTCAAATATAACAGAGAAAAACTCTTCAAATGAATAGAACGCATGGACAAGTAATTTTTTTTAATGACAGATTTAAATTGTTTAAGCGGTAGGCATTTTACTTCTGCTGTCATTGTATTGTAAAATTTGGTAGCCCAATAATTTTTCGCATTTTGTGACTTATGTAGTCTTACCCGTTTTGCATAAATATTACCACTAGTTCTAGTGTTATGGCTGTGAATAGACATAACTAAATTGTACTCAGAAATATTCTTTTTTACATAAATGAGACATTGAAATATGTACAAACTCGGCAAGGTAAGTATGCGTAAGTTTTGAATGTAGCCCGACATTCATCTCTGTAGACTAATTTGCCCAATATACGCACAGCGTTGTAATTAAAATATACAGTGCAAACATGGTGAGTGTCGCCATGCTAATAAAGCATATGATGCCAATGAGTGGCATGTGGCATAACAGGAAGCTTTTAAGGTATTTACAGATATACTTTGGGCTAAATTACGCAATAAAAATATGTTTGTGGATATTTTTTTTGACAAGTTGTCACTGTGTGCATGCCATTTCATTGAGGAGTCAAGACACACTCCAAGAAATTTAGCTGATGAAGGTGTGGGAAATGTATGTTCTTTAGAGTGAAAACCATATGTGTTGATTTAGCATCATTAAGTAGCAATTTATTGCTACTACACCACTCTTTGCTTTTATTATTAGCAACAGTGCTATTTTATTTTGCTACATCTAATGCGCTTGTCCTATTAATAAGTGTAGTGTCATCAGCGTATATTACTTTGAACGTATTATCGACATAGTCTGGTAGGTCATTGATATATATTATGAATAATAGTGGTCCTAAAATGGACCCCTGGGGATCACTATGTTTGACTGGGAGTGTAATTGACTCACAATTAACATATTTGACACTTTGTGATCTATTGGTTAAGTAAGACTTATCCAAATTTCTGCTTGGTTCGTCAAAACCATAGCGTTCTAATTTGCAAATTAATATTTCATGATTAACACAGTCAAAAGCTCTGATTAGATCCACAAAAGATGTAATTGCAAAGTCTCCCTCTTTACAGGATGACAATAACTCATCTAGTAAAGACATTATTGCATCTGTTGTGGATTTTCCTCCACGAAAACTGAATTGTGATCTTTTGAATAAGCAATTGAATTCAAAATAGGCTTTATTTGCGACAGTAATATTTTCTCAAACACTTTAGAAAATACGGGAAGTATAGATATAGGTCTATAATTGAGTGGATTATTCCTGTCTTCTTTTTATAGATAGGTATTACTGTGGCAACTTTTAAGGCATCAGGGAAAACAGATTGTGCAATGGATGTGTTTATAATATCAGTTAGTGGAAATATGACCGATTCTTTGCATGACTTTAATAAGTCAGAAGATATTCCATATATATCTCTGCTTTTGCTACATTTAATATTATTAATAGCATCTCTGATGTCTGTGTTAGATATTAGTTTAAATTTGAAACTGCTTGATGATATTAATGGTACAAAACTTAAGGGATTAGCATTTATATTTCCGATATTGCGTATAATATTATCTACATAAGATAAAAATTATTTATTAAATTGCTCACAACTAATATTACATGGTAAATTAAGGCTACGTTTACTTTTTGGATAAGAGTTTATTATATTCCACATTGATTTGGCTTTGTTTTTCGAGTTTTCAATATAATTATCATGAGTTCGGATTTTGATGTTTTTTATTTCTTTTATTTATTTACGTTTATATGATCTATATGCATTGGTGAGGGATTCAGTATTACCGGTATTTATTGCTTCGCGTAATAAATTTAATTGTTCACGCATATTGAACAGATGAGGAAAAAAGCATGCAATATAATAAAAAATAAAGTAAAATTACAATGAGATTAAATAAGGAAAATTTTCTGGCAATAATCAGTAAAATTCGATCAATCTATTTTTCCAACTGCAAAAATTACTTACATTGTACGTTTTTAACAAAAACCTATTTTTTTTTTTTATTTTTTTTTACTTGTTCGGTTTTGGGCTTCTTTTTATAGTTATGCCGTACTATAAGGGAAGATCCTTTCACCGATTTTAATTTTTGAATTTGTCTCCTTCATGTCAAGAAATATTCCTTGACATGGTGATGGAGACTTTTCCTTTTTTTTATATTATTAAAATTTGCTTATGAAGTAATGATTGAAATGAAAATGATACCATATGCTATAATGAAATGAAAGTTTGTATGGGATAACATTTAACGAATTCGTGAATTAGAATCTATAAAAATAAGTGTTCTCTAACGTGCTTCTTGGTGTTGATTTTGAATTTTTTGTTATCAACTTCATTCTTCAAATTAGCCGGCAGTTTATTGTATTGAATAACTCCCTCCACTACTATCCCTTGCTTGAGCGCGTTTGTTTTATTTTGTATTAAATGTACATCGCTTTTTCTTCTCGTCTTATATTTGTGTACTTCTTTATTTTTTTCCAGTTTGACGTTAGATTTACTCCCACCCATCAATATCTCATGTATAAATTTAATTCTTTCAAAAGCGATTTTTTGTTTGATGTTCAATTCTGTTACTAGTGTATATAGTGTTTTTGTTGGTGTTTGCTTATCCAAATTATAGATTAATTTAATACATTTATTTTGCTGTCTTTGCATTGTATTTATGTTTTGATCAGAAGTCCCTCCCCATACTGCACATAAATAGTTTATTTTGAAGTGAATAGCGTATTGTAAATGCTTTTTTGAGCAGCATGTGGCAGGTATTTTTTTATTCTATAGAGAAGTCCTGTGGCAGCACTAGTTTTTTGTTTCAATTTGTCTATATGTTTAGTCCATTTAAAATTGTCTGTAATAGTTAACCCCAAATATACTGATTCTGTTACTTTATTTATAATTTTGTTGTTAATTTTTAATTCTATATCTATTTTATTTTTATTTTTTTGAGTGATTACCATATAGTTTGTTTTTGATTCGTTTATTGTAAGGGAGTTATTGGAAAACCAAGTTGAAATTGATTGAAGATCTAGGTTTATTGAAATTTGCATGTCATTTAGATTTTTTCCACTATATATTATACACGTATCGTCTGCGTAAATGTACAGTTTGCCTTTTAATTCTAATTCAAAAATGTCGTTTATATAGGTTATAAAAAGGGTCGGTGGTAGAACTCCCCCCTGTGGTAAGCCGTATTCAGTGAAAAGTTCATCACTGTAAGTATTGTTTACTTTAGTTTGTTGCCTCCTATTTGTTAAGTAACTTTTCATTAAAAGCCCAGTTTTACCCCTGATACCCAGTTTCTTAAGTTTTCCTAGTAGCGTTTCTTTACATATTGTATCGAATGCTTTTTTTAAATCAATTAACACTAATATAACGAAATTGTGATTGTCTAGTTCTTGTTGAATGTGGCAAGCAACGTCCATACAGGCTGTGGTAGTTCCAGATTGTTTTTGATAGGCGTATTGATGTTTATTTATTATGTTGTTGTTATAGATATGTTCGTGTAATCTAGAAAGTATAATTTTTTCCATTATTTTCGAAAAGCAAGACGAGAGTGCAATTGGCCTGTAATTTTCTGGCATGGTGTCGTCGCCGTTTTTATATATTGGGAGTACTGTGACCTCTTTTAAAATATCCGGAAACGTTGATGTGGTGATGGCTTCATTTACAAGTTTTGTTATTATAGGTACGATTTCCTCCCCTAGCTCTTTTAATAATTTATTAGTTATGCGATCTTTTCCAGGTGCTGAGTATTCTTTTAAATCTTGTATTATTTGTTTAACTTCTTCGTCTGTGGTTGGATCAAATTCCATATTTGTGTCTATATTCTTGGTTAGAGTATTTGTTAATTTATTTTGCATTTTTTGTTTTTGAATTTTCGCTAATTTTTTTCCTATTGTTGCATAATAATGATTTATCTCGTCTGCTATCTGCTTTTCATTATGGATCATTTTTCCAGTGCTGTCTTTTATCTGAGTGATGGTTTTTGTACAATTTCTTTTGTTTTTGTTCATAATGTTATTGATTTCATACCATGTTTTTTTAGAGTTACCCTCAGCATGCTCAAATTTTTGATCGTAATATTGTTTTTTCCTTTTACTGATTGCTACAGAAGTAGCTTTTTTTTGGTCAAGGTACATTTGTTTAATATAATTATTTTGAGGATTGTTTTTATATCTTACATAATATTTATTCCTTTTTTTAATACTATTAACAATTTCAATATTTACCCATTCATTACATTGCTTTCTCTTAAAAGTAGTTATTTTAGTTTCGCTTTCCAAAATGGAGGTAATCAATTTAATTAGATCCTTGAAAGATTGGATGCATGCTTTATCAGCTCTATTGAAGTTACTTTTTATTTTTTCGTAATTTATTTTAACTTTTTGTACACTTTCATATATTTCACTTTTCGATTTCTTTGTTTTATGAGTGGTTATTACAGCCGAATGGTCTGAAAATGGAACTGTATGGATCGATATATCAAATAAGTCATTACTATTTGTGATAACATGGTCAAGAATTGCAGATTCTCGGGTAGCACTGTTTCCATCTATTTTATTAATAATCTTATAGCCGTTTTCGGTGATTATATGTGTATAGAGTTGTGTTATTCTATTTTGTTGAAGTAGGTTAATATTTAAATCCCCCATAATTATTTGGTTTGTGTTTTGTGTCATTAATGTGTCTTCTAGCAAAGAAAGCAGGTGTGTATTTTCGACGTGAGGCGGCTTATATATTATAGAAATATATTGGCGTTTGTTTTTTATGTATAATTGAATAAATTGAATTTCATGGACCGTTTTATTCTGGACAGTTTTATAATTTAACCCATTTTTTATGTAAATTGAAATTCCCTCACCTCTAGAATGTCTGCAATTATGAACTGAATTAAAGCCTTTTATTTGATAGTAATCAGTTTCGTTTTGATACAGCCAGGTTTCTGTAAGTGCAATTACCTGCAAGTTATTGTATACTTTATCGAGAATTTTAATTTCATCAAATTTATTTCTAATACTCCGGATGTTAAGCAAAAAATATCTGTCCATTTTTAATGGATTGATTTATATATTTTAGTTTTATAAGTGAGCGGTAGGTATTAATTTATAATTTATTTAGGTCCTCTTGACTCTTAATATGAATTATTTTTGTGTTTTCCCCCTGTCGTACAAATATTTTTCCTTGTTTTACCCAGACATACTTATAGCCATTCTTTTTATAGTTTCTTGCATTGTAAAACAATTTGCTTAAGTAGCTTGTGAGGTGTTCATTAAAGTAAATTATATTATCAGCACCTTTATTGAAACAAATACTTCCCGAGCATATACCTCGCCGGACACAATAGATATTTGTTTGGAAGATATTTGTTGGCGAATACGTGAAGTTTTTTTGATATAATATTAATATTTATTTATATATATATATATAAACATATTTATTCCCAAATGTAACCAACTCATTATTTTTTTTAAAAAAAACAACAATTTATATATACATACAATGTACTTGAGGGAAATGGCATTATTAGGTCTTTCAACCTAATATTTATATTTTATTCCTTTCTTTATTTCTGTATATTTTAATATTAAATGTACATTTCGAGCACACTGTGCTCTTTATCAATAATTTTTTTTATAAAAAAATGACAAAAATATATGAAAATGAATATTTTCACAATATATTCTCAAAAAAGGGAGTCGATAGCCCTTATTTAAGAATAGGTCTTTTTGCTCGTTCTCCTAATATATCACTATTTTTGGATACCTTGCATATGATTAAAATTATATTTAATTTTACAGGATATTAAAAAAGTAACTAAACAAACATAACTGTTCAACTAAGAAGATGTATTCAATTCATTTCATTACAAACAAGACCGCAATCTGAAATGTAACTTTATGTAACAAACCCAATTTCTTTAGTTTCATCCGTTTGAGTCGTGTATAATTATAACTTTAAATTAGCTTACGTTTCACAATGCGAGTTAAACTTGTTTAAATTGTACTCAGATAATTAAGCTCTCTTAGAGAAAATGGTTTACTGTTCAGTGTTTAATGCATTACGTGAAATTAATTTAAAATGCGTATAATTTAGTTTTTTTTATTAAATACAATTAATACAGTAGAAAAAGTATTCATTCACTTATTCACAGTTATTTAAATAAATTAAATAAAAAGAATTTAAAAATAATTATTTCATGTTTAGCTACTGTGACATTTTGATTTATGTTACATAAATACTTTAAACCAATCTCCAATAATGGACACTTGCTGTCGCATAACAATAACATATTGTATAATGTTAAAATTTTTGAATTGAAAATTATTTAATGCAAAACAAAAAATACGTAAGATAAGGCTATCTGAAGATGTTTTGGGATTTCATCCCAAATCGGTACAGCTGTGCCTTACATAATTGCAAAGTTGTTAATTAAATTAATTAAAAACGTACCGTCACGTCCGAGATCTTCGGTGGAAGTGATCGTAAAGGACGTTTTTGGACAGATGGTCACGCACATGACCTCGATTAATTTTTTTCTGCAAAAAATCTTTTCGATTCGGATTTTAATAAACCCTCGCTCGCTATTAATAATAATAGAAAAAAGGATTTATTCACTTTGCCACATTAATTTAATTTATTTAAATAAATAGAATTTGAATATAATTAATACATTATTTATTTGTTTTGAATCTGTGTGACTTTTGACTTACTTTAAAACAAATACATATTAAAACAACTACTTCATGGGCAAATACACCGCCATATATGCATTATGTAATTCAAAATAAATAAAAAAAATCAAATTCAACTTATGCAGTTCTTATTATCTATGGACTACTCTAATCTACACTTTTTTGTTTAGTGCCGTTCTTTTTTTGCTTTATCGATTGTTAGTCCTATTTCTTCTAGTATCTTGTTTATATTGCTATTCTTTGTTTGGCGTGGACTTTCACTTTTTTATTTATTTCTTTATAATCCCTGCACTCCATAAAAATTATATGTACTTTAATTTAATATTTGCGATGTATTATTTATATCAAAAGTTAATAAAATATGGTATTTACACCAGCAGAAAGACCTCTGGTCGATATTCCAGGACATACTCAATATTTGTAAAAATGTAATTGTCTCAATAAATATATTTGCATAAATAGAAAAGAGTATTTATTCACTTGGTCACAGTTAATTTTACGAATCATAGTTGATTTAATTTAATTAATTATATCACGGGGATAGCGCCCCCGACCGGCAATCGGGAGACGTGGGTTCAAATCCCATCAGAGATGTTTCTTTTCCACTTTATATTTATTTAAACTTAAATTGATTTAACTTAACATCTTTAAATTATATAAAATGAAATAAAGATGATTCACACATTTAAATTATTTTCAAATTATTTTTATTTAATTTATTTAAATAGCTGTGACCAAGTAAATGAATACTTCTTTCTATTTATCTTTAAGTTATGTAAGGCACAGCTGTACTGACGAGGGATAGATCCCAAAATACGTGTCTGCAGATGGCTTTATATTAAGTAACGCTCTTTTTTGTTTTTTACATTAAAATTTTCTCGGATCAAAAATTTGTTGCATGATGCAATATTTTACTGATATGCAGCAGCAGGTGTACATTATTTAATTCAAAAGCTGGCGGGGTATTTGCCCGGGAAGTAGTTTTTTTTTATTGCAAATTTGTTTAAATTATTGCACGTAAGTTAAAATGTCACAGAGATAAATGTGGAAATAATTTATTAATTATTTTTATTTAATTTAATATAATTGCATGTACGGTGTAATTAAACATTTTTAATTATTTAAAATTGTATGAAAGCGAAATGGAAATTTACATTTACTACCGCGTATATAACGTTGATACAACCGCGAAAACGTAAATCAAAATCGATTTACCTTCCCGTCCGTTTTCTTTAATTTTATTCCTAAGTCCCGTGTATTATCCAGCCTCGAAATTGAAATGCGCTCCCGGAGGAATGTGGGCGAAACAAGAAAAAAAATGCCTCAGTGATTTATAGTTGAATCTACTCGGGAAAAACACATTTTTCAGATGTTTGTACGGAAGTAATCAGCCGCGTAATCGCATTTGCCGCATTTTATGATAATTTCATTTTTCTAGCAATAATTTGCTCCGAGGTGGTTCCGGTGGAAATGATGTGATTTATTGAGCACTCTCAGATATTAAATTATTCCCCGTTTTCCTTTCGAATGTCGTACTTTGCACTTTATAATTCTAGCGAGGAAAATTAAATTTTAATAAAAATATATTTTTACTTTATAGAAATGTACTGTAAAGGAAATGATGAAATCCGAAATATTTCTCCGAAACTATTTCTGAAAAATCTACACTTCTGTGCAATAAAATTAAGCACAAGTCTCATAATAATTTTCCACAATATTCTAGTTGTGTAGTTTAATTGCCTAACAGAAGTTTCAATAAATGTCATGAGACAACAAAATTTTTAATAATGTACTTCTTCAGAAAGTCAAAAGTCACAAAGCAAAATGTGGAAATAATTTATTAATTATTTTCAAAACATTTTTATTTAATTTTTTTAGAAATAGTTTCGCAGACATTTTTTTTTGTATTGAATCGGATTTTATTAAATAAAATGAAATATAGATGATTCACAGTTATATAAATTAATTAATACTGAAAAAGTTCGACTCCCAGTCTTATGCAAATATATTATTCGATTCATGCCTACGCTGTGTTTTGTTCTGTGTAGTAACCCTTAATCCCCCATCTTAATCCCTTTGTATTTATACCGATGTCTTTAAGTTTAAGAATTCAGATAATGAATACTTAGTATCCGAAATGTATATTTAGTGTCTAATAAAACTGTGAAGTAAAGTGAATACAACCGTCTATATTTTTTCTATATTGAAAAACTTCATGTAACTCCATCATATTTATAATTGTAACCCGAAATTATTTACCAGGTTCGATATTTGCATTTTCTGTACTTACCGTGTTGTTTTCATTACTTTCCTTATTACGATGTGAACTACTAATTTTTGACAACCACTCATTTTTTATTGTTGATTGTTAAGGCTTTCACTTGGTTATATATTTTGAGTTTATTAAATATAACACTTTTAAACTTTGTTTCTAATAAGTTAACAAAGATAAAAAGGATTTTATTTAATAAACCCACCCATTTATCGATGTACTAATAAAATGCGACTTGTAAAACTTAAAAAAACACGCGATCACCACGAATTCACGATTTTTTACTATTGATTAATTTAATTAATCCAAAATCTATTTCACGTCCGCTACACTTCAAATTCCATCATTTAATGCCTATCTCACGTCTTTTCACCACCGCGATCAATTTCCGAATTCCTATTTTCCTCTTATTTTTGTCTTTCAAACAAATTTTGATTAATCTACAATTTATCCCCTATCACAAACGTTCTTATATTTTTTCTAAACTCACACCCGCTCTCACGCATTCGATTTTCGCTTGTTTGTCGATTCTACATACTTTCCCTTTATAAAATGAATATTTTCGTTATGCAATAGTAAACTATTTTGCTTAATTGTTGATTCCATGGAATTCTGTGTTCAAGCGCGTGTGGGACTTCCCCGTCAGAATATTAACCATTAAATTGTATATATTTATTTATTTAGTCTTATATAACATCGTTATATGTTCTTCTCTACTTCTCAGTGCGAGGTGTAAATTGTATAAAAATAAATAAAACAATTGCCACAGCGAAATTAAAATATATCGAAATATTTAATATATAACAATTTTTATTAAAAAACACATTTAGCGCACACCCTGGTTTGAACTATTACATGTTATATGTTCCTCTCTACTTATCAGTGTGAGGTGTAAATTGTATAAAAATAAATAAAACAATTGCCACAGCGAAATTAAAATATATCGAAATATTTAATATATAATATTTTTTGTCAAAAAATACATTTAGCGCACATCCTGGTTTGAACTATTACATGTTATATGTTCCTCTCTTCTTATCAGTGTGAAGTGTAAATTGTATAAAAATAAATAAAACAATTGCCACTGCGAAATTAAAATATATCGAAATATTTAATATATAACAATTTTTGTTAAAAAATACATTTAGCGCACACCCTGGTTTGAACTATTACATGTTATATGTTCCTCTCTTCTTATCAGTGTGAAGTGTAAATTGTATAAAAATAAATAAAACAATTGCCACAGCGAAATTAAAATATATCGAAATATTTAATATATAACAATTTTTGTTAAAAAATACATTTAGCGCACACCCTGGTTAGAACTATTACATGTTATATGTTCCTCTCTACTTATCAGTGTGAGGTGTAAATTGTATAAAAATAAATAAAACAATTGCCACAGCGAAATTAAAATATATCGAACTATTTAATATATAAAAATTTTTTGTTAAAAAATACATTTAGCGCAAACCCTGGTTTGAACTATTACATGTTATATGTTCCTCTCTTCTTATCAGTGTGAGGTGTAAATTGTATAAAAATAAATAAAACAATTGCCACAGCGAAATTAAAATATATCGAACTATTTAATATATAAAAATTTTTTGTTAAAAAATACATTTAGCGCAAACCCTGGTTTAAACTATTACATGTTATATGTTCCTCTCTTCTTATCAGTGTGAGGTGTAAATTGTATAAAAATAAATAAAACAATTGCCACAGCGAAATTAAAATATTTCAAAATATTTAATATATAACAATTTTTGTTAAAAATATATTTAGCGCACATCCTAGTTTGAACTATTACATGTTATATGTTCCTCTCTTTTTATCAGTGTGAGGTTTAAATTGTATAAAAATAAATAAAACAATTGCCACAGCGAAATTAAAATATATCGAAATATTTAATATATAACAATTTTTGTTAAAAAATACATTTAGCTCACACCCTGGTTTGAACTATTACATGTTATATGTTCCTCTCTACTTATCAGTGTGAGGTGTAAATTGTGTAAAAATAAATAAAACAATTGCCACAGCGAAATTAAAATATATTGAAATACTTAATATATAACAATTTTTGCCAAAAATACATTTAGTGCACATACCGGTTTGAACTATTACAATACGTTTTAGAAAAAAAAAACGCATAATTAAAATATTTTAAATTTTCGACTTAAGACTACAGTGCCTCCAGTGGTCAAGTGGGCAACAATTACCATTTTTTGCAATGTCAAATATCATCCTGCACTTTCCTGTATGAACTCTGCAACCACAATTGAACAATTGAAATTTGCATCAAATCCAAAAAAATACTGAAATCATAAATCAATAATAATTATAAAGTGCAACCCTGACACTCGTCCGATATATAAATACCTAGTCAGTACAATTCATCAATTCTTTAAATCTCATTAACAAGACATTCAACTAAAAAGAGGAAGCATAAAAATATATCTTTCATTCAATTAATTATTTTTTAAACAGTGTACTTTTCAGACTTGATTAACGGTTTGTTTGTTTGGTAACTTCGAGTTGCGGTCGTGGAAGTAAAATGTACAGAATGGGGTAAAAGTTAAATGCGTTAATGGGTTCGCCTTTGTATGGAAGCGAACCAGACGTTTCGTTGGCAAATAAATAATTGTCACCGCAGGGCGACTTTATGCTGTGGTAATTTACTTTATTTTCAGGCGTGTGTGCGTTGAAAGCTATCAAACTGAGCAGTTCCCTTTAACAGAAAGGGTCGATATATTGTCGTTGGATTGTTGAATTATTAAAGGCGTTTTTCACAAATGGAGCGCAGTGATTTATATGAAGGAATTTTATTAAATATTCTGTAGTACGTACGTGATTAGGTTGAGTGGATTGGAAATAAATCAATGAGACTCGGTTCATATTTGTATTTGTTTATTTATGTATAATAATAGATGCCCCAGTTGCCCGCAGGTCAGTCACCCAGGAAAGCAGGCTTTGATTCAAGCACGTAAAGATATATTCATAATTTTGTACGGACTTTTGAAAATCAACTGTGTAACTTATTATACAAGTAAACACACAGAGTGGCCAACTCCACTCCAAACGAGGAATAATTTAATATCTTCTTTTTCAGTGACTGCAAGGAGTGTAATAATTTCTTCTTCTGTGGCTACAATTTTTATAGTCACAGAAGAATAAGATATTAAATTATTCCGTGGCTAACTTCTCGTCAGTGGCCATACAGACTAATAAACGAGGAATAATTTAATATCTTCTTCTTCAGTGACTACAAGGAGTGTAATAATTTCTTCTTCTGTGGCTACGCTCCTTGTAGTCGCAGAAGAAGAAGATATTAAATTATTCCTAGTTTATTATTCTGTATGGACACTGACGAGAAGTTAGCCACGGATTT
Source organism: Philonthus spinipes (assembly GCA_963082785.1). Lineage (NCBI taxonomy): Eukaryota > Metazoa > Arthropoda > Insecta > Coleoptera > Staphylinidae > Philonthus > Philonthus spinipes. The sequence goes on along the minus strand of OY720300.1, from coordinate 25,874,392 downwards.
TGTAAGCCATGTTTTGTACCTTTCTTTCTCTAAAGAAATCTTATATATATATAACATCTTTACTTCTGCAGACAATTTTATATACAATAAATTAACAATATAATTCTTACACTATATTATACGTTATCCTTAGAAAACTGCATCAGTCTTTCTGCTTGTCCTTGTCCAGTTCTTGTCTTGTTATCTAAAGGTCATGATTATTAAACGTCTTTATTTATTTCTGCAAATTTAATGATATGAATTGATGAATTGTTAATGAAGTATGGGAGAATTTAGGAGTAATGTTAAGATTGCGATACAAAGGTTTGTATGATAGGGGCGAATTTTATAGATAAGTATTCCAGCCTGTGGTTTATTGGGGTTATTTTGTATGTTTCGTAGAGTAGTTTATTGGAAGGATTGTAAAGTTTGTTGTTGGGGTAAGAAATCTTATTTTTCTTACAATGTATTAAATCAGCAAGATTCATTACGTATCCAAAATTATTTTTAGGCTTTTGCAATTAAGCGAAGATGTTTAGCAGAGTATTTTTCAAAAATTCATTACACAAATTTGCCTGAATGGATTTTCGATTTTTTTTTTAATTTTAATTGTTTACATTGAGTATTGTTAATAATAATAAGTAATAGCCAAGGCGTAATCAATTTGGGATTTTTTTTTTTTCATCAACATTTATTTTCTCTGAAGAAATTTTCAAAAATTCATTGCACAAAATGATTTTTTATATTTTTATTTTAATTGTTGTCACAGCATTTCACGCGTGTGATCTTAGTACAAACATGATTCGAGACTTCCAACGCCAACTTCGTCGTCGATTTTTGTCATACGCTCGATATATGTATCTATAAAATAGATGGCGCTTTCACCATCTTTCCAATTATTATGATTTATATATTTCCATTCTATAAATTATATATTTCAGATATATGACCAGAGGCTTTATAAAAAGAAATTTATAACTACGACACGGGGTTCATTATTTCCGGAAAATATGAAACAATGGCCAATTAACGTAATTAACACATGTAAAAGTGAACGTGGTCGCTTAATTAGTTCCTTGGCCGTGTACATTGTCAACTTGATAAACAAGCCCGGGAGAAGTAATTTCAGTTTTTTTCCCTCCGAGAATAAATGAAAAGTGATAATATAATTACTTAAACATAGCCCTCTTATTAAGATAAATTTCGCTTCAAGTAAATTATAATTAATGCGGAGGGTTCACTTACCAATTATATCTACTATACGGGGTGGATACTTGAAAGTGAATATAAAGGAAACGTGCACTTCGCAGATTGCGGCTTACCATTTTAATTAATATGGATACTTTCAAATGTTACCAATGAAATATTGGTGATGTGTCCATCATGGTGAATTCGGTCAAATTAGTTTTTGATTGAACATTTATAATATACAAGAGACCAAGTAGAGGAAACAATAAAGGACACGCAATACGGATTCAGAAGAGGAAGTTCAAACGATGAAATATTCATCTTAAGACAACTAAGTGAAAAATACATAAATAAACATCGAGAAATGCACATATGTTTCATATACATCGAAAAGGCATAACTTCCATATTAAAGTTAAAGCCACATATTATATATTTGACTTTAACTTTAAAAAACAATAATTCAAATTTTCTTTTATCAACTAAATAGCCGTTTATGCGCTATCGCGGAAACACACAGACATTTTTCAAAACTTGATGGAATGGACTCAGGGGACATCAAAACTTACATATTCGTTGAAATTGCTGATTCGAAAATTTTTACGATCACAATACTTTCCCTTTGATAGGAGAAAATAAAAATTATATTATTGCTTGTCGAATAAGGTGCAAATTATTGCAATTATTTTTTATTAAATAAACAGGTTCTCTCAATTATAAATATATCATAGAGACATATTTTTATAATTAATTGACTATTTTTATTTTTATTTAAATAATTAATTGACTAATTATTATTATCCTAGAGTAATTCGGAATATATTTTATGAGCTCGAAAATATAAGGTTGGGGAAAAATAAATCATTTATTTTTATGTGAACTTCAAGACTTTATTTAATTATTTATTAATATTTTTTTTAATCATTGACCTTTCCACCACTGGGTAGTGTAAGACAAAATATACATATATATGCAATATACACCTATATATACAACACATTTTGTATTTATATTATTTACTGTCCAATGGAGTACAAACTTCTCCAGTTTTCTCCAGTCTTGCGTAAGGTTTTTAATTCCTTTCAATTTTATGCTCTTTTTTACAGCTCCTTCCCTGACTCCGCCTATCCACGTTGTTCTCAGTCTTCCTCTGCATTCTTTCCTGAAGCTCGTGTTTCGAATATTATTTAGGTTTTACTTTCTTACGACATACATGACCAAACCATCTCAACTGGCCTTCTATTATTTTTCGGTTAATATCATCGATATTTAAGATTTGTTTGTATGTTTTATTTCTTATTCTGCCTCTTTTTGTCTTTTATTCGATCTTTCTAAGAAATCTCATTTCCATTGCAGTTATTCTTCGTTGTTGTTTCTTTGTAATGGACCATGTTTCACTGCTATACATTATAGCTGGACTAATCATTTTTTTTTAAATATTACGGTTTTTATTGTCTTTGGGATTTCTTTATTTCCAAAGAAGGATTTTTTTTTCATGTTGAAAATTTTTCTTGCTTTTCCCAGTTTGTCGTTTATTTCGTTGTGTATTGTTCCCTTTTCGTTTATTATTGTCCCAAGATATTTGTCTATTTGTTGAATTTTTTACTTTTATTAAGTGAGTTTAGTTTTGTCTGGATATTATCATTGATTTTGTTTTCTCTGTATTTACTTTCATATTTATTTTTCCAAATTCTTTACCACTCTCTCAATGTTGCGTTCTAAGTTCCTTTCTGATTCTGCTAATATGACCATATCATCCGCGAGCATTAGTGATCCTATTTCTGTTGGTTTAATAATTTTTGTGGCTTAATATTTTTGTTTGTTTCCATCATAGCTCCATCCAAACCCAGTGAGAATAAAAGAGGACTTAAGATATATCCATGCTTAACTCCAGTCTTAGTGAAGAATATTAAAATCTGATCGTGAGCTAATTTGAGTACATGGATGTCTTAATAAGACTCCAAATTGTCACACTATACGAATTATTTGAATTTGCTGCATCGTGCAACCCCTCCACAGCAATCTCAATTTGAGTCATTTTTCCTTGGTTCGACAAATTTGACTCCAATTAAAAAAATCCAAAAAAATATTAAAAACAGATTGCGATCTAATTTGTGTAGATGGATGTCTTAATAAGACTCCAAATTGTCACACCATATGAATTATTTGAATTTGCTGCACTGTGCAACCCCTCCACAGCAATCTCAATTTTAGTCATTTTTCCTTGGTTCGACAGATTTGACTCCAATTAAAAAAAAAAATCAAAAAAAAATATTAAAAACCGATTGCGAGCTAATTTGAGTAGATGGATGTCTTAATAAGACTCCAAATTGTCACACTATACGAATTATTTGAATTTGCTGCACCGTGCAACCCCTCCACAGCAATCTCAATTTGAGTCATTTTTCCTTTGTTCGACAGATTTGACTCCAATAAAAAAATTCCAAAAAATATTAAAAACTGATTGCGAGCTAATTTGAGTAGATGGATGTCTTAAAAAGACTCCAAATTATCACACTATACGAAATATTTGAATTTGCTGCACCGTGCAACTCCTCCACAGCAATCTCAATTTGAGTCATTTTTCCTTTGTTCGACAGATTTGACTCCAATTAAAAAATTCCAAAAAAATATTAAAAACGATTGCAAGCTAATTTGAATAGATGGATGTCTTAATAAGACTCCAAATTGTCACACTATACGAATTATTTGAATTTGCTGCACCATGCAACCCCTCCACAGCAATCTCAATTTGAGTCATTTTTATTTGGTTCGACAGATTTGACTCCAATTAAAAAATTCAAAAAAAAAATATTAAAAACTGATTGCGAGTTAATTTGAGTAGATGGATGTCTTAAAAACACTCCAAATTATCACACTATACGAAATATTTGAATTTGCTGCACCGTGCAACTCCTCCACAGCAATCTCAATTTGAGTCATTTTTCCTTTGTTCGACAGATTTGACTCCAATTAAAAAATTCCAAAAAAATATTAAAAAACGATTGCAAGCTAATTTGAATAGATGGATGTCTTAATAAGACACCAAATTGTCACACTATACGAATTATTTGAATTTGCTGCACCATGCAACCCCTCCACAGCAATCTCAATTTGAGTCATTTTTATTTGGTTCGACAGATTTGACTCCAATTAAAAAATTCCAAAAAAATATTAAAAACCGATTTCGAGCTAATTTGAGTAGATGGATGTCTTAATAAGACTCCAAATTGTCACACTATACGAATTATTTGAATTTGCTGAACCAAGCAACCCTTCCACAGCAATCTCAATTTGAGTAATTTTTCCTTGGTTCAACAGATTTGACTCCAATTAAAAAATTAAAAAAATATATTAAAAACCGATTTCGAGCTAATTTGAGTAGATGGATGTCTTAATAAGACTCCAAATTGTCACACTATACGAATTATTTGAATTTGCTGCACCGTGCAACCCCTCCACAGCAATATCAATTTGAGTCATTTTTCCTTGGTTCGACAGATTTGACTCCAATTAAAAAAATCCAAAAAAATATTAAAAAACGATTGCAAGCTAATTTGAATAGATGGATGTCTTAATAAGACACCAAATTGTCACACTATACGAATTATTTGAATTTGCTGCACCATGCAACCCCCCCACAGCAATCTCAATTTGAGTCATTTTTATTTGGTTCGACAGATTTGACTCCAATTAAAAAAATCCAAAAAAATATTAAAAACCGATTTCGAGCTAATTTGAGTAGATGGATGTCTTCATAGATATAAATATAATTTAAAAGGAATATCAATTTTATTAATTAATATTCTTCTTTTGTAATTCTGAAAGTGCGTTAAAAATACAATAGAAATATAAAGCAATAATAATAAAACAAATAGTGCAATTCTAAATAACTACAAACCGTAAGGCGAAATTCAGTTTAGCATAAAAGATAATGCTGAATGTGTCTTACATCTAAACATTAAAAGAATGTAAGTGAATAAAGATGCAATAGTACAGAGATAATGAAAGAAATGAAATAAACAAGAGGCTCATTTTAAATTAGTAACATGTCTTATATAAAATTTTCAGGAATAAAGTTCATTATACAGAATAACTTTAACTACCAATACAAACATCTTTATTCCTACAGCAGAATTACAATTCTTTACAAATATTTATATTCACAATACATATTGATGGGTTAGTAGTCTGCCATGGGCTTTCTGTCCTTTAACTACCATCATCTTAACATTTAATCTTTGGAAAAGTTGAAATACACATAGTAATATTGAATTTCCCAACACCCGAACCTATTGACGCGACATGTGTTAAAGCTCGTTTTTACAATATATCTGTTATTTTTATACATCGCTTTTATAATTTTTATTATTCTACTGTTTATCCCCCTTTTTTCCAGCTCAGTCCATATGTCGTTTCTTCTGATTTTGCCAAATGCCTTTTCGAGGTCTATGAAGCATATATGCATTTCTCGATGTTTAATTGTCTTAAGATGTTTGTACTTCTTCCTCTTCTGAATCCGTATTGCGTGACCTTTATTGTTTTCTCTCTTGGTCTCTTATACTTTCCTCAAGTATCCTTGTTAGAATCTTTGCTGGAACACTTGCAAGGGTGATACCTTATCCCTCTTATCTCCTTTCTTGTGTAGAGGTAATATTATTACCGTCTTCCATTTTTTTGGTATGTATAAGCTGTTCATTGTGTCGATTAATAGTTCAGTAAGAAATGATGTACCTTCTTCGCTCATGTATTTTATTATCTCTGGTGATATATAATCAATTCATGGTGCTTCTTCACATTTCAATTTTTTAATCGCCTCTCTTACTTCTTAAATTCTTATCTCCTCACTTCTTTCTGGGGCACTCTGTAGTTGGTGTAAATAATTTTGGTCTTCAAGATCCTCTGTAAATTCTGCTTTCTTTTCCGTAATTTCTTCAAAATATTGTCTCCATCTTTCCATTATTGATTCCTCTTCTGTTAGTATAGTTCCCATTTTGTCTTTTATATTCATCATATTATATTCCTTCTTTTGTTTCAGCCGCTTTAGAGTTGAATAAAATAGTTTTTGATTCTGTCTGTAGTTCTGCGTCATTTTATTTCCAAATGTTGCCGATGATTCTTGTTTAGCCTTTATTCATTTCTAATTTTACCTCTTTTCTATTTTCTTTATACTTTTCGTAATAAAAATATAATTAAATATTATCCACTTGGCAGAAAGACCGCTGGTCGATAGCCAGTTCGGAACTGGTATGTACTGTATGATATTTTATAATAGTTTTGTATTGTATTGTATTGTATGCATATTGTAAGCATTAGTCCTGAATAAAGATGTATATATTATATATATATATATATTATTCACAATATTACATTATGTTTTTACGAAATTATATACACGTTGTCTCCTGAAATTTCTAATATGAATATTGTAATAAAATGTAATGTGTTTGTACCATATCTCGATTTTTATTATTGGTCGTTGTGCAAAAAAACGAGCCTGATAATTAAGTGTCGAGTAATGCATTCAAATTTCCGTATTCAAAATTTCAGGGAACAACGTGTATATAATTTCGTAAAATCATAATTTAATATTGTGAATAATATTTAATTTTTATCTATTCATTATGGATTTTCAAACGATAAGTACCTCCAAAAATCAAAACGATAATAATCTGATTATGCAATCTACATTTTTTCGATGAATTTTGAATAAAATTCCGGCGAAAATATGTTTGCGTAATTTCCACAACGAAAATTTAATTAAAACACATTGGGTCACGATCGGGGTTTAACGCAAGTGCAGACTCATGCATACAGTTGAACAATTTGCATGGGAATAGTGGGAAAATTTGCATAAATTTGAATGGAAATTCATTTACTGTAATGACTGAATTAATAATATTTTTTTTTTCGAGTATACTAAATCAATTCTATTTGGCAATTAAAATATAAAATTAATACAAGGATGGATTTTCGTGAATTTAGTCCATTTACCAGAGAAATAGTTGTTTTAATATGCATTTGTTTAAAGTACTTACGTAACGTAAGTCAAAATATCACAGAACTAAATGTGTAAACAATTTATTAATTATTTTGAAATCATTATATTAATTATTATCAAATAATTTTTATTTAATATAAATAAAATGATATTGATATTTTAATATATGGAATATTATTAATAAATTAAATAAAAATGATTTGAAAATAATCAATAAATTATTAATAAAAAAAAATATTAATTATTTTCTAATAATTTTTATTTAATATAAATAAAAATTATTTGATATTGATATTTTGATATTTTAATATAAAGAATATTATTAATAAATTAAATAAAAATGATTTGAAAATAATCAATAAATTATTAATTAAAATAATAATAATAATTTATTAATTATTTTCAAATAATTTTTATTTAATATAAATAAAAATGATTTGATATTGATATTTTGATATTTTAATATGAAGAATATTATTAATAAATTAAATAAAAATGATTTGAAAATAATCAATAAATTATTAATTAAAATAATAATAATAATAATTTATTAATTATTTTCAAATAATTTTTATTTAATATAAATAAAAATGATTTGAAGATAATCAATAAATTATTAATTAAAAAAAAAATAATAATTTATTAATTATTTTCAAATAATTTTTATTTAATATATTTAAATAACTGTGACCAAGTGAGTAAATATTCTTTTTTTATTCATTTTTATTTAATTTATTAATAATATTCTTTGTATATGACATGAAAGTATTTTAAATCCATGGAATCGTTGATGTAATTCATCTTAGTCGGCTTTTCATCCGACGGGAGGTTCGGAGGGTATTTCGATCGAACTATGATTTAGTGAGAGTATATAGGTTTCAAAGCTTAAGATAAAAAATGGTCTATACCTTTTAAAGCTTATGTGGGCTTAACGATTAATCATTAACGCACCTATTCCCTCGGATGCCGCAATAAGCTGAAACCTCCGCCGAGGAAAGCAACAGCTGAAAAGGCGTAAAATTGAGGGAGCGCATGCCTGTTGCTTCTGTCGATATCGATTTACTGTTAAAATCTTCCTAACACTTTCCTAAATTCGGCTAATATATATATCCTTGCATTGCAATTGAAATAAGAAAAATCAATAATATATGGAAATATAAGAGAAAATTGCACTTGCTGTTGCGTCAAACAAAGTGAGTTTCTAATTTTGTTCTCATTAATCATTTGGTAAAACAGTTTTATTAAATTTAAAAAATAAATCATTTGGTTTTGTTTAACTTATTAATTTATAAACCAATAAGGCGGGAAAATATGTCGTTAATAATAACGAAGCACAGTGGAATTCCGTTTCTTAACCTCCCCCCCTACCAAAAAAAAAAAACTGTATATAAAAATCCGCCTTTCATCCTTTAATAAACACTTTTGATAAAGACACGTACGCCCTAACTATTTGAGTAATACAAACAAATTAATAAGTGAAAATTTTCAAATTTTTTGATTTATTTTCAAAATTCAAACTTTCATTGTTTACAAAAATTATTTAAGAAATATCTTTAACTATTTTCTCATTAATCACTAGGTGAAACATGATATATATTTATATGTGAATATAATATGAATATTATATGTAATTTATATGTAAGAATATATATATATTATAGAAGCCGAAACTAGTCGGAATAAATAAAATATTTTGTGAAACAAACCAAGTGATTTTTATAAAAAAAAAAACAAAGATTATGTTCATTTGTTTACTATGTTTTCCCTTACAGTTGTACAAAATATAATAAAATAATTTATACTGGATTTGCGGATTTCTGTGCCACTTAATATATTAATCGGGACAATTCTATGAGGGAAATGTTAAGTTTAACGTGTACGTTATTTTTTATCATCACAGTCTAAGCAGTTTTTTAATATATATATATGCATAGAATGTGAATTTATTTAATAACATTTTCTGTACCCGAATATGGATTTTATTAAATTGAAAGTTGGGTAATGTTTAATGAAACATGTATTGCATAACGTATTATTATTAAGGTAGAAAGAGATAGCTATATAGTAAAATGGAAATAATCGTTTGAAAAAATCGTTTTGCATTTAATAATATAAATATGTATTTACATTTTTTTGTATCAAGTATAAAGTATCAGTCTAAATAAAAAATAAATCGTTAATTTTCGTGTATTACGTCAATTGACTAGTTCAAGTTAAAAAAGAAAATTGTAAGATATAATGAAATTAATAGGTCATGTCTGCTAAGTTATTTCAACGCAGAATTTATTGAAATCCTTTAAATTTTCATTGCACGAGTTTTTATTAGCAAAAATATAATTTGAAATTTGCTATAAATTTGATCAATTTTCATTATTTTTCATAATTGATTTTCACACAAACTAAACATTAAAATAATTTTTAATTCAATTAATGGTTTTAATATTTAGACATTGGTAGTTCATATTGTATGAAATAAATATGAATAAATTATTAAATATCAACCAATAAAACACAGATTAGATTGAATAACTTTAAATTCTCGACTAGTTTCGGGTTATTAGCTCATTTTCAAGAGAAAATGATTTTTAATAATTTATTCATATTTATTTCATACAATTTTTAATTCATCTGATGAAATTCCTGCTTCTTTGAAGATTACTTTAATGTATAATACAATTGATCACAACAGTAATCTAACTCGATATAGTGATTGCCAATATTTATATAGCTATCTTTTTCGTACAAAACGCACCCTTAACAAACAAACAAATAAGTAAATAATATGATACACCTACGCATTTCTTATAATAAAAACTTTTATTAAATGGACGAGATTTCTTTAACGTACACCAGGAAAACGTAATTTCTTTTTTGAAAACATGCACGTACAAGTTAAAGCAATCAAATTTATCGGGGACTTAAAGGAAGTGTTTCCTGAGCCATTTCCATATCACCATAATTACATCCGTAGTATGTGGGAGGATTTGTGCTATTTTCCGCTTCCTTAAACGCTGCGCAGATATATTTTAGAATTAAAAAGAAGTAAAGAGACAAATTTCGCTGGATGGGAACGGATAAATGTATTTACTTTATGTAAGCTTATTTTGTTAAATTAAATCATTGACTCATCCTTTTTTAAAAAAGTTTGTTGTCTGAAATAGATTTTTTAATATAGTATTATTTAAATAAATTTCGAAACATTGCATCATATTCAAATACTAAAGGAGAAACCGAATGTGATAAAGAGACAATTTTAAGATAATCGAGGATATTCTGTATGGATAACGTTTATTTATTTACATACAGATACAGAATGAGTATTCCTATAAAATAAGTATGAATATTACAATCTATATATATATATATATAATCTCTTTTACCATATGGTGTCGGATATATATATAAATATAATACAAAAACATAAGTAATTAAGTGAAACACATGAAGAATACATATAATTTCTTCAAAAAGGAGCTAATAAACTTAAAGCAACTATAAAAAAGATTTTCCTATTTTTAATAAAGAAGATATCCACACTAGAGTCCAGTTCTAACAAGGTACTATATAGGGAGTACATTGAAAAAATAATGGATTTAATCAATATATTTGTAGGCGGAATAGAAAGTTGAAAAAATCTATTCTGGCGTGTATTACAAGAAATCTGAAAGAAAATTTTAGAAACAATCTCTGAACAGTTAAGGTTATTATTTAATATGTTATACAAAAATGTAAGTAAATGCGCTTGACGCCTGTGTTTCAGAGAATGTAACCCAAATCTCAGTAAGACTAACTCATATGAGACAGACCTATCAGGATACATACCATATTTTTTTTAAATATAAATATTTAACAAAACGTTTATGCACAGACTCAATAAGTTGACAGCAGTTCAATATAACATGATCGTTATCCGTGAAGTATCCTAGTCTAAGTGGATTTTCTATAAATTATAATAAATTAAAATCTTCTTAGATTGTGATTATGAATATAACAGATACGTTAAATTTTACATTTTCTCTTTTTTTTCCCTTAAATTTAATATGTTTACCGTTTTAATTTAGTAAATGGAAAGGCGTGTAACTTTTTTTATGCCACTTTTTATTTAACATTTGTGACATGGTCTGTGGAGTTGGAGTCGGAGTTATTTATTTTTACTGCAGATTGCTCAATACATCGACTCCACAGTTATGATCGCCATAATATCATCTGATGCCGGCCGACTAGCAACAGATGCTTGTTAACTGTGTCAAATTTAAGCAAGAACAAATAATATTAAACGAGATAGAAGTATGTTTGAAAATCTATTTCAATAAACGCCAGAATGTCGGAACAACATATTCACTCTTCTATTGCCCAATCCATAATTATAAAATGTCTCGCCCACGGCAATTTGAAATTTTCGGAGATTGAATATATAGTTTATGAAAAAGTGAAGAAAGGAATAATATATATATATATTCAATGACCCTTTCTACCAACATGGGTGTAGGGTGAAGAAATGAATAAACCAAGTTTTAATTTATTGCTATAAAACACTACACGTAAACTCAAACCAATTACTTATTATTATTATTAATACTATAGTATTAAAAACTGTATAATTAACAGCAACTCTACACAGAATAAAATGAAAATAAATATAAAAAAATAATTATTGGTTTTAATATTTAAAAATTGATAAATTCATATTGTATAAAATAAATATGAATAATTAATGGTTTTAATATTTAGACATTGGTAGTTCATATTGTATGAAATAAATATGAATAGATTATTAAAAATCAACCAATAGAACACAGATTAGATTGAATAACTTTAAATTCTCGACTAGTTTCGAGTTATTAGCCCATTTTCAAGAGACTTTAATTATAATATATAATAATATAATATATTAACATTTAATTGTAATTTATTTTATAAATATGAATAGATTATAAAAATCAACCAATAAAACACAGATAAGATTAGATTGAATGAATTTAAATTCTTGACTAGTTATTCAATCTAATCTGTGTTTAATTGTTTTAGTGCTTCATTTTCAATAATCTATTCTTATTTATTTTATAAAAAAACTGTATAAGTTGCGGATTCCTTTATGCGCACGCTTCTTTCTTTCTTTTTTGTTATTTTATTCATTGGCGTCGAAACAGCTGTAGAAATTCCAGGTTCAAAAATTATAGGAATTGTATAATCTTTTTACAGTAAGTTATTTTCATGATTAGTGTTAGGTTCCACATTATCCATACTTCTAATACTTAGAGCATCATTCATTAAAATAAGTAACACTGTTGTATCCTTTGTTTTATTAGAATAGAATTTATTCAAGTAATTAGTTCAATACATACACATATACAAATTATATTGAATATTGTAGCTTGAAGCAGTAATGGATGTGATTACAAATGTATTTAACATCTTTATTGACAAATAACGTTATATTTTACAATGTGTAGTATGTGTGTTTACAATATTTACAGAATTATTTCAATTTGTCATGTAACTGTCATTGTCAAATGGCTATCGACCCGGGGTCTTTCTGCCTATGATTACAAATTATATAAAAAATATTAATAATGATGGAAACTGTACATTCCATCATTATTATTATCAAAAAGAAAGAAAATAACCAACTAATCAAATGCAGCAAATATATTAAATAAAAATGATTTGAAAATAATTAATAAATTATTTCCACATTTAGCTCTGTGACTTTTGACTTACGATATGTAAGTACGTTAAACAAATCCACATTAAAACAACTACTTCCCGGACAAATACCTACGCCGGACATTGAATTACATAATGTACACCTGCTGTTGCACATCAATAAAATATTGCATAATGCAACAAATTTTGATCCGAGAAAATTTTAAACAACAAAAGGAACGTTACTTAATATAAGGTCATCTGCAGACACGTGTTTCGGGATCTATCCCTCGTCAGTACAGCTATGCCTTACACAACTTAAAGATGTTAAAATAAATCAATTAAATTAATTCAAATACAATCAGCGAAATTAAATCAATTATTTTAAAATAATAGCAGCAAATATTACACTTTATAAATAATAAAGTGTGGAAAAAGGATAAACAGTGTTAATTATTTTGATTATACTCTTCACGTAACTCAAAACCAATCATCGAGCATCATTTATTATTACACCATTTTTACTTAGAAATGTCTTCCTTGTTGTTGGAACAGAAAATTGATCGCCTGAAATTCTTGATAAAAACAACCGAGGAGTCATGGAGGGTTCAAATCATGTAATAGAATGTAAATTTTTAGTTTTTAAACTAGAATTTCTATATCTCTGTTCAAATCATGTAATAGCATGTAATTTCTTAGTTTTTGATTTGGAATTTCTACAGCTCTGTTGATGCCTTTGGACAAATTACAAAATAATTTATAGTAGTTTATAGTAGGATTTTTCTTTTTTTAAATTTTAGAGTCGCAATATCATTTTTTTGTTTCGGTTAAGTAGTTGAAATCGATTTCTAAATCCAACGATTTGATAGATCTGCTTGTGTATAATTTAATAATGATTATTGTGCGTGTTTGGGAATGCTCTGTGTGGTGGTACCAAAGAGTCGTTGTTGTTTAATAAGAACACTTTATTTACAAATATACACGTAACTTTTGGCACCGTGGTACAAAGCGAAACTCTACATTAGATCTGAATCATAGAAAACCTATTCTGAATTTTTTTATCGGTTCTAGGGTACGACCCATCCCTGGTACTTACAAGAGGGCGAAGGAGCGCGCGCAAGCGCTAACAATTACTGTGTAGTCGAAACTACTTACAATTATTAAATACAAAGTGGTACAAAAAGATACGAATATAAATAATACCATTACAAGTTTTAAATATAATTGAATAGTTGAATCCATGTTCCTAGGTCGTTAAGAAAACTAAATAAATATGAACTGTCGATTTATTATAATATATAAATAATACATCTATACAATAATTCTTACTAATTTATGTTGTTTATTGTTTATTAACGGTAAGTCTATTTAAATACATATTGCTTTATACTAACTATACATTAAAAGATAAAGGAGGGTTGCAATATAAGTATAATTATAAAATGCTAATAAATTAAAAGTTATAAATGTTTAACTTATATAGTCAAAAATAATCAGAGAGCGCTGTAAAAACATTCAATTAATTTAAATTGATTTCCCATGTATAAAATTGTTCGATTTAAATTTGAGGAGTTCACATTACCGTAAACTTTGACAGGAAAACATTAATAAGGGCATAATACAATTTCGAAACTCCCGAGATATACTCGCGAATTATTTTCGAGGCGCCATTAATAACTTTTTCCGCGCGTTTGAACTTCGCTTTCACACAACACCGAACGGTTAATTGGATTTTTAAATACGAAAATAAATGTATTAATATAAAATTTGTATCAATAAAGTAATAATAAGTAATTAATTTTTATTTTCGTTTAAAAATTATATCATTAAATGTTTTCGTTTATCACTTGATAAGAAAAATATTTATGTATTGGAGATTGTGGCTCTTAGCTACTTATAAGATATAATTTGTTTATACATACACACATTATGGTTTTCTTTTACTGTAATTTTATAATACAATTATTTTGTACTTTTGTAAATTGGAGATTTCCGTAAATAATAACAAAATGGACTTTCCAATATATATACCGTATTCAAATTAAATAGAAAGTCCGAAGGCGGACTGGCCGATAGCCAATTGGCAAACTCTTACAGCATGTATTGTAATATTTTGTGTTATATGTAGGTGTTGTGGTACGTTTGTCAATAAAGATTATGTATATAAAAGGTATACATAAAATGAGTGAAAACCTTCAGGTAACTCAATTCATTAATTAATTTTTAATAGAAAATCCAAATAAAAAAATGTTGTATGGTTCTTCATTGAGGCTCACGAGGTCTTCGGAATTTTAAATATGTGACTATAAATTAGTATTGTTTTTTAAATATTTTGTAAAAAATCAATAGCATTAACAATCAATTAGACACGTGTATGATTCCATTGATGTAAATGATTAATAAATCGGATATTTTTATAATTTTATAACTTAATCAGAAGCATTCTTTTAATGAAAATAGATTTGGCAACGACGCACGCTCGTTTGTAAAAGAAAAGGTGTATGCAACACCTCCAGCGGATGATGTAGCAGTTATATACAGGATAAATGCACACTTGTTTGATCCAGCGTTGCCAAATGTACAGTTCTTTTAAGTGGCCCGTGAGGCTTAAGGAAGGACCGTGTGACTTATTTTCGTTAATATTTTTATCTAAAAATTAGTCAAAGAGTCAAGCTACCTAAAGCTTTTCACTCATTTTGTGTACACCTTGTATATATAGAAAGTTCGACGGGGTATTTATTCAGAAAGTAGTTGTTTCAATAGATGTTTGTCAAAAACTTACATTTTTGTAGTTGGAAAAAAGAGATTGATTGAAATTTACTGATTATTTCCAGAAAATATTTAATTTCATTGTAAATTGAATTTATTTAGAAAAGGACACGTAGAATTTTTACAACTATCGAATTTGTTATTCCATCATTTTTACTTAGAAACGTGAAATTAAACATTAATACATTTCATTTTGTATTTTTCTCTGTGATAAATAAAGGATTATTATTATTATTAATTAAAATTATACATACAAAGTATTAATTACTTTAGTTCAACTTAGATCATTCCGGTTTTTTTTACCCGGTAAAACCAAAATCGCAATATAATTGATAACTATCGCCCAATAGTTGTTATTTCCAATTTTTTCTAACATATTTGAATATGATTCAGGATAATTTAATTAAAATTAAAACTCTTGGTTTGTTTCACTTATTTATATTTTCTCCGACTAGTTTCGACAAGTGAGAAATTAATTAAGCATATTTGAATGTGTTTTGTTTCAAGAAATTTGCGCACAGGTTGAAGAATCTTTATCTGAACATCAACTCGGATTTATAAGAAAATGTTGGGCTATACATAAGCTTATAATTCATATAGTGGGGTACTTCAATTATTGAACCCGTACTATTAGATTTTTACATGTATGGACTATGTTTTATAGGTGATAAATAAATAGAAAATTTCGATATATTTATAATTTATTCCAAAAATATCCTTTAAATAAAAATGTATCTGACAAACTATATTTCCAAGTGTAAGCTTTTACCGATGACAAGTTATTTTTTCAGTCACGGATATACCCGGCGCATCCACCATTTCGTAGGCGCCATGTATGGTTAATTGTTAAATAATTCTCTATTGGAGTTATAAACTAACTATTCGTTTAATTCGTGGGTTCTGTTTGACTCTTTAATATTTTGCTTTTGGTTGTAATTAAATATATTACTTCGTTCTTAAGATCGTCTTCAACATGCGCTAGTTTAAAAGACGTGCAGAACCTCGTTTCTCGCTTTTTGTTTTCGTTTTTTCGATGTTAATTTGTTAATAACATCATATTAAGGGCATTAAGGGAGTATTAAAACAGTATGTCTTAAATTTATTTTTTTATGAATTTTTAACTCGGGTCACGGATTCCACTCTTATATTTTATACTTTCCAAGTAACTTCATTGGGATGTTATTAACAAATTAACATGGAAAAAACAAAAAAAGTGATTCTGCAGGACTCTCATATTTTAATGAAATCGATGGCTAGATTTAAAAATTCATAAAAAAATAAATTTAAGACATACTGTTTTTATACTCTCTGAATAACTTTATTAGGGTGTCATTAACAAAATAAAATGGAGAAAACGAAAATAAAAAGTGACAAACGCGGTGCTGCAGGACTTTGAAAATTTATCATATTTTAATGAAATCCGTGGCCAGAGATAAAAATTCATAAAAAAATAAATATAAGATATACTGTCTTTATACTCTCTGAATAACTTTACTAGGATGTCATTAACAAAATAAAATGAAAAAAACGAAAATAAAAAGTGATAAACGCGGTGCTGCAGAACTTTGAAAATTTATAATATTTTAATGAAATCCGTGGCCAGAGATAAAAATTCATAAAAAAATAAATTTAAGACATACTGTCTTTATACTCTCTGAATAACTTTACTAGGATGTCATTAATAAAATAAAATGGAGAAATCGAAAATAAAAAGTGACAAACGCGGTGCTGCAGGACTTTGAAAATTTATAATATTTTAATGAAATTCATGGCCAGAGATAAAAATTCATAAAAAAATAAATTTAAGACATACTGTTTTTATACTCTCTGAATAACTTTACTAGGATGTCATTAACAAAATAAAATGAAAAAAAAAAGAAAATAAAAAGTGACAAACGCGGTACTGCAGGACTTTGAAAATTTATAATATTTTAATGAAATCCGTGGCCAGAGATAAAAATTCATAAAAAAATAAATTTAAGACATACTGTTTTTATACTCTCTGAATAACTTTATTAGGGTGTCATTAACAAAATAAAATGGAGAAAACGAAAATAAAAAGTGACAAACGCGGTGCTGCAGGACTTTGAAAATTTATCATATTTTAATGAAATCCGTGGCCAGAGCTAAAAATTCATAAAAAAATAAATTTAAGACATACTGTCTTTATACTCTCTGAATAACTTTACTAGGATGTCATTAATAAAATAAAATGGAGAAAACGAAAATAGAAAGTGACACACGCGGTGCTGCAGGACTTTGAAAATTTATCATATTTTAATGAAATTCGTGGCCAGCGATTAAAATTCATAAAAAAATAAATTTAAGACATACTGTTTTTATACTCTTTGAATACTCTTTATTAAGATGTTATTAACAAATTAATATGGAGAAAACGAAAATAAAAAGTAACAAACGCGGTTCTGCAGGACTTTGAAAATTTCTCATATTTTGATGAAATCCGTGGCTAGAGATAAAAATTCATAAAAAAATAAATTTAAGACATACTGTTTTTATACTCTCTGAATAAGTTCATTAGGATATTATTAACAAATTAACATAAAAAAAGCGATGGCTGGCGCCTCCGCTATGATGGATGCGCCGGGTAAATCCGTGGCTGGAAAATCCACGGGCAACTTCTCATCGGCTTTTAATAATATTTAAAACATACTGTTTTTATACTCTCTGAATAACTTTATTAGGGTGTTATTAACAAAATAACATGGAGAAAACGAAAATAAAAAGTGACAAACGCGGTGCTACAGGACTTTGAAAATGTATCATATATAATGAAATCCGTGGCCAGAGATAAAAATTCATAAAAAAATAAATTTAAGATATACTGTTTTTATACTCTCTGAATAACTTTACTAGGATGTCATTAACAAAATAAAATGGAGGAAACGAAAATAAAAAGTGACAAACGCGGTGCTGCAAGACTTTGAAAATTTATCATATTTTAATGAAATCCGTGGCCAGAGATAAAAATTCATAAAAAAATAAATTTAAGACATACTGTTTTTATACTCTCTGAATAACTTTACTAGCATGTCATTAACAAAATAAAATTGAGAAAACGAAAATAAAAAGTTACAAACGCGGTGCTGCAGGACTTTGAAAATTTATCATATTTTAATGAAATCCGTGGCCAGAGCTAAAAATTCATAAAAAAATAAATTTAAGACATACTGTTTTTATACTCTCTGAATAACTTTACTAGGATGTCATTAACAAAATAAAATGGAGAAAACGAAAATAAAAAGTGACAAACGCGGTGCTGCAAGACTTTGAAAATTTATCATATTTTAATGAAATCCGTGGCCAGAGATAAAAATTCATAAAAAAATAAATTTAAGACATACTGTTTCTATAATCTCTGAATAACTTTACTAGGATGTCATTAACAAAATAAAATGGAGAAAACGAAAATAAAAAGTGACAAACGCGGTGCTGCAGGACTTTGAAAATTTATCATATTTTAATGAAATTCGTGGCCAGAGATAAAAATTCATAAAAAATAAATTTAAGACATACTGTCTTTATACTCTCTGAATAACTTTACTATGATGTCATTAACAAAATAAAATGGAGGAAACGAAAATAAAAAGTGACAAACGCGGTTCTGCAGGACTTTGAAAATTTATCATATTTTAATGAAATCTGTGACAAGAGATAAAATTCATAAAAAAATAAATTTAAGACATACTGTTTTTATACTCTCTGAATAACTTTACTAGGATGTCATTAACAAAATAAAATGGAGAAAACGAAAATAAAAAGTGACAAACGCGGTGCTGCAGGACTTTGAAAATTTATCATATTTTAATGAAATTCGTGGCCAGAAATAAAAATTCATAAAAAATAAATTTAAGACATACTGTCTTTATACTCTCTGAATAACTTTACTAGGATGTCATTAACAAAATAAAATGGAGGAAACGAAAATAAAAAGTGACAAACGCGGTTCTGCAGGACTTTGAAAATTTATCATATTTTAATGAAATCTGTGACAAGAGATAAAATTCATAAAAAAATAAATTTAAGACATACTGTTTTTATACTCTCTGAATAACTTTACTAGGATGTCATTAACAAAATAAAATGGAGAAAACGAAAATAAAAAGTGACAAACGCTGTGCTGCAGGACTTTGAAAATTTATCATATTTCAATGAAATTCGTGGCCAGAGATAAAAATTCATAAAAAAATAAATTTAAGACATACTGTTTTTATACTCTCTGAATAACTTTATTAGGGTGTCATTAACAAAATAAAATGGAGAAAACGAAAATAAAAAGTGACAAACGCGGTGCTGCAGGACTTTGAAAATTTATCATATTTTAATGAAATTCGTGGCCAGAGATAAAAATTCATAAAAAAATAAATTTAAGACATACTGTTTTTATACTCTCTGAATAACTTTACTAGGATGTCATTAATAAAATAAAATGGAGAAAACGAAAATAAAAAGTGACAAACGCGGTGCTGCAGGACTTTGAAAATTTATCATATTTTAATGAAATCTGTGACTAGAGATAAAATTCATAACAAAATAAATTTAAGACATACTGTTTTTATACTCTCTGAGTTTCTGTATTAGTATGTTATTAACAAATTAACATGGAGAAAACGAAAATAATACGTAACAAACGCGGTTCTGCAGGACTTTGAAAATTTATCATATTTTAATGAAATCCGTGGCCAGAGATAAAAATTCGTAAAAAAATAAATTTAAGACATACTGTTTTTATACTCTCTGAATAACTTTACTAGGATGTCATTAACAAAATAAAATGGAGAAAACGAAAATTAAAAGTGACAAACGCGGTGCTGCAGGACTTTGAAAATTTATCATATTTTAATGAAATCCGTGGCCAGAGCTAAAAATTCAAAAAAAATAAATTTAAGACATACTGTTTTTATACTCTCTGAATAACTTTATTAGGGTGTCATTAACAAAATAAAATGGGGAAAACGAAAATAAAAAGTGACAAACGCGATGCTGCAGGACTTTTAAAATTTATCATATTTTAATAAAATTCGTGGCCAGAGATAAAAATTCATAAAAAATAAATTTAAGACATACTGTTTTTATACTCTCTGAATAACTTTACTAGGATGTCATGAACAAAATAAAATGGAGAAAACGAAAATAAAAGGTGATAAACGCGGTGCTGCAGGACTTTGAAAATTTATCATATTTTAATGAAATTCATGGCCAGAGATAAAAATTCATAAAAAAAATAAATTTAAGACATACTGTTTTTATACTCTCTGAATAACTTTATTAGGGTGTCATTAACAAAATAAAATGGGGAAAACGAAAATAAAAAGTGACAAACGCGGTGCTGCAGGACTTTGAAAATTTATCATATTTCAATGAAATTCGTGGCCAGAGATAAAAATTCATAAAAAAATAAATTTAAGACATACTGTCTTTATACTTTCTGAATAACTTTACTATAATGTTATTAACAAAATAAAATGGAGGAAACGAAAATAAAAAGTGACAAACGCGGTGCTGCAGGACTTTGAAAATTTATCATATTTTTAATGAAAGCCGTGGCCAGAGATAAAAATTCATAAAAAAATAAATTTAAGACATACTGTTTTTATACTCTCTGAATAACTTTATTAGGGTGTCATTAACAAAATAAAATGGAGAAAACGAAAATAAAAAGTGACAAACGCGGTGCTGCAGGACTTTGAAAATTTATCATATTTTAATGAAAGCCGTGGCCAGAGCTAAAAATTCATAAAAAAATAAATTTAAGACATACTGTTTTTATACTCTCTGAGTTTTTGTATTAGTATGTTATTAACAAATTAACATGGAGAAAACGAAAATAAAAAGTGACAAACGCGATGCTGCAAGACTTTGAAAATTTATCATATTTTAATGAAATCCGTGGCCAGAGATACAAATTCATAAAAAAATAAATTTAAGACATACTGTTTTTATACTCTCTGAATAACTTCATTAGGATATTATTAACAAATTAATATAAAAAACGATTGCTGGTGCCTCCGCTATGATGGATGCGCCGGAAAAATCCGTGGCTGGAAAATCCATAGGCAACTTCTCATCTGTTAACCTTTTAATATATACTTTAAATATGACAATTACTAGATTATGAAAAATATGGTTCATTTAGACAATTATAAAGAAAATATACAGTTTGTTATTATTTACATTCATTGTCGAAACACGTATTTTGTCCGTTGAAATCTAATAATTATTTCTCGAGATATTTCACCCGTTTAATAATTTTTTGATATTCATTCAGACTATACAGTTAATTTCAACAATATAACAAAATAAATAATTACAATACATGTAGGTGTTAGTCTGTCTGGGCTATCGACCAAAGGTCTTTCTACCCTGTCATGAATTTATGATGAAGTTAAAGATAAATCTATGCTAGCTAGCTAAACTGTCCTGATGATTTGCGCAAATGAATTGATGAATGGTGATTGTAGGACGTTTGTATTAAGGAAGGATATTATGATTACGAGGAATACAGAATTTTGTAAAAAGGGGTAGGTCATCGGAATTATTGGCATTTTTTTTAATTAAGGCTAATATACGCTGGGATTTGGGTGGATTCATAAAGGTATATCTTTGGAGCGACCTTTCTGTTTATTTTACGAGATTAAATAAAATTGTACCTGTCTGTAATAGTTTTTATATTGAAATTTTAATCCCCCTTCCATTTACTTATGAAAGTAAATACATATTATTGCAATTTCCTTTCGAAAAAATAAATAAATAAATAATAAGATGAGTGCATGTTAATGGAAGGAAATCATTTACCTCTAGAAAATTGTATTAGGTAAGGGAACAAAGGCTCCGGGGCAAGGAAAGTTTGTCAATTTTAGAAGTTGTAAAAAGGTGAGTTATTCGCTTTAGGTTTTAAAAGCTGCACTGAAGTTTCATATTCATGGCTTTCAAACCAGATAAATGAATTATGACTATATCTGTACTATAATATTGATTCCGATTTTAAATACACATTTTAATATGTAAAAATAAGAAATATAATTATTTTTCTTCCTTATACCCTTACTTGAATCCGATACAAGTATAATTAAAATTATAATTATAATGCTATATTACTTTTTTTTGTATATACTTTGAAAGTATTACTTCCTATCGATGTTTTTTTTACTACAATGCACCTATTTCTTCTCAAATACAAGCATAGGAATTTTAGCTTTTAATATTATAATTATCAGTATTATTATTATAAATAAATATTATTGCTAAATATTATTATTATTATTGATAATAATAATCGTTTAATTACGGGAGTATCCCCATTTTCAAAATATTACAATATTATTACAAAATCAAACGAAATATATACATAAACTAAAATAAAACTAACATTAAAATACATACAAATAAGAATGATTAAATCAAGGTAAATACTTGTAATTATCTTAAGAAATATTAAACTAAAACTAAAAAAATGAACTTAAACTCAGTAAAAGATAAAATTATAAAATACCAAAAATAATAAATAAATCAATACACTTCATTTAAATATTTTTACTTTTTCAAAGCTCTAAAGATCTGCGTATACAACGACTTGAATAACAAGATTTAAAAAAAAATAATATGAATTATTAATTTTTAAGGTTTTTATTTCTTTATAAATCGTTATTCGATTAATATTATTTCCAATTTACGTATTATACAGTTCTAATCATTATCTATAGAGTTATCCTTTAAGTGTTTTCATTTTTTTCGTTTAATTTTTAATAATTTTTAACCTAGGAAGGAGTTGTAACCACGTTTTATTTTATTTCGAACTATTTATCCATTCCATTACACCTTATCACACCCCCGCAGAGAGTCTATACGTGTTCAATCATCCGAAAATCCTCTTCTCATCCATCGGTAAATAAAAAAAGGCACATCCGCAGTTATATTTATGTCGTTTCCATATATAGCGGATCATTTTTATTTGTCTCTCATATGTATTATAATATAGGTACATTATTTTCCTGTTTTGTTCTTTTATTTCCATCTCAACAGAGCAGAAGATGCCGCTCAAGAAGAATTGTTATATAATTAGGCATTCCATAAAAAAGAGTAATAAATAATTTGCTTATTTAACTGACTAACCAGAATAATAGCGAAGTTTAAAATAGTGCTGATTTAAGTTTACAAACCAAACAAATCAATATCAGCATAAATTATCAATAACTTTATTAACATTGTTATTTATTGTCAGGCAAATTGAATTGACGAAAATTAATTTCGGTTCGATTTCAGCGAAACCATTGAATGTCACGCTAATTTAATTTCGTCGCGATCGCCAAGTCCAGTTTTAAACAAGCGAACTTAGTTTCGAAACAATCGTACCAACAATTAGTTTGCTATTTAATTATCAAGCAGACGCGAAACTGAATTAAATGCAACAGACATATAATTCAGAAATTTTGCATTTAATTAAGCGGCATTCACGGACGCGTAATTAGCATTTCGCTAAAGGTCAATGTTAATGAAAAATGTTAATTTCGGATGAAATTTTCATTTAATTAAGCTGCGTTTATTATATAATGAGACGTATTTAAACTCGTTTTTGTTACATGCCTGGCGCAGTCTCGCGGTTTCCCTATTGTTTTCTATTTTAAATTCCACATTTGTTTTTTTTATATTTTTTATATGTATATACTCATTAATTCGCGTGTTTTTAATTCCATTCTTCTCTAGTAATAATTTTTATAATTAAAAATATTCTCGCATTTATTACCGCGAGGAAAGTTGTATTAAATAAAATAAATATGAATAGATTTTTAAAAATCAACCAATAAAACACTTAAACACAGATTAGATTGAATAACTTTAAATACTCGACTAGTTTCGGGTTATTAGCCCATTTTCAAGAGAATTTAAAATTTAGTTTATTTAAATTTCCATGGGCAATAATTCCAGCAATAACCCGGCGCATCCACCATTTTTTTTAAAAATAATTTAAATAATATTTTTTACAAAAAATCAGCGACTAAAGGTAAACATTTTATAATCATTTAAGTAAAAGAAACAAAATCTATAAAACGCTATAAGACACAATTTTATAATTGCATCCTAACCAAATTAATGGTGAATTAATAAATAAAAAAAGTCAATTTCTTATAATGTTTTTTTTTCTTCCAAGTGCACTAATTTAGATTACATTTTCTTTCACTAAATGCTTATACAATTATTATACAATATATTTCCAATGTGAAAATGTTTACATTTATATTAGTTTAATTTCTATGGGGCTTATTGCCAGCTCCCATATTTTCCTCTTTCGGGGACATTTTCAAATAATCATATTTTTAAATAAATCAAAGCTGATTTGTTGTAAAAAATATTATTTAAATTATTTAAAAAATGGTGGAAGCGCCGGGTTATTGCTGGAATTATTGCCAGCATCACACACATAAAAAATAATGCTTTAACGCAAATGTTCTCCGATAACCCGGCACCTTCACCATTTAATGAAATGTATAGATTTTTTTAAATATTTCTGGAATGGTTTTCTCACTTATCACTTGTTGAAAGTGAGAAAACCAAAGGCAGATGATAAATCATTTAATTATTGTAGAAACACTGATTAAATTGTTGGCTTATCATCAGTTATAAATCGTTGTGATTTTCTAAATATTGTGATGTAATTTAATGTAACTCTCAGAAATTAATATATATATATATACAGGGTGGCGCAAGATTCCGATCAAGTCCAATATCTCAGTTATTTAGAAATTTACAAAAAGATATTACTGACATAATTTGTAGCTATTGTAAAACTTCACATTTTAAAATTGGTTTCATATATACAGGGTGTCCAATAATCACGTGACGTATCAAACATATGATTTTTTAAATGGAATGCTATATTTTTTATGTCGACTTTAGATTCTACGCTTAAAATTAATCATTTTTGACATAAGGTTTATTAGGTCAGTTTTTAATATTTTAAAAGTTATAAACAATTTAAGGTTGAAATCAATGGAAGATTGGGGCCTTATTTTTCAAAAATGAAAAACGATGTAAACTTTCTGTTAACGCAATTTAATTGAAAAAAATGCTTAATAATATAAGGAATAATCGTTTGTTACCATAAAGCAAATGTTGTGTACAGGGTGAAACAATACGCAAAATGATTTTTTTCTTTTTTCACTTAAATGGAACACCCTATATTTTTTACACTATTTCGATAGAAAATTGATTGTTCTTTAATTTTTGTATAATAAACTATACCCCTATCTATTATCATTTTTTCACAATTTCAATTCAAAGTACAAAATTATAAGTTTCGCTTATAATCTATAATTTAAGTAGGCTATAATTAAAACAAATGCAATTCATAATCGTTTTCTGGTATTTAATAACATAACCTAAAAGGATATTCAAATGACAATCGATATTTAAAGGCGCATGCAAAATATAAAGAAAATAATTGCTCAACGATTATTTAGCGAGTTTTAATGGTTATTGGGACATATTTTTTAAGAAAAAAATTGTAAAATATTTGAATGCTATTGTATTAAAAAAAATGTGAATGTGTGAAATAAATACATAAAAATGTTAAGAAAATATAATGATATAAATATTTTATTATTTCACTTAGTATCTATTTTCGGTTTTTCAGTCAACATGAATTGTTTAAATAAATCAATTTAAGAAGCATATAGGAATATTTTAAATATTTTTCGAATAATAACCAAAAAATATAGTTGTTGTCAGTTTTTAACAATTAAATTAATCATTTATTGAAGAAGTATGTTTAACTGCACCAGTGTTACAAAATATAAAGTAAAATGTACTTTACTTACTAATTATAATATTAAGCGTTCAAAGTTACTAAATAAATCAGTTGTTCTGGCGCGGCCTATTTTGGTTAAAAATTCTATACCAAATTATTTAATCAAATGTAATTTTGGAGAATAAATTGATGATAATAATAGGAATCGTAAAATCTGTTTAAAAATAAATTATTAATATTAACATACCTTAATAGAAAAAATAACTTCCAACCCATTCCTGGTGAATCGAAAACCAACTTACCTCCACCACTCACTAATTACCACTTGTTCATAAACAAAAATAAATCGCGTTTTTAATTATTAATAATTTCTAACGTTAAAAATTAAACCGGAATAGTGAACATTGCGCGTTTTCGGACGACTGAATCGAAATACAAGAGCGCAATTATCGCAAATCAAGAAGAAAAAAACGATCGATGACTCACTCCGAGAACGCATTCCTGAGATAAGAAGATTCGTTGTACCTGGATCCTGGCGCACAGCCAAGAACATACCTATTTAAATTGTTGTATTTTCAATATTATCGCGTATTAAAATATTACAGCTTAATATTTATTTACTTTTTTTATTAAATTCTCATTTATCCCGTAGTAAAAAAAAATATATATATGAATTATGATTGCTTTTAATTAATACACTTGATTATTCGTTTCACTAAATTATTTTATATTTGTGTTCGCGTAACTTTCACAACTAAATAAATTAGTTGTTCTGGCACGGCCTACTTTGATTAAAAATTCTATACCAAATTTGTATTTGAGATTAAATATCTCAAAAACGGTAGACGGTAGCTATTTAATATGTTATATAAAAAATGAAGAGTGATTAATTTTCTATTAAAATAGTATAAAAAATATAGGGTGTCCCATTTAAGTAAAAAGAGAAAAAAATCATTTTACGTATTGCTTCACCTTGTATATAAAAAATTGTTTTAAGAGAAAAAAAGAGTATTTCTTTTATTACTAAGTATTTTTGCATTGGTATAACGTTGACAGATGTTTATTTCATTTTTCATTATTGAAATATTAGGCTCTAAACATCTATCGATTTCAACATTCATTTCTTTATAACTTTTAAACTATGAAAAATTGACCTATTAAATCTTATATAAAAAATGATTATTATTAAACGTAGAATCGAAAATCTTCATAAAAAATATATCATTCCATTTAAAAAAACATATGTTTGATACGTTACGTGATTATTGGACACCTTGTATATATGAAACTAATTTTAAAATGTGAATTTTGACAGTAGCTACTAATAATGTAAGTAACATTTTTTTGTATATTTTTTTATAACTGAGATATTGGACTTCATCGTAATCTTGCGCCACCCTGTATATAAGGAAATAACTTAAGTTTAAAGTTACAATTAACAAGATGACATGTAAAAATGTTAAATAAAAGTTTCACGTTAAAGAGAAAATACAACTTACTTGTGCAGTTGGTTGGAGTGAAAACTCTGTTACGTTTTTTTCTGTAAACTATTATCACAGTCAAAAAATGTACAACGCTTTACGAGCCTGCCTCGACGACCCAAACCGACACAGTTGAATGTTATACAATAAGAGGGGATAGAAAGCACGATAAAACATTTCACAAAGAAATTCAAGGAAAACGTTTGGAAAACTCGCAGAAAAATTAAATATCATAAAATATAGAAATATGCACAAATTATTATAAATTAAATAAGAATCATGATGCGATGCCGCACATCACAATAAATTTTTGTGAAACTTAAAAAAAAGCTATTTAAATTAAATTAAAAAACAAATTTTGTCTAATTGTTCGACTAGTCCTATAATAAGGGATTTGATTTGAATCTCAGGGATGGCCTAGAAATAAACAGGGCAATAAAAGCTAGGAAACACCTTGTCAACGACAACGAGGAGATTTGGAATTCCCCGTTCTTAAAATCTCTTATTTTTTGATTATATACAAGCATGTAAGTTCTCAGTTTCATTGACAACTTAACTTATCCATCGATGTCAGATAGGCATATGAAGCGTAGACTATATTTAAACAATGACGTAGAAGAAGTAAATAATTTGAAATGGTTATTATTTTGCAATTTATTTGCGTAGCGCATAAGTCTGTCAATAGGATTATGTACACCGTAATTTGTAGGGTAAAGAAACAAACGAAATAATGGTTTATATCTACAAGTAACCCTTTGTTAAATACTAATTAATTCTTGGCTATCAATGAATCTATTAACTAGCTTATGTAGAAAACATAAATCAACCAAAATTCTCCTGTAATACAGAGATTATGATGCCACAATTGAATCAGTGTTTGTACAATAAATAAATGATTAATCAAATGCCTGATGATGTCACTGTGCTGGCGAAAGAATTTTAGCAGTGTTTCTACAGCACATTTAGTGAAAATTAAAAAAATGTTTTATTTAGAAATAAATCTTTGTTTTTTTTAAAGCGTGTGCAATTCAATAATGAATGATTTATTTATGAAGAGCTGCCGGTCTGTTTTTCTAAAAATAGAATTAAAATCCAAAATGAAACCCTTAAAATAAATTATACAAGGTGGCCAGAAAAGGTATGATAATCTTCAGGTAAAGTTGTCCATTGATTAATTTCAAGTAGAAAATTTAAGTAAAAAAATGTACGGTTCTTCATTAACACTAACGAAGCCGTTGATATAATAAATATATGACTATAAATCAGTAATATTTTGATTAAAATTAGTTCTATTAACATCTAGTTAAACATTGCAAATGTTTATTTAATGATAAGTCGATTATTAATAGCAATTACTATACATAAAATGTTAAAAACAAATTATAATCACATATTTAGGATATTAATGGCCTCATAAAACTTATTGAATAATTACCCATTTTTTTGTGTTTTATTTAATTTTTAATTTTAAAAACTTTTTTTTTAGTTTTTTTTCTAAATTGATTAACGAACCACTTTAACTGAAGATTATTACACCTTTTCTGGCCTCCCTGCATAATAAAACTAATCAGCCTTACACCTGAGAGGGTAGAAATGCATCAAGATTAAAGAAAGAATAATAAAACTAAATAATTTATATAGAAGGGAATGCCGAGCAAAAATAAATAAATAAGAAAATAAATCGATATAAGTATCACGAAACCAATCTTCCAGAGCCATTGTACATTTTTAATGTAACTCCGTATCCAGATTAATCAAACCTTGTCGAATGGGAAATTGAAATACGTTTGCCGCGAAACTTGTTGCTCTAACAATCCGAGTCCACTTAGAAACTTCCGAACCGGGGCAAAAAGGGAGAAAAAAGCCCGAACAATATCGTGAAAATTACAGCTTCGTACGAGTGTGATTTCGTGGATATCGGACGTAGCTGAAATGTCGAAGGGCGAATTCCGCGCATTCTGACTCTCCGGGGAATCCTACTCCCCGCGTCCCTTTCCCCCGGACCACATTTCCATTCCTTCCAGACTCCAAACAAGGATTGCCCGCTGCTTGATGGAAACGTCATGTTTCATACCAAATTTATAGAATCCCGTGATTTACATGTAATGCCAGTAAATCACACGAGGTTCGTGTTGAGGGTTCAATGGAATATTTTTTTATACTGATTATTATAATTAACAAAAATACCAATATAGCGTATGTACACTTCTGTGCAATAAAATTTAACAGACAAAATATGTTATAGTTTAAGGAGGATATGATAAGTTTCTTAGTTACGAAAAAAAAAAAATATATATATATGTAAATATATTAGTGATGGGCAAAGTCGATCTTTTATTATTTCTAAATTAAGTATATTATAATTTTATGAATGTTACTTATTATAAAAATATCAAAAATAACTTCCCATTTATTAATAAACATAAATTTGAAGTTACTTTTTCGTTTTAAATACTTAAAATAACACATTTAGTAATACTCGATTACTAATATTATTCGATTTTGCCCAACACTAAAATATATCAATTTCTTTAATTTAATTTTATCATTTTTTTTTTGGCTGTGGAAGGAGAAATCCAGTTATGGAAATTACAGTCCGGTGTTGACTGGAAGCCTACCCACTAAGGGGTTTTACCGGCTACCGACTACTGAGGTCATTAGCGGTTTATCATTTATTGAAACTGCTTCTAGAAATGAGAAAATATGAAAATTAAATAATGCAGTAGCCATGAAATTCAAAACAAAAACATCCGATAAAAATAGAATAATATAAATTTTAAACTGATTTTAATTTAATTAATCGAGGCAAGCAATATTGTATATCCTAACAATATATAAAAAACCCTATGTTCGCCCCTAATATCATCCAAAATAGAAGCATTATGGAAGTTATAAATCACAAGGGATATTATTAACATATTGTGATTTATAACTAACATATTGCTTCTGTTTGAATATAAGGATTTTTTATATGTTCTTTGTGTATACAAAACAAAAAGAATTTAACATAATAATAACAATACAATGGCTGAAAGACCGATGGTCGATAGACATTTAGTAAGAAGATTATATAAAATGTATTGTATTATACTTAATGTAAATTCTACAATAAAGATGATATATATAACAATACAATTAGTTTGATTTCCTCATTTTTTTTTCTATTCAAACTAAGTAAAGTGGGTTAAGGGGGTGTCTGATTTTTGTTAGGAATCTAAGGATGAACGTTTGCTTACTTGAAGGTTTTGAAGGGGTGGGATTGGGGTATGTGGTGAAGAGGATGGATCCGTAGTCTAATAGGGATCTACATATCATTTTGTAAATCTTAGTGGCATTTCTTATAGAAATGCCCATGTTTTGTAAGTTAGACAGCGGAAGTGTTTGGCCCTAGCAGTAAATTTGTTTTTGATAAGGGCAGTGTGTTTTTTGAAATTAAGTTTAGGGTCAAAGGTGATTCTTACGTACATGATATACGGAGCAGGGAGGATGGTATTTTGATAAATAGAGATGGTGATAGATTTGTAATGATTTATTCCTATTTATTATTATCTTATTGTAACGGGGTACGTGCGGGTACAGTACTTATTAGTTAATGCTAAAGGATAAAGACTAAAAATATACCGATTTTTAAGAAATATGCATCGAATCATATCTAAGTCAACGTTGATTAATTTTATTGCAGTTTGATATTTATACATCATTACAGGAACAATCTTGAGTGTGATTTGAGTGTCTAGACTATTCTCAAATTCGCACACACGGAAATTTTTAAATAAAACTCATGATAACCTCTTTGAGAACCACTTACTTATATCCTGATAGAGTTTTCCAATTATCCATTAAGATAATTTGAAAACTAACTGAGATAAATGTCGGAAAAAAAAGCTGGAATTCAAAACATACTGAAACAGGGATAGTTTAATTAAATGAATAAGCCTCAGAATTCAATTGGAAAGAAATGACTGCTAAAGAATGAATAAGGATACTGACAAAATTTTGATTTTTCTTTCTTAATTTTATCCTCTTTTACCCCTATTGAGTGTCGAGGTTACAAAATTTTGATAAGGGGCGTAAATTAGTATAACTATTATTTGTCAATCGAATTACGAATTACAGATTTCAATAAGACTGATTTTAATAAGTTAAAGACGACGCAGGCGCCGTATTTTGTCTAATTTCAAGTGGCATCGTCAACGATTTGCTATGGGATTCTAAATGAAACGATATTGCGACAACGAATCGGAGTTCTCTCTCTATCAACCGTTGATTGGAATCGCTCCATCTTTGTTTTGAGTCGCTAACTAACTAGAATCCGGTCTTTGGGTCTACAAGGTAGACGACGATGCTACTTGAAATTTAATTTTCCTTTAATTTTGATATCATTAACGCGATTTTTTTTTTCATTATTGTGAATTATGATGTATAATAAATTAGAAGCCATAGAAATGATCAAATTCTTTAATAAATTAGAGCCTTGCGGGACGTCGCTAGATGGATAAAAATAGCATGACTTGTGGTTTATATATATTTAACAAACATCTCACGTTAAGATAAATATGATTCTATTAAGTTAAGTAATCCCCAGTTAATTAGTTTATGCAGCAGAATGTTGTGATTTCTAGAGTCGAATTCCTTCTGAAAATCAGTGTATATGACATTGACTTGCCTTCGTCTATCCACATGCTAGGAAATGAAATCGGCGAGAATCAAATGGACGCTTCGATTGCATTGTAAAGTTTATTAGATATTAAAGTTTCATTTTGAAAAAAAAAAAAAAAACGTATGAAAATTGATGGCAGAATGGATTGTGGCCGTTAGCCGATTGCTGTTTTATTTGATTTAAAAAACGATTAATTTGAAATAATAGTAGTAAATATCTTTATTATCATACATTTTTACAATAGTTTAAAATAATACAATATGTAGTAAATTTTTATTTTGATAAATGGTTATCGGCCAGTAGCTTTCTGCCAAGGTTGGGTGTTATGGGTGTATTGTGAGGTGTTAGTGATTTAAAGATGAGAAAAGAGAAATAAAGCGTTGGTTAGTCTTGATTATAGTGATAGTTGGAACAGAGTTTGTGGGGAATTTATGAATTTGGGATTCACGGAGTTATTTCGAGGGATGCAGAATTGGGACAGAAAATTCGTTTTGGGCGAATCTTTTCGATAGGTAAAGGATGCTTTCATTGACGGGAGTAATTTTGGTCCGGCTATAGAGGAGGGTATTTGAAATATTATACAGTGCATTTTTTTTATCTAGGCCTCATAGGGATTTACATAGGAAAATCTTTTCGTCGTGTTAATGGTTTTTCTATGGTATGGATTTTGATCAAATTAAACACACATTTAATTTAGAGTAATATGTACAAAATTCAGTAGTTTTTAAACTATTTTAAATGCGTCTTATATTTTTAAAATTGATTTTAAATGATAATAATTTTGAATATTTTTTTAAATAGTAGGCTTAGTTCAATGACATCAATCGTAATTGTCAAAGTGTTCCAATTTATTGTACTCCTTTTATTGAAAGAATGTAGGTTTATACCACCCAAGAAAAGGTTAAAATGGTGATGGAATACATAAAAGGGCTATCAAGTAGACAACTTCAGTAGATGTCAGAGAACGAAGCCTATTAATAATAATAATAATAATATTTATTTCCTCAACAGACATAGTCTAATTACAAAGGAAATTTTGGTAAATTAATATAAGAATTTACAAATATAAACAGTAAAAACAATAGGATGAAAATACATTCCGTAATTAACTTAAGACTAATACAGAGACATTTGTAGATAGCCCACAGTTGTAGGTAACTACACCATTTTTATTTATTTATTAGATATAATCAACGAAAAAAAAAAAAAAGAAAAAAAATCCAAAGTATAGATTGAACGCGCATGAAATAGGGATTGTTAAGTAAGTTTCACTTGGTTTGTTTTACACGCACCAAGTGAAACTTACTTAACAATCCCTAATATTACTAAAATGTTTTACCAAGTGATTAATGAGACTCAAATTGAAAAAAAAAGCGCATGAAATATTTTACAAAAAGTAACAAGACAATAAATGTTATATATTTTGAATTATTCGACGAAGCTATATAAAATGATGGGACACAATTTAAGTAACACAAGATATACACAGCATAGAGAGAATATAAGTGATCTTGAAAACAAATTTGGGTATCCATGGATTTCAATCAGTTTGCACTAATGCGCATTCTCCCAATTTAAAAAAAAAAATACAGAAAATATATACATTAAAATCCGTTAATAACTAAGAAACTTTAGACAAATACAGACACATTTGTAGATTGCGCACAAAGTCAGTTCTATTATTGTTGTAGATATCTACGCCATATTGTATATCATGGTATTTCCTTATCATGTTCAATATAGGAGATTGAGAGTGGTGAATTGTGTTTGGCTTAGCGTAATAAAAGTTTCTGCTACCTCTAGAATTAATACGCGGAACATTAAAATTAAGCAGACTCAGGAGGTGGGCATTATCACATTCGTAATGGATTAATTTATACAATTCATTAACTACAATGAATCTATGACGATCATAGATGCGCGGATAATTAAATTCAATTAGAAGATCCTTATGTCTAATATCAATTGACGGATACCGACCATATTTGCGAAAAAATAAATAACGTAAGAAACGTTTATTAATTTTTTCAAGTATTTCGATGTATAATTTCGATTGAGGTGACCAGACACAAGCACAGTAATTAATTTTACTAAGAACTAGGGAATTGAACAATATTTTAACAGTTTTATCTGATTTAAAATCATTATAATTACGAGCGATGAATCTCAGTAGGCCTGAGCATTCTTTGGTGATAGAATTGAATTTCAGCTGATCGTCAAACAATATGCCAAGATCCCTGAAGACACTGTCCGTGATAATTAAAATTCTATCTAGCATATAAATAGAGTCCGATTGCGCATTCTACTGTAACTCAAAACACAGCATTTGGAGGCATTGATTGACAGATCGTTGGTTGAGCACCATAAAGCAAGGCGTTGTAAGTTATCTTGAAGTACTATGCAATCTAATTCACTATGTATGACGTTGAAGAGCTTGATGTCATCAGCATATATCAAGTAATTACAGTTTAGCACAGTGGTTACCTTGTTAATAAAAATTAAAAATAGTAGTGACCCAAGGTTAGAACCCTGAGGCACACTTCTAGTTGCAACAAAGGTGTCAGATTGATGACCCATATAAGATATATACTGATGCCTACCTTTTAGATAAGAATATATAACAGAAACAATATTGCCGGGAATGTTGCTCTGACTGACATATTCCATTAGTTTAGAATGCGGCATATGATCGAAAGCTTTGCTTATATCTGTGTACACAACATCTACCTGCTGACCAATATCTAAATAATTTGAAACAAATTGCGTGAAATGAATTAAATTGGTTTGCGTGCTGCGTTTTTTAATGAATCCATGTTGATGACATGAGAGCTTTTGGTCGATACATGAATGAATAACGTCAGAAAGGATGCCTTCAAAAACCTTGGAAAAATTGGACAAAAGCGCTATAGGGCGATAATTTTTGACATTGCTTTTATCACCGGATTTGTAAATTGGAGTTATACGAGTTAATTTCCAGCACGAAGGAAAACAACCACTTCTTAAGATGATTTTGAAAATATGGGTAAGTGGCGAAGCTAAGTAATCGACACAGTCTTTCAAAATGAAAGCCGGAACACTGTCAGGGCCCATTGATAATTTTGGTTTAGTTTTCATCAATGCATCACGTACTGTATCTTCAGCTAATAAAAAGGTACCGAAATGATCATAGGAGGAGGTTTTATGAGGCAAGGCGTTGGTCAAATCAGTTTTATAGACATTCCTAAATTGGTTTACGAAACCGTCAATTATATCAGCAGGTGTATTTAATATTTTATTATCATATTTCATAATACCGGGTATACGTGACTTGCGTCTTTTGTCACTAATGAAAGACCAAAAATGTTTAGGATTGTTAGAAATGTTATTTTCAGCATTTTTTATAAAGGTGTTATAAGCTGCATTGTTTGCCTTTTTAAACTTTCTCCTAATTATGTCATACTCAATTTTAATAAAAAGGCTCCCTGACTTTTTCCATCTGTTGTGTGTTTTGTTCTTCTCAGATAGTAAGCGTATTAAGTATCTATCAAACCATATTGGATAACGAGTGCTTAGATGTTTTTTTCGTTTTGGGACATGCTTATCGAAAAGGCTGTATAATATATATAATATAGTTCATTGCATGCTGTATCAACATTATCAGAATTAAGAAGAGCAGACCAGTCTGTATTAACCACTGCTAAATAAGGTAGGTTTAGTTCAGCATGTTTAAAGTTAAAATTTAATTTGGATTGGTTTAAAGTGGACGGAGAAAAATTAGGCACATGTCGAAGTGAAAGATCAATTGTTAAGGCAGGGTGATGGGAATCTTCAATAACAAATGGAAGTTGATATCTTGTTACTGAGGTGTTTAAGTCGCTAGAAGATATTATGAAGTCCAATATTCTAGAGTTAAAATTTAGAACATTATTATGTTGTAACAAATCTTTAAAACTAATGAAATCGAGAAAATTAGCAACTTTATGACAGTGATAATGATTGATTTTGTGAGAGTAATAATGAGTTAAATTGAAATCACCGGTTATTAAGATATTCTCGTAGTCGAATTTCTGTTCTAAAATTTCAAATAAAAGTTGATAATCAGCAAGAGCTGTATTAGGTGGGATATATAAACAGATTACAACAAGCGCTGACTTAAAACACGATACATTAACTGCAACTATATCAATTTTTAAACGAGATACATCAATAGGAATTTGTTCACAGTGAATATTATTTCGAACTGATATTAAAACTCCACCGCCTCTACCATACTGCCTATCAGAGCGAAACACTAAATAATTGTCATTGAATAATTCACCGTCAAGTATTCCAACATTAAACCAAGTTTCTGTTAAGAGAATAATATCGAATAAATTACATAGTGTGTTATTGTAAAGTGAGTGAGTTTTTGTGCGGAGACCACGTACATTCTGATAATATTAATAATCAATTAATAATAATAATATTAATTAAGAAAATATTTAAAATTCATTATCATTATTTTAAATCACTAAAAATGCATTTAAAATAATTTAAAAACTGCTGAACTTTTCACAAATTACTCTAATTTAAATGTGTGTTTAATTTGATCAAAATCCATACCATAGAAAAACCATTAACACGACGAAAAGATTTTCCTATGTAAATCCCTATGAAGCCTGGATAAAAAAATGCACTGTATATTATTGTATAAATATTGCATCAAAGCAATAATAGAGATAATAATAGTAGGTATATAAAAACATGAAAATATATATGGTGGAGGAGCCGGGCTTCAGCTAGAAATTATACTAATTTCACATCTATTGCATTTTGTATAGTATTAACGAAAGGAGATGTTATATTGTTGAATTGTTTAATTTTACAATTGCAACAAAAATATACACATGGTAGGCAGAAAGACCGATGGTCGACAGTCGTTTTCTAAGGATAATGTATAACATAGTATAAGAATTATATTGTTAATTTATTGTATATAAAATTGTCTGCAGAAAAAAAAGTTATAAATCTATACAAACTAATTAATATAAATTTAGACTGATAAAGATCCGAATGGGGAAATATACAAATGGATTCCATTACGTTTTTTCTTAAATATAACGCTGTTAAACTGAAGAGACGCTAGGTGTCTTGTTGCTCCACTACAATGCACCAGTACACAAGATATATACATGGTAGAGTAGTTACAGTTGATTAAATATGGAATAAAATATTCATATTAAATATGGAATCATATTTTGAGGTAGCAGCATTCATAATGATATTATCTTTAAAGTTAAAAAAATGTGCGATACGAACAATCTGTAAAATGAGACGGCGAGACAGCTGTAAATGGATTTTCAAATATATTATAATACTGACTACACCAGCTATTTACTATATGAATGCATAAAATTTATAAACAAAAACCATAACATGAAACAAAAAAATCAGTCAACAATATAAATTGAAATAATAAGATATAAAATATATTTATTTTATATTTCATATTTTATTGTATTTTATTGTATTTATATGACATTTTCGCCATGAATTGATTAGTTGGACATGATCAATTAAACATAAAAAATAAAGGAAAATGAAAACCAAGAAATTGCTGAAAAAAAAAAAATATATTTATTTTCTAAATATACGTCAAACAGTCGTCACAATACGAAGCGCAGTGATACATATGTATACCCATTAGACCTATTTGCAATGGGTCCCTTATACAACTGTATTAAATTTTATAACCATCTACCAGAATACATAAAAAAAGAAAATAATTATAACAACATCAAAAGAATGTCGTATGGATTACTATGCACGTTGGAGTCATATAATGTGGACCTGTATCTAAACAACACATGTAACATTTAATTCAAGTTTTCTCTTATGTTTACGTATATCTATGGCTTTGTTGTATATATAAATTATATGTGTATATGTAATCTTTTGCACTGGAAATAAACATATTAAATAAAAATGTTTTGAAAATAATTGATAAATTATTTCCACATTTAGCTCATTACACATTATTGTTATTATTATTATCTATAATATGGATTATTTTCAAATTTCTTATATAATTAAGTGAATGGAACATATATTATCATTATTTTTTATGTAACTCAGTTTTATTTTAGTAAATGTTTTCGACAATACCAAAACCCCTCGCCCGTTAAATCTCCGAAACAGATAATGACAAGCTCTAATCCATTTAAAATCCAACCGAAATTACGAAATTCCTTTGAGAGAGAAAAAAAAATACACCAAAAAAACCTCAGCGCCGATTTAATCTATAAGACGATGTATACTAATCGCCGGATTCCAGACGGGTCCGGACGGGGACGCGAGACCGGCCTTTGGTTTTGATGCTGGTTTGTTTCGCGAGAGGCAATGATCGCACCACAATACATATAGCGTATATACCGGTGTATGTACAAACTGTACATAAAGTAAGTGTTGGTTTATGGCACATGTTGAGCAAGGGCTAAGGGCGCAAGCTCGAGCCCGGATCCCGCACGGATGCGCTCCGGGAACAGTCACTGACACTTCTCTACTATATACCTGTTGGAACGTGCGCTCCGCAACCTGTCAGAGAGAGACTCTCCGATTGACGAGTTCGTAAATAATTACCGTATTTTTTTTCTTGTGTGGAATACTTGTTATCGTAAGTAAACACATTTTTATTAAATTTTAATTACATTTTTTTATTACGTGAAATAAAGTAAAAAAAATCAATACTTAAAAAAATATCAGTAAACTTTGTTTACACAATTTCTTTTAAACAATCGAATATTAACAAATTTAAATTTTCATAATTTGCGTGCATCATTTTAAAAATTTTATTAAACGCAATTTTTTTTTATATTTATTTCAAAACAATAAAATGTTTTTATAAACATCAACAATGAATTTGAATAATGATAGGAAATTAAAACGCTTTTTTTTCACCGAATCAGTGAAACAAAAAAATAAATGTTTTAATTTCCGATCATTATTAATTAAAAATGTTTCATCATGTGTCAAGTGAGGAATTTATTCAGAATATAATGAATGTGAATGTTTACATTTTATTATATATATAAACATCTTTATTCAAACAATATTACATAAGCTTATATATACATTTATATTTATTTAACAAGAATAAATATTGTGTTAGTCTGTTCGGGCTATCGACCTGGGGTCTTTCTGTCCTACATTATATTATTTTATTAATTTTAATAAAAATAATAGTGAAAATAATTTAATAGTGCTCAAAGCTATTAAGTTATATATATATATATATATATATATATATAACATCTTTATTATTATATTATTATAATAAAATATTTAATTTAATAAGAAACTAAATGGCTATCGACTATTGGTCTTTCAGCCGGAAATCCTTGTCTTTATGTTGTGTCAGTCTGTCAGTCATTGATGAGGGATGAGATGTATGAATATATTCTGGATTTGGGCTTTTAAGTTATTAAAAATAATAAAATATAAACATTCAAATTCATTATATTCTAAATAAATTCCTCATTTAATCACTGGACTAAAAGCCATTTTGTAAATAAAAAAAGTAATGATAAAATTTAAAGCATATATTAAACACTCAGTTAATTTCACTATTGTTTTATATTTACTTGATTACATTCGCTTTTTACAGTAGTATCACTTTTTCCAGCATTATCAGAAGTCGTAATGCTGTAAAAAGCGAAACCAGTCAAGTAAATAATGAAACAAACCAAGTGTTAAAGTTATAATTGAACTAATAATATTTAAATTATTAGTTGAAAATGTTTCACCAAGAGATAACCGAGAATGTTATTCAAGAAAAAAAAGTAATGTTCTGTTAATTTAATGTAACTGTAAATAACACAATGAAGATGATTATGTATGTAACTTAATAGAAAAAAAAACAATTTTGAAGCGCCAGTTATTAGTGAAATAAAATAGTGGTTACAATATTGAAAAAACAATATTAATTAAAAATTTTTCACCATGGGTTAAGTGAGGAATTTATTCAGAATATAATAAATTTGAATGTTTACATTTTATTATATATACAAACATCTTTATTTGCAACACATGAAAAAATAATAATAAGTAAATAAAATAAATACATGTTCTTAAAATTTATAGTTTCTTTCACAAATTAAAAATTTTATTATAAATATAAACACATATACAGATAGTTTTATGTAACACCGAACATACTAGAATGTACTCAATGTAAATTTCCCTATGTTCGATTTGTTCAGGAACGCATCAAAGCATTGAGTGCGATGTGATTGGCTACCATTTCTAAAAATAATATAGTCACCCCAAACTACACCCTTTTCCGTCAAAAATGACTTACACTTGTCAGTTATCGCAAGCAAGTGATATTTACTGTTCTGGCTCTTAAAGCAGAAGTAGACGATGAGTTGGACATCTTTTAATGTATACAAAGGAGGATACGATTTTTATGGTATGCATTGCGGTTAAGTATAATATTCATAATT
Organism: Philonthus spinipes; assembly: GCA_963082785.1. Taxonomy (NCBI): domain Eukaryota; kingdom Metazoa; phylum Arthropoda; class Insecta; order Coleoptera; family Staphylinidae; genus Philonthus; species Philonthus spinipes. The sequence continues at coordinate 25,833,448 of OY720300.1, read as the reverse complement.
ATACATGTTGCACTTGACATAATAGTTGACATTAGAAATCGTAGCCAATCACATCGCACCCAATGCTTTGATGCGTTTCTGAACAAATCGAACATAGGAAAATTTACATTGAGTACATTCAAGTATGTTCGGTGTTACATAAAACTCTCTGTATATACAAATATATTTATTTAAACAATTACATTTTTACAAAAAGATTATATACATAAGAATAAAGGTTTGTCTGTCCTAACCTATCGACCGGAGGTCTTTCTGCTCTTTCTTGAATTGACTCATATTTATTTATTCAGATTATACAAATAATACAAAACAATATAATATAAATACATATAATACATGTAGGTGTTATTATGTTTGGATTATCGACCGGAGGTCTTTCGTCCTAAGAAATTTATTATTTTAGAATATAATACGAAATTATTATAATAAGTATAACAGGCAAGAAAGACCGTCGATTGGTAGTCCAGACAGACTAACACAACGTAATTATTACTTAAAGCTGCTGCTAGCTAACTAGCGATGGGAAATATTTTGAGTGATTCATTTGTAACCATGTTTTTACAATAAAGTTTCAGTTTTATCAAAAAGCAGCGAGACATTAATTGCGCGCCTAATATATTATTTTGTAATTTTTTATGTATATATCAGTTAATAAAGATTAATCATGATAATTAATTCGTAAATTTTAATTATTAAGGGTAAATATAAAATAAATATAATAGCGTTTTATATAAATGGAATTATTATTTTATTAATAAACCACGACCACTTGAATACTTATACATTTAATTATTACTGTGATTCATAAATACATTCAATTATTTAGAATCAAAAGCTTTAATTTCATTTGAACCGCGTGTAAATTGTAAATATTTAATCCGATTATTACGATTTTGTAATAACACTACAGTGCTGATTAAAATAAGCAAGGGAGGAAGAATAATCGGGGCATTTTTATTAATTAATATTTCAGTGCGTTTATTTCCGAATAAGTGGATTAAAAAGTGTAAAGTTCAAAACGGATAATGTAGTGAATTTATAAATATTGTAATATAAATGAGCGAATGCGCATTTCTAGAGCGTTTCAATAATTAATGAGTTTCTCGAAAGGTTTTATTTTATTGTAGGTAAGAACTTATATGGATTATATTATGTAAATATGATGGAATACTATTGAGAAACGTATGAAAATCGATTTATAGCAACTTGGAAATAGACTATTTGCTGGTGGATGAGCCGGGTTATTGCCACATATGACACCGGTCTCGGGGCAATAATTCATGTATTAACCCGGCGCTTTCACCATTTTTTTAAAATAATTTTAATTAATAAAAATCTATTTTTAACAACTTGCAAATATAGTTTTTCTAGTCGAGGAGCCAGGTTATTTCCAGAAATGATAACAATTTCGTGGCAATAAATCCAGTAGACTTGGCGCTTTCACCATTTTTTAAAAATAATTTTAATTAATAATAATCTATTTTTAACAACTTGCAAATATAGTTTTTCTAGTCGAGGAGCCAGGTTATTTCCAGAAATGATAGCAGTTTCGTGGCAATAAAACCAGTAATGACCCGGCGCTTTCACCATTTTTTTAAATAATTTAAACAGTAAAAATCGTTCTTTAAAAACTTGGAAATATAGCTGTTTTCTGGTGGAGGAGCCAAGTTGTTAAGTTATTGCTAGAAATGGAACCAATTTCATGCCGATAATTTCAGCAAAAACCCGGCACTTTCACCATTTTTCAAACAATTTAAACAATAATAATCGTTCTTTGACAATTTGGAAATATTTTATTTTTTCTAGTCGAGGAGCAAGGTTATTTCTAGAAATGATAGCAATTTCATGGCAATAAATTCAGTAATGATCCGGCGCTTTCACCATTTTTTTAAATAATTTTAATAAATAAAAATCTATTTTTAACAACTTGGAAATGGAGTTTTTCTAGAGGAGTTATTGCTATTGTTCCGTGGCAATAATTCCAGTAAAAACCCGGTGTTTTCACCATCTTTTTTAGACAATTTAAACATTAATAATCGTTCTTGAACAATTTGGAAATATAGTTTTTTTTCTGGTGGAGGATCCAGTTTCATGGCAATAATTCAAGCAATAACCCGGCGCTTGCGCCATTTTTTTAAAATAATTTTCAATTAATAAAAATCTATCTTTAACAACTAGGAAATATAGTTTTTATTGTCTCCTCCACAAGTTGTTTTCTGGTGGAGGAGCCAAGTTGCTAAGTTATTGCTAGGAATGGAACCAATTTCATGCCAATAATTCTAGCAATAACCCGGCGCTTTCACAATTTTTTTAAATAATTTTAATTAATAAAAATCTATTTTTAACAACTTGCAAATATAGTTTTTCTAGTTGAGGAGCCAGGTTATTTCCAGAAATGATAGCAGTTTCGTAGCAATAAAACCAGTAATGACCCGGCGCTGTCACCATTTTTTTAAATAATTTAAACAGTAAAAATCGTTCTTTAACAACTTGGAAATATAGCTGTTTTCTGTTTGTGGAGCCAAGACGTTAAGTTATTGCTAGAAATGCAACCAATTTCATGCCAATAATTTCAGCAAAAACCCGGCGCTGTCACCATTTTTTCAAATAATTTTAATAAATAAAAATCTATTTTTAACAACTTGGAAATAGAGTTTTTCTCGAGGAGTTATTGCTATTGTTCCGTGGCAATAATTCCAGTAAAAACCCGGTGTTTTCGCCATCTTTTTTAAACATAAAATCGTATGATGAGGTATGCGAACGATTTGTCTACCAATTCTAACTTTATGCTCTTCACGGTTGCATTTTGTTTTCACAATGAACTGTTTGGGATTGATAAATAAATATTTTGATGCGTATTATTTTTATTTTGTATTTTGTCGTAATTTGTGATTGGTAATTTGCCTTTTTTTATACATATGTTTTGTAATCTTTTTAGAGCGTCACACTTTTCTTATAAAATTTTTAATATGTAATTATAATTGTAATTTGGAAATGGAGATTCCGTTAATAAAGTAAATTGAAATTGAAATTCAAACAATAATAATCGTTCTTTAACAACTTTGAAATAGAGTTTTTCTAGAGTAAGATACGGGTTATTAGATAGATAGATACAGTTTGGGTGGCTGGGGTGCTACCTTAGGCGATATGCTCTAGCTTCGCCTCTTTGATAAGCCCTATTAACCCTGCTAGCGAGCCTTGGGCGAAGCTCTCTGCGCTTGGTTTAGTGTTGCCCATCTTTAGATATCTAATCCTTGCTAGGGCCTCACATTGGCACAGGATGTGAAAAGAATCTTCCTCCTCTTTTTGGCAGAATCTACATATCGTATCCTCTGCCAGCCCTATTTTGCTCATATGTTTGTTGAGCCTACAGTGTCCTGTCAGTAGACCTACTATAGCCTTGACCATATTCCTGTCTTGGTTAAGAAGCTCTGTCGTAAAAGTCGGCGATTGTTTTTTTGAGAAACTGTTTCGCCTGCCTCTGCCCTGGGTGCTCGTTCACCAAGCTTGAGTCTGTGTTTCCGTCCATTTTTTAATGGATTTTCTTACTGCGGTTTTTGCTATGCCGCAGGAGGGTTCCGGGCCAATGAATGTGCTTGACGAGCCTTCTTCGGCCAATTCGTCTGCTTTGTCATTTCCCTGGTGAATATGGGTTATTGATAGAAAAGATACCGGTTCCATGGCAATAATTCCAGTAAAACCCGGCGCATTCACCATTTTTTTTAAACAACTTAAACAATAAAAATCGTTCTTCAACAATTTAGAAATATATTTTTTCTGGTGGAGGAGTCAAGTTATTGCCAGTTTCATAGAAATAATTCAAGAAATAACCCGGCGCTTTCACCATTTTTTTAAATAATTTATATTAATAAAAATCTATATTTAACAACTCGGAAATATAATTTTTCCAGAGGAGGATCCGGGTTATTGCTAGATATGATACCGGTTCAATGGCAATAATTCCAGTAATAACCCGGCGCATTCACCTTTATTTTTAGTAATTTAAATAATAAAAATAGTTTTTGAATAACATGTAAATATTTTTTTGGCGGAGGCGCCGGGTTATTGCTAGAAATAACATGGCAATTATTCCAGCACTAATCCGGCGCTTTCGCCATGTTTTTAAATATTTTTTTAATTAATGCAAATTATTAAAATAATTTTAATTAATAACAATTATTAAAATAATTTTAATTAGTACAAATCGACCTTTAACAACTTGGAAATACTGTTTTCTTCTGGCGGAGGAGCTGGGTTATTGCTAGAAAGGATACCAGTTTCATGACAATAATTCTAGCAATATATGTTGTCTGTTTGGTCCAGTAGCATCGACGTCTTTTTACTACTTCGGTGTCACTTATTTTTGTATTTTAGTGTTGTATCGTTCGCTCTATTTATTTATTTATTTGTAATACAACTACATAAATGTATTTTACATAATTTCCTAACAATAGTTGTATATTACTTAAATCTATAAAATATAAATAACAAGACGGAAAGTCCGAAGTGGTTCAGGTAAAAAGAGACAAAAGTAGAAACAATCAACCTGATTGGGACAACAAACAAAATAAGAATATCTTTCGGGATAGGAGTAAATAACAAGACAACAAAATTATACATACGTAAATATTAAGACGCATGCAGTATCTCCATGATACGATTAAAACAAGATTTACTATTAGACATGTTGAAAATGTCCGGTGAAGGATCGACAGAGAGCAAATTATTGTATATATCGCAAATAGTAAATTTTGGTGACTTGACAATGATATTCGTTTTCGGAATTGGAGTATGGAAAAATTTTGTCTGCAAGCCTGGGGGATATGAAAAGTAATTAAGCCTAAAGCCTCGGGACAATCGATTAAATAGTATAGTAATTTAAATAGGACAGTAATGAGGTGTGATTTTCGTCTATATACAATCATCTTTATTGTGGTATTTACATATACATATATTATTCAATATATTTGATCTAAACTTATAAATGGCTATCGACCTTAGGTCTTTCAGCCATGATTTTCGTCTATTTTCTAGGGATTCTAAACCAAATTCACTTAAAAGTGTAACATAACCTATATTATAATCCGGATACCCACCATATTTCTTTAGATATAGGTATTTAGTAGTGTTGGGCAAAATCGAATAATATTAGTAATCGAGTATTACTAAATGTGTCATTTTAAGTATTTAAAACGAAAAAGTAACTTAAAATTTATGTTTATTAATAAATGGGAAGTTATTTCTGATATTTTTATAATAAGTAACATTCATGAAATTATAATATACTTAATTTAGAAATAATAAAAGATCGACTTTGCCCATCACTAGTATTTAGTTAAACATTTTTGTACAGATTCAATTAAACTAGATTATTTTATACGTAAAAGTCTTTTTACAACATTTAGGTTAGCTTTTAGGTTCCAGCACCAGGGTCCTTTTACAATCTCGTTGTCGTCTTTCTGTGATATTAGGTTTTAATTTGTTTAGGGTTAAGTTATTTTATTATTATAGGTGTATTTATTTTAGATATAACTTTTATTTTATTTAATGTAGGTTTAGGTTTTTTTATTTTATTTACTGTTATGATTAGGACTCTGTGATACTAGGTTTACGCATAATGGTCTGTGATTTAAAGTTGTAGGTTCAATAGGTCAATGTCTGAAACATTAACACCTCAATAATACACTAAAGAATATCAGAACATGTATTCCGAGACCGGAAATTGACTGTAGCAGTCGACGCCGGTAAAGTGGGAGGGGTTTTTAGTTGGTACTCTTCTAGTCAAAAACTAGGAGGAATCCGTCACACCTTTCACAGCCCAAAAGAATAAATTCCAGCACTAACCCGGCGCTTACACCATTTTTTTTAATAATTTAATATATATAGAAAATCTTTATTTCTGAGAAATACGTGAAATTACATTACAATATTTACATTACAATCATAAATCTCTAGTTAAGCCTCAGAAAATGGCTATCGTCTTTTTGCCTTAATAATTTAAATAATATGATTAATTTGTTTCTCATCGATCACTTAGTTTGTTTTAAAAATAGAACAAACCAAGTAAATTGAATTAAAAAACTATATAATATAAATATTTTTACAACAAATAAGCGACTACGGCGTTGTTAGCCGTGCGGAAAAACCCTCGATCGTTCGCCGTTTAATGTACTATGTATTATATGTGAAAATAACTTTGTAAATACTTAATTAAATTCAAGTTTCGTGAAGATTTGATAGATATATGTAAACGCTTTGTACACTTCACTTATTTTAATTATTAACAGATGTACATTTCGATCACAATGTGATCATTATCAATGTTTTACTCTTTGTAAAAAAAACATACTTCTAACTTGGCTTTTCTAAAAAAATAAATACAAACTAAAGTAACGGATATAATAATAATAAATAAAATGTAAAATGCTGTAATATTTTAGTAACGCTATAAATCTTCCGCGAAGGACTAAATAATGTTCATGATTACTGTGTAGTCGAAACTAGTCACAGTGAAATAAATCATTAAGTGATATAAAAAAGTTATTAAGTGTTTTCTTTACCCAAAAATTATTTAGTTTTTCAATTAAAAAGGTGACCTTTAATTAACGCGGAAGAAAATATTAATGCATTATTAAATTTTTCCCGCTTCTGATATAAAAGTGAATATAACAAACTAATTTTTTAACGAAACATTTTTGAAAGGAACACAGAGTGGTTTGTATAAAATCCTTGTATTGACGCCACGTTGATTAATTAAAAATGTAATGAACAAAGTTGGACCGAGCGCTTTGAAAACAAGTGCACTAACAGCTGAAAAAAAGTTTAATCTGAAATCCTTTAAAATGTTAAATAGATGACACGGTAATTAACAAGCGGTGCAAATGATTAGAAAAACTTATACCACGGTGTTTTTTTTTATTTGAAGCATTTTAAGAAATGTTTCATGCGTTCGTTTATCAAGTGAATAATAAATTATAACTTAATAAAACACTTTTAACTTTGTTTGCACAACTATTTTTTATTTAGTGGCTATAGTTTCGACAACATTAAGTTATAATAAACCATGTACAACCAAGTGAAAGCCTTAACAATTAACAAGTCGAATAATAAATGTTCAATAAATTAAAGATGACGCTAGTGCCACCTTTTGCCTAATTTCAAGTGGCATCGTCTTCTTTAAATGTGAATAAATGTCCAATTATACATTTATTTTTATAATTTTGTTTTGGAATGGAATAATAAGTTTGCGCAGTAAAATCCAAAGTACGTAAGCAATAATATAGCAATGTTTTACAACAAATCGTAGGGAAAATTTATGCAATTTTTAGTTTAATAAAAATGCTGGTAAATTATCAAGCACAGATACAAGTTTTGGAATGGAAATAATATATTTGATAGGAATGATATTCTGAAGTGAAATTAATAATTAAAGTCTCTCGTATATTTATGGACAAATTAATGATTTTTACTGAATGGTAAAACGTTGTATGTTTACAATCGGTAATTGCGTATATAACCAAATTTTAAATATACCAAATTGAAATAATTTTAATCTATTAAGATTGCAATTTAGTAGATAGAGATAGCTATACATTAAGTTAAAACAATCATCGATAACAAAGATCCATATTCTAGAATTAATTACATAAATATATATAGTCGCATTTTTTGTGGATGTTAAGTGGAAAATATCGGCTTGAATTAAACAATAATATATTAAATGAAATTTATTTATTTAATATATTTAAATAACTGTGACTAAGTGAATAAATACTATTTTCTATTTATAAACAATAATAGTTAATTATTACATATTACTCAAATTCAGTAATTCATGTTAGAATAGAAAATTTTATGATATAATGAAATTAATAGGTAATGAATGTAAAGCTATTTTAATGAAAAATTTGATGAAATCCTTCGAATTTTTATTACACACGTTTTTGTAAGAAAAAATATACATTAAAAATTGACAAAACTAATATATTTTCATTTTTTTTTGTTCATAATTGTTTTCTTGCTAAAAACTAATTATAACAATGCAATTTAATTTATTTGGTGAAACTGCTTCATGCTTTAAGATTGCTTTGATGTTTAATATAATATCGTTCATTGAGCAGAACAGGAATCAATGTAACTCGAATGCTAATAATTATCTCTTTCTATTAAACCGCTCCCTTTAATATAATACTATATACATATATATATATATATATTCAGTGACTCTTTCTATTCTTTCTGGTGGATAATACTGTATAATACTACGTAATAAGAAACATTCGTACACTTTTCTTCACTTTTTTATTTTTAATACATCTGGTATTAAAAATAAAAAAGTGAAGAAAGGTATACAAGTATTTCTTACGGGTGTGAAGTTACCAATAGATTAGAGTGAGGTGTGAAAGTTTTTTCTTCTTCAAGTTATTAAAGGGAGTATATTTAGGTGTTTTTTGATAGAGAAATTTAAGAAATCGAGAGAAAAGGGGGCGGTTAGGGGGTCGAAAGCGGTTGAAAATTGCGTTTTTTTTTATTGCATCTTCTAGAAGAGATTATGCTAAATGCTTTAGTGAAGAAATTAATTCAAAATAATGATTTTTAAAGTTTTTATGATCTATTGGCTAAATCTATTGGTAACTTCACATCCGTGTATTTTTTATACTTATAAGTTCACACAACTTATTATTATATAATACACTAGTAGTCGGTAAGCGTTTTCTAAACGTAATTTCGTTTTTTTTAATACCTATCGTTGTAAAATCGCGACCAGAATGCAATAATAATACTCAAAAAGTAGAATACTCTGGCAGTTAGAAAAAAAAAATGTAGCCCGTGGATTTCCATAAAAACAGATATAATTTCCCAGTTAAAATTATATATATTTATTTATTTATACAAACCCAATTGACATACTCCATTGACAGGGTTTAAAATATTTACAAAATTATTTTATATGGCGAGTACTTTGTATGTTAATTCATAAATTCGGTTTAAGTCAATCTAAAAGAATGTGTTTATAGTAAACAATATATATATAAGGATAATACTACAACTCCCAGAATTATCATTTTATAAGTACGTATTGAATGCTTAAATAATTGAATGCTAAAATGATCCATTAAATAGAAAATAGAATGAACACCATTAATACACCACCTCAACTTGGGGATTTGCGCTTTTCAGAATTAATTTCAGCTTTCTTTGCCTGACTAAGAGGAGAGAAAACATAATAAATGTATAATTCCTCCAAGCTATTATAGAACTAGTATAGAAATGCAAGGCTCATTTTCTTATTTTCGAACCGCTCCATTATATCCCAAAACTTTAGAGTACTTTATCATCAAAGAGAGTATAGTTGCGTTCGGCATGTGTACCATAAGGGGATAAACTAACAAAAGCTTGAATCTCGATGCATCTACCACGAATGCAATCGTTGAAGAGTTTTGTGTTGAAATAAAAATATACGTACAACGGTGAAGGTTAAATATCTAACATTCTATAAATAAATCGATATGTGTATAAATAAGCATAGAAAAATAGAAATTACACGGATGAAATCCCATCAAAGTGAATATACGAACGTTGAAAAATATACATACAGCACGAAACTAATAATAATAATAATGTTTTGTTTGCGGATTTGCCATTTAGAGATAATTATACATTTTATAATTTAACAAAGTAATACAAGTATTATATACATAAAAAAATACATATGATATGAACGTGCGGGTTGTTGTTAATGCAAAATTTAATTTCGACAATAATAATGGGCATTGAATATTGCCGTTAACAATATGGCATAAAAGCGACATGTCTGCATATACGCGTCTGCAACATAGTTTATTAATATTTGAGAGGATGTCGGATACATCGTTAAAATTCTGTCTTCTTGATAAGTGCGAAATAAAGCTTGTTAGTGTTTGCTTTATATGAGTTTGTTATAGGTGTTGGAAATACGCAATATCGGCTCTGAAATTATACAATAAGAAATATCGAAGATGTTTGTTGGTGAATACGTGAAGTTGTCTTAATCGTAATATTTATTGTGCTCGAAATATACATACAGTATTTTAAAAATAAATAAGTGAAATAATATATAAATATTATTAATAAGAAATTTGATGGTTAAATACGATATGAATATTCTATAAATAATTTCTGATGCGCTTAAATAGAGATATATCGTAAAATATCAATATTTAAAATTGGACGTAATACAAATCCGATGCGGGCTTTAAACCGCAAAATGTAATCCAAAACCAAATCCGTTTATTTCCCCAGCACTAGTAGTGGTAAAGATTAATCCTTCAGCAATGCATGCAAATAAACAATTATTTAATAGTTTCAATTAAAGTCCTTCGTTCTTTCGTTCTTTTTTTATCAATAATATTGATACTAACTACGGGCGAAAGCTGATACATATTTCTTCTAAAATAATAAATACAAAGGTAAAGATTAATCCTTCAGCAATCCATACAAATAAACAATTATTTAATAGTTTCAATTAAAGTCCTTTGTTGTTTTACTCCTTTTTTTTTCAATAATATTGATACTAACTACTGGCGCAAGCTAATACATATTTCTTCTAAAATAATAAATACAAAAAGCTGTTTTTATTAATTATGTTGATAGATAATTTTAATTATTTAATTTTACTACTTATTATTACTATATACTACTTGACTAGGTATTTAAAGTAATCAGAAATAATTGACGGCAACAGAATTTTGCAAAACTTACTTATAGATGAAAATCGTTAATGATTGAGTTCAGCAAATACCACGGATCCCACTAGCAACCGATCGTAAAAACTCAGTTATTGGTTGTTATACATTTTTAAATCTGTTGGTAAATCACCGTGCTATGATTGGTTTAAGAAATTCTACAGTAAGGGTTGATTTCGGCAAACTAATTGTAAAAACTCAGTTATTGCTTTTTATAAACTTTTGATTACAATAAAAAAAAATAGGTGTAATTTAAGTTGTATTCCACAGTTTATTACTTTAAAGTAAACACGTTTGTTATAACTTTCAAATTATATTCACTATTTGTTTTGAGTTATGTGAAGTAATAATCACTCTATTTTATATCCTTTTTTATTATTTAACTGAAAAATAAATTAGTGATTTTTCTGTTAAATGTACATTTCGAGCTCATTTCCAATAACTGAATGCTTTAAAACTAATTACATCTGTTTATATACGGCAAAGGGATTAGTGGGAAAACCTAAATCTATGTTTATTTTTGTATTTCACTAGAAATGTTTCGATACACTGTGGCTTCTTCAGGTGAAGAAAAAGTTACGAAACATTTGTAGTGAAATACAAAAATAAACATGATTTTAAAGTTATAACAAACGTGTTTACTTTAAAGTGATGAATATGAACTTTAAACAACTATCAGTCAGCTCTATTAATAGTTCCATTAAATGAAGAATATAGCTTTTTCTTCATTTTTTTTTTCTTAATAGACAAACGGAGGTTTAAATAAAAACAACAAACGAATTATTGGAATAAACATTATTATTATAGGATTATCTACACTCAGATTTTTTTAATGACACAAAGCTATATATCCCTAACTTATTTCTTATTGATCACTTGATGAAACATGATACTTGTAAGTTTATTCGGTTGTTGAGATCTCCTTGTTTTGAGATCCAACCGATGATTGAAATAAAATATCTTTAACACTAATTATTATTATTATGTTTGTTTGTTGGAGTTAATACAAGTAACTCCAACAAACATAATATTTACAGATTTTATATAATCTAAAATTAAATGATAGAAAATCGTTCCCTTACAAAACTACTCTATGAAACGTATTTGGAAAATTACAAACCCTCTCAAAAGTTATTCCTTAAATTAAATAAAAATGATTTGAAAATAATTAATAATTTATTTCCACATTTAGCTCTGTGATATTTTGACTTGCGTTACGTAAGTACTTTAAAGAAATAATAAAATATTGCATAATGCAACAAAGGCGTTATTTCTTAAAAATCAATAAATAAATCAATAATTATTTCTTAATAATCGCCCGCAAAAAATACTACCTGTAGAAACACCCTCTAACTATAATCATCATGGGGGGAATAAATAAAAAAATACGTCAAGGAAAATCACTCCCTTAGAAAACTACGCTGTGAAACGTATCTAGAATATTGCAAACCTTATCAGAAATCAATTCTGTAAAATTATTCCTTGAAAATCACCCTCGCAAAAAGCTCTCCCACCAAAAAATAAAACTAGTAGAAACTATCTAACTAAAATTTTCTTAATATTGATACTATAACGTATCTGTAAAATCACAACCTCTCTTAAAAATCAAATCTTCGAATAAAAAAATCCCTGTAAAAATAATCTTTGAGAATCGAATTGTTCAACAAAAAAATATTGCTGGAAATACTGTCACCTTGACAGTCATTCGATTTTTTTACGATTGCTGAATGGATTGAATTCCAATTACTCAAGTTGGTCCGATATTTTTTATATATGTGAAGCTCGCAATATTTCGAGCAATATTTTTTAGGGTTCCCGGCGCATCCTCCATAAATATTAATAAATTTTAAGTCATTTGGCGCTACTTATTTTTAAATTTCTATATAGTGACTAATTTCTATATGGTGACTGTTAAGGTTTTTCCTTTTTGCGTTCAAAGTGTTTACTATTGTATTTAAAATTAATTAGTAAGACATATAATTTTATTGCATTTCACATGTATATCTTATGTTTGTAAAAATTGTATATTCCGTTAAATAAATAAATAAATTAAGATATATACAAACAATATTTTAAAATAACTTCCAAATGACAACCTTTAAAAATAATCAATTTTAAAATCATTTTTAATATTTTAATGTTCGGTCGGCCATCAGTACAGTTCGGCGCTGACTACTTTGGTGAAGGCGCCGGGATGCATTCAAAAATATTTCTGGAAATATTGTCACCTTCACAGAAATACGGTTTTCTTACGATCGTTGAAAGTACTAAATTCAAATGTCTGAAGTTGATCCTATATTTAAAACTTTGTTTATATATGAAGTTGGTAATAATATTTTTATGGGTTCCCGGCGCATTCACCAAAAATATCAATATATTTTAAACTATTTGGCGCTACTTATATTTAAATTAAATTTCTTTTTTGAATCACTCGTTTTTTTACGATCGCTAAAAGTATGAATAAAGTCGTATTTTATTATATTCCAAAAAGTAAACCCATTTATCTTGAATCGATAATCTTCACGTATATGGATAGGATTAAATAAATTTGAACTGATTTCAATGAAGTTTTCCATTTTTATTACTAACTATATTTTAGTGTTATTGTATCAAGAATCTGCTATATTTTCGTTTAGTTTTTTTCTTCAAACCATTACAATTTTAATAAAATATTTTTTCCGTCTCGTTGGCGCGTAGGTTAAACGTCAGGCTAGTAGGGGTTCCTGGTTCGATTCCAGAATTGGGCTGATCTTTGTATGAATGGTGTGATTGTCTCCCAAATTAAAAATTACAAGTAATAAAGGTTTCTGGGTTATATGATTAAAAATATATTTGAGTGGAAGTTTCTTGGCCGTAATGCCGCCGACCGAAAAATTAATCGACATCTTCATGAAACTATTTTTCTGCCATTGCTTTGATTGAGCTTCATTTACAAATAAACTTACTTAACAATTCCTAATATTACTAAAATGTTTTGCCAAGTGATTAATGAGACTCAAATTGAAAAAAAAAACTTATTTTATTTTATATATATAATATTATATAAAGTAAACTTCTTTGTGAAAAAAAAACGATTTTAGATTTGTGTAAGCCAGAGAGTTGCAAAATTTAATATCGACATCAGAATCAAGTTGATTCCGTCTCTATCAGAAAATGCTAATCAAATACGATTGAATAAAGTTAAGAAAGTTGCGCTCAATGTAATAATCTTGTTAAAAGTTACACGGATGAACTTTATCTAATTACGACTAACGCTATCATTGCAAATGTGCGTGTCGTTTTCACCCGTATTACATTACCCAAAACGCTAAATCATTGTGAAGGCATTTCCTCATTATATCAATCATAACCAGCGAAAATATAAGTGAAACAAAGTAACGTAGGCACGTGATAAGTGAATTAATGCATAATTAGAAATATAATCATAGGCGTGGAATGTAATACCCCGTGCTTTCAAATAAATTTGAAACTAAATGGTGATATTCTTCAGTTTATGAGTATTTATTTATAGCATTTGTACCTGTGATAAATGTTTAATGGTAACATAAAATACGCGTAAATAAAACGAAATAATGGGGAGGCCGTTAAATTGTTGAAAATGCTATACTCTAATTGAATTCCATTATCGAATGTGCGGGTTTTCCCACCCAATTAATTAATTTAAATAAATTTACATTTTCAATGGATAATTAGTTGGAGAAATCTCCATGTCGTCCTAACTAATAATTCCAGCAATAACCCGGCGCTTCCACCAGAACGAAATATTTTTTAATAATTATTTTGACAATTTAACAATAAATAATTTTTTATTGTTTAATTTGATCAGAGTATCGCGTTCCTGCATTTGCTTCGGGAACAATTTATATCCAGGATACCCTTTTAAAACGTTAATATGATTTTTTTTCTTAAATTCTCCTATAAATCTAAATAATATAATAAATTCATGTTATTATTATTTTTTGTGGTTGAAAGACCGATGGTCGATACCCTTTTAAAACGTTAATATGAAATTTTTTCTTAAATTCTCCTATAAATCTAAATAATATAATAAATTCATGTTATTATTATTTTTTGTGGTTGAAAGACCGATGGTCGATAGCCATAGCTAGCTAAAAGGGAATAAATATATTTAATGTATTGTATTGTATTACAGTTAACGTAAATATATATACATATATTTTTTTCTCTCAACACCCGTAGGGGTACAAGGGTTTTTGATAATATATATTTTTTCCTATAATCAATCCCTTCTGACAAAATTTTTTATACAGCGAAATTTAAATATCCGTTCTAATCACACCCATCCGTTTCTCAACATTCATGAAATCATTAGAACAACGCAAGACAATTCAGCTAGTTAGCACAGATACTTTTATTGCAATTCACCATTCAGACAGGGCAGAAAGACCTCTGGTTGGTAGCCAGGACAGATACAATATTTTAAGTAAATATAAATGTATATATAAGCTTATGTAATGTATGAATAAAGATGTTTGTTTATATATATATATATTATTTTTTGTTAAAAACAAAATATTCAAACCACTTTATAAAACGAGTCTGATGTATTTACCATTTCAATACACTGAATTGAAAATGGAATGGAATTAATTAATATTACACTTACAATAATGCATTTCAAGGAAGCATTTTAAATTGTTTCCGTTTTATATATATATTGTTGGACGGAGAAGCAATTTGAATAATAATTTCTTGCGTACGTTTGTCGAAACAAAAAGGTCTAATCGAGTGTCATTCAGTATTTCCCTCTTGAATACTAAATAACCATTATACGTCTCGCATACATTAATAACATTTTGTCGGATAATGGGGCTGTAAAGTTAGCTCCAGGATAAATTCAACGCGGGCGTATAATAATTTGGTGTCTGCTATTTTGTAACACAATTGACAGTTTTATCACTTCCGTCAATTGTTTATTGTTGTCCGCCGGAGAAGTGTATTTTATATATTAACGTTTATTTGCTTATCTCTAGTGTTATGCTGGAAATTATTTACGTTCGTAGATATGTACATACATATATCTGCCGGGTGAATAATTGCAAACTAAACATGGGAATTAAAATGAGCAAAAAGTATGATATGAAAACTGTTCCAGAGTGAATTGAATTTTATATTAAAAAAAAAAACAATATAATCGAGAACTTTTCTCCTCTATAGTGCTTTGTTTTTTTATTCTTCTTTATTTAACGTCTTGTTGGCATCAATGAATAAAAACAAATAAAACATCACATGTGTCATTATTTATCAAATAAAATTCTTCAATTCGTTAGAATAACATAACTTACACTTAAATTAAAGTTAATATTGAAGTACAGCTTGTGGTTAGTTTTATTACAAACATATTTTTTTCTAATTAAAAAAATCAAAGGACTGTAGAAAAAAGTGGCTTAAAAAAACCATTTTTAATTTTTATTAATTATTCATAAAATTGTTTCCCTGCTCAAATATTTTTAATAACCGCGACCAAGTGAATAAACTCGTTTCTATTATTATTCCTATCATTTTCGTTGCGCGAAACTAGTTTCTTGAAATTACAGTTTGAACGTATAAATTTGTATAAAATAATTTCACAAAACTTACCTTTCAAGTTTCGTGAAAATAATTTTAAGGAACTCTCAAGATAAATAACCCACCTGACACATATAACAGAACCCTTCTTGGGTGTTATTGTCTATTATTCTTTGTCGCATAGAATCTTATTCCCTAGCAAGTATTATAATTTCTTTAAATTAAACAAAAATGATATGAAAATAATTAATAAATTATTCTCACATTTAGTTTTGTGATATTTTGACTTACGTTACGCAAGTACTTTAGACAAATGCACATTAAAACAACTACTTCCCGGACAAATACTCCGCCAGACATTGATTTACATAATGTACACCTGCTGTTGCTAATCAATAACATATTGCATCATGCAACAATTTTTTTCTAATGATACTAGTTTCTTTAATTGTTAATGCTTCATTCTGAAATCTTTTTGCTATTACTTCAAACCATGTTTTCCTGATTTATACATATGCTAATATATGTTTAATGAAATGTTCAACCACCATACCGAACTCATTGAGTTACGTGGAGATCAAATGTAATTCATAATACTAGTATCCTTTCTTCGCACTTTTATTTTTATTCCATATGTACCTTTCGGATACAATGTGATTATCATCAATGGGTTAATATGGGATAAAAAAAAGTATGAAGAAAGGATATTAGTGTTTTTTTTTTATCAATTCATCTAGCTAGACGATGCCACATGAAATTAGACCAAAGATGGCGCTTGCGTCGTCTTCTATTTATTATGCTAATATATGCTTAATTCGTAATGTTATGCAATAAATAATTAGTTGGGTTATGTCATTGATTATATTAAACCTCAAATCTGGTTAAAATTTAATTCGATATAGATATAGTAATAAATGATTCGTATTTGAAATTATTTAAATGGATTGCGTGGGAAATTAGCGGAGCAATATTTTTTTATTTCGTTGCCCTGTTTTTTTCTGTGTAATTTAACACTCGCCATTTTCAAAACATAAATATAAAGCGATCAGTGGCGTGAATTATACGCTTCCATTAATATCGATCGCGTGCATTTTTATTGCGCTGCCAGATGGTTGGGTTTAATTTATCAGCTCTTATCGTTTCGTATTATTATCGAAAATATACGAGTATATATTGTAAGGGGACGTGTCGTGTAGAAATTAAGTAAATATAACTCTTAGATTCGTGCATATTTTAATTAAATTTGAAGCAAGGTGGCCAGAAAAAGTGTGACAGTGGTTATGATGGGGGGCAAGTCGGACTCTTAAAGACTAAAAAAACCCTTATCTCACAGTTTTAACGATAATGAAGGGCTTTCGGCGGTTCTGAGCTTGTCTTTGTTTTGCCTAATGGTAGCCAAAAATCAATTTAAATATTATTATTTAGGGGGTCGTAGCTGATTTTTATTATAAAAATCAATCAGAATCGTCCTCGAGGAGACTTTTGGTAGAGAAATCGATGTGGTCTGTCAGAATTGTGAAATCGAAATTGGAGTAATGACTTTTGGCCAGCTGACGGATTCTTAAACAATCGGCGTTTTAGTCTTGGATTTCAACAGTGAGCTGCTGACAAATCACGGAGCAACAAAGATCCTCTGATCATTTTGCTCTACGCGGTTTCCAGCCTGCAGATTTAAGTATTGAAAATGATCCTCCAGGCAGGACAGCCGTAAGACATTTTTGATCTTATGATTGCCTTGTAGAGGAATATTTTAATTAATAGGAATAGTTCGCTACTCGTAAGTAATAGGAATTTTAGTTTGCTTTTGAGATTATAGAAGTTCAGATGAGTCTTTTGTCCATTTATAAGCCCAAGTATTTCACTTGTTTTACCTATGGAATAAGGGTTTTACTTATGGTGAGGTATTTTGCGAGTTTTCGTAAACAAAATCGCTTGACTCTTTTCGGGATCGAACTTGAATTTATTTTTCCTTTTTATACGCTACTCGAATCTTAAGCGCTTCACATTTCTTGCTGCGCCATCTGTCGGGGGAGATGATCACAGATTACCTTAGCTAGATTGATAACTCCAATAGAAAGATTCGTTCAAAGTTTCATTTAGTATTCCCCGGAAACCACAAGCGTCGCTAGTGTCGACTCGAGCAACGGAATGCGGGGAGGAGGGAAATCCCGCGTTAATTTAAATTATTTTAATATTTCATATAACATTTCATATTTTGTCAATATTGTTTCACTATTTTTTAATATCAAATTATGAAATATAATCTGATATTATAATAGTGAAACATTGGCAAAGATATTTTCGATTTGTAAGAGAGGATAATCTTAAAACAAATATCCTGCATCATTGTAATTTCAAAGGAACATGCAAACAGATAAGCAATAATCATATAATTTCATAACAAATAATATTTCTTGCAATAAATTGAGACAAAACGTCTTAAACATGTGCTTCTAATAATTAAACATTTTTCTCAAAGACTGTTGTTCCTTTTTTTCGTATGAATATGTTAATAGTAACTTTTTTGCAATGGATTATTTCATACAAACACATGTACTAAATATATTAAAGAATCTTTAGTAAAGATACATTTTTATGAACAAGTACAGCACTTGACGATGATTTTGTAATTAGGGAAAATCCTAATACAAAATCAAATGACGCTTTGTCATATTTGTTTGCAAGATATATTGTTTGTTATTAAATTATATGATTATTGCTTACCCGTTTGTATAATCCTTCAAATTCCAACAACACACGACATTTATTTGAATATTTTATAACATTATTTTTTTGCCCATATTATGAATAAATTCCAAGATAAATCACGACACAAATTAAGGTTATACATGTACGATAGCAGACGCCATGTTTACGAGTGCGTGCTTCAGCGTGTTTTTTGTTTTTGTGTAAGAGGAAGAAGGACGGAAATAATTTAAAAAGAGACATTTCTGCGTTCAGCGCTCCAAGTGGTTGCCGGGGCACACTACCAAACGTTGAACGGAAAATTCCTATGGAGTTAACAGGGCCTGGAGATGTAACTTTAACGGCGGGCATTTTTGCGTGGTGGGCGTTTTTACCCTCTGGTTCCCACACACCCACTTCCTTGAGACAGAGTTCTAGTTGGAAACCAACTGTCTTATGGATAGTTCTTCCCGACCATATCATGGTTGCGGCTGTCGTTTTGCTCTGCTTTTATGGCTGGCGCTGTACTGTACTGTGTTGGCTTGCTCTGTTCTGTGCTGGCTCAACTGTCTATGCTGAATGAGACTGTCGATTCTTTTATACGCTGCTCGAATCTTAACCGCTTCACATTTCTTGCTGCGCCATCTGTCGAGGTGATGTAATTTTAGCGACGGGCGTTTTCGCGTGGTGCTCTGGTTCCCACACACCCCCTTCCTTGAGACGGTATTCTAGTTGGAAGACAGTTCTTCAGGATAGTTCTTCCCGACCATGTAATGGTTTCCGCTGTAGTTTTGCTGGCTGACGCTGTACTGTGTTGTGTTGGCTTACACTATGCTTTGCTGGCTCAGTTTTCCATGGTGAGTGAGTCTGTCGACCTTGAATGTATACGCTTTATACGCTGCTCGGATCATAAGCGCTTCACATTTCTTGCTGCGCCATCTGTCGAGATGATGTCATTTTAGCGACGGGCGTTTTCGCGTGGTGCTCTGGTTGCCACACATCCCCTTCCTTGAGACGTATTCCTAGTTGGAAACGAACTGTCTTCTAGATAGTTATTCCTGACCACATTGTGGTTACCGCTGTTGTTTTGCTTTGCTGACTGGCGCTGTTGTGTGTAGTGCTGGATGAGTTACCATAGTGACTGTCGATTCTCAATTTATGTTACCCTTTTATACGCTGCTCGGATCTTAAGCGCTTCGCATTTCTTGCTGCGCCATCTGTCGGGGGAGATGATGTCACTTTAACGGCGAGCGTTATTGTGCGGCCTCGCGAATGCGTTCGGGTTCCCACGGTGTTATTTAACCAAATCAAATTACACTGATTTGAAAAGTTACACATTTAATATTATTTATTATCAAACACCCCTGTACATATTGTTATTTTTACTTATTATTATCACTAAATAGAACGATTTTATCTTAATATACGTACAATTATATATATCTCGATCTCGAAAACTAAAAACGTAATGATTACGCAAACATTTGCAATTGCCAATTTTTGAAAAGATTTTTTTCTGAAGTAATGTTTAATCAAAAGTAGTAAAATTGTTATGTTGTTGTAAAGATAATTTAAAGATAAATCGAATAAAAAAAAAATATGTTTATAATCACCAGTAATTTAACCGAATTTGTTTTTTTTTTGTTCATTGAGAACGCATTGTATAACTTTTATTAACGTGGGTGGATATCAAATAATTAATAATTACGGCAATCGAATAAACCGGAACAGTAAATACTTAATTAATCTTCCTGTTTGCACGAACTAAATCCTACACGAGTTAAAATAACCTGTTTGAACTCCACGTAACACTGCAATAAACTCTCCGGCTTGAATAACACCATCCCCCCCGTTTCACTCCGAGTGGTTTATAGTTTTATCTAAAACCCTAAAGTAATTTACTATGCTTAATATCCTCATTAGGATTCGCATTAGATTTATGATCGTTGAAGCTGAGGGCCTCCTACGCACCATCGACCGGTTTCGAACAACTTGACCTACCGACTGTCCGACCATTAACTCCCCGCTGTTTGCTAAATTGAGACAATTTATCTACTTTACGACTGTCTACTTGATAGCGGCGTTTGCACACAATTGCACGGAGCTAATATTGCTCATTTCTAATGCTTTATTTTTTGCGTGCGCATATAATCATTCCTGCGTTCCACTCGAATGGGGGATTAAATGAAATAAACAACTTGTATAAATGTTTGTATACTAAAGTAACGTCAGAAAAGCGCAAATGGATGTCTATGTTTGATAAACATTACGTTTACGTGCTAATCCAATTTAATTAGTTATGACTACAGTTGCATATAACAGGCGATGTCACTAATTGAATGGTCTATGTAATTAAAATTAATTCCACGCGTTGGATACACATATGCTATGAACTGAAACAAAACGTATGGCATACTTACATGCATTCTAAAACAAAAGGTTTATTGAACCAATCATCTCCTGTTAGGATGTCGGAATGCCGTTGTTGTAATTTAGCAAAATCTCCTCATTCCACGTAATGATGTATTGTGTCTTGTCTTGAATGGTGTTTACATGTACACGAGGTGTTTTGTTCGGGAGAAATGTTGCACAATATGCGCGCTTGTAAATTCTGAAATTAAGGAATTCACTATTTACTTAAGGAGTTTAATTAATACAATAAAGTAAACAAATTCAGTCATTATTTCACTTTTTATTGAAGTTGTTTACTTTATTGTATTCACATAACCTAGTTAAATTAATTTTAAAATAATAGAATATTTTAAGACTCTTCCAAATTTAAATAAATTGTTTGTTTCGTTTGATAAACAAACAGTACTCACGTTTACAGGTATGTATACACTTCATGCATTTAAAATTTTCGTTAAAGCTAAAAAAAAATTACAATTGTTAAACAATTGAAAAATTAATCATAATAAATTAAAGACGACGCAAGCGCCACCTTTTGCCTAATTTCAAGTGGCATCGTTAACGATTTGGGTCTACAAGGTAGACGACCGAGAATCATTGATACGTCCAATAAAGGAAGCCGAACTTGTCCTGTAAATTGAAAAATTATAAGACGTACGTTGAAAGCCAAATAATTTTCAAATACAGATCGGCACGGTATATTCAATGGATATACAACATTATTCCGATATTAATAATAACCAATAATATTTTTTTCGGCTGAAAGGCCTCATTCGATCGCCTTTTTTTAACTCTTTTGGGTTCAATAAATGGATTTACTTGTCATGTAAATTGAAAAATTTAAGACGTACGTTGAAAGCCAAACAATTTTCAAATACAGATCGGTACAGTATATTCAATGGATATACAACATTATTCCGATATTAATAATAACCAATAATATTTTTTTCGGCTGAAAGGTCTCATTCGATCGCCTTTTTTTAACTCTTTTGGGTTCAATAAATGGATTTACTTGTCCTGTAAATTGAAACAACAATTTAAGACGTACGTTGAAAGCCAAACAATCTTCAAATACAGATCGGTACAGTATATTCAATGGATATACAACACTATTCCGATATTAATAATAACCAATAATATTTTTTTCGGCTGAAAGGCCTCATTCGATCGCCTTTTTTTAACTCTTTTGGGTTCAATAAATGGATTTACTACAAATAAAATTTAATATAGAAATAATTTAATAATTGAAAAGACAGCGCAAGCGTTATCAATTGCCTAATTTCAAGTGGAATCTTCAACAATTATTATTTTATTAAATGTACATGTTTCGATATTTAATGTTTTCCATAATTTAATATACAATGTGGTATGAAAAAATAATATTTTCTAAATTCCCGCTCGCCTAAGAATTTTAACTTAACAAGTTATGGTTTATAACTCAATCAAATTCTTCATATTCACTTTGAGTGATGAAATTTCCCCGCTTTTAATATTTTTATACAGGGTCGCTACAAAGTATGGAAACACGGCTCTCACGTGAAAACGGCTAAAAACATAACCATCAAAATTGGAATTTCTAAATGTGATATTTTCTTGAACAATTTGGCGTGAAAAAATCAAAAATGATTCTCAGAATTTTCACATACGGACGCCATCTTGAATTTTTTTAAATGGAATTCGATTTTTTTTATTTTACAACTTTTATAGACCTTATAATTCTGATTACATCCATATAGCTTTTAAAAAAAAAATACTTGTCTTGTCTTTTCATCGATAAACCGGACTTTGAAAAGTATGGAAACAGGCAAACGAGTACTTTTTCTAAATGCTGCAATACCACAAATTCATCTTCTATTGTTGATCGAATCTTAAAAAAATATGAAACAGTCAAATGAAAAAATAAAATATTAAACAATAAATGATTTTTTATTTTACAATATATGTTCAAAGTGCTCTCCATTAACTTCTTGGCAGTAATGAATACGTTGGACAAAGTGTTGTAATGAACTAGTTAAAATATTAGGACGAATATTTGCAATTTCGGTTCTTATGCGTTCTTCTAATTCTTGTATATTGTGTGGCCTGTTGTTATAAACTCGATTTTTCAAATGTCCCCACAGGAAAAAATCAAGTGGAGTTAAATCGGGCGACGTAGCAGGCCATTCAATTGTTCCTCTCCTGCCTATCCCTTTGCAGGGAAAAGTTACGTCGAAATATTCACGTACTATTAGTCCGAAATGAGCTGGTGCTCCGTCTTGCTGAAACCATATGTTTTCAGCTGGATTAGCCTGAGTTTCATAATTTGGGAATATTTGTTTAAGTCTGGGAACAACCTGTTCTTGCAAAAGCTGTAAATATGTTTCAGATGTCAAATTGCCATTAATAACAAAAATGCTGCCCAATTATACCACACCAAACATTATTTTTTGTGGACGCTGCGTATGAATCTGCTCCATCCAATGTGGATTTTTGTTTGACCAGTATCTACAGTTATGGCGGTTAACTTGTCCATTTAAGCAGAAAGTCGATTCATCGGAAAAGAGCACACGGTTAATAAAATTGGCGTCCTGATTTATCCTATTCATCATTGTTTCGCAAAATTCAATTCTGCGATCAAAGTCATCTTCATTCAATTCTTGTAGCAGCTGAATTTTGTAGAAATGATACTTTTCAATTTTCATTACTTTTTGAACTGATCTCCTGCTCATGTTGTTATTGAAAGCCAATTGCTGCACCGAAGTTTTTGGATTTTCAACTACATCTATCATAAGATTAAATGAATTTTCTTCATTTGTAACAGTTTTTGGTCGTCCAACTTTTGGACGATTTTTAACAGTTCCAGTTTCATTAAACCTATTCCATGTTTTAAATGCAACTGACCTGGAAATAGGTGCTCGATCTGGATGATTTACGTTGAAAAGATTAGCAACTTCGGCAAAGCTTCATTTTCTATGCCCACACCCAATCATCATGAGAATCTCTATGCGATCCGTTTCACTCAAATGTGGCATTTTTGCAACAACCAGTTACTTACCAATGTTTTTTACAAGTTTGACAGGCTAATGAAAACTGTTTTCAAAGGCAACTATTTTTTTAAGATTTTTATGTTTAAAAATAGAATATTTACAAAACAAATGAATATGAATAAATAAAAAATGCAAGTTGAAGGCCTTAACGTACTCTAAACCTTTGCAAAATTTCAGGATAAACCGTTCTCAAAATATTTCGTTGTTTCCATACTGGTTAATCGATGAAAAGACAAGTATTTTTGAAAAAAAAAAGTTATATGGTTGTAATCAGAATTATAAGGTCTATAAAAGTTGTAAAATAAAAAAAATCGAATTCCATTTAAAAAAATTCAAGATGGCGTCCGTATGTGAAAATTCTGAGAATCATTTTTGATTTTTTCACGCCAAATTGTTCAAGAAAATATCCCATTTAGAAATCCCAATTTTGGTGGTTATGTTTCTAGCCGTTTTCACGTGAGAGCCGTGTTTCCATACTTTGTAGCGACCCTGTATATGACAACCAATTGCAAACATGTGTAAAATTTAATGATGAAAATTCCTAGCTTTTGAAACAAGGCTAAAACTGTCTGCACTGTTCACTGTAAACAGTTGAAACAGGCCTAAAACTGTTTGCACTGTTCACTGCAAACAGTTGAAACATGCTTAAAACTGTTTGTTCACTGCAAACAGTTGCAGGGCTGTTTCAAAAGCAGAAAAATTTCATCACTCAATTTTCGAGATGTTGGCAATTGATTGTCATATATAAAAAAAATATAAAATCCCCTGCTTTTATATTTTTTTTATATATGACAATCAATTGCCAACATCTCGCAAATTGAAGATGAAGAATTTAGTTACTTGTAACTAAATTATTTGATAAATATCTATTTTATACCGAGAAAAGTTATTTCCTATTTGTAGTACAACTCTTACAATCCACGGTGTGCATCCGTACTAATAGGCAAATAAAACGAAAATACAGACATCATTAAGTAAAACATGTTATGAACAATTAAAATTCAACACGTAATAAATAATAATTATTTCTAACTCGATGAGTAAATAGACCATTTTTAAAGTGCTCCTTAAAAAGTGTAATTTCTGGCAGGGTTTATGTCCACTAAAATTACACTTCTGAGACTATTATAAAGTAAATGATTCTTCATATAACTTGTAAAAATTGCGTTCGCAAGATATAAAATTATCGATCTTGAGGAGACTATTACGGAAGCCGCATTGTAACTTTTTAAAGGGGAGAGTTTCATCTCTGTAATTTCAGAAAAAAACAATCCATGCAACATAATTTCTCTTTAAAAGATAAATGTTCTTATTTTCAAACCGCATTGACCTCTTGGAACAACACTCACGTAGAAAAAAGGTGCGTATTATTAAACGAATAGTCGAGATCGCAAGTATTTTCAAAAGCACCACCACTGATATTAACTTATTAGATTTTTACTTAAGTAATATTCATTCCAACGTTAAAGTTTAACGTTTTTAATTTTAAATTAGTATCTTCAAAACAAATTTCGGTGATATTATATAATATTAAAACAAATGCAATGGAAGCATATGGCATAAAAAATTCAGTGTTATTATTGTCACGATCACATACTTCCATATTTAATACATATTGTACCCCCTCCAGTGTTAGTCTTTTTTCCTCGTCGCGACGCACCGTGGTCGGAGTTGTATAGGATCGCGGAAATAATTATTTAATCTCCCTACATATTACATTGAGTATTTTAAAGCATTTTTTTTATCAAAATAAACGGTATTTGTTTGAATGAAGATACAGTGCATAAAATTGACATTAAATAGAAATAAAATTTTATTGCAGAAATAAGTACAACAAAAAAAATATCGAAGACTTAATGACTACATGAAATATGAATGAAAAAAAAAATACATGATAATAAAAATAAATACCTTACTACTAATGCTTGCGCGTCTTTATGTAGGGATACACGTTTTCGATTGAGTTTTGTTTTTGTTGAATGGGTCACATATTAATAATATCTTCATTTGCAGACTCTCGAGAACATTTTCTAGAGTGGCTTAAATTACAGTTTAAGACGGTAATCTTTATTGCGAGCTTCTTGAGCTTCTTCTGTCAACATGCCGATCGGTAGCATAGCCACATTTATTATTTTACTGCCATGTATGAGGACTTAATGAACCGTGTTGGGTATGTAGTATTAGCCATATAGACTGACCTACAATTCAACATTTTCGGTGCAATAGTTGTCGAATTTTTTGGCGTCAATTGTCGCCCCGAGTTTATTATTTGCAAGATTACACAAAATCTGTGAATTAAATTTTCATCTACTCCTGTTACAGCTGGATTATTGAAAAATCTTCTAGAGGTATTGCCGTTATTAATCGTACACATTCCTTTTTTTCACGAAGTCCATTGTTTAAAGAATTCTTCTTGAATCCTTTTCTTCACTACTTCTTTTTGCGGCTTAGTGGTCCGATTGGTTCTCCAGGTCTTAAAAGATTTATTGTATGCAATATGGATTATACACTCCATGAATTTGATACGTGTATGGAGGGGTGCCAAGCCCACCTTTAATGCATCTTCAATTTTTGCTACGTACCTTCTTTAAATCGTTCATTTCTGTTGGTTTTGCTTTCCAAATTAAATATACTGCATTAGAAGATTTATAGGTGATAGTTTGTGCGATTTTTGCCATCAATCATTGTAAAAAGAACCTGGTGATGCACTTCGTAAGTTTTTCCATTCAATGATAACACGGTTTCGTTTAGGCTTGCTATTTATGAATACGTCCTTGAAATTTCGTTTTTCGTTCACATTATCGTTTCTTTACTGAATTGAAACTGTACGGATCTACAGTACAGATGGACATGTATTTTTCAAATGAACTAAAGTATCGTTATCTTTTGTAGATAAACAAAGAGGAACTAGTGATGTTGAAAACATCTGTAATGTTATCCTCGTTAAAATTTCGTTTATAATCATTGTAGCCGGATGAACCATCGCATCCCCATTTGGAAATAAGGACGCATTCTTCACCCATACTTGCCAGTTAGTCTTCAGTTTTGTTCTTAAAAACCCTTTTTGTAATGTCGTCCAGCAAATCTTGTAAACCCATATAAGCGTAACTTTCAGTGATTTCCATATCCGTAGGGTAACATTGTTTCTTTGTGACTAGTACTTTATCATAAATTGGAAAAATATCAAATCCTAGTTCTTTTACAGCATTTCTAATAATTTGATATTGATGTTTTGATAATGATGCAT
Organism: Philonthus spinipes; assembly: GCA_963082785.1. Lineage (NCBI taxonomy): Eukaryota > Metazoa > Arthropoda > Insecta > Coleoptera > Staphylinidae > Philonthus > Philonthus spinipes. The sequence goes on along the minus strand of OY720300.1, from coordinate 25,805,828 downwards.
CTAATAATAAAGTCAATTTCTCGAGTGTAAATGATGTAGATGTCGTAGATTTATCATTAAGTTTATCAGCAGCTCTAGTAATGGACAACTCTCACACAAACTTTTGACTTAATAGCGTTTGGTTCGGTTGCAATACTCATCAAAAGGTTTTTCTGGAGGTCCGCTGCGTGATCGCTTCGAAGGCCTTGGATTACAGTTTTCGATTTATTTTAATAGTCTATAGTAAACCTAAACAAAAAAATAAAAAGTTTGCGAACACAAAATAAGTACCGAATACTTTTTATTTGAATAGAGCATTATTCTATTGTAAAATTGTGAGTGTTTCGTAGCTTTGCTTTGATTCTATGGTATTCTTATAATATTACACATTATGTTAAAAATCTGTTGAGGTATGTTTCTCTTAAAAATCTATTATAGAAATACTACATCAGATAGACCAAAAGCCAAAAACTGACTTATTTCCGCTCTCCGACAACTGTGCGACGCCCCCCACGAAAAACTTCCCATACTAAATCCAAAGTGATGTTCTAATTCATTTCTAATTAAAGGTCGAAACTGAATAAAATAAAAATCACGTAAGTGATACAGATCATATATGTAAAGAAAAAAAAACACACATTTTTTTTTAATTTTGCATAAACAATCCACATTTCTCGAATAACGGAAATTAGGAAAATGTAAAATCTTTTCCAAAAATTAACAAACCTAATTCTTTTGATGAGTATTCTGCTTGTCCTTTCAAAAGTATTAGAACGCGTACTTCAACGCCAGGTTATTAAATTTATTAAACATAATAATTTATTGCCTCCAAATCAATCCGGCTCTAGGTTGCTGTACTACACCATTACTGAACTTCCTTGACGATATATTTAATGGTACGGAAAAACGACTAATATTATTGGACATGATCAATCATAGTCTTTTGATGTCTAAACTTCATCATATTGGTTTTAATAGTAGTGCTGTAAATCTAATAATCAGTTTGATCAACAGATATCAGGGTTGTGGTTGATGGTGTCAAATCAAATCAAAATAGGGCCAAGGGATCCGATGGTGTCAAATCAAGATATGTTAAAATAGCAATAGAAAAAGGGGGTTTATTCACTTGATCACAGTTATTTAAATAAAAAGAATTTGAAAATAATTAATAAATGATTTCCTCTTTAGCAACTGTAACATAAGTCAAATTGTAACAGTAGTTAAAAAGGAAATAATTAATTATTTCAAATTACTTTATTTAATTTAAGTTAAAATAGAGTCAGATGTTTCGCAGGAATAAATATAATATTGTAAATTAAATAAAAATGATTTGAAAATAATTATTTCCACATTTAGCACTGTGACAATTCTGACTTACGTTACGTAAGTACTTTAAATAAATGTACATAATATTCTACGTCACATATCGTCACTGTCATTCGCTTCCAGTCTTATTTTCTATACACACCTCAACATTGCTTGGTTGTTTATAATACTGCAGGCAGGCTAGCCGCAGTAGTCTAGAGAGAGCTATTTACACAACTACTTTGGTCTACTTTCGGCCCCCATATGGTACAACGGTAGGTGATCATGGGTTTAACCATTGTGCCACATTGTCATTCTTAGGTTAATGTTTTTTCCAGAGCACGCTTTGTTGTTATTTGTGGCACGAAGTTAGAGAACGTATTAGGAAAAGGAGATTTTTGTGGCTGGAATGTATGAAAATAGCAGAACGACTTCCAGTCGATAGCCCAGGACGGAGAAACATTTATTTTAATGTATATACTAAATTAATAAAAATAAATAAAATGAAACAAAGATGATTCACATATTTGCAGTTATTTAAATTGCAATGAAATTAAACAAGGAAAATTTAAGGCAATGATCAATAACTGCAAATGTGTGAATCATCTTTGTTTCATTTAATTGAAACCAATTAATTTTTTTCTCACGCCGAGTTGACATTATTTTTTACTCGGAATTGATAAATTCGCTCGATGCGCGCACCCTTCACCGCGATCACTTCAATCCACGATCTCGTTGAAGACGGTACGTAAAAATTAATTAAAAATTATTTAACAACTAAGGGCTTACAGGGCAGAGCTGTACTGATGAGGGATGGAATCCCGAAACACGCGTCTACAGATAGCCTTGTAACAATTATTTGTTGTTTCCTTTCATTAAATAATTTCGATTCAAACCGTTGCAATTCGCAGTAGTGGATAACTAGTGATGGCCATTTCGATTTTTCGAACCTCATCAGACTAATCTGTTTCATGTGCAATGCCTTGATGAAGGCGCTTGCGTTGCCTTTCATTTATTATGATTTTTATATATATATATATACAAATATCTTTATTCAGATAATAAAATTTTTATAAATATAAATTATATATATTGATAAGATTGTTTATCTGTCATGGGTTATCGACCAGAGGTCTTTCCACCCTGTCTTGAATAGATTGTTAAGTGTAATAAAATGTCTGTGTTAGCTAGCTGAATCGTCTTGAAGCGTATTTATGAATTCATGAATGGTAAGAGTAGGATGGATGTATTTTGGAGGAATGTTTGGATTTCTGGAAATACAGAATTTTGTAAGAATCGGTAGATTATAAGGGTTATTTGCAAATTTTTTGGAAGGAGTTGTTATACGATGGGATATAGGTATGACTTTCGTGGATTTATAAAGGTATTCATTAGAAGGATTGTGGAGAGGGTAAATTGATTTGTAAATATGAGTGGCTGCTTTTATATTTATGCCTTCTTGTTTGTAGGTGATGGATCTAAAATGACGTGCTCTTATTTTGATTTATATACTCAATATTTGTAGAAATGTAATTATCTGAATAAAGATTGTTTTATAGCTTAGTACTGAATTTCTCCTTAAAATATTACGATTTGATGAATGATGATTACAAAATAATTATCCATTTACGTTAAATATTTTTCTAACATGAAAATATTATTTAAAAGTTAATAAAATAGTCAATATAATTCAATTTATGATACGTATATTATTGGAATTTTTATAACACGTAATAACTAATATCAATCTTGTTTTTTATTACGAATTTATTTTTCCTCCATTTTCGTTAGGAATACCAGAAATAGCAAATATAACAACACAGACTCATAATTCATTCTATTAATTAATATGATATTTCTTATTTCAACATTGATTATAATAACCTGGAAATAATACACAGAATAATATACTTCTTATTGAAGTAATGAAAGAAAATACATTTTTACCAGGCAAAGAAAAATGCTGTTATGAAATACAGAAACTAAATATAGATATCTTTCTCCATTATATTTATTACACATTCTCGAGAATTAACTTTCTTAATAAAAAAATATTTCAAGCATTATGATAAAGTTATATATACAAATATCTTTATTTGGGCAATTATATGGTACGATTTAAAAAAAACATTTATATATAACACATTTATGTCTTAATCTGTCTGGGCTATCGACCACGGGTTTTTCTGCTCTAGTTTGAATTTATGCTTTGTGCTTGCTAGCGGAACTGTTTTATTGTTCGCAGTTAAGAATTGGTGAATTATGTGAGGAGGGTGTTTTTATTTTGAAGGGATATTTAGGTTTCCCGCGATATATGATAAAGATATTTATTTATTTATAATTTTTATGGAGCAACCATAATATTTCTATCGAAAAAAAAAAAAAATCTGGAAATGATCAATAAAATTAGATCAATCCCTATTTAAATTACTTACGTTTTACAAACATCCATTGAAACAACTACTTCCCGAGCATTTACCCCGCCGGACAATGGATTACACAAGAGATATTTGTTGTTGCATCGCAGCACTACTGCGAATTGCAACGGTTTCAGTCGAAATTATTTAATGACATTTTATTTTATTTATATGAAATAAAAATAGTTGTTCTTTCTTCTACTTATTTCAATAAATTTCAATACAAAATAATTAGGAGAAAAGACAACTACCAACCAACATAAAGAAGATGTAAATATGATGCGATAAAGCAGGATGTTTTCATTTATAAAATGAGACTGGCAAATAACCCGGAGTCGTTTTTTTAGTCGATAGTCTCTCGAGGAATCTAACATAATTTCCTTAAATTTTGACCTTCCACAACTTAAATTAAAAATCATACTAATTGTAGAGGCAATTACAGACATGGATGCAGACTGTCCACTGGGATATGTATAACTGAATTAGGAATTGTTGTTCAAAAATGAGTAATAGGTGGCACTACTATATCCAATCTTTAATATATATATATATATATATATATATATATATATATGTATATATATATAGAAAATCTTTATTTCTGAGAGATAAATTAAATTACATTACAATATTTAAAACATTACAATCATAAACATTTAGTTAAGCCTCAGAAAATGGCTATCGACCATCGATCTTTTGTCCAGTTCTTGTCTTTATATTCAATCATTAATCTTGACCATCGGTCTTTCTGCCTGTCCTTGTCTAGGTTTTTGTCTTTTTATTCAATCGTCAATCATTAATAGAAAATCGATTTATTGAGATTGGTTTAATATATTATGAATTAGGATCGAATTTATATGTGTTAAAAAATTCATTATATTTTTTTACAGGCGCCCAAAATTAACCCATATATGTCGATTCAAATATGGATTTTATATGCGGTTAAATTAAAAAAAATACGAGGGAAAAAAATGATAACTTATTTATTGGAATTACAGTACTGGAACAAAATAAAAAATGCCATAAATAAAAAATGAGCAATAGAGAACAAAAATCGACCTGTAATTTTTCAATGAATTCCAACAAAATCATTTATAATTATAATTGATTTAAATATTGACAATAAATGTAGTTATATGCGAATATATACTCAAATAAAATATATTGTAACGAAAGCGAAAGAATACACTGGAAACATCACTCTAGAATATTCCACCGAACGTGCGACGGTAAACGTGGCGTCATCGAAAGTTCCGGAAAGTTCGAGAAACAAGCACGCTATTTAAGCGCGCGCTAGTGGTGCTTTTGCAGTCAGTCTATAACGAAATATTGTAAATTTGTAAATAAATAGTGACAGTGTGATGTTAATAAATGTGTTAAGTGTTTTGTAAATAAATAGACATAGATTTACCTAAATCCGATTTCGAAACAATATGTACGAAAACATTGAAATATTTAGTTATATGCAAAATAAAATTTAGTACTTCGATTTTTTTTTAGAGAAACGTATAGATACAATTCGTTACTTCTATACGAATGGGCAAATAAAATATGTAAAAAAAATCCGGACTGCAATTATGATTGGATGAATGGTGATCGCAAAATAATTTTTATATTTCGAAGAAAAGTTTCGCTTATTAAGTTATTAAATCCGTCTACGTTTTAATTATTTTTACGGAGCAACCGTAACACCGTTTAAAATTAAATTACTACACTAATTAAAAACACGCCCATTCTTATTAAAGCCGAATTTATTTAACGAGGGATTCGTTTCGCTAATAAATAATTCGCACGAAAAACTTTATTGCGTTCAATTAAAATAATGATTACGGCAGCATCTGAGAGCCACAATGATCGCGTTCTTAAATCTATAATCCAACGTCGCGTAGGAGGCTTTATCGCTTTCTCGGGATTAAGCGAGATACTCGCCTTTATCCAACCCCCTTACATCCCTTCATTCCCCTCAGGCATGGATGAATACATGAAAACGAGGAACAGAATTCTGTCTTTACATCCGCACAGGTTCCATTTGTACCCTATTGTTAAAGACACAAATGTTGCACAAGGAATGTCTTTAATCGAGGTATTTATATTTATAAACAACATTCTTCTTCGCAATGACTTTTTTTCAATCGTATTAATATTGTAATATGTAAATATTATTAGCTTATACAATAAGAGCACTCAATTTAAATTTATAATAATAGAGATGTCATTATTTGATAAAAACACTTATAAAAATAAAGTAACAAAGCTTTGCAGGCTCATGTATATTTTCATTAACTTGTTAAATGTTGAGGCTTCTACTTTGTTATACTATAACCTAGTATTGTTATACTATAACAAAATAACAAAATAATATAATGTTATATATAATTCAATTTTAATAAATGCAACTTTTTTATTCGGAGTTATACAAAGTAAAAAAGTGTTTCCTTTATTAAAAATTATATTTTCATTGCTTGCAAAGCTATTTTTATATTTATTTTTTTCATAAATAGAAAAGAGTATTTATTCACTTGAAAGACTTACGGTCGATAGTCCTAGCGAAAAGGAAACATTTATATTTTTTGTTAAAGAATGTATTAAGTTTATTTATTATATTCCCTTTTTTAATAAAGATAATATAATATGATAAATTAATTAATAAATTCTACTAAATATGGAAATAATTTATTAATTATTTTCAAATCATTTATATTTAAATAATTGTGACAAACTGAGTAAATACTCTTTTCTATTTATAATCAAAATATATCCTAATTATTATATAAAAATGTTTCGCCATGGAATAAGTGAGAAAATATACAAACGGCACTCACAGTGCGCGAACGAGCGTCGGTATTGTGATGAATTTGAAGGCTCAAAGAGGGCAGTGGTTCGTGCAATAGATATGATTCTATAGAAGTAGAGACGCTGGGTCACCCACACCCAGCTTTGATGTATGGCAATGGGAAGGAGAATCAAGGAAGAAATTTTACTCTGATTTTTTTTGCTTGTCGTAAAATACAAGTAACTCGATTGAGAGATGGATTAACTGCGAATGCTATTTCTAACATATATTTAATTATCTTTATATTGCATTGACGTCATTAGACGTTACTAAAAATAAGAATTACTGGTTTTAGTCCTTATCTTTTCAGCAGCCCTTTTATCTCCCCGACAATGCGGTGCACGAATCTTTTCGATGCGGCGGCACGGCGTCCTGTTCAATTGTTAAATTGAACAATAGCTAATAAAATACAAACGGAAGAAGCAAAAATGATGGATTTCACTAAGCAAAAGTACACAAAAGTTAATTAAATAGTGACATTAGTTACTTCTAGTTTGTCAATTACATGAAATATACTGTTATGATTAAACATAATATTTTAGGTGTTTTGTATAAATTTTGTTAATTTTATCATTTATTTATTTTAATAATACATACTGTTAGAATTAGCCTATTGTTTCATATTGCATATATAATGAATTAATTAATTAAATTTCATTACCGTCTCAAATTATTATAAACAGTACTCTGTTCAATGTAATAAAATCCTCACTGTATAGTAACATCTTAATTATTAATGATATATTAATAATCGTAAATTTTTTAATGAGTTGGATTTAAAATTATATTTATTTATAAAGGGAAATTAATTAATTAATTAATTTCAAATTCTTTTTATTTAATTTACACTTATTTATTTACTGAATATCAATTTTAAAATATACATTTCATTTATAAAAAAACTAATAAATAAAATCCTAAATCTAATTGACGTATCGAATCCGAAAATGGTTTTATTGTAAAAAAAAACTGTTGAATTACTTAGTTACATTATTAAGTCCATCTGTAGGACATTATTGAGTCCTACAGATGGACTTAAAAAATGTTGTGATTTTTTTTATTAAAATACTAAGACTTATAAAATATCAACTTATAGATATAATTTCCGTTGATTAATAAATAAAGTACAAAAATAAAATAAAATTAAATATAAAAGAGTTTTTTTTTCACTTCGTCACAGTTATTTAAATAAATTAAATTATCATTTTTAAATAATGTTTATTTAATTTGAAATTAAATTGTTAAGCTGAGTTGTGTTTTTTATGTATTTAAAAACAATAATCGCATGATTTATAATCGCTGTAAAATTGTTTTCCTTGCAGCAATTTTTAGCATTTATTAATTATTTTACGGAATATTTCATTTTTTGTATTAATTTTGCTAGAAATTGCTAAAATGAAAATAATTTTACAGTGATTATAAATCAAGAGATTTTTATTTTAAAATACAGAAAAAAGTATTCAGGAAAATAATTAATTTTGCTGGAATTTGCTGAAAGGAGAATAATCTTAAAGTAAAAGCGATTTTTTTTCAAATACATAAGAAAAAAAGAAATCAGGAAAAATGATTAAGACTATAATTCATTTTGTGGAGCAAATGAATTTTAATGTATTTTTTTAACTGAGAATTAAAATAAATTCACGTAAAAAATATATTTAAATAAATAAAATTGGTTTTGTGCAAAATTTAAAAAAAGTAATTTTAATGGGAATTAATATACCATATCATCTATATGGTATAATGTAGTAATATTTTATTAATTTCTTCACTTTTATATTTTTATTACGCTGTGCTTGAAATGTACATATAGTGATAAAAATAAAAAAAAAGTGAAGAAAGCAATAAAATATTACTAGATTATATCAAGAAACTTCACGTACTCACTAACAAATATCTTATCTATATGGTATATTTATTAATAAATATATAAATTAATATATTATATAAATTTACAGCATCTACATAGAATTCAGCACGCATTGTTTCCATTAGCTAAGAATGCTTACGAGAACAATAACTTTTTTTTTGTAAATTACCAGAAAGTAGTTGTTTCAATGCATTTTTGTTCTATGTTACGTTATTAGGTTATGTAAGCCATTGCAATGGTCAAAGAAAAAATATTTATGCCTGGTTTCGCCAACATCTAATAATATATTAAATAAAAATAATTTATTAATTATTTTCAAATCATTTTTATTTAATATGTTTAAATAACTGTGATCAAGTGAATGTATACTCTTCTATTTATATTAACATCTAATAAATTGATAAATAATTAATCATTGAATAAAATTTAGTATCCAGTTAAATATATTACCGTTTCAACAACACATTTAAATCTCCAATTAACTATTCAATGAATAAATATTTGTTTATTCGTGTAAATCAGGCTTTCATTACCTGTATGTCGTGAAATGAAAAGAGATAAACGAAAACGATCCAAAAATTACATGAAGGAGGAAAAAGAAAATCTGTTACTTATAGTAGATAGACACGGAGCGATTATAGAGAGAGATACCGAAGAAAAGTGCGGCATGATATTGCTGTAGCTTTTCATCCTACAGCGAAAACAGGAATTAGAACTGGGTTGCAATTAAAATTACTATATGAATATTTTAAGAGATGAGCTAAGAAGCAAAAAGCTGACGATAAGGTGAGTGATTCCGATTTATAAGTTATAACTTAAATATTTCTTCTTAATGTCGAAACCACGTCTTATATCAAGTTCTAAAAAAATTAAAAAATGTAGTTGTGCTCATATTAAAGAGGAAGTATTGAAACGATACAAAAAAATGGAAATTTTAAATATAATTAAAGAAAAAGATAATTAGTATTAGAAAAAATACAAAAATACTATTCTAGAGTTGAAATTATTATATATAATTACCCTGTAAATCATTATAAAGGAAAGACGTCGCAAGCGCCATCTTTCTAATTTCATGTAGCATCGTCAACGATTCGAGTCTACAAGATAGACAGCAGAGAATCGTTGTTTCGTCCACTAAAGTAAGGCGAACTAGTCCTGTTAATGAGAATATGACACATTTTTTTATTTAATAAAATGTTCAGCCACCATTCATTTATAATTTTTTTCATATGGCAAAACATTTTCTGGTTTGCAGGTATAATTATTTCTGGATCTTCATTCGGTGAAAAATCATTCGTATTAACACAAATATTATGTAGCAGAGCTGTTGTTACTATTACAGACAATATCGTCTAAATTTTCAATCTCATTCCTAGAGACAGGCATGGGAAACGTCTTTTAAGAATCCCAAATCTTCGTTCCACCGTATTTCTGGTTTTAAAGTGTACGAAATTACACGCATTTTCAAAGCGCATTTGTGTATTCAGCAATGGAGTCAATAAATATTTTCTACGGGCATATCCACTGTCTCCTAAAAGATATGTATCTGGATATTCGTTGTTGGTGAGGTCATTAAAAATCGTACACTTCCAGAGTATCTTACAATAATATCTCTGATTTTCAATTCTTCATCGCACATTCATGGAAAACCGCTAATCCTATAAAAGCCGTTTTGGATTTTGACTTATTCAATTTTATTCTGAAGTTAGGAAATAAATTGTGGGCGAAGCATTGCAGTTTCATGTATAACTTTTTTTTATAATTCGGCATACATAAATTGAAATGATCACGATTGAAAATTTAAAATGAAAAGAATTTTAATGCAATAAGCAACTGACTCATTGTACTTTCTGGAAATTTTCGATTACTAAATTGAACATTTGAAATGATCTTGTAGCGAAGAATTTTAATGCAATAAGCAACTGACTCATTGTACTTACTGCAAATTTTCGATTACTAAAACGTATTAAATTATTTATTATTAAAATTTCTTCAACACATTGTTTCGATAATCTAAATCTTTTCTTAAAATCGTTAGTGTCATATTCAGCAAACAGATTTCTTCTTTCCAATATTATACGCGATTGTTGAATGTGTTCATCATCATCGGAAGAAAAAAAAAAGATAAGGACGTAGAAGTTAATAGTCTATAAATGTTGATCAAATTTAAACTTAATGATTCTTTAACCATAAATTTGAATAGCATTTACATATTATTCATAGCTGTTGAGAATTGTAGTCACTTGCAATACAAAGAAAATGTAACGGATTTCAGGTTGGAAATCTCTAACTTTTAACAGGAGAAATTTCTGTGATTAATTTATTAGTCATTTTATTCAATGAATAGCGTTATTTGACGTTGGTGAAACCATAAATGTCAAATTTATTCGATGTAAACATCGATTTAATTGGAGTTGGTGAAACTCGATATTAGTTTTGATAATTATTTTGAAAAATTGTTTTCCTTCTTGATTTACTGTATGATTTATCTCCGCCAAGTTTTGCACAACGTTTTGTCTACACAGTTTAACATCTTGCAGAAATAACGTTCCGGGAGGGCATAGTTATCCATGAATGTTCGTAGTCTTTATAACTTCTGCCAGTTGCTACGAATCTTAAAGTTGATGTCAGCCTTTCATGTGGTGATATTGCTATTTTCATATACGCATTTTTTTATCAATATAGAAAAGAGTATTCATTCACTTGGTCACAGTTATTTAATATAGGTGTTTCAAATTCGAGTCTCACCATGGGGATCTCGCTTATTATAAGATATAGAGGGTAGGTTTAAATTCGGCACTTTTGCAGAATTTCATGCTGATTAATATCCCGTTGAGAAAACTGGGCTAAGTTTCTTTGTTTTCAAGAAAAAATAAAAATACTGAAAAATGCGATTTTCGTTTTTTACTTATATCTTCGTTATTTGAAGCAATATTTCAATACAATAAAAACATTCTTATAGCACTTTTTTTATGATCTAATCGATGGCGTACTAATTTTATTAATAGCATGTTTCGTTTCTTCTGGACCATCATCAACTTTCTTATTTCTTATGGGCGCCATATTTTTTTTTTATCAGATTAAAATCCTCTATTTATTCTGATTATAATTATATAATATATCATACCTTTATTGTAATTAATTATCTTCTTTTTTGGAATTGTTTTTATTGACACTAAAGAAGCACTAATTTTTAGCAACTAGATGGATGTTATTGTGTCACTGATTGTCAAAATTTAAAATTAAATATTACTGTTTATTAAATATTTAAGTCATTCAATTTTTATTACCAAGACTGTCTTTTATAAATATGTACCTAATTTTATAGCGTTTTAAGTGATTTAGAGGCAAAACCTGAGACCCAATGTTCCTTTAGAATAAATGTTTGGCCAAATGTGTATAGTCAGAACATAAATTAAGAGATTATAAAACATTAATAATTTTGTCTCGGAATTCAATAAAATTCCTAGAGGGAATTTGTATACTACAATAAATAATTTAAGGAACACCTTTGAATTTGCTACGGCTATTTTCTTTTAACATAAATTAAAGAAATATTTTGTGTGTTCATATTTTTATTAATATTAATGTTGATATTCCGCATATTACTATTTTTTAAAATAATTTTTAGATGGTAAAAAAAATCATTATGTAAATTTTTGTTCCACTGCAAAACTTTTTTATAAATATTGTATTCACAAAGCTACAAGTTACATTATATTTTCTACTGATTACCTTTAATTTCATGGCATGCGTAATTTATTAGTATTAAAAAAATATTTTGTTGTTTTGTGTTTATTTATCAGAATAAAGATATCATATGTAGTATCATTGTAATCAGAAAAAACAGAGAATTTTAATCTGATAAAAAAAAACAATATGGCGCCCATAAGAAATAAGAAAGTTGATGATGGTCCAGAAGAAACGAAACATGCTATTAGTAAAATTAGTACGCCATCGATTAGATCATAAAAAAGTGCTATAAGAATGTCTTTATTGTATTGAAATATTGCTTCAAATAATGAAGATATAAATAAAAAAAGAAAGTCGCATTTTTCAGTTTTTTTCATTTTTCTTGAAAATAAAGAAACTTAGCCCAGTTTTCTCAACGGGATAATAATCAGCATGAAATTCTGCAAAAGTGCCAAATTTAAACCTATCTATCTCTTACATCCCCATGATGAGACTCGAATTTGAAACACCCTGTATATATATTGAATGACCCTTTCTACCCATATAGGTGTAGGATTCACAGTTATTTAAATAAATGAAATAAAAATTATTTGAAAATAATTGATAAATTATTTCCACATTTAGCTCTGTTTTCTCGAACACTTGAGAGAGTGCTCAGAACGTTGTAGAATTGCACTTTCTCTCTCTCTCATCTCTCTTCTCTCTTTCATCTCTCTTCTCTCTCTCAAAATATAACGTATTACTGATTAAATCTGAAAATTTAAACATACATTAAGTTACCAAGTGTAATCTTCTTTAAGTTGGTTCTGGAGACTAATTATTCAAATAGAAATGGTTGTCCTTTCTCCAAGTCTAAGATGAATTTAAATGTCTCCTCTTTCCCTTTTCAGAAGCTGATATTTTTTTCGCGAATTCAAAATTGCCAATTCAGATAACCTTTTACGCGCTGAGGGATAAACCCAGCAGCACTTGAAACGGAAAACGTGCCTTTATAATAGCGCGAGAACTGCAGATAAAAGCACAAAAACAACTCCGCGTTCTGTTTATATGGTAAAACGAACAGTTTTATTCTGTAATCGCGGATATTGCATTTTGCATCTGCCCTTTTAAGGGGATTGTGTATGTTGCGGGGTTTATGATCATGTGCTCGGATGTGCTTTAGGATCCCGCACAAAGTGATTTTTGCGTTTGTTGTGACGGTCGTAGTGTTGTGTTGCTGAAAACGTGTCCGCACCGATAACGGGATTATAGACGCCCAGTAATTATATGCACCCTCTACTTTGCTTGTTTGATTAATGTGTTTATCCAAATAATCGATTGTCATGATAAACGGAACGTGTGTTGGATTAAATGCATTAACATGAATTCACAGTCACTGATCAGATGGACATATTACACCTTTTTTATATATAATAAGAACTTGCAAAAATATATTATTATTATTATTATATTAAGAACTTGTAATAAAGTCATTTAATACAGAATTTTCGAAAACTAGAGAAAGATAAATATTTATACTATCCTTATATAATCGTAACTCGCGTATACTGGAAAATTCTGTCTATTTTATAGACATCCACGAGTTATTTTCTATAATTAATGGTTTTAATATTTAGACATTCGTAGTTCATATTGTATGAAATAAATATGAATAAATTATTAAAAATCAACCAATAAAACACAGATTAGATTTATTTAAAATAAAAAATTAAAAAATCAATATATCTATTCATGTAAATAATTTTAATAAAAAATTTTAAATTCTCTTGAAAATGAGCTAATAACCCGAAACTAGTCGAGAATTTAAAGTTATTCAATATAATCTGTGTTTTATTGGTTGATTTTTAATAATTTATTCATATTTATTTCATATATATTTTCTATTTTTCTAAATGCACAGTACTTTTAGAATATTAGGGACGCATTGTATTTTGGTCGCGATTTGACAACGTTAAGTATTAAAAAAAAAACGGAAAACGGTTACCGGCTGCTATTATTAATATATAACTAACTAACTAAATATATTTATTCAAATGTGTATACGTATGTACAATAATATATAAAATTATAATTATATTATGCAAATGAATCGGCTATCAACCGGAGGTTCAGCCTATTAATATATATTTTCGATAAATTGCAGTTTTAATGAATTGGAAACAGTAATAAATATTCATTTAAATTATTAATATAAACATACTTTTGCATTCATAATGAATTATTATTATAAATAATCAACAATTTTATATCACGTTATATAAAAAAAGACCTTTATTGGCATCATTCCTTTACATTATCAAGGTTCTAACATCTAATATCACCCTTCCTTCTCTATATCACGTTATAATTAATAATTTATTAATTATTTTCAATTTATTATTTCAATTATTTTATTAAAAAAAACCTTGGATAATCATAAATGTAAAGTACAAAGGTTGTTTTTTTGTTGTTGTTGTATAAGCAATGGAAGTGTGGGTTATTGTTGCCCTAGCATCGCAGCCATGGCTTATTGTACTTCTTCCATGACTGTTTTTAATCGAAAAGTTCGGTCCCAGCAACTTTGCGATCATTTCTCTTTTCTGGAAATGGGCCAGATACCCTTGATCTAGGTTTTCTTCCCTCCAGGTGGTAAGTGCATCGCACCCGAATAATACACGAGAGGCATCTTCATCCTCTTCATGGAACAGCCTCCATATAGGTTCCCTCTGTGAAAACGGAGCTTTTCCTTAGGGTAAAAGTTTCCAGTAACCATGCCTCAGACTATTATAAGGTTATTTAGTCTTAGAGCCTCAGTTTTTTTCCAACATTAGTTTGCTGTGCCTGTGCCCAGCCAGGTTATTCCAGCGCTCTACGTGTCTTTCTTATTATTTTATTAGCAGAGATTGTTAATAATTTTTCCTTTTAAAATATATATCTGGAAAACTCGGTATATTTCATTCTTAATAAATTAAAGACGACGCAAGCGCCACCATACGCTAGATGAATGGTGGCCGAACATTTCATTAAATGAATATTTCATTCTTCTTAATATTTTTAAAACTGTTTAAAATACTTTCAATAAATTTGAATTATTTTCTCTCCAGAAAATTATGCAATATTAGAAAATTCTATAAATATTGCATATATAGTTTTTTAATATATTTCTTGAATTTATACTATTCAATTCAATTTAATGGCTCTACAGCCCTGATTCGAGCTCTGGAATCCCTTAATTTATTCTTATATTCCGTACGGTTCATCGCCACTCTCCGCCAACCCCTTAATTTAAACACTTTTTTCGCATCTTCTCCGACAGCCTCCTCCAAACGCTTTATCGGCCTTCCAATTGGCTTTTAGCCTTGGATCTTGCAGTTATGCGCATTAACATGTAAATAGTTAATTAATTAACAAAAAGAAAGATGTCCATTTCGTGTGGCAACTAAATATTGGGAGTTGAGTGTCTGTCTTATTATTTTATTTGCAGATATTATTAATAATCTTTCCTTTTAAAATATATTTCTGGAAAACTCGGTATATTTCATTCTTCTTAATATTTTTAAAACTGTTTTTTTTTTTGTTGAAAATACTTTCAATAAATTTGAATTATTTTCTCTCTTATGCAATATTAGAAAATTCTATAAATATTGCTAGACGAGCCCTAACAATTGTATATCGGGACAAAATTAAATGCATATATAGTTTTTTTAATATATTTCTTGAATTTATACTATTCAATTCAATTTAATGGCTCTACAGCCCTGATTCGAGCTCTGGAATCCCTTAATTTATTCTTACATTCCGTACGGTTCATCGCCACTCTCGCCAACCCCTTAATTTTAACACTTTTTTAGCATCTTCTCCGACAGCCTCCCCCAAACGCTTTCTCGGCCTTCCGATTGGCCTTTTACCTTGCATCTTGCAGTTATGCGCATATTAATATGTAAATAATTAATTAAGTAATTAATTAATTAACAAAAAGAAAGGTGTCAATTTCGTGTGGCAACTAAATATTGGGACTTAATATCTTTGTTAACGCGAAATTTACTTCAAATTGTAATCTGGGAATTTTATTAAATATGACGAACGTGATTTTTTAAATTTTAAGATATTTTCGAAACGGCCGAAGGTTATTGCCCCTTCGGCCGTTTCGAAAATATCTTAAAATATAAAAAATCACGTTCGTCATATTTAATAAAATTCCCAGATTACAATTTGAAGTAAATTTCGAGTTTGTGTAAAATTTTCTACATTTCTATTCAGTTTGTCAAGATCGTGCCGAATTGACGGTAATAAGAGATAATCCGTGAGCGAGAGATTAAGACCGTTTTCCAATCCAGCCACCAGATGTCAAAATCCCCATCTTGCTATATTTTATCCTTCTGCTTCTATTTATTCTTGTCTTTAAATTTCCCTTTTTAAAAGTAAATTGTAAAACTTCCTCCCTGAGTGAGTGTTGTCTCAATCTTCGTTAACATAACGTCGTGCTCTTCGGTCGCTTCTGCTTTTACTTTATTGATTATTTTCAAGTTCTAAATCTTGTTACATTTTTTTTTGTTATCTTAATTTTAATCAGTAGTTGGAATAAACATTATTCAATTCAACTTACTGGTATTTGTAATTTTAAACCCAAATCGCAAACCCGCGTAATTTACAATCTTTATATATATGTTTTTAATGTTTTTAGTATGTCACTCTTTTCTTGTAAATTTTTAATACAAGTACATATTAAAAATTTACAAGAAAAGTGGAGAAATGGAGATTTCGTTAATAAAGTAAAATTGAAAATCCACATATTAATGATTCTTGCGTATAGAATCAATCGCTTGTGTGCGGTTGCTATTTCTACGTAGCCCTTAATAGTCTGCCGTTTTAGTTTAAGTAGAGCTTAGTCTCTCGTGGTGCACACCAAATTTCCACAGTTAAGTATTACTTACCACTAATGAGCACTTAAACGGACCTTACGAATATATTATTATTATAAACTTTCTTCTTTTATCCTTTCGGGTGTTGAAGACTAATATATTTATATATTAATTAAATAATCCACACATGAATAGATGATAATATTTGATATATTAAATAAAAATGGTTTGAAAATAATTAATAAACTATTTTCACATTTAGCTCTGTGACTTTTGACTTACGTTACGTATGTACGTTAAACAAATGCACATTAAAACAACTACTTCCCGGGCAAATACCCACGCCGGAAATTGAATTACACAATGTACACCTGCTGTTGCATATCAATAAAATATTGCATAATGCAACAAATTTTGATCCGAGAAAAATTTAATGTAAAAACAACAAAAGGAACGTTACTTAATATAAGGCCATCTGTGATTAAGTGAATAAATACTCTTTTCTATTTATGATAATATTTGACCTTAACATTTTAAATGTAAGCTCGAGCAGTGACTGAAAAATCTATTTCTCTCTGAAAACATTCGACTGGCAGAAATAGCAAGATCAGTTCGCAGTCGGTCTCTTTGCTTCCCGTCCTTTCGGCGTGTGAAAGTGCGGAAATCGAGGCAATTCAATTAATTTTACATCCTGCTTCCTAGCTTCGGATGGCACAGAATTTAATTTATCAAGCGGAATTGTTGTTACCTATGCAAATATCGTATATCCTGTCTGTCGTAATCAGTATCATTGTTTGCTCAGTTATTAAGTTTTGATTAATTAACGTTTGTTAATTCTATATTATTGTAGAAAATAATTGCATTTTTCCAAAGAAGATTTAAATCGGCAAAGGACGCTGCAATCACCGGGATTTTCAGTTTTATATTAAATAACAATAATTTAAATAAATATATTGATCGAGTGAAGACCAAATTAACTTGATAAATAAAGTACTAATAACCTTTCTTCACACTTTATTTGTTTTACCTAATGTATATTTCGGACACAAAATGACAATTATCAATGTGTCCGGAATGTACATTTGGTAAAACAAATAAAGTGCGAAGAAAGGTTATTAGTACTTTATTTATCAAGTTAATTTGGTCTTCACTCGATCATCAATTTAATTTGACTTTCACATAACTCATTCAATCAACTTATTTAAATTATTGTTTAATTAAAATGTTATTAATGCTTTATTTATCAATTTAAACAATATTTAATTAAAAATCCCTCATGTAAAAGAACAGATTTTCGTTTTTGAAATTGATATATAATGAAAAACACTTCTAAACTTTCTTTTGTATGACTTTTTTATTTTTACTTACGATTCGGCAAATTGAGCTTGTCATTATCAAACATGAAGTGATTTACAATTTTACATTCATGCAAACATATTTAGTAACAGGTAAACAGTTAATAATTATAATACGGCCGTAAAAATAGAAATAAAAGCCTCCACAATTGAAAATGATATAAAATAAGAATTGCTGCGGTTTCATCCACGGTAAGAAAAGTAATAATTAGAAAAAATCAATGTTGTGAATGTAAGCGAAGGAAAGTGAATTCATCCACAGCGACAAATGTTATAAATAAAAAAAATCAACGGTTTAAACGATCGTAAGTAAAGTGTATTCACCTTATCATACTACGTTTTGTATTCGTAATAGTTTTTGTATTGATCCTTTTATTTACACACAAACAGAGTATTGCAATAATATTATTAACGTTTTCAAGAACGGTAATATTTACATTATCTCAACGAACATTTCAATACATCCAAAGTATTGTGAGAAGGTTTATAAACGTGGGTGATGTTTGAGAGCATTCAGTTGTTACAAAATTATATAACAATGATTTAAAGTTTGTGTATAAAGGCTTATGCTTTAGTATTTTGCTTACAAAACATGTCAACTCGTGATGTGAGAACTAAAAATAAATCGTTTACTATTTTAATTTCACGTTTTGCGTCGCTGCATAACGTTTTCGAAAAATGATTTGGACAAAAATCGTTCATAATATTTTTTCGTGAAATTATCGCACCAATTTCACGAAAAAATATTATGCATCATATAAAAAAAGGATAAGTTTTGTGAGATTTCAACTGTTATCAACCTTATTCGCTCGTACCTATCCCAGTGTAACTGTTACGTGTTCTGTAACGGATTTAATTATTACGAATTTAATCCAACCTCGGGTGTGCCCCAAGGTTCGGGTATCAGCCTATTACTTTTTAACATATTCATTAATGATCTCTTAAATTTGTGCTCGCTCGTTTCCCCCCTTAATACACTTTTAATTTTGTTCGTTTTGATAAATTATTTTATTTTAAATAACTGTGAAAATTAAACATACACTTTTAGTTTTGTACGTTTTAATAAATTAAAAATATACTTTTAATTTTGTTCGTTTTGATAAAATATTTTATTTTAAATAACTGTGACCATTTGAAAAAAATCCTCTTTTCTATTATTATGTACACTTCTGTGTAAGGCTACTTTCTGAAATTATTTTCATATTATACAGGGTGTTCAAAATACCATAAAATAAAGAGGGAGACAGAAAATTGCATACATTTGATTTTACATGTAAAATCCCTATGTATACTTAATCGCGTCAGCACCTGCTATATAAATATTTTATATTCAAATATGAAAAATCACTTGCAATTATTAGAATGTTTTTTATGTCTTATTTGTGATAAAATTATATAAAAATCGCGCGAATCACGCCGGGGGTCAGAGATATAAAGATTTTATGTTTATTCGACGCAATTCCTCCGTTGATGGTTCGCCCAGTATTGATCCCGACGATGCAGCTTTTTAGAAAGATTTGTTCGGTTTTCTGAAGAATGCAAAACTTTTCCCAATAAATATTCGTTTTATTGATAAAAAATTACCACAAAAAAGCGCGCTTATTAAAATAAAGAGTTTATTATTCTTTCGTAATTCGTAAATTAAATATTATTCTACATACCACAATCCTTTAATAAATATTTCATTTATTAAAGGATTGTGGAATAATTTGGTGAAATTACAATAAAATCGTATAACAATCTGTAAATTATAATTTTATTAATGTCGTCAGTACTTGCAATGTTTATAGATATAAGTTTAAAATTACGAAACAAAAGAATGCAAGTAATGACAGTAATTATAATTGTTATAATTCACAGATTGTATACTTATACGATTATTTATTTATTTATTACGGCATAGATCTATTACAATTTCAATACAATTAAATGAAATTTTTATTACTTTTAAATTATATTTATATCAATAAATTGTGGAAATTCTCAATGTACAACATTAAGGTATAATTTAAATGTAATTAAATATAAAGTGGAAAAGAAATCTATGAAGTGTAGAAATTTTTAATGTACAACATTCAGGTATAATTTAAATTTAATTAAATATAAAGGGGAAAAGAAACATATCTGGTGGGATTTGAACCCATGTCCCCCGATTGTCGGTCGGATGCGCTACCATTCCATTATTCGACTTGAGATGGAAACAGGTTAGCGCTGTATATCGTCCTCGGGTCCATCACAAATGTCTATATAAATTCAATATAGGTGGATTTGAAACACTGTATGTAGATTTGATATCACAGGTCTCAGTGGTGTAGCGCACTCGACCGGCAATCGGGGGACGTTGGTTCAAATCCCATCAGAGATGTTTCTTTTCCACTTTATATTTAATTAAATTTAAATTATACCTCAATGTTGTACATTGAAAATTTCTACAATTCATAGATATAAATACAACTGAATAGAAAATTCTATGAAACACTACATATAAAATTCAAGGAGAAAAAAAATAAATTAGTAGAATATATTTTTTTTAACCAACCAAATGATATTCCATATAAGGAAATATTATTAATCTCTAGCGCTAATCAGATTAAACTGTCTCATCGTCCGGCTAAGTGGTTCATGTCTACCATATTTACTACAGTGAAAATATTCTGGAATAACTAAACTATTTCGAG
The DNA here is from genome assembly GCA_963082785.1 of Philonthus spinipes. Lineage (NCBI taxonomy): Eukaryota > Metazoa > Arthropoda > Insecta > Coleoptera > Staphylinidae > Philonthus > Philonthus spinipes. The sequence continues at coordinate 25,784,860 of OY720300.1, read as the reverse complement.
TAGTATGGAGAACATTAAAATTTAACCGCTCAAGCAAATTGGAACAATTTTTATCTGAATTGACAATTTTAAAAAGATTACATAAATCTAACATAACACGGCGCTCCTGTAATGATTTTAATTTTAAGGTACATTTTAAAAATCGGTTTTGAACACGTTCTATTTGAATTATTGATTGATGAGGCTGATAACTGTTGAAAGTTCATAATTACTTATATTAAATAACACTATTTAATCTTTCAATATCTATTGTAATATCGCTACAATTGTTTTATTTGATCAATTTAATTGGATTAGAATGGCGATCAAATACATGATGCATTACTAACAAATAGCTTTCTAGCCTCAACGGAGAAATCTCCACCAAATCTATTTATAAAACGATCGCGAATGTACGATCTTGGTGTAATTTTTGATAACCATCTTACTTTTGCTAAGCATAGAGATACTGTATGTCGCAAATCATTGCAGGTGTTAGGTTTTATAAATATAGAGCGTATAATAAAAATCGACGACGAAGTTGGCGTTGGAAGTCTCGAGTCATGTCTGTACTAAGATCACACGCGTGACTTGTCAACATGACAACCAGTACTTTATACGTGCGCGTGTGATTTTAGTTTAGACGTGATTTTAGATTTCCAATGCCAACTTCGTCGTTGATTTCTGTTATACGCTCGATAGATTAACTACAGACAAATTCTCACCATTCACAGAATAAACGAAAGGATAAAAATTATCCTCAAAGAAATGAATGTACAAGCATTTATATAATTTATTAATATTACACCATCTATTAAGGTTAAAGAGTTCATTTTGTATAAGTAAATTATCATTATTACTTGATATTGTGCGAAAAATGTGTACATCATCCGCAAACAATAATTCCTTGCAGTTCTGAAAGTATGATGCAAGATCATTCAGACACAGTAAGAATAAAATGGGAGCACAATCTGACTCCTATGGTACACCGGATTTAATTATACTTTAATATCACCAAAAATAATTTATTGTAAATAAATATTGAAAGGTAAATAAAGTAAAATAAATTTATGTTTTAATATTAAACATATTTCATCAAGTGATAAGTGAGAAAGTTATTCAAGAAATTCTAAAAAATCACAATATAACCATTTCACCTTTCCCCATATTAAATAAATATAAAGGAACGTTTGAACACAACACTGATTCTCTTCGTTTGTATAACTTCGATTCAAAAATTGTTGCATTATATAATTGTTATTGTTATGCAGCAGAAAATGTCTAATTTTTTGCATTAAATATTTTCGATTCAAAAATTATTTGCATTATACAATATGTTATTGTTATGCAAAAGCAAATGTCCATTATAGGACATTTGTTAAAGTACTTATGTAACATAAGTCATAATGTCACAGTAGCAAAAGGGAAAATAATTAATTACTTTTAAATTCTTTTATTTATAACTTTTATTAAAAATAATTAATTATTATCCGGTTGGAATGAAGTTATGAATTCATACACAAATCCTATGTATTTCCGTTATATTGTGAAAAAATAAATAAACGCCTTTATTTATGTATTTTATAAATTTACGGAGAGATTTTACGAAAATAGCGAGTGAACGGGACGCAAAAGTAATCGAATTATTCTGTAATCCGCGTTCAATATTGGGTAAAATTGTTCATTGTCCGCCACTGATGTAATCAATTTCGATTAGACGTCTACGTGAATTGATGCAATTTCACAAATGATTTCATTATACAAGTTTAAATAACGAAAGTGACCCATCCTGTTCTGCCGCTAAATAATTTTCACATTACCATAATAAATAGATTAGCTAATTATAAACCTGCTTCATTAGCAGCTAACAAAAATTATTATAGATAAAATCTGGATTTTTCAATAAAGTAATCCACTAAACATTCTTAACACATTGCTGTCCGTTGATGTACTAATATGTTTTTTTTATATACAAAATCCAGCAGCCGTAAACGTAGTGCTACGTCATTTCAATTTCAAAATATACGTGCTATTGACGTAATAATACGTCAATTTTATATAAATAGAAAAGTGTATTCATTCACTTGATCACAGTTTTTTTAAATAAATTGATTAAAAATGATTTGAAAATAATTAATAAATTATTTCCACATTTAGCTCTCTGACATTTTGACTTACTTTAGACAAATGCACATTAAAACAACTACTTCCCGGGCAAATACCACGACGGAGGTTGAATTACATAATGGACATCTGCTGTTGCATATCAATAAAAATATTGCATCATGCAACAATTTTTTTATCATGAATTTATTTAAAAAATCTAAAAGTCGTGGACGTATTAGTACGTTTTTTTGACATTAGTTAGACAGTAGTTTTGTATCAACTGCAATAAATAAATTACCTACATTAAGATGGAAGTAAATGATTTTGAAGATGAAGTTGAAATAGTTCGACCCCGGGTATTGTTAAATTGCAAAATTTGTTCATTACTTACGTTTAGTTGATTAACGTAGTAACCCATGAATTAAATGTCCAGGTTCGTTGTTTGCGTCAATATGCATTATCGATTCTTACTATGTCGTTATTTCTTTCTGAAAAGGCGTAATAATACAAAAATAAATAAATAAAATAAATAATAAAATAATAATAATAAAATTCAATAAGTGAGCTTAACGTATGCAGCGTCTAATCAAAAATGGCTTATTATATTTAAATATTACAGTTACAGTTTTCTTAATCTCTCACCCTTTTATTCTTTTCTAACCCTAATTTTATTTAGAAGCCATGTGCTTTATTAATTAAGCTAAACAAATGCGTGAAAACTTCGCGTTTTTGATCGGCATTCGCATTGGAGGGATGGAAAAAACCACTAAAAACAACCATTCCCTGAGCACTTGACCTCTTACTTATTTTATTTGTGATATTTTTACATACCTAGGTTATCAATCCTTCTTACTTAAATCTTTATAATTTTGTGAGTAATACTATTTCAAAAATTCTTGCGATCGTAATATTTTCGCTTTCACAAGGATCTGGGAAAAGTAACAGAAATCCATTAAAACAACTACTTATTTATTTCCATATTTAATCATGTTCGTTGTTCATGATTATTGCTCGCTTTCGTTCCCATCGGATTTTGTTGATTTTGCAGTTTAATTTAGGACGCATTCGTGCGAGTTATATTTATTGGTTTTATTGAATCGCGTTAACACATACAGTTTAATTGTTTTCTGCCTTTAATTTAGTATTTTAAATGAATTTATTTTTATTGTTTTTAACTAATAAAATTGTAATAATTAATTTTATAAATTTACACATGACCCTTAAATGAACTATTACACAGTATATGCTGATACATTATTTGATGCTGAAAATAATAGGAATACGAGTCGAATGAGAGCTCTGACGATATTTATATATACATATATATATATATATATATATATTAAGCGATTCTGAAACGAGTGAAACTGAAAGTGAAACATTTTTCAAAACTCAAGGAACATCAAAACGTGCATATACGTTAAAATTAGCGATTCGAAAATGTTTACGATCACAATACTTTCCCTAGGACAGGGATCCGGAGAAAGTAAAAAATAATATTTAAATATTGGAAATTGTTTAATTAACTGACATCAAATATGTGTTAAATTGAATATATTGATGGAATACCTCACATTTAATGGCATTCAATTAACTTTGATTTTTTTGACATGAATGTATATAACGGCTAGTTAATAAAATTTCACATATTTCACGGTACATGTGAAATTCAATTAAATTAATAGAATATATTTATCGATATCAACTCTGTGTGTGTTTTTTGAAATACGTTCTATTACAAAATATTCATATTGCATAATGTTTGATTAATTAAGGCCATATTTACATTGCGTGAGGTTCATTCAGTGAAATTTATAAATTATCTCCGTTGAAATATTTCGCCCACGGCCGGCTGTTTAAAATAGAATTTTCCAAGGGATGGTTTTCCCCAAGGACGCCCCTTCAATTTTAGACAAAGTGCGCTAAAGCGACCGTGAAATCGTCTGCCGTTGTATTCGCACTTCATAAATAAAGTCCAGGTGGAAATTTCATTATTATGTTTAACAGCACTCATAACGAATAACATTAATGTGTCACGTTGGTAATTTTAATGCATCGTTTCCCGCTACGGAAAATTAATGAATTTTGTTCGTGTTTATTTCCCTCAGAGTTAATAATTTTTTGCAGTTCATAATATCTTTGCACCTTGATTAATTATTTAAATAAAAATGTTTGTCCTGCAATATATATATTTGCAGGACAAACATTTTTATTTTCAGAAAACTATGTTTTCATAAATTAATGTTTATATTTTTTTTACAATAATAGTTTTATTTCAGAATAGAAAATTAATTCATAGAATTTGTTAGTTTGAGAAAATTTAGTTAGGGAAAATCAAACAAATTTTTCGTTAAAATTTTTAGTTAGGGGTTTTGATTCAGGGACAAAAACAAGTGATCACTCTATCCACCCCCCCCCCCCCCCACACCCACGCACACACTTATGAAGAAATAATTATTTTGATTATACTCTTCGTGTAACTCAAACCAATCATCGACCATCTTAAGTTGTTGATTTTGTTATAAAATGTACTTGTTAAAAATATAGAGAATAAATTTATACGATCGATTCCTTTTGATACTCTTTACAATAAAAATATTTAACAATATGTGATGTCAGTTTATTAAATATTTTAATATTACTTGTTTTGCGATAAATAAAGTTTAGATTAATTTCATGTTTTTTTTTTTATTGCCAAACAGCTGAACCAATTACTGTTCAATTTTTAAGAAAAATACTTATATTAAGTAATAATAATAGTAGTTATATATAACATAGTATAAATGAAAAAAAATATATATATATATACAAATATATTGATTTCACAGACAATGCTAAATCACTGTCTCATTTCTGGTGAGAAAAATAAACGATTAAATAAAGGATTAGCATTTTTGCTCAAATGAAAAAGAGGATTCTTACGAAGAACAACAGTTTTATGCATTAAGTCCTGAACTTTTCTTATTCACACATTTTTATCATTTTGTTTGTTTGGTATAGTGATCTATCTTCGCCAAGTTTCTATTCCAATATGTTTTATCATCATCAGCATCCATTGTCATGCAAATTCGAATATATCGAAGGTCCTCTGTGTCTGCGTTTAGCCCGCATGATTGGAATAGTTCCTGCGTAGTTAAATGGGTGCATGCCGATGTAGTTTGCATGGCATTGTTCTCTCATTCTGTTCCGTATTATTAGAAAATCACGTAGAGATATTAGATGCTGTCAAATTTATTGATTATTGATAAGTGCTTAATTAACGAGTTATTATACACTCATAAATATTTTTTTAATTAAATACATTTTTACAAATATTAAATATATATATATATATATGTCAGGCTTCATATTTTCCTTTTTTCCACTACTATTCCCCCTGACTGCGCTATCCCCAGAACATTCTCCATGTCGGCGATATATAGGTTGTAGTCTGAAAGGGCACACTTGTCTCACATCACGAAATACCTCGATACTCATCCACTCTTACCTTACATCACGTCTTCTTGTATACCTCACCCAATATACAATCTGCTCTGATACTTCCCTTTCAAACATTCTACTAACATCTTTCTCTCAATTGTGTCATACGTAGCCTTTGAGTACACAAACATCAAATATTCCTTGCCTTTTTTTAGCAAAATCTCTCTCAATCAACCAATTCAGAGTAGTTATTTGATCCACTGCAGATCTTCCCTTCCTGAAAACCGCCTGCTCTTCTGGTAAAAGGCCCTTCTCCTCATCCACTTTCTTTTCCAACCGTTCCTTTTGCCATTCCTACATAACTTTGTATAATGTGTTTATTATAGTTATGCCTCTATAATTTGCTGGACACGATTCATTCCTCCGGGAATTGCTCTTCTCCCATTCATATCTTATTCAAAATATCCCGTTTTTCTCCTGTACTAAATCATCTCCAAGCCTATCTTTGGATTCCATCTGACTCCGCTACTTTTTCTTGCCTTAGGTCTCTTTCTAATATAGTGCTCTTTATTTATTTATTTATACTTTCTAATTCCTCCTCTCTAAATACTTCTACACCTTCCGTCATCTCTGAAACCTCGCGTCTCCTCCTTAGCAGATCTACAAAATATACCTTACACTGAGCCGTACTAATGATTTATCCCAATACTCTCCTCTTTAGGTCTTTTTCTTCATGTACGCCCATAGCTGTTTTCTCCTACCGCCTTCATCTCCTCTTTCATCCATTCCTCTTTTCTGTCCTTACATACTCTTTTATAGTAGATTCTTGCCTCTTTCATTATGTACGCCCATAGCTGTTTTCGCCTTCATCTTCTCTTTCATCCATTCCTCTTTTCTATCCTTACATATTCTCTAACAGTAGATTCTCCTCCTTCATTTCTTCCTCTATCCCTTGTCCTTATCTCCATTTATTAGTAGCCTTCCTCAACTCCTTTCTCGCTATCAAACCATCCGTTGTTACTTGATACTCTATTCCCCCTCTTCTGCTTCGTCTTTACTCCTGCCCTCAGTTGTTCCACAAAGTCAAAACGCACATCTTCAATAATCTTAATGTATCCTGCTCTTACCACCCAACCTTCCCTTTTTAGCGCTTGCCCATCATTTACTCTGTTTTCAAGTTTAACCATTATAGGGAAATAATTAGAACCACTCCAATCTTCAACAGTAAATACAAGGGATGAAGTATCTCTTCATCACTTATATCCTCTCCAATCAAGATATAGTAAAATTAAAAAAATAAAACAGAAAATAATTAATTACTTCTTTTCATTTGCGTGGGTATTTGCCCGGGAAGTAGTAGTTTCAATGAATATTTATATATTTACTTTGTAAGTACTTAATTTCAGCGCAAATGGAAAGAAAGTGATTAAGTAATTAATTTTTTTGCATATGGTATCTATTCCTGTGGCATATTTTGAATGGCCATAAGCACTAAATCCCTACCTCACGAAATTCCCTTTCAATACCGCGATAAGGTATGAAATTAAGTATTCCCGACCGTTTTAAATAATGATTCATTTCTAGTTTAATTGCTTTCATTTAAAGCGATGTTTTTAACGATGCAACTCAATATTTCAGAAAGGGAAGTAAATAACAGTTATTGAATCAATTATTACGCAAAGATGGTAAGTGCAAGCGAAAATAAATTTATTCTAGACAGTCTCCAAGGTATAATTATGTCTTATTTATAGTTACACACAGTGGTGACCATTAATGCTTAATTGAAGCGCTTAATTAATTAATTATTCTCGAACAATCAACCAACTACGAGATTCCACGTTTTCTAAGGTATTATATACAAGCAGTATAATTGTGATAATGCATCATCTGCTTAATTAATTGTATGGGATTATTTCAGTTTGAATTGCTGTTTGTATGATTGGGGAATAATTGATTATTGAAAGGGAGAATTAATTTGCATATAGATTTCATTAAGTCGTGCATTTTGATTTAATGAAATAAATAAATAAATAGCGTTCCTTGATGAAAATATGATTTATACAAACACAAAATATTATAAATAGAAAAGAGTATTAAATAAGGCAGAGTTCTACTGACGAGGAATAGATTCCGAAACAAGTGTCTGCAGATAGACTTATATTAAGTAACGTTCTTTTTGCTGTTTTTGCATTCGGATGAAAATTTGTTTCATTATGCAATATTTGATTGATATGCAGCAGCACGTGTACATTATGTAATTCAATGTCTGGCGGGGTATTTGTCCGGGAAGTAGTTGTTTTAATGTGCATTTATTTAACGTACTTACGTAACGTAAGTCAAAAGTCACATAAATGTGGAAATAATAATATTAATAATAATAAATTATTTGAAAATAATTTTTATTTAATTCATAAAATATTGTCAAAAGAAAACGAAAATCGTCCACAGATGTTATGTTTTCATCCCAGCTGAATTTCGTGTATTTTTAAAAATACAATACAATACACGATTGTACATTTAAATGTATAAGAGAAAATGCATCTACTATACAATGAACCTGACGCATGAAAAATGGGTCAACTTTGGGATTTTTTTTCTCGAAGTTGAATTAATATTTTGAAATGCGGTTGTATTGGGCATACAATGGACTACAAGTTTTTAGAAAAAAATACACATCCAAAATGGCGACTCTAGTCTCCAACGTGTAGTTGGAAACTACAGTTGCCCTTAATAAAATTAATCACATTATTCCCGATACAAAACAACATTTAATTGCAGCGATGCCGACAGATTTTTATGCATCATGCGTCAGCATGGTAATTCACTCAATGAAAAAAAAAAAAAATAGTTAATCCCTAAGTTTTTTCGTTGATGATTTTTTTTCTGCAATGCAAATATCATTTTATATAACGTAGTAAGCAAATCTACAATACAAATTTTGTGATCCCTTTTACAAATTTCAAAGTAGCACACGGGCAAGGATGATGTAGGAAATTTTACATTAATTGGGTTGAATGATGCACATTGTATTTTAACATGTTTGCACAATGAGTACATTTTGAGAAGTTGAACTGTAGCACTAGCTATGAAGTGTTAACTAACTCGAGATATACTCATCGTACACGCTGTATATATTGAAGAGCTTGATTCTACAAGCTTAATTAATCAATTAATCGTGTATGATATTATATATTATACGACATGTACGATACCAATATTTTGATAATTTTATTTCTAAGTACATTTCATTTTACATTTTTATTAAACATAAGAGGAAAAGATTAAGAAAGAACGAAACCTACCAGTAGAAAAGAAAAATATTAAACAAATTAAATATTTCAATAAATTAAATAAAAAGAACTAGAAAATAATTAATTAATTATTTCTTCTTTAGATATTGTGATATTTTGGCTTATGTCACATAATGGACATTTGAGGTTGCATAGCAATAAAATATTGTATAATGTACAGGGGGGGGGGGGGGGTCGGATAATATTTGAAAATGAGAAACACGCCTATAGTTGTCCACTTGAGCACTGGAGACGCTGAAGTCTCAAGTGGAAAATTTAAAATACTTTATTTTGGGGTTTTTTTACAATGATTTATTTATTATTGGTGACTTTTGTCGCCCTATTAGGTATATTTTTTAAACATTTATACTTTTAATTAAATGTTAAAGGTGTTCTAAATAAGGATCAGTTTGCCATATTTCAATTTGATTGATGTAAATTATATGAATTGTTTTTGATAGTTATTTTTTATTCGTCAGAAATTTCTTCACCTTTTCTTATAAAACTACAACTGGTAAATTATTATTTATAGTTTAAAATACGTTTGCTTATTAATTTCTATGAATTGTATATTTTTGAAAGAATATACATAACTTAAAATTATGAACCAATAGAGCAATAATTAATTATTAATAAATATGATTTATTTCCCACATTCTCTAAATATGTATTTAACGTCGACGTTTTTGAAGTAATATTTACATCCATATTTTTCTAGATTCTTTAAGGAAACAAGTTCATAAAATTATCCAGCTGAGAGATATCAATTAATTCATATTATAACTGTTGTTAATATTTTTTAATTAATATATGAATGTAATAACAGGTTAAATGATACTTTTATAAGTTGAATACATTTTACTTAAAAATATTGTTGTTTTTATATGTTATTTTTTATGTATTTTTTAGATAATTTTATTAATTGCAATTTCTTATTTGCATGATCTACTGATATTCTTTTCTGTAAAATAGAACATTTATAAAAAAAAAACTTTTATATCAGTAATTTGAATTAAAAATGTGAACAAAAAATTATAAATAGAAATATGTTCAAAAGTCCCGTCATTAGTTATATTATAGAGTTATATGAACCTAACCTCAAAAACCGTATAAAGGTTTGAAACTTGGGAAATAGTTGTCCACTTGAGCACTGGATGGCGTTGCGCGCGTTTCCCGCTAAATATTTGGATCTGGCCCTCTTAATCTTTATCTCTATGATAATGTAAGAATTTTTGAATCTTAAAGAAATAATGCAAAAAAAAAACAAATAAAAATTATGTCATATATTATATTATTATTGTTATGCAACAGCAACTGTGCACTATTGAACATTTAGTTAAAGACAAAATGTCACACTAGCTAAAGAGGAAATATTTTTTTAATTATTTTCGAGTTCTTTTAATTTAATTATTTACTTTAGGTGGTCTTAACACACTAAAACACTTCCCATGTACTTATTACTATTAATTAATTTTCTTTAATAAAAAAAATGTACGTATAAAACTCGTATTTTATCCTATTATGTAATGCATTAATATACGAATAAATATTCGTTTTATAAATTAACAATATAATTCTTATACTATATTATACGTTGTCTGTTTTCTAAGGGCAGCGTATATTATAGTATAACAATTATATTGTTAATTTATAAAACGAACATTTATTCGTTTATTAATGCATTATATAACAAGATAAAATACGAGTTTTATACGTACAACTTTTTTTTCTTATTAAACAAAATTAATTTACTCTTCCATCCATCCAATAACAAACGCAAAGATTTAGCATTGACTGATTACTCCTCTCTTATTATAATTTATGTAGAAAGCGCAAATGAAAAGCATGAAATGATTAATGATCGTTCTCCTTGGTATCGCGTCAGAAATCACCAGTCGGAACTTCGCATTTCAATCATTTCATGATTTTAATTGGAATCGTTAGCGCTGATTGGATTTTATTAATTGATAGACGTCGATAATATGTCTCCCAATGGCGTTCGATCTTTTCACCGGCTCCACAGAATCACAAAAAAGGCGGAATTGATTAAAACAAAAAGGGAATGGGGTCCGATAGTGCTGACGTCACGTATCGCGGCAATTTTAAAAGTGTGGCGTTTCAAAAAATTAAATCAACCTTATTGATTACGTACATAAGGATCATCAAAATCTTTAGCGGTGAACTCCTCAGTTATTATGCATATTTAAGAAATACGCTTTATAAATAAGATAAATCAAACTGATATCTTCGAATTCATTTAAAAGTTTGAAGATAAAATTTTGGATATTGTCTGAAAAACGAAAATATTTAATATTAATCAAACGTATGTCGATCCTTAAGAGCACACAAGTGTCAGTTGGGACCAAAACATAACCTCAGTTTGAATGATTCTCGTTTTCTCTTGGCAATATTTTATGATTTATTGTGGTTGTTTAAATAAAATTCAATTTAAATACTGTAAGTATTTATGTTATCTCTATTGTTTAATTATTTTTAAATGTTGTAATTGTAGATTAAATGTTATATCCTAACTGGTAATTAATTTTTGGTTATTGGCTCTATAATGGTCATTTCCAGAAATAATCAAAGGGGTAATGCTCTATTGAAGCATTAAACTAATTAACACTACTTTATTTATAATAAAGAATATGTTATCGGTGGTGCAAGTCTATACTTTGTAATACGTAGATAAATGAATTTGAATCATTATTTTATTGTCGTGACCATCAATTACAATTTAAAATATTTGATAATGAACAACACTTTAAAAAATATATTTATATGAACATAATAACAGTGATACGAGCAACGTGTGATCTCTGCGCCACCTCTCAATACGCTGTATAAAAATATTTTGAATTATAGAAACCAAACAAGGAAATTGCATTCCTGCACTACATTTACTTAAAATAAATTCTTCAATTAGTTAAAGTATATCGACAATGTAAATAATATACTTACAATAAATTTAGAATTAATACAATTTATTTACCAGTTGGGCTACAACGTTTTGTTTACTATTATAACATTTAATATTTCTGAACAATGGAAAAACATAAAAAGTCACATAATATTTACAAGAGAGAATCGAGACATAAATTATATATAAACATGCTAGGTCAGCCTAAGGCGAATTACTTGATAGATGCTACACTAATGTTTATAATTTAATATATAGCTTATAATGCTCAACACCCGAAAGATAAAAAAGATTAGAATTATATATATTTATACATATAGCTTATAAAAACCTAAATAAAACAGAAGAAAACCTGACAGTAAATTGATTCCTTCTTAAAGAATGTCAAATTAATTTCCAATAATTGGGAATCTAATAATCTTGTTTATGTTAATAACATTTTAGTATATAATTCATATATATATATATATATATATATATATATATAATTAATATTCTCATTGTACCCTTTCGGGTGTTGGATATCAATTGTTTTTGTTTTTAAATTAGGATCGATTATTAAGTGAATCTGAGTTCAAATAATTAATCCAATATTATTGATAGATTCGACATTTAACTAAATAATTGAATCATGAATTCCAAATTCGAAAAATATATTTAAACATTTGAATTGTTGAATTTACAATTGATACATTTCCTTCAATAATTTAACATAAAGATAAATTTTTAAGTATATTCTTAAATAAAATAAAATGAAAAGTGAGTATCTCTAATTAAATGCATTTGTAAAGTAATTATTTTGTTGAATGTCTATCAATTATTTGTTTGGATATTGATTCGATTATTTTGTGACATATATCGATTAAAATAGATTATTTTTTAAGAAGACCTTTTGGTTAGGACTCAAAATATAACAGATTTTTTGATTATTGAAATAATTTTAATATTGATAATTCGATTACAAACATAATCAGTGTTGCCATTCACTATTCAGAATACATCATCTTAAATCATAGATAAAATCTTCACATATTTTGAAAAAAAATAAAATATGATGACTAAAACTTCAATATATAGCATACAGTCACTAAGGGCATAATTATGTTTACATATTTGTCTTCCCTTTACTCTTTGCCTAACAAATGAGATGTCATCAAACATATTCTCTAGACATACTACCTCTATGTTACAGCTTCTCTGACATGTGTGTGCATTTAAGGTCCGACATACGTTTTAATAAAAATCGAAATTTTAATTTTTCACGCTTCTTCCTTGAATTTCTCTTCAAGTTTTGATCTTATTAAGTAGATATAAGATTAATTTATCTTAATTATAAAGTTTATTTCTTAAATATGTATAATAACGGCGCAGTTTATTTCTAAAGTTTTAGGTGATCTTTATGTACGTATTCAATAAGGGTCATTTAAATTTTTGAAACGCCACACTTTTAAAATTGCCGCGATATGTGACGTCATCACTATCGGACCCCATTGATTTAAATAAAATCGACTTCTTCAGCAGTGTTTATATTAAAAAAATTAATGCGGAAACTAATGTTTATTTAAAGTAGTTAAAGTAATAAAAAAACATATATATTATATTTCTTCTTATTTATCACTTGGCAAAAAGTATTTTTGACTTACCTAGTTATTAGGATTAATTTTAATAACATAAATATATGCATAAATATAGAAAACAAATTTAATATGAAATTTATTTAAAACTATTAAAACACATGAATTTGTTTTAATTGTTTAAACACGTCTTACTAATATATTAAACAAAAATGATTTGAAAATAATTAATAAATTATTTTCACATTTAGCTCTGTGACTTTTGACTTACGTTACGTAAGTACGTTAAATAAATGCACATTAAAACAACTACTTCCCGGGTAAATACCCCACCGGATATTGAATTACATAATGCCCGGGAAGTAGTTGTTTTAATGTGCATTTGTTTAACGCACTTACGTAGCGTAAGTCAAAAGTGACAGAGCTAAATGTAGAAATAATTTATTAATTATTTTCAAATCATTTTTGTATAATATATTTAAATAACTGTGACCAAGTGAATAAATACTCTTTTCTATTTATATGTCTTACTAATTTTAAATCAATTTCTTAATAAAGACGAAAAAATTAAATTCACAGATGTTACATATACAGGATACATTTTTTTCTTCATGTTGAGCTAAATAAAATTATCATTCTTGATAATGGCAAAAAGACGAAACTAGTTGAAACAAAAATATGTTCAGTGAAAAAAAAAAACAAGTGAATATTATTTCTAATTTTAAACTAATTATTCATAATATTCTGTGATACGCTTTCATCAATATTATTACGCTAATAATTCTTTTTACAATTTGTAATCTTTATTTGTATATTTCATTGTATTCGTATCGATATTTGTACTGGTATTTATTTATATTTATATTTATATTTATATTTATATTTATATTTATATTTATATTTATATTTATATTTATATTTATATTTATATTTATATTTATATTTATATTTATATTTATATTTATATTTATATTTATATTTATATTCTTGTTTGTCTTGCTTTTATTATAATGTAAAATTATTTTGTGTTATCCTGTAATTGGGGTACTGTTTCCTGTTGGGTAATAAATTTATTTATTTATTTATAATGTTTTACCAAGTGATTAATGTGAAGAAAGTAAGAGAAATAAATAAAATTACCTTGATTACATAAATTAAATCCTTAAGACAATGTAGAATTGATGAATACCGGAATCGCGAACATTATTGATTGTTCCAAGAATTGTTTACAATGTAATGCAGGATTATATCGACTATATAAATACAAATACCTTTATTCAAACAAATACATTTTTAGAAATATATATATACATTAAAATAAAGGAGGTCTTTCTATCCTTCGACTATTATACATTTTGAGGAATTTGAATTCGAGAATTAATACTTTGCATCAATCGTTCATAATTAGTAGGGCTATAAATGTATGAATCAAAAAGTAGTATCTAAGTAGAAATTTTAATGATTTCAAAGGCATCAATTTTTTTCTGGTATATTGAAAGAAATAAAAAAAAACCTGCAAAATTGTAGATATGCAAGGTGGCTAGAAAAGGTGTGATAATCTGCAGATAAAGTTGTTCATTGATTAATTTCAAGTAGAAAATTTAAGTAAAAAAATATTGTACGGTTCTTCATTAACGGCCACGAGGACATTGATATAATAAATACGTGACTAGAAATCAGTAATATTTTTGAAATGTCTTGATTAAAAATTAGTTCTATTAACATCCAGCTAAACATTGCAAATGTTTATTTAATGATAAGTCGATTATTAACAGCAATAATTATACATAAAATGTTAAAAACAAATTCTAGTCACATATTTAGGATATTAATGACCTCATAAAGCTTATTGAATAATTTTCCAATATTTTTTGTGTGTTTTATTTAATTTAATTTTTTATTTTAAAAACTTTCTTTTAGTTTTTTTTTAATTAAAATTAATTAACGAACTACTTTAACTGAAGATTATCACATCTTTTCTGGCCACCCTGTATTTACGAATATATAGAAAATCGTTATTTCTGAGAATTGCATTAAATTACATCACAATATTTACACAATTACAACGATATTAATAGGAAATTAATAATAAACATGCGAATAAATTCATTAAAACACCAATATAAATATTAATTAGCGCGATATAGTTTTCTAATATAATCCTTCAAAAATAAGACTGATCATCCGCTCGGAAACTTTCACGCACCCGAAAGGAAATTAGTTGGTCTCCAGAAAGTTTTCACGTGAATACGGCGATGTTATCTCCCCTTCAACACTATTTATTTCATCAGTCCGTCCAGGGATTTTTCGGCGTCTGAATCGCTTTAAAGGACACTGAATTCAATTGATGTCATAGAAAGGAAGCCAATAAATAAAATTTACAACCCGGCATCAGCCAGAGAGCGCACCCCGCGCACCTTTATTCCTTGCGATTCAAACTCAATGTTTGCCGACGGAAATTGTCTCGCTATGCATTTTAAAATAGACGTTTGGTATGTAAATTCGAGAAGTGAATGGAATTCTCGAATTTGCGATGAAATTAGATTGTGTATTTTCATTTGTATGAATTAAATTAAAGGAATACAAAAAATCAATTCACTTTAAATATATTAAATTAAAACTTATTTAAATAAAAATAGTTGTCCTTTCTCCTACTTAAGTAACACTCTTTCTCATACTTGAGTAGGAAGGAGGCGGGCGCTTTCATTTTAAATGAAATTTATTTATAATTAAAGGTTAAATAAAAATACTCATAAGCAATTTAACAAATTTATTTAAAAACAATTAATTACACAAAAATTATGTGATATTCTACATTATATGTACATAATTTTAGATAATTAATTAATAATAACAATAGAATTATATATTAAAAGCAATATTTTTAACATTATTTTGCATGTAATAAATGATAAAATTACACAATTTCAATTTTTTTTCCGATAATTTATACGAAAAAATATAATATATTTTGGCTTTTTACAATCTTTGAAAATTACTTTTTGTATAAAATTAAGTTATCGGCTGTTGACTCTCAGCAAGGCATTTAACACAAGTAATTTATAAGCTACGAATTGTAGAATGATTACCTTTGCCAAAAAGTAATATCTAAGAAATAAATAAAAAATTAACATGACTTATAGAAAAAAAAAGATGTATGAATATATCAACCAAAAATACTTAAAGTATAAAATATACCTTACTTAATAATAATATAACACAGAGACACATTTCAGTGGAAAGGAGGAACATACACATGCACACAATGATTTGCTTCGCACGTCCAAAGGCAAGAAAGTTTATATTGAATCATTATTTCTCCCCAGGCCAATCCAAATTTGGTTCAGCAGTACATATCATGATTGCTTTAATGAAAAAACAATCACATTTAACAGTAGCCTGTAAATAAACAAATTGATGAAAATTAGTAACATAACCTTACTTGGGAATAAAAATTATAAAATAATAATTTCTCAAAATCAAACCATTTAACAATTAATACAATATAATATTAACATCACAAAGTATCGCTGTACTACGCTTTGATTAATTTAACATTAAACTTAACAAATTTACTTATAACCTCAATTTTTGTGACGATTTGTGTGCATTCAGGGGTCTTCATCCACCTTTTCAATTTGGCAACACAATATGTCCTAAAGCCTGTTTTATCACACAAATTTAAAGAGTAATTCTTCAAAAATGTATCAATTTTCACTGATTTGTTTGTCACATTTTTTTCAATTAGGTAATTCCCACGATTTAAATATTATCGACATTTGCGCCTCTAGTGGATTGGGTTGAAACTAGTACATCAAATTATAATAATAATAAACGTGAAATAACGTAATCCTATGGAACCTGTAATAAACGGTGCGATTAACGACAGATCGTGCAGTGTTTTTTACAAAATGTGTGTGTTTATATATTGAAAATCTTTATTTCTGAGTATTACATTATGTAATTTTATAATACATATACATACAATCATTCATTTACACATTGTTAGACCTCAGAAAATGGCTATCGACCGTCAGTCTTTCTGCCTGCCTCTGTGCCTCTTGTCGTTTTAGTTAATCGTCATGATTGCTAACGTCATTGTCTAAGTTCTCAGATTTTAGTGAGATGAATTGATGAATTATTAATGAGGGATGGGTATATCTAGGATTAATATTCGGATTACGTAGGGGTTTATAGCGAATTTTAAGGAAAGGGTTTCTAGTCTCTGTTTAATAGGGGTAATTTTACACATTTCGTAGAGGGATACATTTGAGGGGTTGTGGAGAGTGTTATTAGGGTGTCTAATTTTTGTAAGCTCTCTAAGAGCTGTGCGTTCGCTGATTTCGAGATTTCTTAGGACATTAGGGCGAGGATTGTGGTGTGGTGATTGATATGGGGGTATCTGCTCTTGGATCTGGGATGCAATTTTCTGTTGGATGATGGATTCGAATATTTTGCCGAGGACCGGAAGAAGAGTAATTGGTCTATAGCTCGAGATAAGTTGAGGGTCGTTTCCAGATTTGTGGATACATGTTATACCCCTCGATTCCACTCCTCGGGCAAATTTTGAGATTTATAAATGGAGTTGAAAATACGGATAATATATTTATGGACAGGATCAGGAAGGGATTTTAGGATAAGCCTCGGTATATTATCATACCCAGGCGACGTATTTTTTTCCTTATGCAGGGTTTCGAAATATTTATCTTCCTTTATGTCATCTGGAGTTGGGGAAGGGATTTTGATAAATGACTGATACCAGTCATTTACGTGGTGTAGGAATGTGTTGTCATAATCGTCATTGTCTGTGATAGTGTACGTCTCTTTAAAATAATTGGCAAAAATATTTGCAATTTATTGGTCATCACTAACAGTCTGTTGTGTCGTCGGGTCCAAGATTTTATGAAGGTAGTCAGTTTTCCTATATTTGCTCAGTTTTTTTATTTCATCCCAAAATTTTTTTCCGTGCATTTAATTAATTTCTTTACAGCTTTTTATCCATTGATCAGTTTTATATTCTTGTATTAATTATGTTAATTCTATTATACTTGGTCTTTTGAATCTAATAAATCTTAGGATGAATTTTGGGAGAGGGTATTTGTAGGCTTTCTTGGAATATGTGGGAGTGTGTTTTTTAATTGCATTTGATAAGAATTGGAAAAATAGGGATGAGGATTTTGTGGTTACTTCTGGATTGGATTCAATGTATTCTGTCACGTCTTTAGTTAATCTGTCCAAAGACTGCCTTTGTATATATATGATATTTTATATGGGATGGGGATGGGAGGAGTTGAGGTAATTGAGAATTGTATGGAAAGATGATCTGAGCCGAGGTTAGGAATAAGTTTTATATCGTGGATTAAGTGTCTAATATTGCTGGTGCAAAGGAGGATATCCGGAGTGGAGGATTGGTTATTGGACATAATGAAGGTAGGGTCTGTGTGAATTCGGATGAAATTAGAATTTGACATAAAGGAAGATAAATGTTTATTTTTCGGCTTGTTTACGTTATAGTCGCCAATTAAAGAGTTTTCCAATAAGAGTGATATGATTTCTTTCTTAAAAAAAAAACACACTTATTGTTAAGGAAATTCAAATGTTTTTTATTTATTGTGAAGTACAATCGATACAATTAAGTTCTGAATAAAACGTTATTCAAATGGCCTCCACGACTTCTTCTGCAGGAACGAATTCGATGAACCCAATTTTCGAGCACTTTTTCCACTAAATCAAGTCGTATGTCATGAATAGCACGTTCAATATTGACTTGTAAAGCTTGAAGAGAGTCTGGTTTATTTCGAAAGACTAATGACTTCAAATAACCCTACAAGAAATAGTCTAATGGTGTTAAATCACAACTTCTTGGAGGCCATTCAATATCATAATTTCTTGAAATAATCGAATCTCCAAACTTTTCTCGCAATAATTCAATTGTTGCATTTGCTGTGTGGCATGTCTTGTTGGAACCAAATGTTGTCAAGATCAACTTCTTCCAATTTCGGCCATAAAAAGTTGGTTATCATTGATCTATACCGCTCTCCATTGACAGTAACGGTGTTACCATCTTCATTTCGAAAGAAGTACGGACCGAAACACCACACCAAACTGTTAATTTAGATGAATGTAATGGTTTTTCTTGAATAATTTGTGGATTTTCTTCGCACCAGAATCGACAGTTTTGTTTATTTACCGCACCACTCAGATGAAAGTGAGCCTCATCGGCTTACTTTCTTAAAAAAATCGTCATCGTTTTCAAGTTGTTCAGAGGCAAAATCAGCAAATTCACGACGTTTACGGTGGTCCAATGGCTTCAGTTCTTGAGTGAGAACAATTTTATACGGATGCAAACGCAAATCCTTTTTCAAAATCCACTAGATTGTGGTTTGAGACAGTCCCAATTGTTGAGAAATTGTTGAGAACGTCTTGGAATCGACAAATTACGGTCTTTAGCAACACTTGCCTGAACGCCAGCAATATTTGCATTACTTCGAGCGGTTCTTTGTCTTATTGACACTTTAACATTATGTAAAGAAAATGTACGCTCACAATTTTCAACAATTCGACGAATAGCGAGCACACTTGAACGATTATTACGACCATAAAATGGCAAAAGCGCACGAAAAGTTGCAATTGGAAAACGATTATTTTGATAATAAAACTGAATAATTTGTAAACGTTGTTCTTTTGTATATCTCTCCATGATGAAATTGTAAACACTACTGAATACAATGAAAAATAAATGACAGATCATGACATATTACAAATGGCCGAAACGTCACTTCAAAATCATATCATTCCTATTGGAAAACCTTGTATAAGGGCATGATCATATAGAGAGGCTTTGGTAAATATGGTATCATCGATGGGACAAGAGGGATGGATATACACTAGGAATATATGGAGTAGGGAGGTAGACATTTTAACGGTACAATGAATGCACTCATTTAGCAAATTATTTACTACGGGCGGATTGGCTTTGCCTAATTTTATTTGAGGACTTGCGGCGACTACTGAACCACCTCTTAGGTTATTGAATGGGATTGTTGCAGGATGTTGGATAGAATGCCAGTCTGTGAGTGGAAACGGTTTGTTGGATTTAGTCTCCACAAACATACTGACATGGATAGGATTATTACGAAGGAAGTGAGAGATCAGAAGAGATTTTTTGGACAGGGAATTAATATTGGAATAGATGAAGTTTGTACTATACATTTCTAACTATTTGGGAGAGGCCAGTATGGATGCCAGTCTTCGGGAAAACGGAAGGAATACCCTCTGGTGATGTTATGTCAAACATAACTATAAACATTTTATTCCCGGAGAAGTTAACATGCGTGTCTATTTGGTATGAGTCGATGAGGCGCTGTCTAAGTCTTTTTAATAGTTCTTCTCTGTTCGTTACAGTCGGTTTGTTAATTTTGGTCGTGTATATGTCAATAATGTGGCCATGTAACGTAATTGGTGTATGTAGTCTGGAATTTACTGTCAAGTTCGTGTCGATTTCTGCTGATTTTTTGTTTTGGTTGACGATCTTGACGTTTGGTATTCCATCGATTGGTTTCGTTCGTCTATTTGGGCATTTTAATGAACGTATTTCCGCATGCTTTACATTTAGGCGGTAGGGTTGTGTTGCATACTGCTGTGGGATGATTTCCGGAGCATTTCGCACAGGTTATGTTTTGGGAACAATTTGTGGTTATGTGATCGAAGGCATTGCATCTACCACAGGGGCTTGGTATTGGGGTGGGAGGTTTGCTTTCCACTACATTGTAGTCCTTAAGCAAGATGTTAAATTTATTACGTAGTAGGTTCATGTACGTGTCCAGCGATCCCGTGAATATTCTAACCATGCTTGTCTTTGAGTTGTCTCTTTTGGCTATTATTCGGCGGCTTCGTCGCTGATTTCGTGCTGAACGTTTTTAATGATGCATGAGTAAGATGGCTCGCGCGCTGTGTTCTGCGCATTGTTTGGGGATGCCGGTGGTTGCTTGCGATGATGATGAGCCATAAGTGTGTGAGGACTGCCACTCGCTGTATTCATGTATGATTCGTTTTACTTGTAGGTTTTTTAAACAACTCGCTTTTGTTTGTTTATTTATATTTGTTTTTAAAAGAAACCCATAATGGGTTTTAATTATTAGCGCGTTCCTATCATAATTGTGACCAATCCATGTTTCAACTACCTTTATTCTTGATATGTCGTTGACGGTAGTAAATGTGAATGTATGTTTATAGTTTTGTGTTATATTTTCTGTCGGGGCACGGGTCTGTTGTGAGTTTGATTGAATGTTATGAAGTTCTGGTTGCATGTTTATTATTTTCGGTGGTGGTGGTGTACTAGTTTGTGATTGTGTTTTTGTGTAGCTGGTAGTCGGTATGCATTGTGATTGAGTGTGTGTTTGTGATGAATGTGTGTAAATAGTTTGGTTGTGTGTTGGTGTCTGATATTGCCTTTGTGGGGTTTGCATTTGGTTCTGTATGTATTGGTTTTGTGTTGTTATTATTTTAAGTATGTCGTGCAGTTTTTTGTTAGTCGTCTTCGGAATGTTACCTGACAGATTAGGCCGTTTGGATGTGTTGTATTTTGGTGGTCTGCTACGTTTTTTTGATGATACCACGGTGAACCCCGATGTGTCCATCGCCCCCTCATCCTCTACGTCACCCTTCATTGACTTTTTTATGTTCCTTTTACAAAACTGAAGTACAAAACTCTCGCTATTATTTCGCACATGTGACCTCTATGGCGCCTCGTTTGCGAATGTGTGTGTTTATTTTATTGCAACTTTGATTTTTCAACCTAGCGGCAAACATCTGAACTACTAGATACTGTCCCAAAATAAAAATGATGGCGTCGAACTAAATTTGTTCTCATTGACCATTTTATAGGATTAAGGAGTGTACAAATAATTATATTATGATTGTATTAAATATGGATATTAAGAGAATGACTTTTCACGTATAATCAGATATATTTAATATAGATTAAATGCATTTTTGTAAATTAAATTAATTTTTGAAAAAAAAAATGTTTTTCACTTTTTTTTATTTTTAAGAAATAAAAATTATCTGATGTCGTTCATCAGTAAATAAGCTGTCTGCTTGTATTTAATGTTTATTTTTTTATGACTGTATAAAATTGTTAATCCCTTAAAACGGAAACGTATTGGGGATCGCAGCCTTAAGAGAAACGGCTATCGACCGGATAATATAATCATAAATTGCCTTTATTCAAAATTTTAGAAAGATACAAAAAATACAATATAGTGCTGGCAAAGTCTTGAATATGGTTTCCTTGTGTTTTTTTTTTTTTTTTTAGAAGTAAAACAAATATTCAAAATTTATTTATTAAATAAAAAAAAAATCTGGTGATCATAAAAGAGGGATTAAAAAATAACCACAAATGGCTTTTTAAAAGGATTGAATTAAAATCCATTTTACACAGAGAGTGCAATGCTTTTATGGGTCACTTAAATAATCACACTTCCATTGTCCTGAATATTCCGTATACTATATAAAGTACATTTTAATGGGCGGTATAAAAAATGCCGTCGCGCAAACAAGCAGTAAGAAGCTCGAAACTTAATATGGCGGTTTTTGAGCTCCATAAATACCATTTCCCAAGAGAAAGCGGCTTAGATTCCTTCCATTCTCGGCCTTAGCTAAGCACCATCCGTCATCTCCTATATTTTTTCGCTCCTCGTGTGAAAATATAAAGGAGCATCCTCTGAGAATCCAGTGTGCGCTCTTAATCATAAACTTCATTTACGGCTCTCGTTCCCCGCGAGGTTTCACTCAGGATGTGCGAAAAGTAAACGTTATTAGAAATTAATTTATAGTAGTAGCATGGAGGCGTGCGTTGTGTTTGATCAATAAAATACTTGATAGATTTTTTTAGAATTGGCTTTAAATTTTGAATAAAAAAACACGAGGAGACCATATTCAAGAGCTTGTTTATTTGTGCGTTAAAAAATATGGAAAACATTGGATAATTATGCAACTTTAATATAATTAATGGTTTTAATATTTAAAGATTGGTAGTTCATATTGTATGAAATAAATATGAATAGATTATTAAAAATCAACCAATAAAACACAGATTAGATTGAATAACTTCAAATTCTCGACTAGTTTCGGGTCATTTTTCAAGAGAATTTAAAATTTGTTTTATTAAAATTAATAACAAAACAAATTTAAAATTTTTAAAAACTTTAAATTTAACATTTGTTTATAAAATTAATAATAAAACAAATTTTAAATTTATTAAAATTTAAAATTTGTTTTATTAAAATTAACAATAAAACTTTTTTTTTAATTTTAAATATAAAATTTGTTTTATTGAAATTAATAACAAAACAAATTTTAAATTCTCTTGAAAATTTAAAGTTATTCAATGTAATTTGTGTTTTATTGGTTGATTTTAAATAATTTATTTATATTTATTTCATTGAAAAAATATTTTAAAAAAAATATTATTTTAATAATTATGTATAGATTAAATAAATATTAAAAAACAAATTGTCTATCTTGTGACAATCATATTTTATTTTTAAACAAACCAGCCGGCTGTATCGAGTGCACTTTCAGCCAGAGGTATATAATTTCAGGTGAGCAATGCACGCTATGTTTCTGAGCGCTGTTCATTAATTATTTTATGATTGATGAAAATGTATTCTCTAAAAAATACGTTTTTTTATGAATCAATTAAATATTTTATTGAAATGCTGATATTAAAATACATGATTTACGACTTGGCGCGTTGTCAGTGCAAACTAACAGTGTGAATAATTATACTTCTCATAATTAGTACGTTTAAATAAACGTTTATGTTTCAATGTAACATACAGATAATTAGGATTTTATTTCGGAAACGTTCTTCTCATTGAACACGTGGTAAAAACGTTTTGATAATAAATCTTTAATCAGGTTATCATTAATCACTTGATGAAATATTATCACACTATTAATAGGTTGAAACAAATCAAGTGTATTTTTCAATCTATTAATATTTTGATAATATATTGCTTTAAAAAGGTAATATTCACTTTCTTGAGCTGAAACTAGTCGAAAAATAAAATACATCAGTAAAACAAAACCAAGTGAATATAACCATTTTAAATTAATATAGTAGAATTTTATAATGGCTTGAAAATAATTGCTGGTTTTTACAATAACTTAAAATTGTACCGTAATTTTAAAGTATTCAGTAAAATAGTAAATATCTCTTCGTATCTACACAATGTCCAAAATAAGAATTCACAGCATGGACATTTTAAGGGTGCGGTTTAGAAGAAAGAGATAGCTATACAAATATGGGCAATCACTAATTTGAGTTAGATTGTTGTTGTGATCAATGAACAATATTGTATTATACATTAAAATAATCTTAAAATAAGCAGGAATTTCATCAGATAAATTAAAAATTATTTTAATGTTTAGTTTCTGTGAAAAATAATTATGAAAAACAATGAAAATTGATCAAATTTATAGCAAATTTTAAATTAAATTTTTGCCAATAAAAACTTGTGCAATGAAA
The DNA here is from genome assembly GCA_963082785.1 of Philonthus spinipes. Lineage (NCBI taxonomy): Eukaryota > Metazoa > Arthropoda > Insecta > Coleoptera > Staphylinidae > Philonthus > Philonthus spinipes. Next base: position 25,760,038 of record OY720300.1, on the reverse strand, counting down.
ATTTAAAGGATTTCACTAAATTCTGCGTTCAAATAACTTAGCAGACAGGACGTATTAATTTCATTATATCTTACAATTTTCTTTTCTAACTTAAACTAGTAAATTGACGTAATACACGAAAATTAACGATTTATTTTTTATTTGGGCTGATACTTTATACTTGGTAGATAAAAAATGTAAATACACTTTCATATTATGAAATCCAAAAGAATAGCTCTATTTTCAAACGATTATTTCCATTTTACTATATAGCTATCTCTTTCCACTAAACCGCAACCTTAACAAAGGTAAAATATACAGGTTAGATTAAATTAGGAAAATGTTGCACTAAATATAAAAAAATACTTCTCTTATTACTTGAAACAAAAATATTGTATTATAATATTCTATGTTATTGTATAAAGATTATTAAAAATTAAATACCTAAAATCTGAGAACTAAATATGTTCATAATGTAAAAAAAATATTGGAAAAAATTTTCACGCATTGATATTAATGAAAAAAAAAATCTAACCATATAATTAAATTAAATAACATTGCATCATGTTTTCCGAAACTGAACATCAAACTTGAGAAATGTAAGCGAATAATTTCACTTGCATTTTTAAAACATTCATTCAATTTTTTAACAGTTTACTTCGTTTAGAAAACTAATAAGAAAATATTTTCGATTCCAATAGATTTGTCATAAATTCAGCAGAGGTTCGTCGTTGGCATCTTCTTGACCATCTTGGAAGAGTTTGTACTACTTGTAAACATTTTTTTACTTAAAACTAAAAACAAATATTTTCGATTCCAATAGATTTGTCATAAATTCAGCACCTTTCAAATATATGTCAAGCTTTACATAAAAAAATTAATAATTCATAACTTTTAATCATCTCTGGAAATTATATTTATGGCATGACTAAATTTTATAAAAAAGGGTTTTTTTCTTCTCTATCAAAAAACTAATGCCATAAATATAATTTGGATTGCCCCAAAATTTACATAAATACCCTTCATCAACAATTTATCATTCAATCTCATTAAATAATGCGGACTTTGACAATGACGTTAGCAATCATGACAATTAGATAGACAATGACAAGAACTGAACATAGACAGTCTGAAAAACCTTTGGTAGTTAGCCGTTTCATGTATTATTTGTCAATATAACTCTGTAAATAATTTGTAAATAATTGTTAAAACCATGTATGAATGTTACATGAATAAATTGTTTAGTTAGTTAATTATAATTTGTCCGATTTCCTTTCCTGACCGAATTAAAGCACTTCGCAAAAAATACTTATACCTCAGAGCCTTATAAATACCCATTTCTCCTAAACTATTCGGAATTACATTTTATTTAAATTAATTAAGGACAAATATAAGAAACTTTAATTCTAATTAAACTTAATTAAAGCAATCAGTTATAGGAATTTTAAATGAAAGCATTTTTTTAAGAATATTACATTGAATCTCATTCGCTTTGGAAACTTTTGGAAAATCGATTTTTTTTGTTTCTTGACTATTTTAAAAGCTACATATGTGTAGTATATGTGGTTGAAAAATTGAATTGATTGTAAAAGAATTTTGGCCCCTACATTCATTTGTGCAAAACACTTTGGGACGCGTATAAAGGGCCCCATAATTAATTATAATCTAGATTTAAGTAACTACAGTAGGTCCATTTAGGTGGCATTGCGTGTTTTTATAAAGAATTTCATCGCCAGAAATCGTCGATGTTTTTTTATCCTCCTAATTAAAATGTTTCAGCCGTCAGGCTATGAAAAAAAGGTAAAGCAAATATTTTTTTAATGCGGGATAAACATTTAAAATAAATCCGATCAAAAAACAGACTGTTTCCTTCAAATGGCCGACATTTTGTGAAATTTTGACCAATTTGTTGTTCAGTTTTTATTTAAAACCAACTAAATCAAGAATGAAAATGTTTACAACATATTTTACTTTATATTTAAAATCTTCATGTACCAGAAGCTTCTAAATAAAAATATAATAAATAATGAAAGTAAAATTGTAATTTCTCACGAAAGATTTGGAGATAATTTTAAACTTTATTGAAATAATGGGATTCAATTCATCAGTTAGATTTTGGATTTTAATTATTAGTTTTTTTATAAATGAAATGTTTATTTTTTTTAATAAATGAAACAGTGTTTTACTTTGTTTGTATAACTCGGGTCCCAATTACATAATTATAATCCATATCCGAGTAATACAAATAAAGTAAAAAAGTGTTTCATTTATTAAAATTGAATTACAATGTATAACAAAGTAGAAGCCTCAACAATTAACAAGTGAAATGTTTATTCCTAAAAATAAATAAATAATATTAGTATAAATAGAAAATAGTGTTTATTCACTTGGTCACAATTGTTTAAAATAAATTAAATAAAAATGATTTGAAAATAATTAATAACGTGATGAGCAAGAAAATATGGAAAATTATGATGTAAAGAATACTCTTAACTTTTATATATCATCTTTATTTAATAAATAATAAAGAATAATAAATAAAATAATAAAAATAAATCAATAATAAAAGTGGTATAAAAAAGTTAAATGTTTTCTTTACATCAAAATTGTCGATACTTTTTGCTGATTCAATATTGTAATTCAAATAAAAATAAAAAAAATGTGAGTATGGTTAATTAAACAAACCAAAAACTTGTTGATTGTTAAGGCTTTCACTTGGTTATACATTTTGAGTTTATTAAATAAAACACTTTTTCACTTTTTTATTTTCAAAGTGAAAAAGTGTTTTATTTAATAAACCAAAAACTTAAAAAAATCATAAATGCACTATTTGCCTTGAGTCATTCAATTTGTTTTGTATCCTTAAATACACAACGAGTTGTTTATTGGCTTTTGGGAAATCCCCCCTTTCGCACATGATTTATTATTGTTCGAAACTTCCGCAGCCAATTAATCAGCATGATTATCCCTGCCGAGCCTCTCGTTCGATTAATCAGTGCTGAAGCACAGGGACCCTTAAAAGGGTTATTTGCGAAAGTCTTTGCGGACGATGCAGTATCTCCGCGGATGATCACGAAAACTAGTTTACGCTAGAAAATTAATGAACCCCCCTGTGGATGCAAAAAAAATCAATATTTCGATATAGAAGGCGTTGACCCTAGTAAGCATATCATCCCAGGTAATTTCATTGTGATTTAAGAAAATTGTATATCGATTTTTGTCGAGAATGTATATTGCACATGTTATTATGTTGTTTAATAAGATAAGTGTTATTAAATTATAAATTTATTATACATATATATCATTCTATCTTGTTGTATATTGTTAAATAAAAATGATTATTATTAATATACCATATGATCGAAAACATTTCTCCTCCAGAGTGCTATGATTTTTTTTACTTTATTTTACTTTTTTTTGGCATCAACAATTAAAACGTCACATCTGTCATTATTTATCAAATCAAATTTCTCAATTTGTTAGAATAATTCCACATAGCACAAAATATCCAATGGATATACACCATATATCCCAAATGTACAAATACGTTCGGCAACATACAATGAAAATCCATGAAAGTATATTCAATGGATACCATTTCATGAATTATATATGAATATTTATTTTACCATATCTTATGGATATCCATAGAATATTTATTTCGTACATTTTAGAAATTGCAACTCGATTACACGCTAAACGGATATCCGCGGATATTCGAATTTTCGAAAAGAGATATGCAATGTATATCTATTGGACGTGTTTGTGCTATGTGGGGTGTATGCGGTTACTTTTACTCCTAACATTATTTATTTTTAATAAAAAAATCAAAACAATCTAGAGAAGAAAAGTATCATCATATGGTATTGCAATTAACTATTTACTAAATAATATAAGTAATACTATTATTAAATCTCTAGTATCCGAGAAAAAAAAATTGTATATAATCAAACATGATATAAAATAAATAACTTGATGGTACATTTTCAATATAGTATATAAAGAAAACAAAATTACTTTTTTATACCGGATTTTTTATTAATCGTGATTAGTTTCGATTACACGGTAATCATTTTCAAACAATAGTCACTATTATTATTATTAAAAAATCACTTTTTTTATACAACTTGGATTTTTTCATTAATCGAAACTAGTCACGATTAATACCCAAGTGTTATAAAAAAGTAATTTTGTTTTCTTTATATACTATATTTCCATAATATATTCTCAAATAAGAGCTATCGACCCTTTCTGTCCTATTATCAATATTTTTTTCTGCATTTCTGTCTAATTAGGAATATTTTTACGTAATATATAATTGATAAACAAGTTTACAACAGCGTGTTCCCTGTATAATCGTCACTTGTATTAAATTACACATGAACCCCTTGTCAAATTTGAAGACTTGAACCATATTAATTGTTTCGTTATTGTTAATTTCAGATTAAACCGTCGGGGTGGCTGGGAAAGGGGGCCAAATGAAAAGCCGGCACCAATTCCGGCGGAGGTTCAGTTTGCAACCGTCCTTCCTCAAAGAGGAATCTGACGATGACAGACACCATCACCCTCCCAGGTAAGGGAAATCACGTCCATCCCTCGCACTGGCTTGACAGACCCAAGGAAATTGGTTTTCGAGTGTTCGTAATAAATTCTCAGCGGAACGCCTCCGCTAAATTGTTGAATTTTGCCCCAGAGCCGAAACTCTTAACTACATATACACCATTATCTATTCTGTTCGATGTAAGATGCGCTTAATTCGTTTTGATAATTAAAGAAAATTGATGCGTGTGATGTTTGCGTATGTTGGTTTTAGATTGCTTTAAATGTAAATAAAATCGTTCATTGATTTATAAATCGAAATGCTTATATTCAACAATTTTAGCTTTTTGAATTTCATTATTAAATTAATATCATTAATTACTTGGAGAAACATTTTGAATATTAAAAGGTAAATAAAATAAAATTAAAAGTCACTTGGTATGTGTTTACACTCTATGGATGGTTTGGGTTTACTTATAATACACTCAAAAATTAAACAAACAAAATATACGAGGTGTGTTCAAAAAGTAAGGTGATTTTAAATTTTTATGAAAAAATATTTAAATTACTGATTACTGAGGCTTCTACTTCGTTAGTGTTTTATTATAGTAAGATTATAATAAAACACAAAATTGTGTAAGATTATAATAAAACTATAACTATATATATATATATATATATATATATATATATATAACTTTGTATAACAAAATTTAATATTTAGTGACTATAGTTTTAACACTTCTTTTAGATTGACAATGACAAGACTAAATTGTTGAAACTATAGTCACTAAATATAAAATTCTGTTACACAAAGAAAAAAAAATATTCATCCACATTTATATTGTCCCCTTCAAAGTAATCCCCCTCAGATACAATATACTTGTGCCAACGATTTTTCCAGTCCTCAAAGCATTTCTCATAAGCTCTTTTTGGTACAGCCTTGAGGTCCTACAGCGATGCTGTTTTTATTTCATCAATCGTTACAAATCTGATACACTACACCACGGTAGTAGAAAAAAAAAACAGTAAGCAAAACTTTGAAATTTGATCGGACGTGCTTCTCAAAGCACTTCTCATAAGCTCTTTTTGGTATAGCCTTGAGCTCCTCCAGCGATGCAGTTTTTATTTCATCAATAGTAGAAAAGAAAAAAACAGTGAGCAAAACTTTGATATTTCATCGGACGTGCTTTTTTCGGTCTTGGCTCTCCTGGGTGCTTCCATTGGAACGATTGGGCTTTAACTTTGACGACATAACCATATACCCATGATTCGTCACCAGTTATGGTCGAAAAGGTCATCAGGATAATCACTGACGTCATTCAAGAGCTCCTGAGCGATGCTCATGCGACGGTTCTTCTGATAAAAAATCAGAAGTTTCGTAACAAATTTCGCTCATCCCCAAAACATTCGAAAAACTTGCAAGACACGAGCCGACTGATATTCCAACATCATCAACAACTTCTCTTGTGGTAATTCGACGATTTTTAAAAACAATTTTCTTCACAGTTTCGGCGATATCTTCTGTTATTAACGTGCTGGAGCGTCTAAAGCGAGGTTCGTCGTTGGCATCTTCTTGTCCATCTTGGAAGAGTTTTTACTACTTGTAAACATTTTTTTACTTAGAGCAGACTCGCCGTACACCACAGTCAACATTTCAAGTTTTAGAGCACTTATTTCCATTTGTTACACAAAATTTGATGCAAATTCTTTGCTCCAATTTTTATGATAATAGAAAATCGCGAGAACAACAATACCTTTGCATCCGTCAAAAATAAACGAAGTATGCTATGTACTTGAAATTGTGAACATATGTTCGGGACAATTCTACCTGTAATAATTATTTTAATAACCAACGCAACAACAACAAAAAATCGATAATCGAATGTGCGTTGCCCGCGAAACTTGAAAAGACACCTTACTTTTTGAACGCACCTCGTATATGTATTTATATATGAGCAAAAAAATATAAAAAAAATCAAATAAACAAAATACATACTAGTTGAAATAACAATATATATTTATGAATTGATGGAATCTCCTTTTACACAGATCTACAAAGATTAATTACATATATAAATATAATAGAATCATTATTGTCAGTACATTATACATATAAATGTGAAAGAAATTAACAATAAATATTATTTTATTCGGCCAACAGCCTTTCTGCCAAAGTTCGCGCATTTTATGGGGGTGTTTTATTACTGGTTGGAAATAACAATTAAACTGTAGAAATGAAGATGAACAACTGTTGTTTTATTTATAAATAGTGAACGATTTTATACGAAATAACAAATAATTTAAACAGTTGTTTATTAAATCTCGATGAAAATTCGCTATTACTATTAGTCCAAATCATTACTAATAATACGTTGTGTATTTACGCACAACTAGATAATTCCATTAATTATCTTAACCGTCATATCCAACTAGCAAACAGCGAGCGCGGAAATAAATTACGGCGCGTTATTAAATCCGTACCATAAAATTTAGTTAATATTAGCGGAATAATTCCCAACGTTGAAACTTTCATCAGCCATTATTTTAAAGTGGGCAGAGATTATTTAGAGAAATTACTTCTTCCAGTGTTAATCCCTTCACGGGGTTTGCGTTCGTGACTAATTCTAGAAAATTTGTTTGCGGATTATGGATGAAAAGGAGCGACGAAATTAATAACTTTTGTTTACAAATGCATAATACACTAAATTAATTAAAGTTATTTTATTCATGTAAGCAATATCAATTATATTTTATCGTAAAATGAATTAATATATCTAGAAATATCGGGAATTATATAAAATACAATGACGCTAAATAATTCGACAAATTAACTAATAAAATTTCTTAGATCTTGGAGGCGTTCACTTCGTGGTACATTTTCAATTTTCATGTAAAGAAAATACTTAACTTTTTATACGATTTTCATACTAAACAAATGTGGTGTAAAAAGTTAAGTGTTTTCTTTACATGAATATTAATTAATTATTTTTTCTTAATTTTAACACCACATTATTAATATATTTAACCTGACATTCCTAAGGGCATAAACATAATTATTTTATAAATTAATTGAGAAATTAATTCAAAATATAAGTTTTTAAAAGTCATATATTATCAAAAAAAAAAACCGTTATACCCTTAAGAGCATCGGGCTAAATATATTAATAATTAATTTATAATATATTTATTCAGACAATTTTTGATACAATTTAAAATATTTAGACCTCAAGTAACGTTATTCTTAATTTTTTCATCCGGTTGGCAGCACTGTCTCATTGATAATCAAATAGAGAGAATCATAGAATCATCATATTAATTTTTATTCCGCGAATGCGTTACTTACGCCTTACTTGCGGTTTGAAAAATTGGGCTTTACAAGTAATTATTAATATTTAATGTTAGTCTGTCTGGGCTATCAATCGACGGTATTTCTTCTCTGCTTAATTATTATTATAATTACAATGAAATTAAGTTATGAACATTTCTGGAAATGATTAACTGCAAAAAAATACTTACACTGTAACTTTTAATTCGTTATTTTAATCGATAAATATGAATTATTGATATTACTAACATGAAATCAGTAGTTATAAGAATTTTAAATAGCGTATAATTTTAATAGATATTTTTAGCACAAAATTATTTTAATGAGCTTGTTTTGTTATGTTCTGGCATGATTTTAGCTGATCATTGAGGTCTTAGTTTACCGCAGCGACTTTTTTGCTAAAATTGTATATCATTCAAGGGGATAATATTACAACTAAAACTAAAGCTCAAAGAGACGGACCCTTTGTTCCTACATCGTCATGTATGTGGCATAATCTAAACTGTAATACAGAATTGCGCGCATACAGTTTGCTTATGTTCCAAATGTAACATGTTTGTAATTAGTCTACCTGTAATTGAATATTCTTGTACTGTAAATGAAGGAAAAATGTGTTTCTGTATTGAGAAAAAAAAAACGATGATAATTACGTTATTAAAAAATAATTAGAGTAAATGAAATGATGTATAAAAATGTATTGCAATAAAAACATGCTTTACATTTAAAAAATAAAATGATTTAAAATAAAATAGTCTGTTATACGTCAGCGAACTGACGAAAAACTAATCACTCGATCTTGTTCAAATTCTTACAGCTTATGATCTTATTCTTTGGCTACATTTTAGTATAAAAATGAAATCGTTCCGCGATTTTCGTCGAAATTTCAATTTTTTTTTATGAATTTTCAAATTTCGGTGAAAATTTTATTCTTTTCGAAAAATCTGAAAAACCCTTAATAATATCAGAAATAACGTGGGATATTTAGTTTTCCGAAAAAATAATTTCCACCAATTTTTAAACACTTGAATGGTTCCGCGGAATTAACAACGGTTTAGCGGAAACCCGCCAATTGGACCTTTTTCACGTATCTGCGGTTGTTTTAAAATTACTAAGTTCGCAGACAAGTTACGGCGATGGGTTTTTCAGTATTAAATTCTTAAAGAATCCAGCTATATTTCTGTAAAAAATTCTTTTTTTAAATATCATGAGGCTGCCAGAAAATAATTGCAAAATTCAGCAATTTTTTTGTTTACTTACCAAAGTCCCACTTCAGATGCAATCTGAAGAAAAACTATTCACTAAATTTTATTTAAAATCTCTTAGTTTATGCTCCCGTTCTTTAGCTATATTTTCATGTAAAATGAAGTCGTTTTGCGATTTTCGGATTTTTCCTGAAAATTCATTTTTTTATACTTTGATGTTTTAAAATTACTATAAAAAAAATCTGTAAAAAAATCAAAACTAAAAAGGTGTTTGATAATATTAGTAATAACACAAACAATTTAGTTTCCCTGAAAGTAACCATTTTCAACATTTTCTAGGCATTTACATAGCTTCGCGATATTAACATGGAGCCTTATGGGTACGGTTTTACCGAGGCTCGCCGTTTGATCTTTTTGGACGCATTTACAAGTAGACTCAAATTTCTAAGCTCGCAGACTACTTAGAAAAAATCGTTTCTCATCATTTGATTCCCAGAGAATTCAGCTATGTTTTTCTTTATAAATAAACTTTATAAACCGCCTGGGCACGTCAGAAAAAAATCGCAAAAATGAGATGAAATTTCGCTCATTTTTTGAAAGGCTCATTTTGCGTGCGAACTGATGGAAAACTAATTAATCAATCTTATAGAAATTCTCATAGTTTATGCCGACATTCTTTAGCTACATTTTTCTATAATATGAAGTCATTTGGCGGTTTTCGGATTTTTATCGAAATTACAGGTTTTTTCCATATTTCCGAATTTCGGTGAAATTCTGAAAAAATCTGAAAAAAAAAAGTCAGAAAGATCCTTGTTGGTGGTATAAAGAACGTAGAATATTTAGTTTTATAAAAAAATATCATTTTTGACCACTTGAACGGTTCCGCGAAATTATGGAAACGATTTAGCGAGAACCCGCCAGGTGGACCTTTTCCACGCGTCTGCGGTTGTTCTAAAATTACTAAGTTCACAGAAAACTTAGAAAGATGAGCTTTTCAGAATTCAATTCATGAAGAATCTAGCTATATTTCCAAAAAAAGATTATTTTTTAAAATCTCATCAGACTACCAGAAAATAATTTCAAAATTTAGTAAAATTTTTGTGTACTTAACGAAGTGCCACTTTGTAAGCAAACTGAAGTGAAACTATTCATTAAATTTTATTCAAAATCTCAGAGCTTATGCTTCCATTATTTAGCTATATTTTTATGTAAAATGAAGTCGTTCCGTGATTTTTCGATTTTCGCTGAAAATTCATATTTTTCCATACTACGCGAATATTTTCAAAATTTCGATAATTCCTTCAAAAAAATCTGAAAAGAATCACAAACGTCTTTGATAATAATAGTAATAACGTAGACTATTTAGTTTCCCCAAAAGTAACCATTTTCAATATTTTCTGGGCATTCGCGAAATTAACATGGGGCCTTATGGAAACGGTTTAACCGAGGCTCGCCGATTGGTCGCTTTGGACGCATCTACAAGTAGACTTAAATTACTAAGCTCACACACTATTCAGAAAAACTCGCTTTTCAGCACTCGATTTCTAAAGAATTCATCTACGTTTTTGTTTATAATTAAACTTTATAGACCGCCTGGGCTCGCCTGAAAAAAATTCGCAAAAATGAGATGAAATTTCGCCCATTTTTTAAAAAGCTCATTTTGCGAGCGAACTGATGGAAAAATAATTACTCAATCTTGTTGAAAATCTCACAATTTACGCCGACATTCTTTAGCTACATTTTAGTGTAATATGAAGTAATTTGGCGATTTTCGGATTTTCATCGAAATTCCACTTTTGTGTATTTTAAAATTTCGATAAAAAAAATTCTCTCAAAAAAAATCCGAAAAAAATCAAAAAGGTCTTTGATAATACTAGCAATAACGTAGACTATTTAGTTTCCCCAAAAATAAATATTTTTAACATTTTCTCGGTATTTGAATGGCTCCGCGAAATTAACATGGAGCCTTATGGGAATGGTTTAACCGAGGCTCGCCGATTGGTCGTTTTGGACGCATCTACAAATAATCTTAAATTACCAAGCTCGCAGACTACTTAGAAAAACTAACTTTTTAGCATTCCATTCCTAAAGAATTCAGCTATGCTTTTATTTATAAATAAACTTTATAAACCGCCTGGGCTCGCCAGATAAAAATGCTAAAATGAGATAAAATTTCGCCCATTTATAAAAGGCTCATTTTGCGAGCGAACTGATGGAAAATTAATAACTAAATCTTATTGAAATTTTCACAGTTTACGCCGACATTCTTTAGCTACAACTTTGTATAATATGAAGTCATTTGGCGATTTTTAGATTTTCGTCGAAATTCCACGTTTCTTCCATACATGATATTTCTCGAATTTCGGTATTTTTTTTCTCTTAAAAAAATCTGAAAAAAAAAATCAGGAAGATCATTGATGGTAGTAGAAAGAACGTAGACTATTTAGTTTCCTGAAAAATTATCATTTTCAACTATTTTTTGACCACTTGAAAGGTTCCGCGAAATTAACACGGGGCCTTATGGGAACGGTTTAGCGGGAGCCAGTTGGACCTTATGGACGCATCTGCGGTAATTCTAAAATTATTAAATTCACAGACAAATTAGCAAGATGGAATTTTCATTGCTAAATTCTTAAGGAAGCCAGCTATATTTCCGCAAAAGACTATTTCTTTTTAATCTCATGAGGCTGCCAGAAAACAATTGCAAAATTTAGCAAAATTTTTGTGTATTTAACAATGTCCTACTTCGGAAGCAAACTGAAGGAATACTATTCACTGAATTTTATTCAAAATCTCACAGCTTATGCTCCCATTATTTAGCTACATTTTAGTGTAAAATGAAGTCATTTTGCGATTTTCGGATTTTCCTCATTTTCTTCGAAATTCCACTTTTTTCAAACTTCTTCAAAAAAAAAATCTGAAAAAAAAAATCACAAAGGTCTTTAATAATACTAGTAATAACGTAGACTATTTATTTTCCTCAAAAATGAACATTTTCAGGCAATTTGTATAGCTCCGCAAAATTAACATGGAGCCTTATGTAAACGGTTTAAGCGATACTCGCCGATTGGTTGTTTTGGACGCATCTGGGTAGTAGTCTTAAATTACCAAGCTCGCAGACTACTTACAAAAACTTGCTTTTCAGCATTCGATTCTTAAAGAATTCAGCTATGCTTTTATTTATATATAAACTTTACAGGCCGCTTGGGCTCGCCAGAAAAAAATCGCAAAAATGAGATAAAATTTCGCTAATTTGGAAAAGCTCAATTTGGGAGCGAACTGTTGGAAAACTAACTACTCAAACTTATTGAAATTCTCACAGTTTACACTGGCATTCTTTAGCTATATTTTGGTATAATATGAAGTCATTTGGCGATTTTTTAATTTTTGTCGAAATTCCACATTTTTCCTCTTGATATTTTTCAAGAAAATTCTATTTTGTTAAAAAAAAGTTCTCTCGAAAAAATTTGAAAAAAAAAAATCAGGAAAATCCTTGATGACAGTACGTAGACTATTTATTTTCCTGAAAAATGGTCATTTTCAACTACTTTTGACTCCTCGAACGACACTCTGTCCCATTGACGAAATCAGAGACAAAATTATCAAAGTGGATAATACTTTTGCAAAGCCTGCCTTTGGAGGTTTATTTCAGTATTAAGTTGTTAATACAAAGGGTTGAAGAGTATTTTAAAGAAATTTAATTATCGTGGAAACTTAAAACAAAACACACATTATTTTGAAAAATCGGTCGACGAAATCAAACACAACATTTTCAAATTAAAAAATCACCCCGCTAAACCTTCATTTGTTTTTTTTATGTATTGCGTAGATGAACACTTTTAAAAATTGTATAATACTCAAGTGAACCCTACATCCATATGAGTAGTAATGGTTATTGAATATATATATATATATATATATATATATATAAATAATACTCAAGTATAAGAAAGACTTGTACACTTTTCTTCACATTTTTATTTTTAAATATTTGTACAAGTGTTTCTTATACTTAAGTGAACACAACTCATAATTATATAATGTAAAAATACGTTTTCAATGTAGAAGTGGTACATGAGGTCTACAGTAACTTATACAATATAAAATTATTTTATGCTCCGCCAACTACTTATTGAAACGTTAGAAAAAGAGAAAATTCGACTAAATAGTGGTACACAAATAGTCATCTATAGAATAACATTCTTTGTCTATCAAGTGTGTATGTATAATACTCACTGGTGCCAACATGTAAATTTACATACATTTTAATAAGAAAATAGACTATTTTTATTTTAAATTTAATATTTTAATTAAAAAGAATCTTTAAAGTGGAATAAAATTTCGCCCAATTTTGAGAGGCTCATTGATGGAAAACTAGTTAATAAATTTGCAAGGATTTAACTCCGTGACTAACAATTTACCCCCATATATAGGCTTGGTATAACTTTCGTTTTCACGATAATCGGAATTGGAAGGAAGATTTCCTGGACCACGTCGGACTCTTATAGATATTCTTACTGTTTGCCGGCAAGCTACAATTACATTATAGTGATTCGGCGATTTTCGTTGAAATTCCACTGTTTTTTTTTTTTTTCGGTAAATTCGATCATTTGCTTTAACCAACTGCAAAAATTACATACACTGTAAATTTTGTGTAATTCACTCTCTAGACCGCCAGACAATTAATTACACAAAATTTAGTTTTTAATATAGTTTTTTTTTTCCAAAAGATTTTTGTCAAAAATGTTCACTGTAAGTAGTTTTTGCAGTTGGAAAAAGGTACTAATCGAATTTTAGTGATTTTTTTCCTTTTTTAATTTAATTTAAAAATTTTAAATGTAAAGTAGTGCAGGTTTCTATTTTTTTTTTCAATCTTTCTTAATAATTTCTTATTATACCCGTATTGGGTGTCGGAGTTTACTTTTTTTATACATTAATCAATAATTTATAAAAAAAAATATTTTTATGTTTAAATATCTTAAAAATAATATAAACATTTGTATATGTTCTTTTTTTCTGTTAATTTAATCACATTTAAATTTATTAGTAAGCCTCTATTATCAATAAATTTAATTGTAATTACGTCGTTATACATTGTTTTAAATTGTAATAAAAACTCTGATTCACTTTGTATACCTTTAAATTTATTTTAGTAAATATAGCGTTTTTAAATTAAATAAAATTGATTTGAAAATAATTAATAAATTATTTCCACATTTAGTTCTGTGACTTTTGACTTAAGTACTTTAAACAAATGCACATTAAAACAACTACTTCCCGATATGCAATAGCAGGTGTGCATTATGTCTGGCGGGGTATTTTCCCGAGAAGTAGTTGTTTTATTCTGCATTTATTTAAATTACTTACGTAGCGTAAATCCAAAGTCACAGAGCTAAATGTGAGAATAATTTATTAATTATTTTCAAATCATTTTTAATTAATTTATTTAAATAACTGTCACCAAGTGAATGAATACTATTTTCAATTTATAACTGTGGTGTTTTTATTAAAACATTTAAATTTATTAATGATTGTAATTTATCCCCTTAATGATAATACTCTAATTGGCGGAGAGATTATTTTGATGAGTAAATGGCCATAGGGTTGAAGGTAATTTAATATAAATTTGAATCTAGTTTCAATGAGAGTCTAAGATGTCAAAGTATACCGGAGACGGATACCGTACCGTCGGTTCCACTTCCGGTACCGAAGACTTCGCGCAACTCTCCAAGGCGCATGGTGTAAGTAAACTCAAAAGCAAGTGCCAACTGAAATGGTCGTCGTAGATGCTCTGTTATCTAACCTAGCGGATAACTATATCACCATTTATCATTGTAGACCTTAGTATTGTTGGCTTATTATAGTTTGGCTATATTCTAAGAAAAAAATATATGTATGGTTTGTTGTACGAAATTCATTAAGATGGAACCTTTAAATTGATAAATTTCACCAAAAAAAAAAAATATTTTTGAAATAAATGTAATTATTTAAAAAATCGAAAATGTGTATTAATTTGTATTCAATTAATATGCATTAATTATTATTAACGAGTAATTATATTAAAATCATAATTGTTATTAATGTAAAGGGATAAAAACGCTTGGTTTCACTAATATTAGCGAAATTTAACCAAGTGTTTTTCTTTTAAATCATGGTTAAATATAGATGTGAATGAGTTACTTGGAAGATGTTATAATAAATAAATAATTCACTGTTTAACTTTCTTCAAATTATTTGTACCAGATGTACATTTCATTATCAATGGTAAACATATAATCTATATAAAGGTGGCGCAAGATTCCGATGAAGTCCAATATCTCAGTTATTTAGAAATTTACAAAAAGATATTACTGACATAATTTGTAGCTACTGTAAAACTTCACATTTTAAAATTGGTTATATATATAGAGGGTGTCCAATAATCACGTGACGTATCAAACATATGATTTTTTAAATGGAATGCTATATTTTTTATGTCGATTTTAGATTCTACGCTTAAAATTAATCATTTTTGACATAAGGTTTATTAGGTCAGTTTTTAATATTTTAAAAGTTATAAACAATTTAAGGTTTAAATCAATGGAAGATTGGGGCCTTATTTTTCAAAAATGAAAAACGATGTAGACTTTCTGTTAACGCAAATTAATTGAAAAAATGCTTAATAATATTGGGAATAATCGTTTGTTACCATAAAGCAAATGTTGTATACAGGGTGAAACAATACGCAAAATGATTTTTTTCTTTTTTCACTTAAATGGAACACCCTATATTTTTTACACTATTTCGATAGAAAATTGATTGTTCTTTAATTTTTATATAGTAAACTATATCCCTATCTGTTACCATTTTTTAACAATTTCAATTCAAAGTACAAAATTATAAGTTTCGCTTATAATCTATAATTTAAGTAGGCTATAATTAAAACAAATGCAATTCATAATCGTTTTCTGGTATTTAATAACATACTTATTCCCTAACTTAAAAGGATATTTAAATGACAATCGATATTTAAAGGCGCATGCAAAATATAAAGAAAATAGTTGCTCAACGATTATTTAGCGAGTTATAATGGTTATTGGGACATATTTTTTAAGAAAAAAATTGTAAAATGTTTGAATGCTATTGAATTAAAAAAAAAATGTGAATGTGTGAAATAAATACATAAAAATGTTAACAAAACTTAATAATATAAATATTTTATTATTTCACTTAGTATCTATTTTCGGTTTTTCAGTCAACATGAATTGTTTAAATAAATCAATTTAAGAAGCATATAGGAGTATTTTAAATATTTTTCTAATAATAACGAAAAAATATAGTTGTTGTTAGTTTTTAACAATTAAATTAATCATTTATTGAAGAAGTATGTTTAACTGCACCAGTGTTACAAAATATAACGTAATTACGAAAAAAATGTTTTCTTTGTTGCAAAATTAATTTATTGTTAAACATAATTTTTGCGATGTGGACGATTTAAAAGAATAGGAATCGCAAAACAAACTAGCAAATCTTCATTAATGAATTTAGAACTAATGTATACCTACTTTAGTCTTGCGAAAATCGCATTTGTTTATTGCGAAAGTAATTTATTGATAAATGCAATTTTGTAGAATAAATTGATGATAATAATAGGAATCGTAAAATCTGTTTAAAAATAAATTATTAATATTAACATACCTTAATAGAAAAAATAACTTCCAACCCATTCCTGGTGAATCGAAAACCAACTCACCTCCACCACTCACTAATTACCACTTGTTCATAAACAAAAATAAATCGCGTTTTTAATTATTAATAATTTCTAACGTTAAAAATTAAACCGGAATAGTAACCACTGCGCGTTTTC
The DNA here is from genome assembly GCA_963082785.1 of Philonthus spinipes. NCBI lineage: Eukaryota > Metazoa > Arthropoda > Insecta > Coleoptera > Staphylinidae > Philonthus > Philonthus spinipes. Next base: position 25,743,144 of record OY720300.1, on the reverse strand, counting down.
GGACGACTGAATCGAAATACAAGAGCGCAATTATCGCAAATCAAGAAGAAAAAAACGATTGACGACTCACTCCGAGAACGCATTCCTGAGATAAGAAGATTCGTTGTACCTGGATCCTGGCGCACAGCCAAGAACGTACCTATTTAAATTGTTGTATTTTCAATATTATCGTGTATTAAAATAATTACAGCTTAATATTTATTTACTTTTTTTTATTAAATTTTCATTTATCCCGTGGTAAAAAAAATATGTATGAATTATGATGTATTTTAATTAATACACTAGACAATTCGTTTCACTAAATTATTTTATATTTGTGTTCGCGTAACTTTCACAACTAAATAAATTAGTTGTTCTGGCACGGCCTACTTTGATTAAAAATTCTATACCAAATTTGTATTTGAGATTAAATATCTCAAAAACGGTAGACGGTAGCTATTTAATATGTTATATAAAAAATGAAGAGTGATTAATTTTCTATTAAAATAGCATACAAAATATAGGGTGTCCCATTTAAGTAAAAAGAGAAAAAAATCATTTTGCGTATTGCTTCACCTTGTATATAAAAAATTGTTTTAAGAGAAAAAAAGAGTATTTCTTTTATTATTGAGTATTTTTGCATTTGTATGGCGTCGACAGAATGTTTATTTCATTTTTCATTATTGAAATATTAGGCTCTAAACATCTATCGATTTCAACATTCATTTGTTGATAACTTTTAAACTATGAAAAATTGACCTATTAAATCTTATATAAAAAATGATTATTTTTAAACATAGAATCGAAAATCTTCATAAAAAATATATCATTCCATTTAAAAAATCATATGTTTGATACGTCACGTGATTATTGGCACCCTGTATATATGAAACTAATTTTAAAATGTGAATTTTGACAGTAGCTACTAATAACGTAAGTAACATTTTTTTGTATATTTCATTATAACTGAGATATTGGACTTCATCGTAATCTTGCGCCACCCTGTATATACAGGGTGTCTCAGCGTACGCGCCGAGTAGCTTTACAGCTGAATGGTTTATTTTTTTCAAAATCGGCTTTCGCAGGCCTATGTAGGTCTATTAGGACCACATTTTGAAATTAGTATCAAACATACAGGGTGTCTCATAAAAGCATGGCGTATCATAGTTATATTTTTTTCTAATGGAATGACCCATATTTTATATTTTTTTTTTCAGATTCTACATCAAAAATAAAATTAACTTTCATAATATGTTCATATGCCTAAACCTAATAACTTTTTAAATATTTAAATATTTTTGGAAACATTGACGTTTCGAAAAAAAATTATAACTTTCAAATGGGTGAATGAAAACAAATGAAATTTTGTGTCAGTATATCTGACTAATGGGTGAATATTTCAGACTATTAAGAGGAATTTAAAATCTTAAGATGTTTTGATGGTTCAACATAACTTCAGAAGCACATTCAAGGTCAAATTTCGTGCTTATTTTAAATGGCACACCTTATATCTAATAGGCCTATCTTGTAGGAAATTGTATTGTCTTTCAGAAAGTATAAAAGTATTATACACCTAAACCTAATAGTTTTCAAGATATATCCATTTTTGTTAATTTTCGTCATTATCATTATTATTTTAATATGGCAATGTAACATAAAGCGCCATCTATTGCTTAATTTAATAATCATTATTGCCACTTATTCTAATAGGCTCTTGTTTAAAAGCAAATTTAATTGACACATTCGTATTATTACTAACAATTGAAAAAATAATGTTTCCCTTAAATGAAAAAATTAACATCATTCTAATAATAATGTAATGTAATCAAGATTGTCTCTTAGTGTACAAAATGTTCTCTGATGGAAGACATCCTAATAAAAAAAACTGTAGAGGAAGTTTTAAATACTTTCAAAACTGTAGGCAGTATGAAGTATTTGAAAAAAAAAACTACCTTGAATACAGTAACTAATAATGAGGAGACACAATTACAAGTTTAATTCCATTAAATATTCGTCAAAACAGGTGGTTTAATAAGCAATAAACTGGAAGAGCATGGTCACCTACATCCTCTGATTTAATCCCCATGGATTTATTATTTAATATACAGCACTCCTCACACAACAATTGAATACATGGAAAGCAGAATTAATAATACATTTAGATCAATTATACCTAATATGCTGAGAAATGTCAAAATATCATTTAAAATAAAATCGAATTATGTATTCGATGGTAGTATTTTTGAAAATTTATTATAAATTACTTTTAATACTATTTTGTCAATTTATTTGATGTATTTCGTTATATTTGTTTTACAATTCTAACAAGTTTTTATCAAATAATTTACACATGTGTAAATAAATAATGCAATTAGTATATTCACTATTCATAAAATTAGTGTATTAATTTAGGAAATATCTCGAAAATCATTAGTTGGGTCAACTGACTTTATTTATAAACAATAACTAAACATTTGCCTTTATGGAATAATAATAATAAATTTTAAATTGAACAATAGATGGCGCTTTGTATTGACTTTCCATATTATGAATAATAAATATTATGACAAAAGTTAACGAAAAAGCATATATCTTGAAAACTATTAGGTTTAGGTAAAAAATACTTTTATACTTTTTGAAAGACAGTACAATTTCCTACAAGATAGGGCTATTAGATATAGGGTGTGCCATTTAAAATAAGCATGAAATTTGACCTTGAATGTGTTTCTGGAGTTACGTTAAATTATCAAAACATCTTAGGATTTTAAATTCCTGTAAATAGCCTAAAATATTTACCCACTAGTCTAATATACCAGTACAAAATTTCATCTGTTTTCATTCAACCATTTGAGAGTTATGATTTTTTTTCTAAACGTCAATTTTTCCAAAAATATTTAAATATTTCAAAAATTATTATTATTCTATTAGAAAAAATATAACTATGATACGCCATGCTTTTATGGGACACCCTGTATATTTGAAACTAATTTTAAAATGTGGTCCTAATAGACCTACATACGCCTGCGAAAGCCGATTTTGAAAAAAATAAACCATTTAGCCGTAAAGTTACTCGGCGCGCACGCTGAGACACCCTGTATATGTTTACCATTGATAATGGTCACGTGGTGACCGAAATGTACATCTGATACAAATTAACCATTTAAAGAAGGTTAAATAATTTAATGATATTTATTTATAAATAAATATGATTAAATTATTAAAAATCAACCATTAAAACACAGATTAGATTGAATAACTTTAAATTCTCGACTAGTTTCGAGTTTTTAGCCCATTTTTAAGAGAATCTAAAATTTGCTTTATTAAAATTTCTATGGATATTTACATGAATAGATATATTGATTTTTAAATTTTTATTTTAATTTAATTTTAAAGTTATTCAATCTAATCTGTGTTTTATTGGTTGATTTTTAATAATTTATTCATATTTATTTCATACAATATGAACTACCAATGTCTAAATATTAAAACCATTATTTATTTATAGTTAAATATGTTTCACCACGTGAAAGATGAGAAACATATTATTCAAGATATTTTGCCATGAAAAGATTAATTTTACATATTTAAAACAAAGTAAACTATAAAATGGAAGGTTGTTTTAAAGAAAAACACTTGGCACTGTTTCACAATATAACACTTCATTACTGACTAGTTTCGTTTTTTTTTAACCATTTTCAAGTCTCAATGAGAAAATAATTCAAAGTGTTATAAAGTGGAATCCTGTTTATTTTGAAATTATACGTTTGGTATAATTTAAACACCATCGTGTTTAATAATTAATACATGATCATATATTCAGATTTCATATGTTATTTTAATAAAGTATTCAATAAATTGAATAAAAAAATGAAAATAATTAATAAATTACTTTCACCTTTATGATATTTTGACTTACGTTTGATTTTAAAAGAGAAGTAATGTACATTTATTTAAACTGCTTAAGTTAAAATGTCACAGATATAAACTGTGACATTTTGACTTTATGATATTTTGACTTACGTTTGACTTTAAACGAAAGTAGATGTTTTAATGTACCGGGTGTCCAGATAAGCTATTTCTCAGGAACTAAGACTGCTAGAGTTTTCAAATAAAAAATATGTTAATAAAAGTGACCATGAGAAAATGTTGGAAATAAATTCCAAGTACGTATCTCTTCCATTTGGGGGCGCAATGAAGAGTCGAAAAATAATTCTGCGATTATCTCAAAAAAAGTTCAAATAAAACTACACTTTTTGAAATCATGATGAGTTCATGAAACAAAAATGTTACAGAAATTTTTTTCTTACTCTTGAAATAAAGGGTGGGGGAAGATCCAAATTTATAAAGAGCAAATGTCAAATAACTCTTTTGTTTTTTAACAGATCTTAATAATTTTAATTTCATACGAAATAACGTATCATACTGATTAAAACAATTGACAACAGCCATAAAAATAAGTAATTCAGTCGCCGCTAGATGACGCCAAGTTAAAAAGAATATAATTTTCCTATTTTTCTTACAAATTTCAAATGGAATGATATATTTTTCTTAGTATCAGTAGAAAGTGCGTGAAAATGTAAGAAATTTTGTGAAAACCGCATCTCTATTCCTTTATTCTATCACAAGTTATATATAAAAGAAAATTTAAAATTAAAAATTTCAAATGTCATTGGATAACTTTTTGAGGTTAATAAAATTTATAACAAAAACAACAAAATTGAATTAGTTTATCACCACCAGGGGGCATTTTCTAAAGTGCGCTAAATTATCTTTCTTAAGAGGTGAATAGATTATTTTTTGGTCACCACGATTTGCCGAATGTTCAGATTTTTATTTTTTGGGCAAATTATAAAATATTTTTTATCAATCCAGGCCCAGAATGGGGAAACACATAATTTTTTGGATCTGAAATGAAAAAACTTCAGCAATAGATATACTGCTATTGCTTAATTTTATACAATTATGTGATTGTATTAAATATGACGGTGGACTCATTGGACAATTTGAAAGACACAATCTTTATATAAATTTGGCATTGAAAATGTTTTTCCATTTAGTTTTAGTACTCTTTTCACCTGTAATATTAGAAATATATCTTTAATTAAAAAAAAATGAGAAAAATTATTATTAAATTTAAAAAGCGCCCCCTACCGGCAACAAAATGATTTAATTTTGTTATATTAGCTATAATTACATTTATTTTAAATTAACACATACAATTCTTAAAATTCACATTAATAATTTTTAATTCTAAAAATTCTTTTAATTATAACTTCTGATAGGATTTAGATATAGACTTCTGGTTTTCACTAGATTTCTGACTTTTTAATCCTCCTCCCTTTTTGTTAGTAGAAATACTAACATTAAGAAAAATATATCATTCCATTTGAAATTTTTAAGAAAAATGGGAAAATTGTCTATACTTTAAGTTGGCGCCACCTAGCGGCGATAAAGTTAGTTATTTTTCTGATTGTTGCCAATAATTTTAATCAGCATGACAAGTTCTTTAGTATGACTTTAAAATCATTAATATCGGGTAAAAAAAAAAACAAAAGAGTTATTTGACATTTGCTCTTTATAAATTCTGACCTTCCCCCACCCTTTATTTCAAGAGTAAGAAAAACATTTCTGTAACACTTTTGTTTCACGAACTTATCATGATTTCAAAAAGTGTAGTTTTATGATGTCTTTATTAAACATTTTTTTGGGGTAATCGCAATATTACTTTTCGACTGTTCTTTTCAGAGTTATAAACTTGAAATTTATTTCCAGCATTTTATCATGATGACTTTTATTAACATTTTTTTTTTTATTTGAAAGCTCCAGACTCATAGTTCCTGAGATATAGCCTGTGACCTTTCCTATTCGGACACCCGGTACATTTGTTTAAACTGCTTAAGTCAAAATGTCACAGAGCTAAACTGACTTAAGCAGTTTAAACAAATGTACATTAAAACAACTACTTATTTTTTAAAGTCAAACGTAAGTCAAAATATCATAAAGGTGGAAGTAATTTATTATTTTTATAATTCTTTCTTAATCTTATCCCGTATTGGGTGTCGAGGTTTTTTAATAATTAATTTATTTAAAAAATGGTGACCAATTGAATAAATCCTTTTTTTTTTGTTGATAAAGTATTTAATTCACTAATTAAAATTAAAGGTTTCATAACTATGTCTTACATGTTTTATTTATATATTTTTTTTAAATAAATGTTCAGTATCTAGCCAGCCCATATTTCTCCAAAGACCAACGACATCATAAGTATCGTAGCCAGAATAGCATGCTCTTTGCACTTATGTACCCGTACTTATTAAAACCCCCCAACCACGATAACTCCCATAAATATTTAATTGAAAATGAGTTTCTCAGGTCGCAGAAAAGCGAGGACGCCCAATTAGATAAAAACAGCTCCGAAACCAACGTCAGGCACAAGATAGTCGTCATGGGTTCCGCGAAAGTCGGCAAGTCTTCTCTGATCCACCAGTTTCTGTACGGCACCTTCAATCCCAAATACAAGAGAACCGTGGAGGAGATGCACCACAGTGACTTCAACGTCGGCGGGGTGCATTTGATGTTGGATATTTTGGATACTTCCGGAGCGTACGAGTTCCCGGCGATGAGGGCGCTTTCGATTGCGTCCGCGGATGCGTTTATTTTGGTGTACGATGTTACCGTTGCGGCGACTTTTGAGGAAGCCAGGGCTATCAGAGATCAAATTCACGAAGCGAAAGGGAGTACGAATGTGCCCATTGTGGTCGTTGGGAACAAAACGGATCTCGTTGGACAAAGAGAGGTGAGTTAAAAATTTTACTTTTAATTATTGTTTTCATAAATAATAAATTAGAAATATTAGATGCTTCATGTGTTCTGATCATTTTTGTGGAAAGGTGGGAAACTGGTTTGTGGGAGGGTTCCATGTCAGCCACAGAACTGCGTATTTGGGGACATACACGTGTTTATATAGGGAGATAAAAAATTTAAAAAAATATGGCAAAAATGGAAGTGGATGCAGTGATGGTATTAAAATGTCTATGATAAAGGAAGAAAAGGGAATATACCTAGTCTATTACAGATAAGGGAAAAAGGTGTATGAGGTTGCATATGATCGGCACGTTACAACGTAAAAACAAACATCTTTATTCAGACAGCAGAATTACAATTCTTTAAAAATATTTAAATTTATAATATCGAGCGTATAACACAAATTGCATTAGAAATCTAAAGTCATGTCTGAACTAAAATCACACGCGCTCTCGTAAAGTACTGGTTGTCATATTGACAAGCCTAATTTAATCGCAACCAGCATTTCACGCGTGTGATCTTAATACAGACATGACTCGAGACTTCCAACGCCAACTTCGTCTTCGATTTTTGTTATACGCTCGATATATATTGATGGGTTAGTAGTCTACCATGGGCTATCGACCGGAGGTCTTTCTGCCCCGTTACAACGTATTTATTCAAAAAAATTGATCTTAGTACAGACATGACTCGAGACTTCCAACGCCAACTTCGTCTTCGATTTTTGTTATACGCTCGATATATATTGATGAGTTAGTAGTCTGTCATGGGCTATCGACCGGAGGTCTTCTGCCCCGTTACAACGTATTTATTCAAAAAAATATACATCAAACTAATTTTTATTAGTTTCTACAACCTTTTCTTATCTTTCTTGCAACAATGCGAAATTACATAAGTACATGTTTTAAATTTCAAATTCATCCAACAAATAATTCCGAAAATATTAAACAAACCGGTTACATACATTTTCAACACCCTGTATTTTTGTTTTTGCCTAATAAATTTTCCATCTATACAAAAGTAGCCTGCACTTGTCGCACTTGACCTTACTGAAATACATGTTCTAAATTTCAAATTGATCCTTCAAATAATTCCGAAAATATTAAACATACATTTTCAACACCCTGTATTTTTATTTTTGCCTAATAAATTTTCATGGAACATTATCCTTACTCAACACATTTATTTTTATCGGCAAAATAAAATACCTGTCTCAGGTGTCGCCGTCGAATTACTCCCCGGGGAGGTAATAAACGGCGTTAAATGTTTTGCTTTTCCTTTATATTCGGAAAGTTAAATGTAATTTGGAGAGGATAACGCCCTCGGAGTAAACAAGCCTGATAAGTTTTCTTGTTTATTACTTTTAAAATATGGAGTGAACTAAAAAAATACATTTATATAATTTGTTAAACAATTCGACTTCCTTTATAAACTAATTTATGCCAATATTTACTTTAAAAAATATTAACTTTTAAATAAAACCCAACATGGCTTTATAAGATATAACACTGCAATTTTTTAATACGTTGATGATATTATAAATGTTTTGGAGAGTAGTGAAAAATACATGGGTATTTTCTGCGACCTATCCAAAGCGTTCGATACGATGAATCACAACATATTACTTAATAAACTAGAAATGTATGATTTAAAGAGTATCAACCTACACCTTCTAAGTTCCTATTTGAGTAACAGATCCCAAAAAGTGAGAGTCAAAAATGTAGAATGAGATGTGCAGTATACAAATGTCGGGGTACCACAAGGCATTCTATTAGGTCCAATTTTATTCATAATATATGTCAATGATCTTGAGGAACACATGGATCAAACATGTAATATAACAACATATTCTGACGTCACAAATATATTGATCTATAATAAAAGTGAAGACGAATTCCACCACATCGCAATTGAATCATAGAAAGCAACAATTCAATGGATGAAGGAGAATAAAATTATTATAAATGAAACCAAAATCCATATTCTATAATTTTCAACTAGGAGTCAGATTGTCAATGATCTTGAGGAACACATGGATCAAATTCCATGTAATATAACAACATATTCTGACGTCACAAATACATTGATCTATAATAAAAGTGAAGACGAATTCCACCACATCGCAATTGAATCATACAAAGCAACAATTCAATGGATGAAGGAGAATAAAATTATTATAAATAAAACCAAAATCCATATTCTATAATTTTCAACTAGGAGTCAGATTGTAAATAATACTTCCTTAATATTAGATGGAGTTGAGCTCCAAATAAAAGAAAATACAAAATTTCTTGGCATAGAGATCGATAGTCAATTAAATTGGAAAACACATTGTGAAAATTTAAATAAAGTGTGCTATAGTTTGTTTAATAACTAGGAGGAGTAAGTGCCAAAACCCGATTTACACTATAAAAAGTTAGCAGAAAAATCACCAGATACTCTTGGCGGCAAATTTAAATAATTTCGGAATTATTATTTAAATAAAATTGAATATATAATGTAAATAATATTAAAAATTCAATAATAAATAATTATTTTTATATAAAATTTACATTTATTGGACAAATAACTGAATTATAGACTACATATTAATAATTAAAAAACTAAATCTATACACTTTTTTTATTTTGTATATTGCAATAAAATTAACATATGAGTTAAAATCATTCATCTTTACTCACAAAATAAAATTCTACTTTAACACGTGTATCATGAATTCTTGATATATATAATATATAATCCTTTCTACCCGAAGGTGTAAAGAATTGTTTATTTTTAGTTTCTACTTTCCTGGCTCTATCTTGTATGTTATCTTCCTTCATTCTTTTTTGTTTTTTGCTTTGGTTTTTGCCTGTTGCAGTGTTAGTCCTCGTTGTTTTAAAAGTTTTCTATGCTGCCATTTCATGTTATTGCTGGTCTCCCCCTTGCTCTCTTTGACCAAATCCTTGCTTCCCACACTTTCATTACTGGTCTGACTCATTATTATCTTTCCTAACAGAATTCCTACTATGATTATACAAACCTAATATCGCTCCACTTAGTCTCTCGTTTACATTTTTCGTTTTTAGGCAATGCTTATTCACATGCTTTTCATTCCGAATTGTTCCCATACTTTGACCACTTTATCGTTTTGTTCTTTATATTGTTTAAAGCATTCTTCTGTTCCTTCCACTAGGTATTTTTTCCATTTCATATTCTTTACTTTAACTTCTTCTTTTATATCTGCTGTCCACCAAGTGTTTCTTTTCTGTTAAAACTATTTTAAATGTTTTCCATTGCTCTTCGATGTCTATATTGTTGTGGTTACCGTTCAATTTGGTCTCGATTATTGATCTGTATTTCTGTACTGCAACTTCTTGAGATTTTCTACTATTGTTTGTCCCCCTATTGTGGTTTTTGCCACTATTTCTGAGCCCCTTTAATTTCTCTTCTGTATTATCAGTTGATCATTATATAATCAATAATTAATATTCTCCCCTTGTCTTCAATTCCCTTCTGTATTTATGAATGCATTTGTCTTGATAAAATGTATTTAATACAATCAATTTTTTTGCTTATAATTTGCTATTATAATTCTTTCTTAGAGCTAATTTCGAATACCTGATCAGATACGGAATCATATTCTACGAAGGATCTAGTTATTCACACAAAATATTTCTTACCTAAAAAGATGCAATAAGAATTATCTATGATCTTGGTCCGAAAGACTCTTGCAATTTTTTTTTTCAAATCCTTAAATATTTTTTTTTTCTTTTAGCCTGTTTATATATGAAACCTTAATTTTTAATTTTAAACATAAAAGTAAATTCATATGCTACAAACTACGTCATAATTATAATACTGGAAAGAAAAACTCATACACTTACCCACAGCATAGACTGTCAATGTATGAGAAATCAGCCATGTATCGTGCTCTGAAATTTTTTAACAAACTTCCAAATCAAATAAAATCGATTTCGAATCTAAATTGTTTTAAAACAGAAGTTAAACATCTTCTGATTCAAAAAAAAAAATAAACAAAATGAAACAAAGATGATTCAACAAGAATTGTATAAAATTAATGATTTTTAATTGTAGTCTTCATACTACATTGCGGAAATTTCTATTCTACTTAATATGTGCTATTCGAGTTTATTTTTTTAAATTTATTATGCCATATCGTTTTATGAATGCGGCTATTGTGATACTACAACTAAGCATTGACGTGTTCAAATTATTGTATTCTCACTGATCTCTGAATAAATTCCTATGATATGATATGAACAATTATCTTCGATTATAATTTGTTGTTTAAAATTAGAGTCTCACCATGAAGATTTTATTATAAGATATAGAGTATAGGTTTAAATTAGGCACTTTTGCAAAATTCCACAGTGATTAATATCTCCTTAAGAAAACTGGGCTAAGTTTCTTTGCTTTAAGAAAACTAAGCTAAGTTTCTTTGCTTTCAAGAAAAATGAAAAAATCTTTAAAACGTGATTTTTTATTTATATCTTCATTTTATTTTTTGAAGCAATATTTCAATACAACGAAGTTATTCTTATAGCACTTATTTATGATCTAATTGTCTACGTACTCGTTTCTAATTTAAATTTGTTTCACTTATATGTATTTTATTTTCAAATAGTTTCGACTTAATGCCATTTTCAAGAGTAATATGTACAGCAACGATCTAGAATCAAATTAATGATAAGTACGGCGCTGAGCACCCTTACCGTTGTATAATTATTACATTTTTTAGTTTTAAAATGTTTTTACTATGTCTGGCGCTCTCGTAATCCTTTTTTATATGGACTCGTAGGGAGCGCAACACAGCTTTTTCCGCAATGCGGTGGAAGTTAAAAAAAATGTTTAATTTAGGATTTAGAATTTACAATCCTGATAGTTTTTTTTAATAAGGATTGTTGGATGTTGGGAGAGAGGATTGTGGGCTAGTAGGGATGGGGCGAGTGAAAGTTGTCCTGTCATTGTGTTTTGTCTATCAGTGAAAACACTGATAGACAAAACATAATGAGTGTTGCAATGTGTTGCGTTTTTGTGTGATTTAATTATTGCTGTTTTATCCAGTTCTGTGTTGTTTGTGTTTTCAAGAGTTTATTGAAAGTGTTTTTTTTATTAAGTTTGTTTATATTATTACGAAATTGAGTTTAATCAAACTAGGACCCTCGTAATCCTAATCTTCATCAAAAATTTACAAAACCATCATTAACAATTCATCAATTTATTTCATCAATCTTAGAGGACCATATAGACAAGGACGATAGCAATCATGACAATTAAAGAAAACGACAAGAACCAGACAAAGACAGGCAGAAAGACCGATGGTCGATGGCCATTTTCTGATTTATTTGAAGCAATATTTACTTATTTATGATCTAATTGTCTACGTACTCGTTTCTAAATTAAATTTGTTTCACTTATATGTATTTTATTTTCAACTAGTTTCGGCCATTTTCAAGAGTAATATGTACAGCAACGATCTAGAATCAAATTAATGATAAGTACGGCGCTGAGCACCCTTACTGTTGTATAATATTGTAAATATTAAATGTAAAAATTCTATGTACTACTTAAAAAATAAAGGTATATATATATATATATATATATATATACAGAGAACTTTTTTTATCGGTATACATTTCCCCTATGTATACCTGCAAAATAGGCGAGTCAAACACATTGATGTATGTGTGTTTGGTTGCCTGTAATACGCAACCGAACACACATATGCCAAATAATCAACTAAACGTACACACATTAATTGGTTCAATGCGTTTGACTCGCATTTTTGCAGGTATGCACTTCCCCTAATGTATACTGATAAAAAAACCTCCCTGTATATATATCAAACTAGGAAATAAGTAAAACAATATCTATTTAATAATAAACATAAGTCAAATTGTCACAGTAGCTAAAAAGAAAATCATTTATTAATTATTATCAAATTCTTTTTACTTAATTTACAATATCTAAAATTTAGAATACACTTAACACATTTATTTACATCACACTGCCACTATTTATTTATAACGAGATGTTAAGCACTCGGACGTTCGTGATAGACTGACAGCGCCACTAGCGCTCGCTTCTACAGCGTGCTTGTTTCTCAAACTTTCGATGACGCCGCGTTTACCGTCGCGCGTTCTGTGGAACATTCCAGAGTGATCTTTCCATTTTCTTCTTTCACTTTCGTTACAATATGATCTGTGGTTGTGGTTTTTAATTGAGCATACTGTAAAGGTTGTTGTTAATTGTTAGGTTTGTGAATTTTACGGAAGAGTTTATTTTCTGTTTTTTTTTAGGTCGGTGAGGGTGTAGGGGAATAATGTGTACATGGATTTGTTTGGCAATATATACAGTTTTAGATTTTATTCTGTTGACTTATGTTTATAATTAAATAGATATTGTTTTACTTATTCCTAGTATATCGGATAATTTCAAACGTCTTCTTGTCGTTGAAAAGGCTTAGAAATTTCAAAAGCCTTAATAATAATAACCTCTTGAAATTCAATAAAATTCATAGAATGTATTTTTTATAGTATATATTTTTTTAAGGAATACCATTGAATGTCCGTTGATGCGACAGCTGTTTGTTTTGAACATTAATTATAAATTGAAAAATATGTTTCTATTAAGATTTTTATTATCGTTTTTATTATATTTATGGTACGTAAGTCAAAAAGTCGCCGTAACTAAAGAGATAATAATTAAAATCTTAATGGTTGAGGCTTCTACGTTGTTATACATGTTAATTTAGTTTAATGATTTTTTCTTAGAAATTCTTTATTTACAGTATACATAGATATATTTTGTTACATATATTATAAATGTATTCCTGGTTTCCTCCTTCTTCCTCACCGCCGGATATTTTGGGGTTGATTCCCATCTCCAGCTAGCGGTATTGAAGCATTTATAGGATGTTGTATAATATTTCGTTATAATTTAAATAAATATCTTTGTTAATAAATGAATTACAATGTATAACAAAGTAGAAGCCTCAACAATTAACAAATATCTTTGTGTAACACACTGTATATTTATAATATTACACTTGATAATGGCAAACTGATTTACCGAAACTACAGTTGTATTTATAAATATACAGTGTGTTATATAAACAAATTTATTTATTTAAATATTTGTTCACGAAAATCTTATAATATTTGAATTATTTAATTTTGCGGGAAGTATAAATTGGGTGCATTTAACGGACACGTGAAAATAAAGTCTGAGCTGCTGGCATATTTTTCGGAATTGTTTGAAAAATATAAACCGTCGGCACTTTGGCGTACATATTCTATTCTAAAAAGTACTCTTAGTTTACACGAGAATGTTAAAATCGAAAAAATTATGAAAAACTGCAGGTTCTGTTAAAACGGAGGGTTTTGAAGCTAAAGGCATGTGTTTTTACATACGAAGAAATTTATAAAGTCAGCACCACTGACCTGTATTTTCCTACAAAGGCAAGATGAAATATGCTACAAAAATTCCATGTTATATAATTGTCTACATTCATTTGGATATATATATATATATATATATATATAATAAATATTGTTGTATATTGTTATCGTGAACAAAGTATAGTGTTCAACTCGCATATAATGGCTACACTCACCTACGGCTCTTTTCGCAAACATCATTCTCGTGATTTATAGACATTATATGTTCGTTGTGCAATATACAATTAAATCATTCAATTATTCAATTGTGTAAATTAATTGTTTTCAATTTTCTTTTTATTTAATTTAATGTATACATTAAAATAAATATATTGGATAAATATATATAATAAATATTGTTGTATATTGTTATCGTGAACAAAGTATAGCGTTCAACTCGCATATAATGGCTACACTTACCTACGGCTCGTTTCGCAAACATCATTCTCGTGATTAATAGACATCATTATATGCTCGTTGTGCAATATACTATTAAATTATTCAATAGTGTAAATTAATTATTTTCAATTTTCTCTTTATTTAATTTAATGTATACATTAAGTCTGTGTGTATTCCATTTAAAAAACGACTTTGCATCGGCATTCATTTATTTATGGTACACTCTGAATATTAAATTTTGAGTGCTTATAGCACGTAGTTAAAGATACTAATTGATCTGTCGGGCCGTGTTTACAGTAATTAATAACCAGCAGTTTAAATAAATTAGCTACTTTCATTGTGAACGTACTGTATTTCTATAAGTTAAATTACAATTCGTGGAAACTAAAATAAAATATTAATTTCCTCGTAGGCGATACGAATATTCGGAAAAGCACGTATATACTCGATGTCCATTACAGTCCACAAACCAACTTACAACAACTAGTTCACTACATTATAACAATTTGAACCATTAAAGCTGTTCGTCCGTGTAAAGCTATTACTCCGCAACAATTACTATTATCTACAATATGAGCTGTTTTCATCTCTCTGTGTATTCTCCTTTGAATACATGCATACATTTAATACACAGTGTTTTGATACGACATGGTATACATAAGTGTCTTACAAATGAAATAATATTGTGCCGAAATTCTCACGTTTCTTTTTATACATGAGAAAAACTGCATTAATTAAAATGTGTTAAAAATTTGAAAATAATCAGTTTACACAATTAAATATTTATTTAATTAATTAATAATAATAAGTAATCTTTATTCTAATATAAATATAAACATAAAGAATATACATAAATATTTAATATAAGAATAGGCGTCGTGTAAAGAAAAAAAAAATACAAATATGCTTATACAACAGGCACATGTAAATTTAAATTAAATTCTAATAACTCATTTAGAGTGTAACGTTCAATATCTCTCACAAGCGCATATAATTTCGTTTTATAAGTTTTGAAACACCTCTCATTTTTTAAGTTTGCTGGCAATTTATTAAATAACTTTATTCAGGTATAATTTACGCCATTTTCGGTAAGTGAGTATCGGTGTATAGGATAATTACGGTTATCCTTGTGTCGTGTATTATATATATATATATATGAAAGGAAAGTCCGAAGTGGTTCAGATAAAAAGAGACAAAAGTGGAAACAATCAAGCTGATTGGGACAACAAACAAAATGAGAATATCTTTCGGGATAGGAGTAAAATAAAAATATGAGTTTGATCTAAGAAAAGGTGCTTTTGTTTTTTGTATTAAATTAATATTCCTTTTAAATTGTATTTATTGAATTATTTTTCCTTTAGTTACTGCCTTACATAAAGTAAGTGCTTCAAAAAAGCATCCATTGAAAAAAAAACGAATTCTCGTATAAATACTTCCCCAGACATTTAACTACACAAAGAACAATTGCTATAGCTCTATAAAATACGTGCATGATGCAATTTTAATTTCGAAAGTATTTAATACAAAGAACACGAAAACGTTACGTAATATAATTAATATCATTTCAATCTGTGTTAAGAAAATTTGAATTAGACCTGAAGTCCCAGCTGGGACGGCAGCTGCAACTTCAGGTCTAATTCAGGTCTAATTAATTTAATTAAACAACTATTTGTAAAGTAAAGCTGCACTGACGAAGGAAACGTTATAAAATACGTGTCTGCAGATGGCTTTACATTACGTAACGTTTTTTTTTGTTTTTTGTTATTTGCATTAAATATTCTCGAATCAAAAATTGATTGTAATTATACAATCATTTATAATGCAACAGCAAATGCTCGTTGTGCGGAATTTGCCTGAGAAGTAGTTGTTCCGATGAACTTTTTAAAGCACTTAAGCAACGCTAATAAAAAAGTTGCATTAGGTGAAGAAATAATAAGTAATTAAGTATTGAGTAAATTATTTTCAGTTTCTTTTTGTTTAGTTTAATCCACTATGTATTTCAATATCTGACGGTGTATTTGCTCGCGAAGTAGTTTTTTCAATAAATGTTTGTTCATTTTTAATATACTTACGTTATGTAAGTCGAAAAAGTCGCAGTAGCTAAAGAATAATTAATCAATTATTTATTTAATTGTATAAATTAATTATCTTAATTTTATTTTAATTTAATTAGTAATTAAATAAAATGAAACACATTTGTAGTTATTTAAATTGCAATGAAATTAAACAAGGAGAATTTCTGGCAATGATCAATAAACAGGGCAGAGCTGTACTGGCAAAGGATGAAATCCCGAAACACGTGTCTACAGATAGCCTTGTGTCTATTATTGGTTGCTTCCTTTCATTAAATAATTTCCACTCAAACCGCTGCAATTCGCAACAAAATATCTGTTATGTGATCCAATATCCGACGGGGTAAATGCTCAGGAAGTAGTTGTTTCAATGGATGTTTGTAGAACTTACAATGTAAGTAATTTCTTGCAGTTGGAAAAAGGATTGATCGAATTTTATTGAGCATTGCCAGAAATTTTCCTTGTTTAATTTTATTGTAATTTAGTAAGCTAATTATAATCTATTTATTTTTAATAATTACCGTTAGTAACACTAAAATAATATTAAGTCACACTAGTGATGCTAAAAAAGTTTTATTGAAAAAATGTTTGAGTAGATTTATTCAAAACATAATATGAACATCCAATTTAACCAGTAAATTTTTAATTGTAGACTTACCGAACACTTGGCGAGGCTTTAAAATAAAACACTTAATGATTTTAAACAATTGTCGTGAAATACACAAAAAATAGTTGAAAATCATTAAGTGTTTTATTTTAAGTGATCATGGATTTTCAAAAATTAAGTGCCTCCACTATCTACGACTTGGTGAGGCATATTTTAACACTATATATACAAATATCTTTATTCAGACAATATGACAACAAAAATGTATTATAACAATATGTACAATTGTGTTAGTAGTCTGTCATGGGCTGTCGACCTATTTAACACTATTTACATTGATTTAAAATTTTAAATAAAACTCTTGGTTATTGTATAGTATACCCTTGTAATTACTTTGATAATCCGAAACTAGTCAGTTTATGTAATAAATAAACAGTGAAACAATAACCAAGTGTTTAATTTAATATTTTAAATCATTGTATACAGTGTCAGTTTAATCTAAATGAAAACTATTAAACTCCTTACACCTAACGGTAGAAAGGAAAAAGGGAATACTGTTAAAAGTGTTGTAATTATTGTTTTAATTGAGAAAAAGGTCGCCATTAGATTGAACTCATCTTTAGAGTTGGTAATAAAAGACTTTTAATTATTTTCCCATCGATAAATCCTTTTTGCGATTCTTTCACAAAATATATAGCTTCCGAACATCAAAAGGTCGAGAAATATCCAATAATTCCAAATGGAATCCATCTGCGGCAAAAGATGATATTACGTTTCTTTTCAATGAGTGTTGAATTCACGATACCCGCAGCATTTACGAATAATAAAAGATAAATTAATGCATTTAATGGCAGCAATATAATGCGGTATTATTTCGATCGAAATAGGAAGGCTCTTTTTATTTAAAATAAATTAAAATATAGTTTATTATATACAATAAAAAAAAATTTAAATTTGAGTCTTATTAATCACTTGGTAAAATATTTTAGTAGTATTAGGAATTATTGACTAAGTTAAACTTGGCTTATTTTACACGTAAAAAATGTATTTAATTTCGACTAGTTTCGGCACATTGCCATTATCAAGAATGAATGTTCAAGATGTTTACAGTTGTTTCTTTAATCTGATTGTCGGTATTTATTGTAATAAGGGCGTTAACTATTGAGTCCCATAGTTTTACAGTTACCTCACACTAAGAAGTAGAGAGGCACAAATATATAGATATTATGTAAGACTAAATAAATAAAATTCTTTTTATAAATTTGCAATTATTGTTTTCATACGTATATCTATATTTACATTCTTTTTTGTTTTATTATTTTGTATTATAACTGGGCCTCAGTTTACTGCTGGGTATTAAATTGAGCCCCACTTTTAAAGCTTTACTTATTTCAAGTCTTTCCTGATAATTCAACCTTAATAGAATTAAATAAATTCAATAAAAATAATTTTAAAATAATTAATAAATTATTTCCTCTTTAGCTACTGTGACTATTTGATTTATGTTACATAAGTACTACAACAAATGTCTAATAATAGACATTTGCTGTTGCATAACAATAACATATTCTATAATTCAACAATTTTATAATTGAAAATATTTAATGCAAAAAAAAAACAAAAAATAAAAGTTACGTAAAATAAGGCTATCTGCAGACACATGTTTCGGGATTTCATCCCTCATCAGTACAGCAATGCCTTACGTAATTGAAAAGTTGTTAATTAAATTGATTAAAATTAATTAAAACGCACCGTTTTTAAATAACTTTGATCAATTGAATAAATCCCCCTTTTCTATTATTAGTAATATTTTAAATTAATTCCACTTTTAGCTATGTGATATATTCACTTACGTTACGTAGTACTTTAAACAAATGTACATTAAAACGACTACTTCTCGGGCAAATACCCTGCCAGGTACTGCATATCAATAACATGCAACAACTTTTTGATTGGAGAAAAATTAATGAGAGGGCAAAAAACGTTGCTTAATACAAGGCTATCTGCAGACACGTGTTTCGGGATGTATCTCTCGTCAGTACAGCTCTGCCTTGCATAAAATACATTAAATTAAATGAATTTAAATTTAAATTACATCAAATTGAAAATTAATTGAAACAAACGAATTAAATTAAATTAAATAAATTAAGCATGACTACCCGACCACTGTTTCAGATGGAAATGACCGAATCAAATAATAATTGTTGCATGATGCATGATTGTAATGCAGCAGCGAGTGTCCATTATATAATTCAATGTCTGGCGGGGTATCACAGTCAGTTTTGGGTCACAAAATAAGAGACACAAAAAGGTGCTACAAACATTATTGCTGTTAGATAAACTAATTATTAACTATTACTCTTTAAATTTAAATACTCTTTTCTATTTATATCAACTAATAATTAACCATGAAGAAGGGAAAAATTCACATCCAAGAAACACACAATAATGCTTACATCACAAACAATACAAAAATATAATAAACTAGATAAACATATAAAACAACTAAAATTCACTACGTTTAAACTAAAAATAAAACTCATCATAAAAAACACTACCCTATAAAACTTGAAAACTAATAAATAACATTTTCGAAAAAATAAGGAGCACACAGAACAAAAATGCATTGAGATGGGAATTCTTGTCCATAAATCCCGAGGTAAGGAAGAGGGAATACGACGCGACATCGCCATACCGTAAATAAAGAAATTCTAAAAAAAAAGATTAAATTAATACAATAATACAGAATTCACTAAATGGTCGATAGCCATTTTCTGAGACTTAACTAGATGATTGTAATATTGTAAATATTGTAATATAATTTAATGTATCTCTCAGAAATAAAGATTTTCTCTCTCTCTCTCTCTCTCTCTCTCTCTCTCTCTCTCACTATATATATATATATATATATATATAATTTTAAACAATTGTGAATAATTCTTTATAATACAGAAGTCCATTCTTATTATTTATATAAATTTGCAATTATTTATTTATTACTGAAAAATGTGATTCATTCTAATAATAAAGATACAATCTTTATTTTCTAGATGGATATACAAACAACGGAATCAGTAGTAACAGTCGACTGGGAAAATGGTTTCGTCGAAGCTTCGGCAAAGGACAACGTCAACGTGTCGAAAGTATTCAAAGAACTTCTTGTACAGGCCAAGGTAAAATACAATTTGAGTCCAGCCCTGAGGCGTCGGAGGCGGCAGTCCCTCCCGTCGCATCCTGTGCCACCGAACGTTACACCGACGCACAACCCTTCATCGACGGTGGTGCCATCGGCCGTCCAACTCCAACACCTTCAGCAAATCAGAGATAAACACGGCAAAAGGAATTCATGCATCCTTTCTTAAATTGACCAATCAAAAGAATGCTTATTTTCAACAGGCGCATATTCCAACATATCCCCCAATGACACTTCTTGTATATGTGAAATAAAATACTGTCGTTTATGTTGGTTGTTCTACTTTATGATGAAATCATGCCGAAATTCATTGATTTGACGAAATATTTTCTTGAAGAATTTGAAATTTTTATTTGGGAAACTTTTTTGTTTTAATTATTAAAATTACAAAAATGAAATAAATTTTCTAAATTATATATATATATATATTGAATGAAAGAATTTTTAGTATACAGCGTTAATTATAATAATATTATATTTAAATAAAAAGAAATAAATAATTAATAAATTATTATTTTATATATTTATCTTACTTTCAAAGAAAAAAGTAGTTTAATTGTCATCTTTTCAAAACTTATTTTGCAAGCTTACAAATAATTGTTCAAATTGATCTGTTTTGTTCTAAATTATTTAATAATTTGACATTTTTTAAAAGTCGATGGAATGGACTCAGGGGACCTCAAAACGTGCATATTTGTTGAAATTTGCGGTTCGAAAATGTTCACGATCACAATACTTTCCTTTGGACAGGGGTCCGGGGAAAGTAAAAAGTCTATTTTTCTATTTGGAATATTGTAGGATTGTCACAAATCAACAAAAATATCTAGCGTCACAAAATATACATCAGATTGCATTAATCTATACAAGATAATAATTTAGATTAAAATATATTCAACTATTATTTTTATTACATTTTTTAATACAACAATATCAAATTGTCAGAAGCCGTTCTGTCGGGGTTTAATAAATTACATAATGGTTTATTGTGAGGAGAATTATTAGATGAAATATGTGATGATAACTTGTGTTTTATGTATGGTGATAACCTTCTATGAATTGAAATCGTGTTTGTGGGGGATTTCTGAATTTTGAATTAATGTTAGGATTTCTAGGAAGGCATAAGATGTCATAATTGGATTGGTTAAGGGAAGAGTTCTTGACGAGGTTGTGTAACTACATAAACTATTTTGTTAAAAATTCAACTAATAAATTACGTTATAAGTAGCGTTTAATAATATAAGTCTAAAAATAAATAATAATATAAGTATAATATAAGTCTAAAAACGTATTTTTGTGGAATGAAAATTGCCTGCAATTATCAGAGAGCAAGCGAATTAGGTGAGCTGGCTTACGCCCAGTTCGTTTATTGCCTATAATTTACGATGAGGTTGTTGAGTATACAACTGGGCGACGAGCCTTACTATTGCGTGCGATATCGACCAGCTATACGCTCAACAACCTTATCGCTAGATATTTTAGTTGATTTGTGACAATCCTACAATATTCCAAATAGAAAAATTGTTTTTTTATATTTAACAAGAATTAGCAAACGTGTTAATTGTTGAGGCTTTTACTTTGTTAAAAATTATAATTCAATTTTAATAAATTAAACACTTTTTTACTTTGTTTGCATACAAAGAATTAGCAAAGACTAAAAAATATAAATAAAGTACGAATACTCTTTTATATTTATAATTAATGTATTTTTTGTGGAGTGAAAATTGCTTTAATTGATAAGAGAGTAAATGAAGTAGGTAAACTGTTCGTTCATTGCCTATAAGATACGATAAGGCAGAGCCTACTAAATATACAAGCCGGAATATTGGAGCGAAATCTCGGAGTCCACGTGGGAGAATTCATTCCCCTATGAACCATCGTGACAGATACATCTCCCGTTCACAATCATTTTTTAACGTAATTTGGAATTTTGTTTTCATTTAAACAAAATAATTTTATAATAAATTAAAGACGGCGCAAGCGCCACCTTTTCCTAATTTCAAGTGGCATCGTCAACGATTTGGGTTTACAGAGTAGACGACCGAGAATCATTGTTTCGTTCACTAAAGGAAGGCGAACTTGTCCTGTTTATGAAAACAATGAAAATGAAATTCACATTTAAATGGCTATCACTAGTTATCCATACGTTAAATGAATGGTGGCTGAACATTTCATTAAATGTGAAAATAATTTTAATTATTTTTTTTATTAAAAATTAAATATTTATCATTATAACTCCATACAAAATTGGCTGTTAAAATTTAAACTGCTTGCATTAGAGCAGTGTGCGAGACGAGCATCTCGGAGTCCTCCCCACTTCGCCTATATATTTAGTAGGCTCTGAGTAAAGTCGTTGAGTGTACAGCTGGGCGACATGCCTCAACTATTGCGGGCGATATCGACCACTGTACGCTCTACGACCTTGCCACATGTTGCAAGCAATCAAAGAATTAGCATACGTTCTCGTTTTTATTTGATCCGCTCTCTGGTAATGTTACAATTTAAAAACTAATTTAAAAATAATACTTTGATTGAGTGAGTTACGTGGAAATCAAATGTAATTGATAAAAAAGCACTAATTCCCTTTCTTCACAATTTAAAAAAAATACTGAGTTTTCTTATAATTTATGGATGAGATTAATATTGAATTAAATAAAAATAATTTGAAAATAATTAATTAATAAATTATTTTTCCTCTACGATTAATATTAATTTCATAAAGTAATGTAATGAAATTATTATTAATAAGGGTAAATTACTTTTAGCGGTTCTTAGTGAATGAAGCAGCTATTAAAATCGATTTATTGCACCGCGCCGATTTTTTCAGCATAATCGAGAAAAAAATACAAGTCGAATATGTGAAACAAACTAAGCATTTAAATATCCAAAAATATGATGTTTTTTTTAACGTGTTTTAAATAGTTTAAATAAATTTAAATTAAAATAAATAATTATTTCCATTTAACTTTCACAACTGATTGAACTCATTCAATCAGATTGGTTGTGAATCTTTACAAAAATGATTGTTTCAAACAGAGCCTACTAAATATACAGGCAGGAATATTTGAGTGGGGAATTCGAAATCTTGGAGTCTACTCGGAGTCCAAATGGAAAAACGCATTCGTCTACGGACCATCGTGACAGAAACATCTGCCCGTTCCAATCATTTCGTTCAGTTTTTATAAATGAAACACTTTTTTACTTCGTTTGTATAACTCTGATTATTTTTTTTTTTTGTTGACTATAGTTTCGAAATAACGTGTCAAAACAAAACTTTTGTTTTGACACGTTAAGGTTGTCGAAACTATAGTCAACAAAAAAAAAATAATCCGAGTTATACAAACGAAGTAAAAAATTGAAATTGAATTAACAAAGTAGAAGCCTCAACAATTAACAAATCATTTATTGACGTAATTTAATTCGGAATTTTATTTCCATCTAAATACAATAATTTTACTTAATTACCATAAGTCATTATTAATATTAAGATTTGCCATTATGACTACATGCAAAAATAATAATTACAAGTTAACCTGCTTGCATTAGAGCGAGACGAGGCCAGGAATGCGTATGCATCTCGGAGTCCACCCCACTCCGACATTCCGGCCTGTATATTTAGTAGGCTCTGTTTAAAAAAAAAATAGATATTCATAACGAAAGCCATTTTAAAGAATTCAATCGGTTATGTTTTATTAATAAATTTCGGTTTCAGATAAAAAACATCCCAGAACATTTTCTGGGATGTTTTTTATCCGAAAATAATATTGCTATTTTAATTCAAATATATATACATAATATTGACAAATGTATAACATAAAATATTATTAATCTTTATGTTGGTTGTTGGTTGTGGAGACTTTAATTATTTAAATAAAAATAGTTGTCCTTTCTCCTACTTATTTTTGATTAAACTAAATATATTTCGGAAATTATGTTTAAATAAATGATAGGTATTGTTTATTTAAACTTCACTACTGAAGATGTAAACATGGTTTCTGAAATATATTTAGTTTAATAAAAAGTAAATAGAAGAAAGGACAACTGTTTTTATTTAAATAAAATTATTAAGATATATATATATCTCCCTGAAGATGACTAAAGGTCGAAACTAGTCGGAGTAAAAATATAAAAAACAGTGAAACAAACCAAGTGTTTTAATTAAAATATACCTTAATTAGTTCAAAAATGTTTCACCACGGGTTAAGTGAGAAGTTAATTATTAATTACAATGTACATTGTAAAAGTCTTTATTGGCAAACGTATAATATAAAATATTACAATGTATATTATAAAAGTCTATATTGGCAAACGTATAACATAAAATATTACAATGTATATTGTAAAAGTCAGCCAATTGCGTATCGATCTTTGGTCTTTCCGCCAATTCAAACATATTTGTTTTGAATATCAATATTTTTGGTAGTAAAGTTTTGAAATTAAAACAAGTGTCAAGCAAACATAACTATTGTGGTAAACTCGTATTATTAATATATTTTTAATTGAATTTAATAAAAACAAATTGATGGTAACATGCAACAGGCCACATGCCTGCTCATGAACCTAAACACGTGTATAAAATGCAATAATCATAGTACAATAAGTAGGAATAAAAGAAACAAAAAAAAATACTTTTAGAAAACGAATGACATTGTCTTCCCTCAATTTAGTATATAACATCTGTTTCAAAAAATACCTTTCGTAAATGTTACATGGAATAAAATAGGAATAAGTAAAATCATATAAAAAAATAAATATGGAAAGACAGTGTATTTAATGTTACTTGTTTAACACATCCAGGTTGTAAATGTGTGACTATTGATGTCTTTAAAAGCTTACTATTTTCGATGGATGAAACAAAAGGAACTTTTAAAATTGCATGTTTTTATTAATGTATTAAGTGACAACACCAATATTTATATATATATAAAAAAAAAGATTGAAACGTATATGTTTCCCATCGCTAATATTTCACCATTGATGTATTGTATCGAAATGTGTTTATAACTAAATTCTATTAATAAAAATAACAGCTGATACTTTAAATAAGATTAAATAAGAAGATTTGTAATTAACAAAAGTAAATATGAAGACAATGAAGAACTACTTTAATTATTTGTTTCAATATAAAAAAAAGATGTATTCTCTTGGTCAGATTTTTTTTTAAAATAAATTAAATAAAAATGTATAAAATAAATATGAATATATTATTAAAAATCAATCAATAGAACAATTAAACACAGATTAAATTGAATAATTTTAAATTCTCTTGAAAATGGGCTAATAAGCCGAAACTAGTCGAGAATTTATAGTTATTCTATCTAATCTCTGTTTAATTGTTTAATTGGTTGTTTTTTAATTATCTATTCATATTTATTTTGTACAATATGAATTACCAATATAATTAATGGTTTTAATATTTAGACATTGGTAGTTCATATTGTATGAAATAAATATGAATAAAACATTAAAAATCAACTAATAAAACATAGATTAGATTGAATAACTTTAAATTCTCGACTAGTTTCGGGTTATTAGCCCATTTTCAAGAGAATTTAAAATTTGTTTTATTAAAATTTCTATGGATATTTATTGGTTGATTTTTAATATTTTATTCATATTTATTTCATGAATTATTGGTAATTATTATGTTTAAATATTAAATAATAATTATGTTTAAATATTAGAACCATTAAATGATTTTAAAATAATAATAAGATGTGGAAATAATTTATTATATATTTTCAAATCGTTGTTATTTCATTTATTGAATTATTTGTTGTTGAATATAAAAAAACTCATTTTTTCTATTTGGAATATTGTAGGATTGTCACAATTCAACAAAAATGTCTAGCGTCGCGAAATATACATCATAGTAATAATGTTAATCAATGTTTATACGTTTCCCTTTGCTTGACCTGTTTTAATGTTAAAACTTGCGGGTGCAATTATATTTTATAACATAATGATGCGTCTATTATGGTGAATTCAATGAAATAAGTTTTTGATTGAAAGTTTAGTAGGAAAAGAAAAATTATTAATTGAAAAATTCTGAAGGTGCTAAAATAAAAGTTTTATAACAAAAAAAATATTTTTTTTTTAATTTATTTGAAAGATTTTTCTATTCGAATTAAAACATAAAAAACCGCTAAGAGTAAATTTGCACTTAATGAGTTCTGATACTAAACAAAAGCTTTTCAGATCTTTCCACTGTGATAAAAAGCTTAGATATAGATATAACAGACTAAACTCGATGGCATCTCAACGTGCATATTCGTTGAAATTGTCGATTTGAACATTTTTTTTTTTAATCTTTTTCCTTTCTACTGTTAGGTGAACATTTTTACGATCACAATACTTTCCCTTGGACTGAGGTCCGGGGAAAGTAATAAAAATGATGACCAGAACAATAATATTGATTTTTATAGTACCAAAAATATAATTAAATTACTTTTAATAAAAAATGTCATCACATACCTCTGTGGTGTCACTTGGGGCACATGGGTTCAAATCCCATCAGAGAGGTTTCTTTTCCACTAATATTTAATTAAGTGTTGTACACTGTAATTTCTTCAGTTTCGTATATAAAAAAATATGAATTAAATAAAACACTTTAAACTTTCATAATAAATTAAAGACGACGCAAGCGCCACCTTTTGCCTAATTTCAAGTGGCATCGTTTGCATAACACTAACGCACTGATGATATTTTCTAACTGTACTAGTGCTGCAAAGTTTTTGCGTTTTCTGCTTCTTCCTCTTTTTGTCAAAATTATTTTCTGCTCACATAAAAATGCGGAGAAGAACAACATGTACAGAATGTGCAAATTTTCCGGACTAAAATTTATTTAAACTCAATAACCTCCTAACCGTAAAAAGGAAAAAGATTAAAAAAAAAACTCAATAACTTTATTGTTTCAGTTAAATGTGATTTCTATTAATTGTATAATTGGAAAGATAACGCAAGCGCCATCTATTGCCCAATTTCATGTGGCTTCGTCGGTAATTGGGGTCGACAAGGTAGACGACCGAGAATCGATGTTTCGAATGCGGAACTTTTCCCGTTTATGGGAACATTTTTATTATTAAATGTGATTTCTATTAAACATACAATTGGAAAGATACCGCAAGCGCCATGTTTTGATTAATTTTATCAATAATTTGGGTCTACAAGACAGAAGACCGAGAATCGATATTTCATCCACTAAATGAAGGTGGAACTTGTCTTGTTTATGGCAACATTTTTTTTTTAATTTCATTTAATACTTTTAATAGATAAACGTGTTTCGTCACAGGTTAAGTAAGAAATTAATTCAACATAGTGTTGAGACTGCGAAAATTAACCCAATTTGACGTACTGTTTTTCGTGGGCCAAATTTCATGGCACATACGATTCGATACATTCATCACAACTCCGGGATTCGACTCACTGTTTCGAAACATCAACTGAAAATTCTAGAAAATAGGAATTGTTGATTTCCGGGCTATTAGGCCGTGTTCTATTGGAGTTTAATCTAAACGTTTGTTCTCTGAGGCCATGTACGTGTTACACAAAATGGATTTTACATAAATCTATAATTAAACTATGAAACTTCTAACAAAGTATATTATTTATATAAAATTTGATTTTTATTTATGGCATAAATGTGAGATTTATTTCTACCATCAAATTATTGATTAATAAAATTTTTAAGAAATAATGAGTAATAATTATAAAATAAAACAAAAATATTGAAAACTAAAAAATATCTTGTAGAAGGTGATTACCCTAATAAAATAATAACTTTTTTTATTACGGTAATCACTTTCTACAAGATATTTTTTAGTTTTCAATATTTTTGTTTTAGTTTATTTTTGCTATAAAAAAGAAGGTTTAGATGGAAGAATAGTATGAGTCCAATTTAAAACTCAGACTGAATCTCAGCTTATGATTTCTAGTGTGAAACAATTATATTGTTTATTTTTTTTATATTATCTGTGGGATTACAAATAAAGTTGTTTATTATTATTATATATTTAAATAGTTTAACAAGAACAAATTCAGAATATAATAATGCAGGTGGTATAATAAGGAAAAAAATGTGTTTATTCGATTATACAGAAATTGGTGCAGTTAATAATACTAATCATGTAATCTTAAATTAATGAATCAATTATTCTCTTTTAATAGCCCTGCATTTTTTAGGCTTAATATAAAAAAAAACAAATAACTATTGAAGCAAATACTTCCCGTGCAAATACCCACGCCGGTCATTGAATTATACAATAGATATTTGCCGTTGCATCTCATCAATACTGAAAAAGCATATTTTTTTAATCAAAAACGTTACTGTTTTAATTCAACTTTAGGAGTGAAATCAGTTTTTGATATTTACGACCATTCAAATTTAACATTTCAAAAATTTAGTGCTGCGTAAGAGTTATCTTGTAAATCAAGCTCTTTTCAAAAATAAAAATCTAATTATGCATAAAGGTCCATCTGTAGGTACGTGTATCGGGGTGTATCCCTCGTCAGTACAGCTTTATCTTATATATCCTTTCAAAACCCTTTTTCAAAAATAAAAACCTAAATATCTATAAAAGCCCATCAGTAAACACGCGCTTCAGGATTTATCTCTCGTCAGTACAGCTTTACTTTATATACTCTTTATAATACTTGTCGTTGCATCTCAGCAACACTAAAAAAGCATTTTTTTTTAATCAAACACTTTTCTCAAAGATCTAAAACCTGTAACTTCAGTTCGGAATAAATTAAAGTGATAATATAAACCCAAGTTTCCCTAATCAAATCCAAGTTGACGCTTCCCAGACAACTACAGCAAAACATTAAAGAACCTAGTAACGACCTTCTTGATGTTGATGTTGATGTTGACGTGGGGTAACATTAAAATTTCAACAATCATAATAATAAAATTCTGACTAATAAATCCTAATTTATATAAAATTATTACCTGTATACAAGCATTAAGTAAACTGGCATGTATTGTAATTATATAGTAGAACAATACAAACATTTTAAATCAATTTATGTACTAAGACAAAAAGAAAGAAAACAATAACCGAGCCACGTGTTAAACTGTTGCTTACTGGAAATGTGTTAAGTGTAAAACTATCTTAACTCAACACTATTTAAATTTTCGAAAAAAAAAAAAAAAATAACAGCTTCCGCTATCAAAACATTTCTACAACTATATACTAACAGTGTGCTGTATACCTAATCACATAAAAAAAGAGTGTTCACTTGTCACTTTCACATATATCTTGCCATAACTATAATTTTTGTACTTGCATTAAATAAAAAAAACGATTACATAAATTTAACTATTTAAATATACACATTCGGGGCTATTCCGCACGGGAAATGTTAAGTTTAACGTGTTCGTAATTTTTTATCATATCGTAGCTCGAGTGGAAAATTTTGTCTGTTTTTATAGATAACCACGGATTAATTTTTTTTTTGTTAAACTGCTAGAGCGTGAAACTTTTTGAATATTAGGGACGCGTTGCATTTTAGTCGCGATTTGACAACAATAAGTATTGAAAAAAAATGTTTGGAAAAAGGTTACCGGCTGCTAGTATACGTATACAGGGTGTCTCAACGTGGGCTAAATGGTTTATTTTATTTATTTTTTTCAAAAACGGCTTTCGCAGGCGTATGTAGGTCTATTAGGACCATATTTTAAAATTGGTTTTGTATATACAGGGTGTCCTATAAAAGCACGGAGTATTATAGTTATATTTTTCTAATGGAATACCCCATCTTTTATATTTTTTCCAGATTCTACATCAAAAATTAGAATTTTTATAATATGTTCATATGCCTAAACCTAATTTTTGAAATTTTTAAATATTTTTGAAAAAAATTGATTGGAATATCCCATTTTTTTCAGATTCTACATCAAAAATAAAATTAACTTTCATAATATGTTCATATATTATTAATAACTGAGGCTTCAACTTTGTTATATATTGTTTATCAATTTAATAAAACACTTTAAACTTTGTTTGTATAACCCTAAATATATATATATATATATGGGGTTATACAAACAAAGTTTAAAGTTTAAATATATATATATATATATATATATTTAGGGTTATACAAAGAAAGTTTAAAGTGTTTTATTAAAATATGTTCATATACCTTAATAATTTTTGAAATTTTTAAATATTTCGAAAAAAAAAATCATAACTTTCAAATGGATGAATGAAAACAAATAAAATATTGTATCAGTATATTTGACTAATGGATGAATATTTTAGACTATTAGAAGGAATTTTAAATCTTTACATGTGATTTTAATTAATAACGTACACGTTAAACTCGACATTTCCCGTGCGGAATAGCCCCGATTAATTTACATCGTGTGTCAGTTGATTGAGTAAGCATTTAATTAAATACGTTTATCAGTTAAGTTTCATAAAAAAAAATAATTTATCTCTCGGTTTTATTAGAGTTTGTTATCTTTAAACTCGTTGAGAAATGTTTAAAGGTATCCTAAACTAAATTATTTTCTTTCGCTTGTAATTAGCTTTTCTAAAATGATCTTCGCAGAATAATATACTTCTAGATGTAGATGTAATTGTTTATAATGTATGAATATCATGTGATCGAAATTAGTTCATGTAAATGGAATAATAGAAAACTAATATTTTTTTAAAAAACGGTGGCAAAGCTAGAATGATGCGAGGGATGATTTTATGAAAAACTCGTTTTATTTAAAATTGAAAATTCTTATATTATATATTTTTCATGTTTACTTAGATATACCGGGTTAAACACTGGAATACCTAAATAATTCTTCAAGTGTAAAACTTTTCGAAAAATAGAAATGAGTTTTTATTCAATTAGTCAGAGCTATTTAAATAAATCAAATACAAATGATTTGAAAATAATTAATAAATTATTTACACATTTAGCTCTGTGACATTTTGACTTACGTTAATATTTTATTAATTATTTTCAAATCATTTTTTTTTAATTTTTAAAAAAATGTTTAAAATAATTGTAAATTTAAATAGAAAACAGTATTCATTCTACTTGGTCACAGATTATTTAAATATATTAAATAAAATGATTTGAAAATAATTAATAAATTATTTCTTCATTTAGCTCCGTGACTATTGACTTACTTACGTAAGTACGTTAAACAAATGTACATTAAAACAACTACTTCCCGGGCAAATACCCACGCCGGACATTGAATTACATAATGTACACCTGCTGCTGCATATCAATAAAATATTGCATAATGAAACAAAATTTTGATCCGAGAAAAATTTTATGTAAAAACAACAAAAATTAACGTTACTTAATATAAGGCCATCTGCAGACACGTGTTTCGGGATCTATCCCTCGTCAGTACAGCTATGCCTTACATAATTTAAAGATGTTCGAAAAAAAAAATCATTTATTTAACATTCGTAATATTTCAAACATCTTTGTTTCAATGAAAATAAATGAAAAAATTTACATTTTCTGAAAACAATATTTCTACAAAATTCTTAAATTAGAAAAAAAATGCGAAAATATACAAGGTATTTTTCATAATAAATTAAAGACGACGCAAGCGCCACCTTTTGCCTAATTTAATTATTTTATTAAAAAAAATAGAGATGGAATCCTCTCAGTTTTTTTTAATGAAATACCTATATTTTCACTTTTTTAAAATTAAGAATGTCATAATAAATTGGATGTACATTAAAAAAAAATTAAGCAACAGCTTCTGTTAAGGCTCAGGGTACCTGTGTTCGGTCCAACCCCTCTTTAAGAATAGGAGGGGGTGGTTGAAGCCGTAAGCGTGGTGTCTGTGATTAAACAGAGACGCCCAAAAGTAGACGTTTGTAATTCTAAAGTGTTTTGAGTTTTAAAATACAAAGTTGAAACGATTCCAGTTTTTATTAATTGGTCCATCTCGCTGTTGATTCCACATTCCACAACATCGAGCGTAAACAGCTTCCATACAGCTAAGACGGTTTTACTTGAAACGTATTCTGTACTGTTGGAAAATTATTTAGATGTTCCGGTGATTTTGACTTGTGCTGTTTAAATAGTCGTATGGAATTACTTTTTGATTAGTAAATATTATTTCGATCCTATGATATTACTTTTTTATTTATGTTGGTACCCCATATAGTGTACAAAATGTAATCAATATTATTTCAAATAGAAAATTAATAAATATTTGTTTTTTTATTGACATTACCTACTTGATATATACAAACATCTTTATTCAGACAGCAGAATTACAATTCTTTACAAATATTTATATTTACAATACATATCGATGGGTTAGTAGTCTGTCTTGGGCTATCGACCGGAGGTCTTTCTGCCCCATCCTACTTGATTTTATCAGAACTGTTTATTCATATTTTAAAACAGATAAGAAAGAGTGTCGTCGTCGTACTCAAAATGATTACACCTTTATTATTTTTTTTTTTTTAATGAAGGATGATTAAAAGGATATTAAGGTTAAGGAATGATAAAATGAGGGACATTTTGGCATTGGTAATTCCATTCAGCCACTAACGAAATTGTATATATATATATATATATTGTCATTAATCCAAGATGAGGACAAACACAACATCCATCACAACATCCATGGACCCGGGACAAGTATATTTCGTTAGAAATATCTCTTGCCCCGATAGGATTCAAACCCGAGCTCCGCGAATTTCCAAGACCAGCCTTGACCGCTCACCCACCGCGGCCCCGGCCTTTATTTTTAGATCATTTTTTTGCGGGGTTGATGTCCTTTTCACAATGATCCCACAAAAAAAAACACCCACCCATTTCCAGGTGGAATGTTGGACTCCTCTTAGTTCGTTACAAGGACACGGGGTCTGTCTTATTCCGGAGAAAGCCATAAAATATCTCAGACATGGCTGAAAGACCGATGCTCGATAGCAATTTAGTAAGAATTTTATATAAAATGTATTATATTATACTTAATATTAATTCTACTATAAAGATGATATATATACATATATATACAGGGTGTTCGGGATAAATTTGACATATTTATAATTGAATATATTTTTCCGTAGGTTAGAGGTATTAACACACATTACTCGTCATTTAAAAGTTTGTACAATTCTTCATTCATATACAAGATGTCAGAAAGGATGGATGACTGGAACCCACCTGAATCATGGAAGATCATAACCTTCATCATGATGATTCGTGCCGGATATTAAAAAAAGGATATTATGACTGCTGCCCAATGCTACCAATCAGGCATGAATTACATGAATTACAGACTTACAATGGTGACTACGAGGATGTAGCAAAAAGAAAGATCTCTAGCAGATGATCTGATTGCGTTCGTACAGCAGAATTCCTCGCAAATCTGCAGGAACAGGCGTTGAAGAACCCTGGCATTGGAATTCGGGCTTTGTCACGTGAAATGTCTCTACTATGAAGCTTGCACTCAATGAAGACTTTCGCTACTTCTCATACATGCGCCGCAAAGGTCAACTGCTCACAGAAAAAGCCCGTGTAAAACGTTTGATAAACGCTAAGAAACTTCTAAATAAAGTGAAACATCGTGCGAAACCACAAACAATCTGTTTTTTTTTTTTTTTCGATGAGAAAAACTTTTGCCAGGATCAAAAATGTAACACGCAGAATAACAGATTGCAGAGGACATTTCTCGTGGAATGCAGACAAAATTTACCCCAACTGTGATGGTTTTCGGATGTGCATCCTCTGAAGGCGATGCCTCCGCGTTTTTTCCAAGAAGTTTCAGATGGCTACGTGGAGTTGCTAAACACTAGTCAACCCATGGATAACAAAGGTAGCCAACGGTAGGTCGTATGTATGGCAACAGTATTCGGCCCCTTGCCACACCTCCCGGAAAAGTCAAAAATGGTTGCCTGAAAATGTCTACGACTTCACTGGCCAAAACTCCCTAGACAGAAAATAATTAATAAATTATTTCCACATTTAGCTCCGTGACTTTTGACTTACGTTACGTAAGTACGTTAAACAAATGCACATTAAAACAACTACTTTCCGGGCAAATACCCACACCGGAAATTGAATTACACAATGTACACCTGCTGTTGCATATAAATAAAATATTGCATAATGCAAGAATTTTGATCCGAGAAAAATTTAATGCAAGAATGAATACTCGTTTCTATTTATATTTGATTATTTTATATGGGGCGCAGTTGAAAAAGATGCCAATCGCACTTCCAGTAATACAAAAGCCCAGTTAATGGATAAAATTAAAACATTTTTTGAGGCCCTTCTCAGGGAGACTGTAGCATTAACTTGTTCGAGGTTCCGAAGCAGGATTGAAGCTGTGATCGATACTAATGGTGGTTATTTAGAGTGAATCTTGTTGATAGTATTGTAATTTACTCTGCCTGTATTTTTTGTCAATTCATTAAATTTAAAAGATACAAAAAATATTTTCTTTTTCCTTACGAAACTGTCAAATTTCTCCCGAACACCCTATATTATATATATAC
The DNA here is from genome assembly GCA_963082785.1 of Philonthus spinipes. Lineage (NCBI taxonomy): Eukaryota > Metazoa > Arthropoda > Insecta > Coleoptera > Staphylinidae > Philonthus > Philonthus spinipes. Next base: position 25,708,174 of record OY720300.1, on the reverse strand, counting down.
AGGGTGGCGCAAGATTCCGATGAAGTCCAATATATCAGTTATTTAGAAATTTACAAAAAGATATTACTGACATAATTTGTAGCTACTGTAAAACTTCACATTTTAAAATTGGTTTCATATATACAGGGTGTCCAATAATCACGTGACGTATCAAACATATGATTTTTTAAATGGAATGCTATATTTTTTATGTCGATTTTAGATTCTACGGATAAAATTAATCATTTTTGACATAAGGTTTATTAGGTCAGTTTTTAATATTTTAAAAGTTATAAACAATTTAAGGTTGAAATCAATGGAAGATTGGGGCCTTACTTTTATTTTTAAAAATGAAAAACGATGTAAACTTTCTGTTAACGCAATTTAATTGAAAAAATGCTTAATAATATAAGGAATAATCGTTTGTTACCATAAAGCAAATGTTGTGTACAGGGTGAAACAATACGCAAAATGATTTTTTTCTTTTTTCACTTAAATGGAACACCCTATATTTTTTACACTATTTCGATAGAAAATTAATTGTTCTTTAATTTTTGTATAATAAACTATACCCCTATCTATTACCATTTTTTAACAATTTCAATTGAAAGTACAAAATTGTAAGTTTCGCTTATAATCTATAATTTAAGTAGGCTATAATTAAAACAAATGCAATTCATAATCGTTTTCTGGTATTTAATGACATACTTACTCCCTAACCTAAAAGGATATTCAAATGACAATCGATATTTAAAGGCGCATGCAAAATATAAAGAAAATAGTTGCTCAACGATTATTTAGCGAGTTATAATGGTTATTGGGACATATTTTTTAAGAAAAAAAAAATTGTAAAACGTTTGAATGCTATTGAATTAAAAAAAATGTGAATGTGTGAAATAAATACATAAAAATGTTAACAAAATACAATGATATAAATATTTTATTATTTCACTTAGTATCTATTTTCGGTTTTTCAGTCAACATGAATTGTTTAAATAAATCAATTTAATAAGCATATAGGAATATTTTAAATATTTTTCGAATAATAACCAAAAAATATAGTTGTTGTTAGTTCTTAACAATTAAATTAATCATTTATTGAAGAAGTATGTTTAACAGCACCAGTGTTACAAAATATAACGTAAAATGTACTTTACTTACTAATTATAATATTAAGCGTTGAAAGTTACTAAATAAATTAGTTGTTCTGGCGCGGCCTACTTTCGTTAAAAATTCTATACAAAATTATTTAATCAAATGCAATTTTGGAGATTAAATTGATGATAATAATAGAAATCGTAAAATCTGTTTAAAAATAAATTATTAATATTAACATACCTTAATAGAAAAAATAACTTCCAACCCATTCCTGGTGAATCGAAAACCAACTCACCTCCACCACTCACTAATTACCACTTGTTCATAAACAAAAATAAATCGCGTTTTTAATTATTAATAATTTCTAACGTTAAAAATTAAACCGGAATAGTAACCACTGCGCGTTTTCGGACGACTGAATCGAAATACAAGAGCGCAATTATCGCAAATCAAGAAGAAAAAAACGATCGACGACTCACTCCGAGAACGCATTCCTGAGATAAGAAGATTCGTTGTACCTGGATCCTGGCGCACAGCCAAGAACATACCTATTTAAATTGTTGTATTTGCAATATTATCGCGTATTAAAATAATTACAGCTTAATATTTATTTACTTTTTTTATTAAATTCTCATTTATACCGTGGTAAAAAAAAATATGTATGAATTATGATGTATTTTAATTAATACACTTGATTATTCGTTTCACTAAATTATTTTATATTTGTGTTCGCGTAACTTTCACAACTAAATAAATTAGTTGTTCTGGCACGGCCTACTTTGATTAAAAATTATATAACAAATTTGTATTTCAGATTAAATATCTCAAAAACGGTAAACTAAACGGTAGCTATTTAATATGTTATATAAAAAATGAAGAGTGATTAATTTTCTATTAAAATAGCATAAAAAATATAGGGTGTCCCATTTAAGTAAAAAGAGAAAAAAATCATTTTGCGTATTGCTTCACCTTGTATATAAAAATTTGTTTTCAGACAAAAAAAAAGAGTATTTCTTTCATTATTAAATATTTTTTCATTTGTATGGCGTTGACAGAATGTTTATTTCATTTTTCATTATTGAAATATTAGGCTCGAAACATCTATCGATTTCAACATTCATTTGTTTATAACTTTTAAACTATGAAAAATTGACTTATTAAATCTTATATAAAAAATGATTATTTTTAAACGTAGAATCGAAAATCTTCATAAAAAATATATAATTCCATTTAAAAAAACATATGTTTGATACGTTACGTGATTATTGGACACCTTGTATATATGAAACTAATTTTAAAATGTGAATTTTGACGGTAGCTACTAATAATATAAGTAACATTTTTTTGTATATTTCTTTATAACTGAGATATTGGACTTCATCGTAATCTTGCGCCACCCTGTATATATATATATTTATCTCAGACAAGGACAAAAAGGGAATGCAAGTTACAATAGATGAGATCTGAGAGTAACGCCTATTTTTATTCATTTATTCTTGATGAGAAGTGGGGATGAGGTGCGAAGCCATTGTTAGGTAAAATATCGGCAGGCCGATGACGACCCAAATACGCAAAGCTGTACCGAAAGTGCCGACTGATGATCAGAGGAAATTGGAGTTCACACATTTCCAAAATGATTTGGAATTATTAGTAACAGTAATTCCATATGACTGTATAAAAGATTGTGTGTTACTCGTTATATTTTGTGCTTTCTAACTTTGTAAGAGCACTTAGTTGTTACGACTTTAGAAATAACAAGATGGACAGTTTAAATTAGAGCTTCTATATTTCACGACGGTTCAATTAGTAATGAGAAATATTTACAAAATATGTACAAAAATGCAACGCATCCTCGGTCCTTTTCTTCGCAACCTCGGTCCCGTTCTCCGGCCGCATTTCCAGGAAGGTCGCTCCGAAGGGCTGCCAACCCCCGCGGCTTTTTCAGCGAAAAGTCGTGTATTAAATTCCTCTTTTCAAATACCGACCATTAAAATTTGCCTAAACGAGGAATTGTTAAAATTACATGCCAAACCCGAACAATGACGCTTATTGAAATAAAATAAATAATTCACACAACTCATCAACAAAAACTCAATTTTCTTATTCAAATACTTACACTATCCTCGCACATTTATAAATAAGTCATAGTTATAAATATAAGCAGTTGATTTGTTATTAGAATTAATTCCTTTCTTTTCGTTTATTAATTTAACAAAATCTTAAATAAATCAAACTGCAAATGTTCCATTTGCTCTTCATCGTTGTTCTTAGGAACAAAACAATCAACACAATTCAACTTTTTTTTATATTTGTTCATTCAAATCATGGTTATTGAAATTCGATTTTCAATGAATTGATTAAAGTATATTTTTAATTGAATTTAATTTTAAATAAATAAACAATATTTGAAGTTTTTAAAAGTCCTTATTACTGTACATCTCAAGTGTTATGATAAATTCCAGAATGATTTTTTAATTATTCTTTCAAAATCATAATTAGGCACATGTTTCACATAATTATCTTTCTCTGAAATATAAGATCAAACAATACTACCACTTATGTATTTGGTTTGAGTTACGTGAAAAGATGAATATATATAAATATATATTAAAAATATTTATTTACGCTAAATGTACATTTCGAGCACTACGTGCTTATTATCAATAGCTTACTCAGTAAAAACATTTATTTACGCTAAATGTACATTGTATGTAAATTATAGCTTACTGAGTAAGCTATTGATAATGAGCTCGTAGTGCTCGAAATGTACATTTAGCGTAAATAAATGTTTTTAGTGAAGAAAGTGTTAGTGTTTTAATTATTTAATTTTAATACTACCACTGTTTGAAAGCTTAGAAATTCGAAGTTGTCCGCAATAAATGAAGCCGCATTATGGAAATGATTTCTAGAAGAAACTGTGTATATAAAGGTTAAATAATAAAAAAATGAATAAATAACAAATTTATTAAAAAAAATATTGACTCTTCTGAGTTAGTTTCGTCTATAATTAAAATTATAAATTTATTTTTAAATAACAATAAGTTCACATTTTAATATATTTATTTATGTCGATTAAAAATCCATTTATTGTAAATTGTCATCAGAAGCCTTGGTTTTAGAATGCATGTTTATTGGGATTCTGAAAATACAACAAATATTATAAATAAAGTATATTAAAAATAATAATATTAAAGAAATATATTTCAATATAAACAGAAAAGAGTATTCATTCACTTGGTCGCAGTTATTTAAATAAATTAAATAAAAATGATTTGAAAATAATTAATAAATTATTTCCATATTTATTATGCAAGGCAAAGCTGTACTGACCAGGCATAGATTCTGAAACACGTGTCTGCACTGCAGACACGTGTTTCAGAATAAAATAATAAAATAATAATAATAAATATAATCTGCAGACTCTGCAGATTATATTAAGTAAGGTTTTTCTTTACATTAAATTTTTCTCGGATCAAAAATTTGTTGCATTATGCAATGTTTTATTGAAATGCAACAGCAGGTGTACATAATTACACCTGTATGTAATGGGTATTTGTCCGGAGAGTAGTTGTTTTAATGTGTATTTGTTTTAAGTATTTACGAAACGCAAGTCAAAATGTCAAAGAGCTATATGTGGTAATAATAATTTATTAATTATTTTCAAATCATTTTTAATTAATTTAAATATATTTCAAATTTTATGAAATAAGAGATGCGTTATTAGGATGCTATTACTAATGTATCCATATATAGTGATTAATTTTAATAATAATAATAATAATAATAATAACCCGGGCACTATCCTTACTGTGATATTAGTTGTAAGGATTTATGGACAATGCCTGACATAACCATAAATGAGTTTTACAAAAGAAAATAAGTCAGAGCATAGATTGAAACTTGAGACCGGCTAATGACCTTAGCAGTCGAAGCCGGTAAAGTGGGAGGGGTTTTAGTGGGTAGGGTTCCAGTTAACATCTAACTGGAAGGAGTCCCACACTCCGTCGGTAACTGGATTTCCCCTTCCACAGCCAAATAATAATAATAATAATAATAATAACTTTATTATTATATTTAAAAGTAAATATGGACACTCTTAGTAAAACGAAATTGTGATATTGTGTAATTTAAAATTCATACATTTGTTTAGTTTCATATTCTTGTATTGGAAGCTATTGTGGTGATTCATTTGAGAATGATCCTCATTGACCGAATCACATATTATCGCACTAAATACAACCATTTTAAGCTAAACACCTGTTTTAATTTGAAATACTCTTATTAGACGTTTATTATAAAAGAGAGTTACTTAACATGCATAAGGTTGTGTAATAAAATAAATTACACATTTTCAGTTAATTAATTTAAAATTTAAAAAAAATGAAAATTACTAAAAATCAGGGAAAATAATACACTTGATATGTTATGTAATAAAAATATTTTTTCAATAATTTTAGAATTTGGTTTCATCAAGAAAGCAACAATTACTAAAAAAGATCAGTAAAATTATTCCCCTCTTACAACCCTGCAAAAAATTACTGACACTCTCAATTTTTGAAATCTATCGACACAACTAATTTCCAGGCAAATACCCCGCCAGACAATGGATTGCACAATCGCATACCAGTACAACTGTGCGTTGCAACGGTTTGAGTCGAAAATATTTAATAAGAAGCCACCCATAAATTATAATAATAATAATAATTTTATTACGGAATCACCTTTTTACAAAAATAATACAAACAATATATATATACAGAGAGGTTTTTTTTATCAGTATACATTATGGGAAGTGTATAACTTCAAAAAAAAAACGCGAGTCAAACGCAATGTGTGTATGTTTAATTGCTTATTTGCCATATATGTGTTCAATTGCGTGTTATAGGCAACTAAACAAACACACATCAATGCGCTTGACTCGCGTATTTTGCAGGTATACATAGGGGAAATGTATACTGTTATAAAAAGCTCTCTGTATATATACCAGTGTTACAATAAATCAATTTATATGCAAATAATTAAACTACAATTAAGAAATAATAATCACAAGGCTACCTCTTTCGAGATTCATCCCTCACCAATACAGCTCTACTTTGTAAGCTTTTAGTTATTAAAATTTAATCACTGTTTTCGCCGGTATCTAAGATGAAAATAATTACGCTCGGTGACAGATGCATGCAATATGCGAATTTATCGAACTCAAACAAAAACCATTTTTAATTCGGCGTGTGAAAAACAATATAGTTTTTACCCGAAAAGTAGTTGTTTCAATATATTGTTGTTGTTAATTTTTGCAGTATTGAAAAAAGAGATGACACAATCTTAGTGATCATTTTCTGTAATTATCCTTATTTCATTGTAATATTCACCTCACGCTGAGAAATAGAGAGGAACATATAACGATGTTATTATAAGACTAAATAAAATAAATAATTGTTATAATATATACTGGCTCTAAAAGTAAATGTTTCGTATTTATTCATTATTATAAATATTATTTTCGTTTGCTTCCACCAATCCCTGAATAACCACGTGATACTGAATAACAAATTAAAAAAAAAACATATTTCAAGGATAATACTTACCACTTTCTCTAATTAGGTTGGCTAAGTTGCTTTGGAGGCTTTGAGCAATTTGATCTATGTTCTTATTTTCTCCAAGCGGATCTATAATAAATTAAAAGAAAACAATATGTTAAAGATATTGTATTGTTATATCCTTAATTTAATAACAACAAAAATGTTTTAGTAAATGATGTGGCTTTTCAGTTATAAATGAATAAATGCAATAAAGTATTGCTTTTATTATTACTTACGATTTAAGATGCTAAATAATTGTCATTTAGTTTTATTTTTACTAATTTAGTAAAACAAAATCAAGTGATAATTATTGGCAAAACATTATGAATAATCAAAAGATTGCTTTCATTATTACTTACAATTTAAGAAGCTAAATAATTATCACTTGGTTGTGTTTTACTAATTAATAATCAAAAGATTGCTTTCATTATTACTTGCAATTTAAGATGTTAAATAATTATCACTTGGTTTTGTTTTACTTAATTAGTAAAACACAACCAAGTGATAATTATTTAGCTTCTTAAATTGTAAGTAATAATGAAAGCAATCTTTTGATTATTCATAATGTTTTGCCAATAATTATCACTTGATGTTAAATACAAACTCGAACAAAAAACATTTTATAATTATTTAACATCTTAAATTTTCACATGTTAAATAATTATCACTTGGTTTTGTTTTACTTAATTAGTAAAACAAAACCTATTGATAATCATTTAGCATCTTAAATTGCAAGTAATAATGAAAGAATTTTTTTATTATTCATAATGTTTTACCAAGTGATAAATGAGAAAATAATAAGAGAAATATTACTTACAATTGTTTGGTTTCGTTTTAAATTCCTTTAGTATATTCATTAACTCCATTAGTAAATCCGCTTCTATAAAAAAAAACCTTTTTTAATTAAAGATTACATTGTTTTCTACACACTACGTAAAATTTTATACAAATGGAATTTCGACAACGAAATTTAGCTTTAACACACATTGTACCGTAATCGCCGGAAGTGCGCGTAAATGATTTAGGCTATTCGCCCAAACTTCACTCGTGTGTAAAACGCTACTTACGAAACTTGTTATGTAATATACTATTTCCTACGAGCATATACGAAAGTATCACTTTACACACTCGAAAGTTGATAATTGCGCACAATGTCAAAACCCGTGCAATTTTTTTTATAAATATTTTTTACAATAAAAATTCGCACGGCTGTCAAAAAACAACAGAATTATCATAACTTCACACACTCTTTATACGCCCCCATGATTCAAGCTCGGCAACGACATCACTTATTTTTGCAATATTTTTCACATTGTAAAATGCGTAATTCATAAAATATATTTTTGGTTGCGATGTAACGAAAAAAAAAAATGTTATGGCTGACCAAGGCAACTTGTATTTATTTGAGAGATTATAATTTTAATGCGAAACAGATTCATTTAAAAATTATTCAAAAGTATAGTATTAAAATTCAATGAATATAATTAATAATAATTATAATCAAATAATTATAGTAATAGTGAAAATATGCACCCCAACTTTATAAATATTATAAATGCTGCGAAAAATACGGAATTAAATTCATTTCCACAAAAATCACAAACAGAAGTAAAAATGTGCATACATAAAAAATATCTGTAATAGAAAATTTATTACTGTATTCGACTCCGTCTTATGTACAACATTCACACTCGTACGCAACTAGTTATAAAATATACTGTTTAAAAATGTGTTTACCTTTATTTTCCTGCTCCGGATTTTGATCTGTAATTTAATTAACACAGCGTTTAATAAAAAAATAACGCTTCATTTACTGAAGAACGTTTTTAATCTTGTTCAATAAATAATAGTCTTAATAATTATTAATAGTTTTTTTAAGTTGATTTCAATGTTTCAAAAATTAACAATGATAATTTGTTCGTACCTAAACTTTTTGGTTTCACACTTTTCGTCGGGTTTATTGGGTCATTGTATTCACCTAAATGTGTAATATAAAAAAGAAATTATATTTCCAACAAATTAAGTTATTTTATTGTTAATTAGAAGTAATAAAATAATTCCATTATGGACAGAAAGACCTCTGGTCGATTTAGTGTATATACTCAAAGTTTTTAAAAATGTAATTGTATGAAACATTATTTATTAAATTACTTTTTATATATATTTGTATTTATAATTCCATTATAAAAAAAAGGATTTAAAATTGTTGTTTTCTTACCTACGCCTGGAGGTATGTAGTTATCTATGTAAAAATAAAACATTATTAATAGAATGAATTAATGGAATAAAAAGGCAGAACAATCGATTGCAATTTATCAAAATAAAAATAAATTAAATAAAAATTATTAGAAAATAATTAATCAATAATTCTCACATTTCGCTCTGTGACTTTTGACTTACGTAAGTACGTTAAACAAATGCATATTAAAACAACTACTTCCCGGGCAAATACTCACGCCAGACATTGAATTACACAATGCACACTTGCTATTTATTTCAATAAAATATTGCATAATGCAACAAATTTTGATCCGAGAAAAATTTAATGCAAAAACAAACAGAAGGAACGTTACGGCCATCTGCAAGTGTAGAAGAAGTAGTTGTTTTAATATGCATTTGTTTAACGTATTTACGTATCGTAAGTCAAAATGTCACAGAGATAAATATGGAAATAATTTATTAATTATTTTGAAATCATTTTATTTAAATGAATTGATTAAATAACTGTGACCAAGAGAATGAATACTCTTTTTTATTTATAAAATAAAAATATTATAACATTTTTATTTTCATAAATGGATAAATTGCTCATTGTATTATTTTAATCTACTGTACAAATTTATGATAATAATTTGGAATAAAAAATAATTATATTTTGTTATATTCTCTTATGAAAGAAAACCAAATCATGACGTGATTTACGTTTTCAAAAATGCAGAGAAGTAAAATTATCATGTACATTTAAAATATCTAAGTGAAGAAATATAAATTGATTTGATAAACCAGCGTTAATGGCTAAATTTGAGTGCTTGGCGATTTTATATTAAAATTATAAAAGCAAAAGAACGCGTTTAAAATATCTAAGTGAAGAAATATAAATTGGTTTGATAAACCAGCCTTAATAGCTAAATTAGACTGTTTGGCGATATTATTATAAAAGCAAAAGAACGGGCAGTTATTTAAAGTTACAGTCAACTATAATTTACATTTGAAAAAAATACAACTTTATATTATAATTTGAAACTTCGGACAAAATTTAAGAACATCATCGTATTCTACTAAAAAAATAAGTGTTGCACTACTATTAGAAAGCTAATTCAATGCAACATGAGTGCATTGCAAAAATCTAATTCTTAGTAAAGCAACACTAAGCCAAATAACAAATAACCTTTCTAGAGCATTAATTATATTTTAAAATATTTAATGGACAAATTTTGAAAAAAAAAATAGTGCAAAGATCCATAGTGAGTGTTAATTTGTTATTTGGTATGTCTAAAATTAGTTCCAAATTTTAAATATACATATTTATAAAATATTAAGGCTTACCTGTTGGTTCTCGAGTAGGTTCCTTTGATCCACAATGTACTACTTATTTTATTGTTAAATTTGAGTTAAAAGGAATTACTGTTACTGTGAGTAGTAAATTAAAGGGTTTAGTTATTAAGTAAATTCAATTTAATTAATACAACAAATGGCATCAAGCAAATACAATTAATATTGTGCGTAAACATACGGTCCTCTCGTTATAAATCGAACATGAGCGATATGATGATTGAATTTAACAGACACAGATTATATGAAATTAATTATAAAAATATGTTTATACATATATATTGAATTATTCAAGCCATTACTTTGTGATGTATGTTTAAATTAATAAGATAATGTTTGAAATTATACAAGGAAAAGTGTTTAATTTAAAAAATTACCTTATATATATATACAATATGTATGAGATAAACGGTAGATTCTTCCTACTTTCATTCCCAACACATTTTTTTTTATTATTTTACAATTCGTAATTTTGTACAGCTGAGGCTGTTAGTTGAAACTCCATAATAGTACTTTTGATAATCTATTCATATTTATTATATAATAAATATCATTTTGTATATTAATAGCGATATATCTCATACACATTGTAGAAACCAATACCAAATTATTTTTTTTTTAAATACTTTAGAATTTACATGAACGAAGGTTAATTTATTCAATACAAACAATACAATTGGTTTGAGTGCCGTCGCTATCTAAGCAAAGTGGTATTATTAAATTAAAATTTGCGATAATAATTTAAGTTCTGTGGGTTCCGGAAATCCACAGGTACGAGAATAATATTACTCTTTTTTAAGATAAGCGTACCTAAACTTTTTGGTTGGATGATTGCATTTGGATTTTTATCGTCTTTGTAGGCACTGAAATCTACAAAATAAAAATGCTTTAATTATTCGTATAATTAAAAAAAACAATAGGTACTCATTGTAATTATTTTTTTACAACGAATGTTTTTTTTTAATTAAATGCGATGAATCAATGAAAATGGTAGTTAAGTTCAGTGAATGCAGGCCCAAAAAATAATTTTTGTAGCCAAAAGAAAAAAACGGCAGAATAAACATATGCATTCCATTTTTGTCATACATTTATAGTTATCTTTAAAAAAATCCTGAAAATCACCCTTTTTCAGACCGCCAGAATGTACTACCCCCTTAAATAATACATAATCATTTCTGTAGTTAGTTTTTTTTTAATTCAATTCTCACTTGAAACTTTCCTATGTAATAAAAAAAGACTTTATTCCTTTACACTCTCAATATACAGTCTCAAATTCTAAAATCTAATACCACCCTCCCTTCTCATTTCCCTCTTCCTCCACAGCATTTTTATGTAATAACCAGCAGCCGGTAACCGTTTTCCAAACGAAATTTCGTTTTTTTAAAAAAAAAAATACTTATCGTTGTCAAATCGTGATCACAATGCTACGCGTCCCAAATAAGCAAAAAGTACTATACTCTGGGAGTTAGAGAAATGAAAAAAAAAAAATGTAATCCGTGTATGTCTATAAAAACAGACATATTAGGATAAGGATTTAATTAATTAAAAATCCCGATTTTTTTAGAGGTAGCCATCACCCCTTAATGATTTCTTCTGTCTGATTTATTTATCGGCGTTTCGAAATTAATTAAAATCATGTGTAAAATATGTAACTGGATAATTTTTTTGTTATTGATATTAACTTACCGGAACCAGGAGAAATGTATGGTGTTAATACTGCAATGCGAAAAAATCTATTATTTTACACAATAAGATTATTAGACACATTTTTAATAATCGAAAGGGTTTTGTTCACATTAATTGCAGTTAAATTAAATAAAAATAATTCGAAAATAATTAATCGTTAATAATCATTTTCCCTTCATATGCTGCGATTTTTACGTAAATACAATAAAACAAATACTTCTTGTGCGTATACTCCTCCGGATATTGAATTACATAAAGTAAAAAATTTCCATAAATAACCAAGTAGTCTTCTTGTATACAAATTACATAATGGACACTACCTGTTGCATAACAAAAGTCGCAGTAGCTGAAGGGAAAATAATTAATTAATAATTAATCACGTTAACAATAACTTCACATTCTATCTATCGGAGAATGCAGAGGCGATTTTAAATACTGTTTAATCTATTTTAATATATTGTAATTAATACTCTGTAATTTTTAAAATAAATTCGTTAATTATAGAAAATTAATTATTTTCAAATCTTCTTCAACTCCGAAAGGCAAATAAATTTCAAATCATTTTTAATTAATTTATTTTAAATAACTTGGTCACAAGTGAATAAATACTGTTTTTTATTATTATGGGATTTTGAATTGCTTTTATATTTTTATTTTTTTTAATTTAGTTAAATTATGATTTAAATCGGAATTTTATAAAATGTGGTCAACGCATTTGAATCATATAAAGAAAAATATTTGTAGATCAAATGTTTCTTCTTTATTGGCAGTATTTCTAAAATGTTACTTCTGACAGTTTTTTTTATTTAAAATAATTCTTTTTAATTAATCAAATTTTCATGTTTTTAATTATTGAAGCAATGATTAATAAAATTCGTGCAATAAACTAGTGTAGGACAAAATTGAGAACATTTTATAATCGAGTATTTCTGAATAACCAATTTTAAGTAGCTAAAGTTAAATTGGAATTTATTACTAAATAGGTGATGCTTTCCAATATTAATATTATAAATTACATTAAGAAAATTATTGTATACTTAATACTTAGAGCGCGACACAGTTTTTAAAGATCTGGGAGTGTACTTCGACAACACTTTAAATCTTTAATTATGATGTTTGATTATATTGTTAAGAAGTCCTCGAGGTCTCTAGGTTTTATCTGCCGTAACTCCTCCCAGTTTCGTAATCCGAAAACATTGAAATCATTATTTTATGCTTACGTACGTTCAAAGCTGGAATATGCGACCATAGTTTGGTTTCCTCAGCGCCAATGTCAGATCCGTGCAGTTGAAAGTGTACAACGTAAATTTTTAAAGTTATTATCTTTTGAGTCAGAAGAATCTTATCCAAATAGATCACAATAAACTTTAAGTAAATTTGTTTTTGAAAGTCTAGCGTCTCGGCGATAAAAATGTGGATTTCTTTACTATATAAACTTCTACACAGTTCTGTTGATTCACCAGACTTCTTAAATAGAATTGGGCTGCATATTCCATCTTTTCACAGTAGGCAGTCCACTACATTTAATTTAGTAGCATATAGAACTGATATTGGCTTGAAATCACCTGTCATGATACTCTGAAAACTATACTGGCAGCCTTAAACAAATCATAATTACTAAATATTTTTTTACAAAAATGTAATTAATTTATGTAGATCTTAAGGAATTTGTTTTTCACATACGCATGTTCATCATATTGATAAATAATATATTATTCTTATATTTTAAAATTAATTTACATAATTTTTAACTATATTTATTAGGATGTGTTTCCTGTTGGATAATAAAGATTTATTATTATTAATAATTATGCAGTCACAAAAAAGATTGAAAAGATCGACTTTTTATTATTACATCAATATTTTAAACGTTTTTTAAAACATATTACCTCAGGGTTAGCTTTTGCGAATATATATGTATATGTTTTTATTTATACTGTTGATTATTTTTTGGTTTGTAATAAAAAAAAATAGAGGAGATTCCGTTAATAAATCAATTATGCTAAATTAATATAGCGGAATAACGGAATCTCCTCTATTTTTTTTATTACAAACCAAAAAATAATCAACAGTATAAATAAAAACATATACATATATATATTCGCAAAAGCTAACCCTCAAAAACATTTAAATATAACCTCCAACAATATAAACAAAGTATCATAAATACCAATTAATTAATTTGTATGCCATTACGATAAATATACAATGAATTAAAATAAAACAACATAGATATACTATTCGATGCCAGATAAGGTACTACGTTTTAAAAAACGTTTAAAACATTGATGTAATAATAAAAAGTTTATTATGTTACATATTTACACTCGTCAATGAGATATGTTTAATATTGAATCAAAATGCGTATTGAAAAAAAAATCGCCGATTTGGAAAGGGCATGTGTCTATTAGAATAGTTTTAATATGAGTTTTAAATTTAAGATAATTTAATTCTCTCACATGTATTGGAAGATGATTTTATTCCGTGATAATTGACACTGTAGCGAGATCTACTTAAGAATCGAATCGACCTTGAAGCTTTCTTATGGGATTTCTTAATAAAAATGCGTACTTTTAGAGAGCTTATTAGTAAAGAGCTATTTTTTTTCTGCAAAATCTTATGACCTTTTTCTAGAACTTATATCGATCAAAATTTTTAATTTGATTTTAGTTTTTTTTTTCTAATAAATAATTATTTCTTACTAGATTTTTACTCATTTTCCGTTCATATTTATAATTCGATATGTTTTTTATTACGCTTAAAACAACAAATCGTTCCTAAACACAACAAGCGAGCGCGCGGGCTGTTTATTTACTTAGGGAAGTATCGGATTTCGGCGGCCAGACAATTTGAATCATCTGCTATTACAGCTAGCGAACGTGCCTCTTTGAAAAGGTAAACGAATTCGAATTCTGTTTTTAATTATAGTAAAATAATAAGTTATACTACAAGTAATGTTTATATAAAAATATATATTTTTTAAAATCTACATTTTTTTTATGTTACATTATTATACATACAGCGCTATAAAAATTAGTTATATTAAAAATTTTGACAAAGAATTTTATATTATGGCATTACAATTTTATGAGTTATTTTATTAATTATAACTAAAAAAATTTTTCATATATACAAGGCGACCAAACTTCTCTGAATTAATATCATCTGTGTTATTTTAAATAAAATAACCTATATGTTATATTTTTATTCGATTCCTCTTTAAATTGTCTTTACATCAATATAACATAATTAATAATTTTGACTAACTGTTATAATTTTTCTAAAAAAATGTTGACAGTTGCAGAAGCTTACTAAAAATCATTACCTTTTTATTTTTCGAGATAGAAAAATAAAATGTTGAATGCAAACTGAGATAGTACAATTCTATGCAATTATAATTTTAAATGTGAAATATTTTTTATGCAAGGTGTTTAAAAAATAACGTTAAATGTGTAAGTTTTCAAACCGATGTACTTTTATTTTTTTAATAGCACTCTATACTTTTCATTTTTTTCTTAACTTGTCATAATTATGTTGTATATTATTGAGACAACTAAAATTTCGGATGATTTTTGCTCATTTATAAGACAACCATTATTTCTTAGTCACGTATAGATTTTCCGTGATGTTAATTTAAATAAAGTATTTATTTAGCATTTGTCATACCAATAAAATTTGACTATTACGATTTTTAGACATTTATTTTATTTTTTTATTGGCACCGAACCGATTTCAATAATATTTTAAGGATTTGTAGGTAATCATAAAAGGCACCTAAGTAATGAATAAAATATATATATATCAAGTAATTTAAAAAAAATATTATCGAAACGTAACTTTTTTTGGGAGATCCTGTATAATCAAAAATATTTTCCTGAAATACGTCCTTGGATCCAAGTAAACATAATTTCTAACTGGTCTGTCGAAAACGGGAGCTGAGATGCAGGACTCTGTGTAATAATTCATTAGCACCAACCGTAGTTTTTAAAAATAGCAGATGTTGACTTAATTAGTCATACACAGTTCATATTAGAGAGAAACTGCAAGAATTAAAATAATAATAAATATTCAATTAAAGCAGAAAATACAAGATATGTAAAAAAATGCAGGCGAAGTTCAGTGATAGTTTAAAAAGAAAATTATAATATTTTCAGAATTTTAAAATCTATGTAAAACATTATGTTAAATTTATTAACTTTTAAAATGGCTGTACAATTAATAAATATTTAATAAAGTTTGATTACATTTGCTAAAATTCATATGTTTAAATTACAAAATCCATGTTAAATATGAATCTTAAAAAATGTCAAACGTCACGTGTTGTGCACTTTTTTTACAGCCAATTTAATTAAATTTTGCGATAATCAGAAAAATAATGTTACATTTAATTTGTTATTTATTATAAAAGTATATAAATAAAATATGGGAAAAGACCTGATATGATGAAATTGCGCCAGTTATAGTGGATGATTCAAAAACTACATCATTGTTTGGGTGTGTTTCAAAAACTTCAATTAGTTTATCATTTGACAAATCAATTGCTGTATCTATAAGATTTAGTAAAACAAAATGCAAATAAGTAAAATTATTGATTTTAAATAAACATATTTATAACTACTATACTCTATCAAAAGGTAGTTGTCATATGATTTTGAAAAAAAATATATATTTTGTATGGATATTTATTAATATTTTAATAAAGTGCCTTTAAAAATTACGTTTGCATTTTGAGGAAAAGTTAATTTTAAAAAATCCGAAATATTATATTATTAAACAATAAAACAATAAGTAATCAATATCGTTTACTTTTTTTCTTCATTTGTTTCCATGATAATCTATGATAGTTTCACAAAATGATTTATAACTTTGCAAAAACGCAAAAAAAACCTAAACAGATTATACATTTGGAATCTACGAAAAAATCTGTTCCCAATAATGTAATTTTTTACTATAGAAACAATTATAAAAATCGAAGTTTGAGGTTATAACACAAAAACTAATAATGATAAATAAAATGAGATAACATATTCGAAAACAGTATAAAATGTTGCATCGAAATTAGAAAATCCAGCGATTCGATTTTATTTCTTGTACGCTGCCGAAATCCGATACTTACCTAAGCAAATAAACTGAGCGCGCGCTTGTTGTGTTTAGGAACGATTTGTTATTTTAAGCGTAATAAAAAAAACATCGAAATATAAATATGAACGGAAAATGGGTAAAAATCTAGTAAGAAATAATTATTTATTAGAAAAAAAAAACTAAAATCAAATTAAAATTTTTGATCGATATAAGTTCTAGAAAAAGGTAATAAGATTTTGCAGAAAAAAAGGTAGCTCTTTATCTCCACTAATAAGCTCTCTAAATGTACGCATTTTTATTAAGAAATCCCATAAGAAAGCTTCAAGGTCGATTCGCAACGATGCCTCTTAAGCGAGTGCATGGGATACACAAATTATGACTTAATCTTGTATCGTAATCATGAATATCGCTCACAGTTTCGTAGTTTCGTTTAGTTTTTATATAAAACAGAGACGTATACCCCTGTTAAGGGTAAGATACGTAATCTTTGAAAGATGCCTTTCGTTTCTTTTGTATAATGAAGTCAAGCAATTGTCCTGATAATTCTCTGTTTGACTTTAAATATTCTAATATTTATTTATTTATTTACGGATGCCATTTCATACAGTAACATATACCATATGCCATTTCATATGAAAATTATAAATAAATCTAAATCATATATTGAGACTAACACATTAGCATTTCGCATAAGCCGGTCTATGGGGGAAGAATTACCATAATTAGTAGAATGATCTATACAATAAAGATATATTTCAACATTTTAAAAATATTTGCAAGCTTACCTCTATTTATGTCATCAATATTCAGCAGATCATAATCTAGAACTGAAAAAACAGCGCAATTACTCGTAAATGTCATATTAACGTATGGAAATAACAATGGTGAATTAAAAACTGGACGTTTCTATTGAAATTCGCAAACTAATGATGTAAATAAGTTAATAAAATAGGGCAGAAAGACGGTAGCCTAAACAGATCAACATTAAAATGTATTGCATTATTGATAAATGTTGTAAATATAAGTAATTGTCTAAGTAAAAATATTTGTATGTTAAAGTAAACGGTACTTAGACGATGTAGGCCCAATTTTACAATCCGCAAATAAAAGTTAATATTTCTCTCCATTTTGATTATCAGTGCTGCCAACCGAATGAAAAAATCGAGCGTAACGTTACTTGAGGTTTGTAAAATTGGATCTTAAAAATTTAATATTGTCAGCTTTCGCCGCCCCCGGAGAATATAACTGGAAATTTGTCGCATAATTGAATAAATCCATCTAATATTAGGGATTGTTAAGTAAGTTTCACTTGGTTTGTTTTACTTACTTAATAATCCCTAATATTACTATAATGTTTTACCAAGTGATTAATGAGACTCAAATTGAAAAAATAAATCCATCTAAACTCTTAAATGTTGGTCAAAAACATTTTTTTTCTGTGGAACGAATGTGTTTTTTTTTTATTATTCCGGTATACATTTTTTTTTTAATTGTTCAACCTTTATTTTTATACATAAATTTTGTTTTTACTTACTTAATCATTGTTAGTTATTTACGTGAACTTACCAGCACCAGGAGGTACATATCGCGGATACTCTGTAAATAATAATAAAATAACTAACTAAACATCTTCATTCAAATGTGTATATGTATATACAATAATATATAAAATTAAAATTATATTCTGTAGATGAATCGGCTATCAACCGGAGGTCTTTCAGCCATAATAAAATATTCGCTTAATTTATTACATTTAAATAGAAAAAACATTTCTAATAATAAAAATAAATTATTATCAAAGCAACAGATAATTTATAATATGTTAATCATTCTAACAATTGAAATTCTTATTTAATGAAATGTTCATTTAGCGTATGGATGGCCATTTCTGTTTTTCGAACCTCATCACACTAGTATGTTCCATATGCAATGCCATGATGAAGGCGGCTGAATGAAAATTGTGGTTCGAAAAACCGAAATGGCCATCACTAGTTATCCATACGCTGGATGAATGCTGGCTGAACATTTCATTAGTTCGCCTTCCTTTAGTGGACCCAAATCGTTGACGATGCCACTTGAAATTAGGAAAAAGGTGGCGCTTGCGTCGTCTTTAATTTATTATAATTGAAATTCTGTTCAAATTTTAAAATGTGTTTAACAGAATAAGTTGTTAATGTGAGCAAGTAGAAGAATTATATGTTAATTTGTAAATTAAAATTTTCAATAAAGTAGTTTTTCCAAGGCGGAAATACCCCTGGTCGATAGCCATTTTCTTAAAACCGAACTAAAAGTACGTATGAAACGAAACAATGTATCGTAATATTTTACTTGCGGTTATGTAAGTTACAGTAAACACATTTTGTTTATTACTACCAAACATCTTTATTCATGTAACATTTATACATAGTTTAGATAATTATTTACAATATATTTGTTGATTTATATTCATATATATTACATGAAATGGCTAACGATCGAAGGCATTTTATTAATTTTCCTTCAATTTTATAAAATTGCATTCGTTTATTGTAAATAACACATGGAGGTCTGCGAACGAGATTGACTGAAGTTGAAGGTAGTTTTTATACAAAATTAATGACGACAGAAACTACTATGATGTTAGTGTAGTAGGATAAATCTTTTAAAATATTATATTAACTCACCAGAGCCAGGAGGTATGTATGACGGAAAATCTGAAATAATAAAATAATTTTGAATAATAGATATTGGAATCGATTGAAACTTTTTTCGCAATTTTCTTTCAGAAATGGTTTAAACAATGTTTCTAGAAGCAATATAAACAATCAGAAATGCGGGCCCGTTAATAGTTTGTCTATAAACCTATCCATTGCTAAGTCGTATTTTTAACACCAGATAGAGATCTTATATTATGCCCTCAATTTAATAAATAATTCACCAATGCAAAAATTAATCCAACTAATTTTAGAAAATATATTCAATACTTAATTATAAATGAGTCTGATGATATCAAGACCGCTTGTTTATATTGCGGTATAAGTAAATACAATTCCAACGACATTGCTAATACATGTAAAGTGTGGGAACGATAAGACCATTTAATTTGTACAAATTTAAAACATTTAGATGAAAATTATGTTTGTGAAATGTGTTCATATAAAGCAAAATGTATTTAAATATACCAAAATTAAAAATAAACTACTTTGCAAATTGTTATTTTCAAAATGTTGTCCGGCGTTCCAGATACGACCCAGAAATGAATTTATTTATAGACAAACCATTAAAGGGCACGCATTTCTGATTATTTATATTACGTCTAGAAATATTGTTTAAACCATTTCTAAAAGAAAATTGGAAAAAAAGTGCGCCGTTTGGGAAATTTGACACTTTGAAAATCGCCGTCAGGTGTTGGAAATACGACTCAGCAATGGATTTGTTTATAGACAAACTATTAACGGGCACGCATTTCTGATTGTTTATATTACTTCTAAAAACATTGCTTAAACCATTTCTGAAAGAAAATTTGAAAAAAAGTGCGCCGTTTGGGAAATTTGACACTTTGAAAATCGCCGTCAGGTGTTGGAAATACGACTCAGCAATGGGTTTGTTTATAGACAAACTATTAACGGGCACGCATTTTTGATTGTTTATATTACTTCTAGAAACATTGTTTAAACCATTTCTAAAAGAAAATTGGAAAAAAAGTGCGCCGTTTGGGAAATATGACACTTTGAAAATCGCCGTCAGGTGTTGGAAATACGACTCAGCAATGGATTTGTTTATAGACAAACTATTAACGGGCACGCATTTTTGATTGTCTATATTACTTCTAGAAACATTGTTTAAACCATTTCTAAAAGAAAATTGGAAAAAAAGTGCGCCGTTTGGGAAATTTGACACTTTGAAAATCGCCGTCAGGTGTTGGAAATACGACTCAGCAATGGATTTGTTTATAGACAAACTATTAACGGGCACGCATTTTTGATTGTTTATATTACTTCTAGAAACATTGTTTAAACCATTTCTAAAAGAAAATTGGAAAAAAAGTGCGCCGTTTGGGAAATTTGACACTTTGAAAATCGCCGTCAGGTGTTGGAAATACGACTCAGCAATGGATTTGTTTATAGACAAACTATTAACGGGCACGCATTTTTGATTGTTTATATTACTTCTAGAAACATTGTTTAAACCATTTCTAAAAGAAAATTGGAAAAAAAGTGCGCCGTTTGGGAAATTTGACACTTTGAAAATCGCCGTCAGGTGTTGGAAATACGACTCAGCAATGGATTTGTTTATAGACAAACTATTAACGGGCACGCGTTTTTGATTGTTTATATTACTTCTAGAAACATTGTTTAAACCATTTCTAAAAGAAAATTGGAAAAAAAGTGCGCCGTTTGGGAAATTTGACACTTTGAAAATCGCCGTCAGGTGTTGGAAATACGACTCAGCAATGGATTTGTTTATAGACAAACTATTAACGGGCACGCATTTTTGATTGTTTATATTACTTCTAGAAACATTGTTTAAACCATTTCTAAAAGAAAATTGGAAAAAAAGTGCGCCGTTTGGGAAATTTGACACTTTGAAAATCGCCGTCAGGTGTTGGAAATACGACTCAGCAATGGATTTGTTTATAGACAAACTATTAACGGGCACGCATTTTTGATTGTTTATATTACTTCTAGAAACATTGTTTAAACCATTTCTAAAAGAAAATTGGAAAAAAAGTGCGCCGTTTGGGAAATTTGACACTTTGAAAATCGCCGTCAGGTGTTGGAAATACGACTCAGCAATGGATTTGTTTATAGACAAACTATTAACGGGCACGCGTTTTTGATTGTTTATATTACTTCTAGAAACATTGTTTAAACCATTTCTAAAAGAAAATTGGAAAAAAAGTGCGCCGTTTGGGAAATTTGACACTTTGAAAATCGCCGTCAGGTGTTGGAAATACGACTCAGCAATGGATTTGTTTATAGACAAACTATTAACGGGCACGCATTTTTGATTGTTTATATTACTTCTAGAAACATTGTTTAAACCATTTCTAAAAGAAAATTGGAAAAAAAGTGCGCCGTTTGGGAAATTTGACACTTTGAAAATCGCCGTCAGGTGTTGGAAATACGACTCAGCAATGGATTTGTTTATAGACAAACTATTAACGGGCACGCATTTTTGATTATTTATATTACTTCTAGAAACATTGTTTAAACCATTTCTAAAAGAAAATTGGAAAAAAAGTGCGCCGTTTGGGAAATTTGACACTTTGAAAATCGCCGTCAGGTGTTGGAAATACGACTCAGCAATGGATTTGTTTATAGACAAACTATTAACGGGCACGCATTTTTGATTGTCTATATTACTTCTAGAAACATTGTTTAAACCATTTCTAAAAGAAAATTGGAAAAAAAGTGCGCCGTTTGGGAAATTTGACACTTTGAAAATCGCCGTCAGGTGTTGGAAATACGACTCAGCAATGGATTTGTTTATAGACAAACTATTAACGGGCACGCATTTTTGATTGTTTATATTACTTCTAGAAACATTGTTTAAACCATTTCTAAAAGAAAATTGGAAAAAAGGGCGCCGTTTGGGAAATTTGACACTTTGAAAATCGCCGTCAGGTGTTGGAAATACGACTCAGCAATGGATTTGTTTATAGACAAACTATTAACGGGCACGCATTTTTGATTGTTTATATTACTTCTAGAAACATTGTTTAAACCATTTCTAAAAGAAAATTGGAAAAAAAGTGCGCCGTTTGGGAAATTTGACACTTTGAAAATCGCCGTCAGGTGTTGGAAATACGACTCAGCAATGGATTTGTTTATAGACAAACTATTAACGGGCACGCATTTTTGATTATTTATATTACTTCTAGAAACATTGTTTAAACCATTTCTAAAAGAAAATTGGAAAAAAAGTGCGCCGTTTGGGAAATTTGACACTTTGAAAATCGCCGTCAGGTGTTGGAAATACGACTCAGCAATGGATTTGTTTATAGACAAACTATTAACGGGCACGCATTTTTGATTGTTTATATTACTTCTAGAAACATTGTTTAAACCATTTCTAAAAGAAAATTAGAAAAAAAGTGCGCCGTTTGGGAAATTTGACACTTTGAAAATCGCCGTCAGGTGTTGGAAATACGACTCAGCAATAGATTTGTTTATAGACAAACTATTAACGGGCACGCATTTTTGATTGTCTATATTACTTCTAGAAACATTGTTTAAACCATTTCTAAAAGAAAATTGGAAAAAAAGTGCGCCGTTTGGGAAATTTGACACTTTGAAAATCGCCGTCAGGTGTTGGAAATACGACTCAGCAATGGATTTGTTTATAGACAAACTATTAACGGGCACGCATTTTTGATTGTCTATATTACTTCTAGAAACATTGTTTAAACCATTTCTAAAAGAAAATTGGAAAAAAAGTGCGCCGTTTGGGAAATTTGACACTTTGAAAATCGCCGTCAGTTGTGGGAAATACGACTCAGCAATGGATTTGTTTATAGACAAACTATTAACGGGCACGCATTTTTGATTGTTTATATTACTTCTAGAAACATTGTTTAAACCATTTCTAAAAGAAAATTGGAAAAAAAGTGCGCCGTTTGGGAAATTTGACACTTTGAAAATCGCCGTCAGGTGTTGGAAATACGACTCAGCAATGGATTTGTTTATAGACAAACTATTAAAGGGCACGCATTTTTGATTGTCTATATTACTTCTAGAAACATTGTTTAAACCATTTCTAAAAGAAAATTGGAAAAAAAGTGCGCCGTTTGGGAAATTTGACACTTTGAAAATCGCCGTCAGTTGTGGGAAATACGACTCAGCAATGGATTTGTTTATAGACAAACTATTAACGGGAACGCATTTTTGATTGTTTATATTATTTCTAAAAACATTGTTTAAACCATTTCTGAAAGAAAATTAAAAAAAACTGCGACGTTTGGGAAATTTGACATTTTGAAAATCGCCGTCAGGTGTTGGAAATACGACTCAGCAATGGATTTGTTTATAGACAAACTATTAACGGGCACGCATTTTTGATTGTTTATATTATTTCTAAAAACATTGTTTAAACCATTTCTGAAAGAAAATTTGAAAAAAAAAACTGCGCCGTTTGGGAAATTTGACAATTTGAAAATCGCCGTCAGGTGTTGGAAATACGACTCAGCAATGGATTTGTTTATAGACAAAATATTAACGGGCACGCATTTTTGATTGTTTATATTATTTCTAAAAACATTGTTTAAACCATTTCTGAAAGAAAATTTGAAAAAGAAACTGCGCCGTTTGGGAAATTTGACATTTTGAAAATCGCCGTCAGGTGTTGGAAATACGACTCAGCAATGGATTTGTTTATAGACAAACTATTAACGGGCACGCATTTTTGATTGTTTATATTGCTTCTAGAAACATTGTTTAAACCATTTCTGAAAGAAAATTGAGAAAAAAGTGCGCCGTTTGGGAAATATTGTTTATAAAAATCGGTATTTTCCGATTTTTAAAGTATATGTATTATGAATATTTTAGAATTTATAGGAATAAATTTGATTCTGTTCCATTCACTTGACCTTGTATTTAGTTATAATTATGAAAAAACAATTAAACAAGTGTTCTTTTCCTTGAAATAAATATTTTAGAAAAAAAAAGTCTGAGTGTGGAGGCGCCGGGTTCATTGCTGGATTCATTGCCAGCTTCACACACATAAAAAAGTAAACTTGTTGGAAGTAAGCACACACACCGGTCAGACAAAAACGTGATTAATTAACATTTTGATATTTCTTTCTCAGATCTACATCGATTGTTACGATGTAAATATTATTATAAATAATAATAAAATAATGTATAATAATAAAATTATTATAAATATTAACGTTAAAAAAATCTTCAAAGGAATTCAAAAATCGCCATTTTTACATTTATTTTGAAAAAATAAATGTAAAAATGACAGTAACATTTCGCTCAATTTTATTAATTTAATTCAATTCGTTTCTTTTAATTTAATTCGATTTTGATTTAAATTGATTTGATTTAATTTAAATCGATTTAGTTTGATTCGGTTTAATATAATTGATTTAATTTGACTGAAGATGGTTGATTTAATTTTACTTAATTTAATTTAGCATCTTTAAGATATGTAAGGCAGAGCTGTACTGACGAGGGATAGATCCCGAAACACGTGTCTGCAGATGGTAAGTAACGTTCTTTTTTGTTTTTTACATTGAATTTTTCTCGGATGTAAAATTGTTACATGATGCAATATTTTATTGATATGCAACAGTAAGTGTACATTAAGTAATTCAATGTCAATTTGCCCGATAAGTATTTGTTTTAATGTGCATTTGTTAAAAGTACTTACGTAACGTAAGTCAAAAGTCACAGAGCTAAATGTGAAAATAATTTATTAATTATTTTATTGATGTGCAACAGCGTGGGTATTTGCCCGGGAAGTAGTTTTAATGTGCATTTGTTTAACGTACTTACGTAACGTAAATCAAAAGTCACAGAGCTAAATGTGAAAATAATTTATTAATTATTTTCAAATCATTTTTATTTAATATATTTAAATAACTGTGACCAAGTGAATGAATAATACTATTTTCTATTCATTTTTATTTAATTTACTTACATATAATATTTAGATATAACACTACAGAATTAAAATATTAAAACAAATATTTTTGGCTGGTTTTTGTAAATTTGTTTACGAGTAAGAATGATGTAATGATGATACTCTAATAATCTGATAATAAAACACCAAAATGACAGCCAATTTAAAATAACACAAAAAAATAAATAAATTATAGAAAAGTTTTATTAATAAAACAAATATTTCATGTTTTTGTAATTGGCATTCGAAAATAATTTTAAAACTGCATTCCACCAAGAATTTTATTTAAAACATAATTTAGTGCAATTTGAGTCTTTTTATTGGATATGAGAATGTTTCACCTTTTTTTGTGCAGACAAAAAATATAATTTGGATATGAAACTATTTGATGATATTCCATTTAAAGCGGCAATATTCGCCCAACATTCGAGAAATATATTTTATTTTATTTCTTTCGAGAAATAGAGCCCATGTTTGTAAGCTGTCATGATTGAAGCCCTCTCTATAAGAGCCAACTGCATCGACCGAAATAAATAATAATCTGAATAGGCGGGTGGAAAATGGTTTATCGTTTACTTGCTAAAACTCATTTTTTTTATCCATCACGCCCTTCTAACCGCTTTTCTTAAACAACTGCATTAGTTGGCGTCTGTAACGTGTGGTATTGGTAGTTTTGAATGATTTTAGTATCTCACCCCGCATGTCCCATAATATACAGACCCTTTGGCTGACCCATGAATATTACACTTTGACGTTTATAGATCTTGTTCAGTTTTTTGTTTGCTTTTATCGCCAGTAATGATCCTATGAAAAATACTTTTTCTTTCTGGTCTTTGACTTTTCGCTTGTGACCAAGCGCCTTATAACAACCCTTTTCTTTAACTATTACGGTACTCAATTACCAACGAAGGATCGATCAAAATCAAATGCTACAGACAATTTCCACGATTTTCATTAGAACGAATGAAAATAATAACAAGTATTTACTGAAGTGAGAGTATTTATTTAAGAAAATATTTTACAATGGAAATTTAAATAGGGAGACGGTATTAATTACAAAAACAATTAATAGCTTACGCACATCTTATTATTACATATAAATGTAAGAATCAATTTAGTGTACTGTATCAATTTATTCATTTAGTGTTGTAATGTTGTATTATATATATATTATTTTCTGCATAAATTACAAAACACGCTAAATATAAAATTCTTCAATTTTGAATGCCTATTTCATCTTATTAGTTTATTTATTTAATTTTATTACTTTATTTTGACAAATATGCCACAATGATAATACACTGAACATATTTTGCCTCTTGGGATAGAAGTACTTACGTGATCCAGTATGGTACATCTCTTCCGATTTTGACGTTAGAGAAATTGATTTTGTGCAAAAGTATTATTATAAGTATTGTAAAGTTTGCGTATTTAGTTGTACTATAATTTAATTAAATATTAAGTGATTTATTGATTTTATAACAGAGCTTACCTTTTTTGTTGTCTCCAATATCTACTTCTCCATTAGAAATTGAGTCCATATCTAAATATACAACAAAATATTATTTTTCATAATTTATACTAATTTTTGTCTAATATCGGTAATGTTAATGTAACAATGACAGTTTCTGAATTAATAAGTGATAATTAAAAAAAACACAGTGTAAATTCCGCTTTACCAAGACATTTTATATGTAAAACAAGTGTCCATTATGTATTTCAGTGTCTGACGGAGTATAGGCCCGAGAAATAGTTGTTTTAAAGTACTTACGTAACGTAAGTAAAAAAATCAGCTAAAGAACGAATAATTTATTAATTACTTTCAATTTTTTTTTTATTTAATTTAAAATGCGAAGTTTGATAGGTTAAAAATCATCGAAGGAAAATTTAAAAAAATCTAACTAAAATTAGCCTAGAGATAGATTAGTGTATGTTAACTTTACTCAAAACGTTTTCTCAATTTCCTGCAATTGTTTAAATATTATTCACTTTAAAAATCATACATTCGAAATAACTTTGTATATAGAAATGGATGCACCCGATTTATAATGAGTTATCTTAATCTCGATAAAAAAATGTAATAGTATTGCACATTTAACCCTCCCCATATCTTCGAGAAAAAAAAAAACGATTTTTTTTTTCGAAACTCCTACATTCTTCATAAATATACTAATAACTCTGTCAATTTGATGTTGGAATGGATTTACACCCTTAACGTAATATGAAGGACGAGCGACTAAATTTAGAAAATTATAATAGTTTTAATGGTGTTTTGCATACACCATTAATGCTTAAAACAAATCATTACCAATTTTAAGAGATCTAAGTTCTTGTATTTATGATTTTGAAATTTTGTATGTAGGTGAATTTAATTTTTTCCAGTAAAAATTAAAATCAATTATTTAAAAATTCCGTCACACCGATCAAATTTCCAGTAGAAGATTTTATAAATGACGTAGATTAAAAGTAAACATGGAATAAGTTTAATTTTAATTAATTTTAATAAATGAAACACTTTTTTACTTTGTTTGTATAACTCGGATTGTTTTATTGTTGACTATCGTCAAAACAACTTTTGTTTTGACAATGACACGTTAAGGTTGTCGAAACTATAGTCAATAATAAAACAATCCGAGTTATACAAACGAGGTAAAAAAGGGTTTCATTTATTAAAATTGAATTACAATGTATAATATAGTAGAAGCCTCAAGAATTAACAAGTTAGTTTTAATGAAGCTATTTCTACGTCGTTTATAATGTCTTCTACTGGAAATTTGATCGGTGTGTCGGAATATTTAAAATATTTGATTTCAATTTTACTAAAATGTTCTGTTGATTTATTTAGAAATAAATTCTCTTCAAAATTTCGATGTTTTCTACGTTTAAATGCTTTTCGTTTCCGAATATTTTGATTTTCTTTGTAGTTTTAATGGTATACGCAACAATTTAGAGAAATTGGTGCTTGTACATATTTTCCTCAAAATCGTTGGAAATATATTAATTGAAGCCAATGGATTTTAATCAGCATAGTTTATTTTTTAATTTATTTCTTGTTTATGCCAACTTACCTGAACCAGGGGGTATAAATGCTGAATATCCTGTAATATAAAATTATTTTTTTATTAAACTTATTTAAATAATATTTTTATTAATAATAATATATCTTTACTCCAAACAAGAAACAAATGGTTATATTATATGATTTTGATAAAAAAAATATTTAGGCGAAAAGACCTCTGGTCGACAGCCAATTTCAAAACAAGCAAATTGTATTTTATGTATAATTAAAATACAACAACAAGCAAATTGTATTTTATGTATAATTAAAATACAATTTGCTTGTTTTGAAATTGGCTATCGACCAGAGGTCTTTTCGCCTAATTATTTTTGTATATACAAATATTCTAAAAATAGATGTAAAATAATAATAATTTATTTATTTCCAGTAAGAAAATACAAATAATCGTGGGTGAGTCAAATACAGTATTAAAAATTGAAGTGTAGATGAGGACATTACAAACATATTAAAATTGTTTAATTCAAACACATTAAAACTTACATCTATTTAAATTAAAATAATAAATACAATATTTGTTAAAAGTTACAATATTAAAAAAGAAAACAATGCAATATTATATTAACAAATTTAATATTGAAATAGAAATAGAAATATAAATTCTAATAAATTAAATTTTGGATAATCGTAATATTTTTTTATACCTTTGACGAGAAAGTATAAAAAAAACTGATCTGCAACTTGTATAGTATGAAAAGGTTATTTCGTGTGATTTCTTTCCGCCCAATTTAATAAATTATTAATGAACAAATTTCGAGAATAAAATGTATTATTTTTGTAGATTAGAAGAGTAATTTTCTGCAAGTCTACTAACCTCTTTTTGATAATTCATCGTTCGCTTTTTTATCAGTATTTGGAGTGGAATCTAAAATAAACAAAATGTACAATATATATATTTTTCATTTTACAATATGATTTAAAGTATTTCAATTGATACTTTATAAAATTTCGTAATTTCTTGAGGTTTTATTTAATTTTATTCGTTTTATTCTCATTGTGAAAAATCGAAAAGGTCATCACCAATTACTCATACGCGAATGGTGATTGAACATTTTATTAAATCAAATTTTGTACTAAAATGTATTAATTTTAGTATAGGGTGCGGCAAAACAGACAGTGCAGTTTGGAAAGCCCAGTACGTCCCGTGCGGTGGGGGGTACCTTCCTGGGAGGGATCTTATTGTATCGGGGGGGTCATGTCGTCAGGACTTCATGCATAGAAAGGCATAATGTTCTGATTAAGATAAAATAAGCCCCATTTCTTTAAATTGCGCCATTTTTTTAATGGCCCTTGAAAACTGCACTGTCTGTTTTGCCGCACTCTGTACAAAATTTGATTCAATATAAAATAAATATGTATTAATTTCTGATTAAAATTTTCAATCACCATTCATCTAGCGTATGGATAATCGATCTTTCCGGCCTTGTCAGACCAGTGTGTACCATATGCAATGCCTTAATAATTTTACTATTTTTCGATTCATATCCTCATAAACAGGACAAGTTTGCCTTCCTTTAGTGGACAAAACAACAATTCTTGGCCTAAATTGTTGACGACGCTACTTGAAATTAGGCAATAAATAGCGCTCGCTATCTGATGTTTACTCTGATTATTTCATTTCAAACATAATAGTAATTAAAGGTACTATAATATAAATTATTAATTTTAAAATTATACATACCTACAATATCAATACCCCTCCGATGAAATAGTAAATTATCATTTTCGCTGTTGGGATCGTCTGGAACAAATGAAAATTATTAAAAGTTAAAAAAATCAACTACTGAAAGCATTAGTTGATGAAAAATATCGATTTTATTATAAATGACAAATGAAGTGAAAAGCAAACATCTTTTAAACTCCACTCAATAAAACATCAATCAAAACATATAAACTATTGAAAAGTAAAGAAAACAACTTATGGATTAAAATGCAGATTTTTTTTTAAAAATCTTTACCAAAATATTTAGGCAATTCAATTTGCGTATTAAAAAAAATGTATATACATATATATTTCTTGAATCTTTGAAGCGTTTACTTCACGGTAGATTTTCAATATTAGGAATAAAGAAAGCACTTAATAATGTTGTTATACGTCTTAACGATTTATTTAACTGTGACTAGTTTCAACTACAAGGTAATCATTTTCAAACTGAAAATAAACAGTTTAACACTATAACATTTTTTTATCAAGATCGAGATAACGCATTTAAAATCGGGTGCCTCCATTTCTATACACAAACTCATCTCGAATGTATCATTTTTAAAGTGAATAATATTTTAACAATTGCAGCATTATATATCGGAAATTAGAGAAAATATTTTGAGTAAAGTTTACATGAACTAATCTATCTCCAGACTAATTTTAGTTAATAATAATAATAATCTTTATTGCCCAACAGGAAATACATATTTTCCTAATTACAAGACAAAATAAAAACAATTAAGCTGCAGTTATGATTAATACAAACATAACGTAACAGTATACATGTGTAACATAAAAGGAATGAGCCATCTTAAAGTATCCTTTGTATTTTTTTTTTAATTATTTGGTTAAGTGAATTATGAAATATATCTGTAGAGTCCTGATATTTTATTGAAACACGAATGCACAATGCTGACAGGTGACTTTAAGCCGACATTAGTTCTATGTATTGGAATACAGAAACAAATTTTATCTAAAAATAAAGGTGAATCAATCTTCCCGTGCAAAATATTATATAAATATTTTATACATATAGTATATCTCCGAGGTTTAAGAGACTCAATATTAAATTTATCTAAGAATAGATTATGATCTCTTTCCGGATAAGTATCTTCAATTTTGTAAAAAGGTAATTTTAAAAATTTCCGCTGGACACCTTCAAGTTTCCTTATTTGAATTAGATTCTGCGGGAACCAGATCATAGCACCATATTCCAACTTAGTCCGTACAAAAGCAGAATACAAGGTTTTAATACAAAAATCCAATACATTACATTTTTTTTTTTTTTTGAAAATTTTCCTTCGATGGGTTTTGACGTATCAAACTTCGGACTCCATATTGTTTTACATAAATTAAATAAACAGTATTTGAAAATAATAATTAAATTATTCCCTCTTTAGCTACTGTCTTACGTTACGTTTACATTAAAACAACTACTTCTCGGGTCTATACCTTGCCAGACTCTGTATTACATAACGGACATGTTTTACATAAAATATCTTGGAAAAGCGGAATTTATACTGTGTTGTTTATTTAATTATCACTTACCAATTCACAAACTGTGATTGTTACATTAACTGTACCGAGATTAGACAAAAATTAGTATGAAATAAGAAAAAATGTTTTTGTATATTTAGATATGGACTAATTTTTTAATGGAGATGGATCAACTAATAAAACTGTAGTCGTTTCAACACTTATTATTTTCTTTTATAACTCAAAAAATACAATTTTGCCCATACAAGTTTAATAATAATAATAATAATTTATTTTCCAACGGAAGAATCCAACAAGGGAAAATATACAATCAAAATTATAATATAAGAAGAGTACAAGCAAAGTTGGTTAAATTTAAACAGAAAAAAAAAGTTTACTCTAAGAAACAACAAAAGTGGTAGGCTTTGTTATAAAATTACCCTGTAGTCGAAACTAGTCACAAGTTAAGTGGTATAAAAAATGTATTTCTTTATTCCTTATATGCATATATTTACTTACCATCTCTAAGTGTTCGTGGTATGATCATAGGTATTGAAGAAGACTTTTTTGAAGGTTTCTCACCATCTTTTAATAAATTGTAGACGACAACGTAAAACTCAGATTTGGGATCTTTATAGCCATACACTGAGTTTTGGTCACCATTAACAATCCTTAAAACGTGGTTTTCTGTAATGAAAAAAATCTTTTTGTCAGTTATAATGCCATTAATTAAAAAATGTATATTATAATGAAAAAAAAAAAAAGATTTTTATTAGTTTAATAAAAGTGGTTGGATAAGGAAATCGAGCAGCTGATTTTTTTCGTTGTTAGAGTCTGGGTGGATTGATTGAAAACTGTGAAAACTCCTTCGTTGTTTTAATTAGTGAATTATATTTAGTTCGGGAGTTATAAGAGGTTGCTATTAATAATGTTCGTACGAAACGAAAACATATGTATTAGCTCTATTGATGGTGAGTAGTGATTGTCGGAAAAACAGCGAGATGGATCAACTAATAAAACTGTAGTCGTTTCAACACTTATTAAAAGAACACTTTTATAACTAAAAAAATACAATTTTGCCAATACAAGTTTGCACTAAGAGAGTTAAAATCAATCTGGTTGTTCGTGTGAATTCACTACCATTTTCGACTATTACCACCCCCTCGTACTCTTAGACGGGGGGTGAGCCGTCGGGCAGGTAATTGAGGCCTTAACAATATGTTTGTTTTTTTCTCCAATCACATGTGGCTTTTCTGAATCCCAATATGAAAATTATGATTAACAAAGCCACCAAATAAAAAAATGAACTTTACCGCATATTAATATATACAATTATTAATTTGTAAAATATTAAATTAAAGTAATTTAGAAATTAATTAAAAGCGCCTTACCATCAGAAATATTTGATATATTTTCTGTAATAGGATAAGCCTGAAATAAAAAAAGCATGTATAATAAATATCAATTAACAAAAAAATATTAAAATAGGAAAAGGATTTATTCACTTGATTACAGTTATTTAAATAAATTAAATATAAGAATTTCAAAACAATTAATTAATAAATTATTTTCTCTTTTGCTACTGTGACATTACGACTTATGTTACATAAGTACTTTAACAAATGTCTAATAATAGATATTTGCTGTTGCATAACAATAACAATTGTATAATGCAACAATTTTTGAATTGAAAATATTTAATTAAAAAAAATAAAAAATAAATAAATGTTACGTAATATAAGGTTATCTGCAGACACGTGTTTCGGGATTTGATCCCTCGTCAGTACAGCTGTGCCTTACGTAATTGCAAAGTTGTTAATTAAATTAAATAAAAATTTAAAAAAATAATTAAATAAAAACGCACTGTCACCTCTGAGATTCTCTGTCACAGTAGAAAAAGATATATATATATATATACAGGGTGGCGCAAGATTCCGATGAAGTCCAATATCTCAGTAGAAATTTACAAAAAAAATATTACTGACATAATTTGTAGCTACTGTAAAACTTCACATTTTAAAATTAGTTTCATATATACAGGGTGTCCAATAATCACGTGACGTATCAAACATATGATTTTTTAAATGGAATGGTATATTTTTTTATGTCGATTTTAGATTCTACGTTTAAAATTAATCATTTTTGACATAAGGTTTATTAGGTCAATTTTTAATATTTTAAAAGTTATAAACAATTTAATGTTGAAATCAATGGAAATTTAGGGTCTTATTTTTCAAAATTGAAAAACGATGTAAACTTTCTGTTGACGCAATTTAATAATCGTTTGTTACCATAAAGCAAATGTTGTGTTCAGGGTGAAACAATACGCAAAATGAGTTTTTTTCACTTAAATGGAACACCCTATATTTTTTACATTATTTCGATAGAAAATTGGTTGTTCTTTAATTTTTGTATAATAAACTATAGCCCTATCTGTTGCCGTTTTTTAACAATTCAAAGTATATAATTATAAGTTTCGCTTATAATCCATAATTTAAGTAGGCTATAATTAAAACAAATGCAATTCATAACCGTTTTCTGACATTTAATAACATACTTACTTCCTAACCTAAAAAAGATATTCAAATGACAATTGATATTTAAAGGCGCATGCAAAATATAAAGAAAATAGTTGCTCGACGATTATTTAGAAAGTTATAATGGTTATTGGGACACATTATTTTAAGAAAAAATTTGTAAAATGTTTGAATGCTATTGAATTAAAAAAATGATGTGAATGCGTGAAATAAATACATAAAAATATTGATACTAACAAAATATAATGATATAAGTATTTTATTATTTTACTTAGTATTTATTTTCGTTTTTTTTTTCAGTCAACATGAATCGTTTAAATAAATTAATTTAATAAGCATATAGCAAAATTTTAAATATTTTTTAAATAATAACCAAAAAGTATAGTTGTTAGTTTTTAACAATTAAATAAATTATTTACTGAAGAAGTATGTTTAACTGCACCAGTATTACAAAATATAACGTAAAATGTACTTTACTTACTAAATATGATATTAAGCCTAACTTTCACAACTAAATAAATTAGTTGTTCTGGCGCGGCCTACTTTTGTTAAAAATTCTATACCAAATTTGTATTTGAGATTAAATCTCTCAAAAACGGTAAACGGTAGCTATTTAATATGTTATATGAAAAATGAAGAGTGATCAATTTTCTATTAAAATAGCACAAAAAATATAGGGTGTCCCATTTAACTAAAAAGAGAAAAAAATAATTTTGCGTATTGCTTCACCTTGTATATAAAAAATTGTTTTAAGAGAAAAAAAGAGTATTTCTTTTATTATTAAGTATTTTTGCATTTGTATGGCGTTGACTGAATGTTTATTTCATTTTTCATTATTGAAATATTAGGCTGTAAACATCTATCGATTTCAACATTCATTTATTTATAACTTTTAAAATATGAAAAATTAACCTATTAAATCTAATATAAAAAATGATTATTTTTAAACGTAAAATCTAAAATCGACATAAAAAATATACCATTCCATTTAAAAAAATATATGTTTGATACGTCACGTGATTATTGAACACCCTGTACATATGAAACTAATTTTAAAATGTGAAGTTTGACAGTACTTACTAATAATGTAAGTAAATTTTTTTTGTATATTTCTTAATAAGTGAAATATTGGACTTCATCGGAATCTTGCGCCACACTGTATATATATTCATATAATGCAAAATATTATTTATATACAAAAGTTTACCGTTAAATCAAAACTTGTTTTTAACGTTAAATAAAACAATAGCTATTTTATTGAAAACAATTGAATGTTTCTTTTGAATTGAATGACATTTATTTCATTTTAATATGACAACATAACATTTGATTTGAGTTAATGTGACCATAATCACATTATTCTAAAATAAAACATAACCTATAAATTAATATCTAAAAATATTTTTATTTTGAAACAAAACAAAAACATATAAACAAATTAAATAAAACAATATTTGTTTTTAAGTAAGTTTAAACTGTTATTTAAACGAAATTTCGATAAATCTATTTCATAATTATTTATACAAAAATCATTTTTTACTTCAAATTATGTGAGAAAAAAAGTCACGGAGCTTATGATGAAAAAGGTGAAAATGTTGGAATGAATGAATGAAACGTTGGTGACTGTTAAAGTTTTTTTTTTCTTTTTGCGTTTATATTTGCGTTCAAAGTGTTTACTATTGTATTTAAAATTAGTTAGTAATAATGAAATTAAACAAGGAAAATTTCTGGCAATGATCAATAAAATTCGATCAAACCCTTCTTTCAACTGCAAAAAAATACTTACACTGTAAGTTTTACAAACATCTATTGAAACAACTACTTCCCGAGCATTTACTGATGAGGGATGAAATCCCGAAACACGTGTCTACAGATAGCCTTGTAACTATTATTTGTTGTTTCCTTTCATTAAATAATTTCGACTCAAACCGTTGCAATTTCTCAGCAGTGCTGCGATGCAACAACAAATATCTATTGTGTAATCCAATGTCCGGCGGGGTAAATGCTCGGGAAGTAGTTGTTTCAATAGATGTTTGTAAAACTTACAGTGTAAGTATTTTTTGCAGTTGGAAAAAGGGTTTGATCGAATTTTATTGATCATTGCCAGAAATTTTCCTTGTTTAATTTCATTGTAATTTAAATAACTGCAAACGTGTGAATCATCTTTGTTTCATTTTATTTAATTTAGTTAGTAATACATATAAATTTATTGAATTTTACATGTCTGTCTTATATTTATAAAAATGGTATATTCCGTTAAATAAATAAATAAATTGTATAAATTATTGTTAACTAAATAGTTCAGATCATTAATAGTTTATATAAATATATATTGTGTATTCATAAATACATTTTTTTTTAGAATTTCGACTAATTGTACAGTATTAATTATACTTACATTTACTCCTGCTAAGGTAATCAACACTAATAACTTCAACATTTTCAATACCTCTGCTCCAGTTGCACTACAATGTTTTTGAATAAACTTTTCCTTTTATATAAATGACTATTTCATAAATAAATCGAAAATATTAATACAATTTCATATATCGTATTATAAATTATACACGCCCCATTAGCATTGAATTCAATATTATTGGTGTGTAATTGTGATTGTAAGATTTACCTTTATTTATTTGCGCGAATAAATAAAAATAAATACGTGTTTAATATGCTGTTATAATTTAATTTTTTTATTTAATTTTTCTCGTCATTAAATAATTTTACGGATTATTCCAGTGCATTCTATTCATTCTAAACATTTGATATAGTTTAATTTTCAGGTTTTTAGTTTATTTTATTGAAAAATATCTAACACATATATTTCAATAGAATAAACTAAAATAAAATAAATAAATTAAAGTGGTAAATAAAACCACTTTAACTAACACATATTATATATATATATATATATAAGGTTATATTATTAAAAATTAAATTAAAATATAAACTGGATTTGATTTACCACGTAGTAACGGTCGAAACCATCGTGATGTTATATATCGTATATTGTTCGGGCCAAATCACGCGAATTTAGTTTCTAGTTAATTTATAAGAATTCTTGCATTTTTTTTGTATTTCATGTTATGTATCCTTTTTGTGAATTTGCAAAACGTTTTCCCTTAATTTCGTGTTTTCCACCTCCTTTTCTTTTATTATTTATTTATTTAACGGAATATACCATTTTTACTAATATAAGACATATATGTAAAATGCAATAAATTTATATGTATTACTAACTAATTTTAAATTATTGTATAACATTGATCTA
This sequence comes from Philonthus spinipes, assembly GCA_963082785.1. NCBI lineage: Eukaryota > Metazoa > Arthropoda > Insecta > Coleoptera > Staphylinidae > Philonthus > Philonthus spinipes. The sequence continues at coordinate 25,670,526 of OY720300.1, read as the reverse complement.
TATCGGTTTGAGTCGTGCGGTTTATGACTGCAAATTCTCTATATGCAACAAAAAAATATACGATACATTCTTGTTGCATAGCAAAAGAATTATCTCAACAAACTCTCGTTGTTTTCCTAAATATCTGAAATAATACTAGGAAAGATTGAAGATACATTATAAAATAAATGTTTTAAATTTTTTATGATATTTTCTGATCCATTAATATAATTACATAATAATTATTGTGCAGTTCAAAATGTATTAAATCAAATAATTTGCAATACAACTCTAATCCGTCAATGATATTTTATAGCTCATAACGACTTTCTAAATTATTTATTTCTTTAGCCAATTATTTTATCCACTAATCGTGAGAATTCTTTGATTTCCACGATTTTATTCACAAAAGGTTTAAATTGCGAGAATTCCAAAGCGTATTGATGTCCACGATTTTTTTCACAAAGAGTTTAAATCGCGAGAATTACAAAGCGTTTAGATAGTATTGATGTCCACGATTTTTTTTTCACAAAGGGTTTAAATCGCGAAAATTTCAAAGCATTTAGATAGTATTTATCTATGGATATTTTTGAATCCCCTATAATTTATATAGTATTCATCTAAACGCTTTGGAATTCTCGCAATTTAAACCTTTTGTGAAAAAAAAAAAATCGTGGAGATTTTTTATGTCAACAAAAAAGCAGGAAGATTATTGAGAATGGTAGCATAATGACAAAATAATAATGCATTAACATTATTTTATATTATAAGCATTTTTGTGCAATTACAGTATTTCTATTACTAAATCTTTATTATCTGTGAAAAATAATACATCTAACATAATATAAGAAATTGGCAGAAAGACCTATGGTCGATAGCCCATGACACACTTTCAACACAAGTGTATTTTAGTGATGGGCAAAATGGATTATCTAAATAATCGATTTATTACAATACAATGAATAAAGAAATACAATGAATAAAGAAAATTTAATTTGAAAATGTCTCAAATAATTATGGCAATATTAATGATAACAACTGCATTGCAGTTTTTAATGACACATCTTATAAAATTGATTTAATTGTATTTTCATTACCTAAAATAATCGATTATTTCGTATTCGATTACCGAAATAATCGATTTTGCTCATCACTAGTGTATATTGCATTAGCCTGTAAATTTAGCATGTTAATTTTTTTTGATATTGAGGTTTTGTATTGAATATCCCAATCCTAGAACGATGATACGAACAGTTTCTACTTACAAAGACATTAACATCTAAATAATTATTCTAGTTGATTTATTTATATATATATATATATATAATCCGTTACTCTATGTTGGTACATTAATTGAGTTGCTTATTGATTTTATAACATAGCACTTCAAATAACGCAATAAATAAGCGTGTGTGGTTCTAAGATAAACAATAGGTGGTGAGTACGTCGATTGTAAAATTAATGGTATTCTTTTCCATCATAACTTTTTATTTTTAATCTTGTTAATGTACTCATTTATATGTTACAACGAACAGCACGTTATTTTTTAAAAGAATGTTTGTTATTAATATTATTCAAATTGTAAAATATCATGTTTTAAACTTTTTAATAAGGAACCATTTTTTAAGGAATTGTCGTTAATATTAATAAATTAATTTAAATATTAACGATATAATTTGTAAATCATCATAAATTCATACAGGGCAGAAAGATCTATGGTCGATAGTCCATGACAGACGAACACAATAGTACATATTGTTATAACACATTTTGTAAATTTCTGTTGTCATATTGTTTGAATAAAGATGTTTGTATATATATTATTATTTATTTAGTCTTATATAACATCGTTATATGCGCCTCTCTACTTTTCAGTGCGAGGGATAGGATATAAAAGTATATGTCCTTTTATTTATTTAAACTTCACTACTGAAGATGGAAATATAGTTTGCGAAATATATTTAGTTTAATAAAAAATAAGTATGAGAAAGGACAACTATTTTTATTTAAATAATTAAAGTCACCACAATTAACATAAAGAAGATTATAAAAATATATATTAACGATTAATTATTCATTCAGTCTCCACAACCAACATAAAGGAGATTATAAAAATATATATTAACGATTAATTATTCATTCATTGAAGAAAAAAAATGGTTTCTTAGTAAACAAAAGTTTAAAACATGATATTTTACAATTTAAATAATTTTATAATAAAAATTCTTTTAAAAAAGAACTTGCTGTTTGTTATTCAAACAAATGTTTCTATTATGGCTAAGGTTGATGCACTTGTCTTAATCCTAAATAATATGAAGCAGATCCGCGGACAATCTGTAAAATAAAAAAATACAATTATTTCAATTATAATGAAACAAAATGTAAGATAAAGAAAAAAAGGGCAGAAGACCTCCGGTCGATAGCCCATGACAGGCTACTAACCCATGGATATGTATTGTAAATATAAATATTTGTAAAGAATTGTAATTCTGCTGTCTGAATAAAGATGTTTGTATATATAAAGGAAAATAAAATCAATGGAGAAAAAAATCTCGATCTTTTCGAAATATTTTTCATTGTATAGTATTTATAAGACAATCAAGAAAATGTGAGTAAATATTTATATAATACACTCTGGTAAAAAAATCTTCTCCCGGTTTCGATAAAATCTCCAGAAATATCTTGGAAAAACTCCCAGACGAAATTCATCAATTCATCCTGAAAATCTTCAATTTTTGTTATTAACTCCCCGAGGAAAAAAAGGAATAATTGTTTGCATCCCGAAATCCGCAAGTAATCTAGTTTCCAAATTCCGTTCTATTATCCTTCTTCCTGTCATCGGAAAACTTTTTGAATCCCCCATTAAGCAACAACTCCTCGATTGATTATATCCCAGGATGCTAATTTTGTTTCTTTCCCAAAAAGTCCACAATGATTCCCTTATGCATTCTTATTTCCAATATGCAAACTAACCATTTGGAAGGTCGAAAAGGCCTTATTATTTTTAGATATACAAAAAGTTTTCGATAAAGCATTGTGGACGCATTTACAAATTAATTAAATTGATATTTCTTTTAAATTATATTTATATTACAATGAAATTAAACAAGAAAATTTTCTGATCAATATATTTCGATCAATCCCTTTTTCCAACTGCAAAAAAAAAATTATTCACCATTGCCAGAAATTTTCCTTGTTTAATTTCATTGTAATTTACATAACTGCAAATGTGTGCATCACATTTGTTTCATTTTATTTAATTTATATTTATATGTATGAATTGAAGAAATTTCAATGTTGAGATATAATTTAAATTAAATAAATATAAGTGGAAAAGAAACATCTTCGATGGGATTTGAACCCATCTCCCTCGATTTCTAGCCGAGTGTCTGTATAAATTGAATATAAGTGAACTTGAAGCACTGAATAGAGATTTGATATCACACTTGTTTATTATAGTTTTACGTATTTTTATACATACAAACATTGTAGTTTCCTCTGATTCAGAGGATTCATCCTTGTTTTTAGTTCTTTTGAAATAATAACAATAATGTTTTTTTTTAACACGTTTATTATCAACTCAAAATATATCTCTGTCGTGTAGTTGGTAACACACTCGGCTAGAAATCGAGAGATATGGGTTCAAATCCCATCAAAGATGTTTCTTTTCCACTTATATTTAATTAATTTTAATTATATCTCAATATCGTACGTTGTCTTTAATTTCTTTACAAATGCTTCATATTACACATTTCTCTTCACCCAATTATCCTTATCCGTTATATTTAGGTTTAATTTCTTCTCTAACAGATCCTGACAACTAAGAATACGCCAAGCTCTCACTCACTCATTTCCAATCTTACAAGACGTCCCTCAAAGACATATTTTGCCATGATATATACAATCCCGCCCCCACATTTTTTAACCTATCCCAGTTAGTTTATTTACTTTTAGTGATGATACAGCCATAATCACCCTTCAAGCTGCCCAACACTCCGTGCAAACTTCTTTCTACTCGGTACAAGCCTGCTGGTCAAAATGACGTATTAAAATTAATCCTACTAAATCCAAGCCCTATTTCATATAATTACACCATAGTCCCCCACAATTTCCATCAATAATTCCCTAGCAAATACCTAGGCATTCTATTCGACTCCAATTTCTCAATAATTCCCTAGCAAATACCTAGGCATTCTATTCGACTCCAATTTCTCCTTCAAACCGCTGTACTATATAAGTGGTTGATTAATAATAAATGCAGCTCATACCGTGGTGTATGTTTCCAAAGACAAGTAAACGAATTTTCCAGCACTCAGATAGAGCTGCCTCTGCGATCTCAATATCATCATGATTATCGATTTCTGACTGTCGTTGTCGAATTGAACCCAATCACTGTTGTAGATGCTCCTTGCCAAATCCGTACTCTCTAAAGTCATCTCGTTACCATTCCAACAGTAAATGAACAGTTGAAATAACATCAAAATCATATACGAAGAAATACTGATGAACGTCGGACTACCAACTGGATACTTAAAATAAAATAAAAATAGTAAAACGGATATTCAAATCATATTTTATTGGTAACTGTATAATTTTGAGTTTACGCGAAGTGATTAATCAGAAATTAAAAGTTAATTTAATAAAATGTTCAACCAGCTAGCGATGGCCATTTCGGTAAAAATACTGTTAAAAATAAAACAGTTTGAATTCCTTTCTTCGCATGTTTATTTGTACGCTATATGTACATTTCTGACACTAAGTATACTTTGTTAGCTATTCATAATGGACGCATAGTGTACATATAGCGTACAAATAAAGAAGTGAAGAAAGGAATTCAAATTGTTTTATTTTAAATTGTTCGAATCTCTTCGCGTAACTCACAACCACACATTAGTTAAAAAGACTGTTATTCCTTACTTCACTATTTATTTTTATGTTAGATGCACGTTGTATGTTGAAATGTAGTGAAGTAAGGAATAACAGTCTTTTTATTTGTGATAACTTATTTGTATTCATAAAATAAAACATGCATTTGTTGTAAAAAAAGCAAATAAGTCTCCGCGAGACATCGAGGTTTCCATTCGATTTCGGAATTTTCTGAACTTTGCTCTTAAGGGTGCCATAAGGTTATACTTAATCATTTATAATAACAAAGACAGGTTTCCTGGTGTTAATATATTATTGTACAAAACTAACAACAATATATTAACACCAGGAAACCTGTCTTTGTTGTTATAAATGATTAAGTATAACCTTATTTTGTACAACAATATATTAACACCAGGAAACCTGTCTTTGATGTTATAAGTGATTAAGTATAACCTTTATGGCACTTTTAAGGTCAATCATAATGAATTTTAATAATAATACGTACCAGTGGTATCTGAAATAAAAGCAGGCATATCGAGAGTAAACTCGCGAAAAATTGCATTAAAATAACGAAATTAAAGATTCGTTCCGTTTCGTCAACCAATTTGATAATTTCATCATGGTGCTTTACGATATCTTGAATGATCTGCGTTACGTAAAATTGAATCTCTGGCGGAACCTTCTCGTAGGAATCGGGATGCATGTAACTTTTAGTTTTGGAGTATTGCTATAAATAATATAAAAATTATAATTAATATTTAAACATTGACGGTTCATTTTGAAATAATATATATGAATAAATTATTAAAAATTTAATTATGTTAAACATAGCAATGCAAGAAAGGCTACAGTGAAGAAAAAAGATACTCAGGAGAATATTGGGAGAAAGAAGGTGGATACGAAAGGAAATGTAATAAAATATTCAGACAAGCAACAATAGAAATGGCAATAAAAGCGAGAAGGATACAGTGACTGGGACACATAGAAAATATGCCTTAGGGAAGAATGCCAAGGAGTATAGTCTAAAATAAAACTGAGACACATTGAAAATATGCCTAAGGAAAGAATCTCAAGGAGTATGGCTTAAAAAAAACTGGGACACATAGAAAATATGCCTTAGGAAAGAATGCCAAGGAGTATAGTCTAAAATAAAACTAAGACACATTGAAAATATGCTTAAGGAAAGAATCGCAAGGAGTGTAGCCTAAAAAAACTGGGACACATAAAAAATATGCCTTAGGAAAGAATGCCTAGGAGTATAGTCTAAAATAAAACTGAGACACATTGAAAATATGCCTAAGGAAAGAATCTCAAGGAGTATAGCCTAAAAAACTGGGACACATAGAAAATATGCTTAAGGAAAGAATCGCAAGGAGTATAGCCTAAAAAACTGGGACACATAGAAAATATGCCTTAGGAAAGAATGCCAAGGAGTATAGTCTAAAATAAAACTAAGACACATTGAAAATATGCTTAAGGAAAGAATCGCAAGGAGTATAGCCTAAAAAAACTGGGACACATAAAAAATATGCCTTAGAAAAGAATGCATAGGAGTATAGTCTAAAATAAAACTGAGACACATTGAAAATATGCCTAAGGAAAGAATCTCAAGGAGTATAGCCTAAAAAACTGGGACACAGAAAATATGCCTGAGGAAATAATCCCAAGGAGTATAGCAACAACAAAAATTGTTTGCCTTCTCTATCATTTGTTGTAAGGCTATCATCTATTTTAACAAAAATTTAATTCTGTTAATTTTCATAGAAGAACCATTCGTTTAAGATAATTTTATCTACATAAATGCTCAAGTGACTTAATTCGCTAATATGCCTATAGTGATTGCAATTGAATCATTGATTATAAAATTAAAATAGTTGTAAAGATAGAAACCACTTTTGTTTTCATTATTTAAATATAATTTACATAAAATTAAATAAAAATCAATAACGCTATTCATAAAGTAGTTATTCAGTATTCAGTGGAATGTGGAGGAAATTTTCTATATAATGAATATACCTAAATATTCATTTCAGATAAAACATTAATTTAGAAGTGATTTAATTAGGTATTAAAAAGAGGGATAATCCATTTATTAATGGATAAAATCAGTGCAAATTTGCATAGTATATCAGAAATTAAATATCAACATGATTATTTTACTAATAATATTGCATTATTAGTAAAATAATCATGTTTTCTATTTAACACGATTGTGTAGTCAATAATAGTCAGAATAGCTCTATTAGTGATATTTTATTACAACATAACTTAAGCTTTGACTTTTATTTTTTTTATTAGCAAAATGTTTCTATAAAAGAATTATATTTAGTTCACTCATTTTGTTGTATTCTATAAATTCAATAGAAAATATAATTATTTTAGAAGCTGAAAGACCACTGGTCGATAGCCAGTTTCAGAGTTGGAAATATATTGTGAACGTTAGTGTATTGTTAGATATTGTATTGTAATTGTATTTTCCAATCTCAGAAATAAAGATGTTTATGTATGTATAATTATTTTATTTATTGCAATTAAAAATATAAATTCTATTATATTTATAATACTGGAGGAAGTAAAGAGAATATTCTAGGTAAAATGTAAATTTAAATGTATACATAGTTATATGTAGCACCAAACATGCTAGAATGTTCTACAAAAATATGAATGGCAATATATATATATATACATATATATATACATATATATATACATATATATATAAACATAAATATAATATATTTACAATACATATACTTAAATATGACTCCCATGTTCGCAAATCAGCAATTCTCTCTGAGAGAATTTGATGTTATTCAATCTAATCTGTGTTTTATTGTTTGATTTTTAATAATTTATTCATATTTATTTCTCTCTGATTTTTTAAAATCAATTTGATTTAATACTTCTATTAAATTTACACTATAAATTTTCTACATTCGGCAAAAATATTCTAGCATAGTTTAAAATATTTGATGTTACATAAAATTGTCATTTATTCATTTTTTTAAATTTATTTCAACTACTGGCTTTCATATTTTTTCTGTACTATGATAAAATTGGTCTTTTAAAAGTGAGTAAATAGATTTAATTATAAAAAACAAATTTCTAGTTAAATAAAAAAATAAATGTACGTTTAATAATATTCGAAAAAAAAATAACATAAATAACTTTAAATTCTCTCTGAGAGAATTTAAAGTTATTCAATCATATTTATATCTCTCTGATTATTTGAAAACAATTTGATTTAATATTTGCATTAAATTTACACTGTAAATTTATAACTATAAATTTTCTACATTCGGCAAAAATATTCTAGCATAGTTTAAAATATTTGATGTTACATAAAATTTTCATTTATTCATTTTTTTAAATTTATTTCAAATACTGGCTTTCATTTTTTCTGCACTATGATAAAAATGGTCTTTTAAAAGTGAGTAAATAGATTTAATTATAAAAAACAAATTTCTAATTAAAAATAAAAATGTAAAAATAAATGTACGTTTAATAATATTCGGAAAAAAATAACATAAATAACTTTAAATTCTCTCTGAGAGTATTTAAAGTTATTCAATCTAATCTGTCTTTTATTGTTTGATTTTTAATAATTAATTCATACTTATTACTCTTGGATTATTTCAAATCAATTTTATTTAATATTTGCATTAAATTTACACTATAAATTTATAACTATAAATTTTCTACATTCGACAAAAATATTCTAGCATGGTTTAAAATATATGATGTTACATAAAATTGTCATTTATTCATTTTTTTTTTAATTTATTTCAACTACTGGCTTTCATTTTTTTCTGTTGATTAAATGGTCTTTTAAAAGTGAGTAAATAGATTTAATTATAAAAAACAAATTTCTAATTAAAAATAAAAATGTAAAAATAAATATACGTTTAATAATATTCGGAAAAAAAAAATAACATAAACAACTTTAAATTCTCTCTGAGAGAATTTAAAGTTATTCAATCTAATCTGTGTTTTATTGTTTGATTTTTAATAATTAATTCATATTTATTACTCTCTGATTATTTAAAATCAATTTTATTTAATATTTGCATTAAATTTACACTATAAATTTATAACTATAAATTTTCTACATTCGGCAAAAATATTCTAGCATGGTTTAAAATATATGATGTTACATAAAATTGTCATTTATTCATTTTTTTTTTAAATTTATTTGAACTACTGGCTTTCATTTTTTCTGTACTATGATAAAAATGGTCTTTTAAAAGTGAGTAAATAGATTTAATTATAAAAAAAAATTCTAATTAAAATAAAAATAATGTAAAAATAAATGTACGTTTAATAATATTCGGAAAAAATAACATAAATAATGGTATTAAAAAAAACACACGAAGTGGAAACAAATATTTGTTAAACTCTTCTTTACACATAAGTGCAAACTAAACGAAAATGTCAAAATAAATGTACGGTATAAAAATTACAATAAACACACTCCAAACAAAAAAATCATGTGAATTTTAAACCTGTTCATCAGCACAAAAACTTATAAAAAAAAACTACACAGGATGTAAAATGTTAAATCTGTCAATCTGCACACATACAAATATTTGAAATACATAAATAAAAAAAAACTGGGACATAACAAAAAAATGCCTGAGTAAAAATTCCCAAGGAGTATAACCTAAAGAAAATAGGAACAACTGGAAAAGATACCTGAAGGAAGTATACTAAGGAGGATAGCCTAAAATAACTGGGACACATAGAATATATGCCTTAGGAAGGAATCCCAAGGATTATAGCCTAAAAAAAAAAATATTGGCTACGTGTGTGCTCGTGTAAATATTACCGATCGTTTTATGGTGTAATCGTGGGTACGTACGGTCGTGGAATAAAGAAATTGTGTATATGGGTTTTAATTAACGCTGTCCTTTGTTTCAAATTTTTATTTTTCGAGAATAAAAAATCTTATATTGCAACAATAAAATTTAATTGACATTAACTTCTCTTTTTGTAATTATAATGTTTTTAAGTTTGTTTTTTTTTATTAAGTTGCATTCGTTCACAATTGAACTCTTTTAATAATCATTTATATACGTATACGTATACCGGATGTTGACTCGACCCGGTATGCTTTGGGATTTTGCATCTACAACAAATTTTACGCAAATTCCTGTTTCCCTATATATTTTAGAAAAAAACCTACAAAAGTTAAAATGCGTTCAAAATTTAAAAATATATGAGAAAATACTTCTTCATCTTTCAATATTGATGTATAATTAATAAATATTTAATAAATTAATTAATTAATTATATTTCCAAAATATCACGTTTAAATTGCATTAGTCATGATTAATGAAAAAATCCATTTTAAATTGCAATCGTAGAGATATGTAAAAAGAGACGTTTATTTTAAATAAATTTTTAATATGAAAGTCATAAATAATGCAATTTAATTATGCGATAATCTTACAATTTCATTACATTTAATTTATTAATTATACATCGATTCTAAAATTGAAAAAACCTCGTTTTAGACATATTTTGAAATTTTTAACATATTTTAATTCTTTCAGGTTTTCTATAAAATAAACAGAGAAGCAAGAATTTTGTAAAAGTTACATGTAAAAGCTCTCTATTTAAAAAAAATAACTCTACTGCCATACGTAAAGACATCGGTGCTTTAATTTAAAAAAAAAGTTATATCAGTAATCCAATAAATTATTTTTTTAATTAAAATATAAACAAAGATAAAATGAGTTTCCATCAATAATTTAATAGTTATTTCATTGATTCAAATAACTATTGATTAAATTATTGATGAAAACTCATTTTATCTTTGTTTATATTTTAATTAAAAAAATATAATTAATCAGATTAAATTTAAAGTTTATTCATTTTTTAATTTAAGAAATACTATATGATTGCAATAAATTAAAGACGACGCAAGCGCCACCTTTTGCCTAATTTCAAGTGGCATCGTCAACGATTTGGGTCTACAAGAGACATATAGAAAAGATGCCTGGGAAAAGAATCCCAAGGAGTATAGCCTAAAAAAACTGGCACACATAGAAAAGATGCCTAAGGAAAGAATCTCAAGGAGTATAGCCTAAAAAATCTAGGACACATAGAATATATGCCTTAGGAAGGAATCCCAAGGAGTATAGCCTAAAAAAACTTGGACACATAGAAAAGATGTCTGGGGAAAGAATTTTAAGGAATATAGCCTAAAAAAACTGAGATACATAGAAAATATGTCTGATGAGAGAATACCAAGGGCGTTAGCCTAAAATAAGACCAAAGTATAATGAAAAGAAAGGAAGACTTAGGATAAGATGGAGCGATGATGGGAAGCAGTAATAACAAACCTGGAAGAAAAAGATACCAAAATTAAAAACAGAAAGAATGGAGAATAGTCACCAATCTGTGAACCTGAACGGACTCAAAAAATAAACTATATATATATATATATTAGAAATAAGAAAAGTGTGAATAATTTAGTTAAAAGCAATCAGTGCTTTTCAACGATTCATAACCAGAATTTATTCAGTCCTTTATACAGGGTGGCCCATTTTAATTCATCCAGTGGAATATCTTGTAAAAATTGCATCGTTTAAAAAAATGTTTCAGGCAAAATTTTAATGGTTTCGTGGGGGACATCCGATTCCATAAAAATATTAAAAAATAGTTTACTTAGAGATTGTTTCTTTTTTTTGTATTTCTGAGAAGTGGCTAAAATCGTCGATATTAGTTTTTTTGTCACAAAACTGGCGCACTCGATTGTGATCAATTTGTATAACAAAGGTATAATTTTTAAAACTTCAGGTTTTCTTATTTAATTAATTTGATGCTGAAAAGTCGCACACTTTTTTTTTGTGCGATTCATATTTGTCGAGAGGGAGAATACGCTGTGTAAATTTCACTCCCGAGGAATAAATAGTTTTCATACAGCTGGCGTTCAAAGTCCGCACTTGTAAATTCATTAAAAAAATTGTTCCGATTTTGTTATTTTTTTGTGCGATTCATATTTGTCGAGATATTCCACTGGATGAATTAAAATGGGCCACCCTGTATAAAAAACTAAATAAATCGTTGAAAAGCATTGATTGTTTTTAACTAAAATTTTTACACTCTAATATGGATACGTCAATCCAGTATTAAATACAAAAATTACAATTATAAAAAAATCCCTTACTTCAATATCAATCGCATTCTTGTAATACATTTTGAACGCCCGTTCCTTGATATTCCCCAAACTATTTTTTAAAACCAATAGTTGCGCCTTCACGTGTATCACAATCCCCGTAATCAAGGCATCGACGGCCCCAACGTAAAAGCCATAAAGTGTGCAGGCGTACATCTGGTAAATAAACGCCGTGTAGTAATATTTCTGAGTGTCAAATGGAAAGTAAATATTGTAGGGCAGCACTTTAACGTTCTTGGTGATCGTTCGATTCGTTTCGTAGTCGAAAACTTCCTCTTTTCCGTGTTCGAAAAATGCCGAAAAGCCCTTATTCACCACGATGATCGTTACGAAGGAGTAGAAAATCATTGCTTGCAAATTCGTGAACTTTATCGCTCGATTGATGTATTTGTTCTCTTTGATTCCACCGCGGTTCGTGTTGGCAGCTAGTGGTCCTGATTCGAACATTTTTAAGTAGTTTATGATGGATTTTCTGTTGATGTATATCACTGTTCCTCTTATTAAACCTAGAAATGTAATAATGAACATTTTTAAATACACACTCGGATACAAAAAAAAAACGGATCACTGTGTTTTTTTTTAATTGAATAACTTTAAATTCTCGACTAGTTTCGGGTTAAATTAATTTGTGTTAAAATACAAGTTACGATTCCAACAATGTATTTATCATTAGAGATAAGCTCAGATTACCCAGACGCTCTGTAAGCGTTCTTTGTGAACAAAACCATCTTGCATAATTGTAAAAGAAGAGTTGTTAATTGTACTTGAATTGAGACACATCGTGTGTCGTCTTTTTAAAAAAGCCACCGCTCGTGCGAAAGACGTAACTGGCGCAGTCATTCGGATAATAAAAATTGGAGTTACAAAAATCGACAAAAATCGCGAGTTTGTGATTTTCGTTTTTACGATTCACCAAATACGAACCAACGTGGACAACATCTCCAGCGAGTAGAGGACAACCATCGCCGAAGCTCATAGTTAAGAACACCAACGTGGACCACATCTCCAGCGAGTAGAGGACAACCATCGCCGAAGCTCATAATTAATAAACAGATCGACAAGGATGAAATTACTGTAAGTTTCACTTTCCATTATATACATTTTTCCTTCGAACCAATTGAAAATAACGTATTGCAAAATAAATAAATCAAACAAATTAATAAAAAAAAAAATCTCGTAAGTTTATGAACGGAATAAGAGAAAGAAGTCCAGTAAGAAGAGACATGGAAGTGCCGCAAGTTCAAAAATTTCATATCGATTCAATTCCAAATTTCGACGGAAATCCTGCATCACTTGCAATATTTGTTCAGGCAAGCGAATACATAATAAATACTTTCAGTGACAGAGTTAACCAAAACAACCCTCAAAATGAATTTTTATTAAGAGCCGTAATTGGAAAATTAATAGGCAGAGCATTAAATATTGTAGGCAGCAGATGCAATCTTAATACATGGATTGACATAAAACAATTACTTTTACAATTTTTCTCTGACCAACGTGACGAAAACTGTTTAGTCGGTGACTTAATGCATGTAAAACAAGAAAAAAATGAATCAGCAATCACATTTGGCAACCGATGTCAAGATATTTTAAGTTTATTATTAACAAAAATTCAATTAACAGAACAAAATATTAATATAAGACAAATGAAAATAAATTTATATTCTCAACAAGCACTACAAGCATTTTTAAGAGGTTTGCAAAATAATCTAGCAATTCGTCTAAGAAATCCAGTAAGCTTAGAACAAGCCATTTCCTTCGTGACAGAAGAAGAAAACTTTTCATATGCTCGTTATAATTTAACAAGACAACATTACAATAAACCAAATTTTCAAAGACAAAATAATGTAAATTTCCGAAACAACAATCAGCAAAGATACTACCAAAACAATAATCATCAAAACAATTTTACTCCGAGAAATCAACAGAATTTCCCGCAATTTCAAAATCGTGCATTTTCCCAAAACAATCATAATCATTTCAGACAACAACAACCACAACACAACCCAATTCCAATTCGTACATTTTCACAAAATAATAATAACAGATTCAGACAAAACACACAAGAACCAATGGGAACGAACACAATAAATACACGCAGAACATTCAAACCAAATTTTCAAAGACAGATTCCCATGTCAACCACAGAAGGTCGTTTTCAACAAAACGTTCATAATACAATAACACATATAACGATAATATTAATGCAGAAAATCAAAATTTTCAGTCAGTCCCCGAATACATAAATCAGACATAATAAACATAACTACAATTAATAATTTAACACTACCATACGTAAAAATTCCAGAATTAAAATCAAAATTTATGATCGATACAGGATCATCAAAAACGTTAATAAGTCCAAAATTAGTAAATGAACATTATCTAAATTTCATCGAAGAAAAACATTTCAAAATTCAAACAGCACATCATACAACCTTACATAAATACATTGCAAACATTCCCTTGCCCAGCATTTTTAAAACAAATGATTACTTTCACTTTCACATTTTTGACTTTAATCCTAATTACGACGGTTTATTAGGAATGGATTTATTGAAACATCTAAATGCAAAAATTGACTTACATAAAAACATTTTACATACGAAAAACGGACCAATACCAATTTATTTCGAAAATCAAAAAACCTTTTCAAAAAGAAAGATTCATCTAGAACCAAGAGAATAAAAATTAATTAAAGTACAAGTAAATTCTCAATTAAATTTTGGAATAATAGAATATACGAAATTAGATAAAGGCATTGAAATCCCACAATGTCTAGTAAAAATTAAAAATAATGAAGCTTTACTTACAATCACCAACAGTAATGAAACTCCCAAAGAAATTGTAATTGAGCCTTTAAATGTATTAGAAGTTGACCAAGAAGAAACAAACAATTACCTTACAATAACAAAAAACTCAATCGAAGATAACATACTAAAAGAAAATCTTAAAAAATTACGTTTAAACCACTTAAACAAAGAAGAAAAAGACGCAATCAGAAAAATATGTTTTGAATACAGAGATGTATTCCATTCACCAAAATTACCCTTATCCTTCACTCACGTAGTTAAACATGAAATTAAAACTAACGATGACATTCCAGTTTATAAAAATGCCACAAACACAGCAAGCAGAAGCTGATAAACAAATTAAAGAACTTTTAAGTAACGACATCATTCAACCTTCACACAGCCCGTGGAGCAGCCCAATAATAATTGGCCCAAAAAATTAGATGCTACCGGAAAACCTAAATACAGAATGGTTATAGATTATAGACAGCTAAATGACAAATGCATTGACGACAAATATCCTTTACCACACATTACTGACATTTTAGATAAATTAGGTAAATGCAAATATTTTTCAACCTTAGACTTAGCTTCAGGTTATCATCAAATAGAGATGCACCAAAATGACATACAGAAAACAGCTTTTTCAACACCTAGAGGACATTACGAGTACAAACGTATGCCCTTCGGACTAAAGAATGCCCCAGCGATTTTTCAAAGAGTCATGGACAGTATTTTACGCGGTATCCCTAGATGACATTGTAATATTTTCCACATCATTAGAAGAACACATTCAAAAATTAAAATTAGTATTTGACAGACTAAGAACAGCTAACCTTAAAATCCAAATGGACAAATTAGAATTTTTAAAGAGAGAAGTACAATTTTTAGGACATATAATAACACCCGACGGACTAAAACCGAACCCAAATAAAATAGACGCAGTAAATCGTTATCCAATTCCCAAGACAATTAAAGAATTAAAAGGATTCTTAGGACTCACCGGTTATTACCGAAAATTCATAAAAGACTATGCAAAAATTACAAAACCATTAACTCAGTGTTTAAAAAAAGGAAATAAAATTGAACATAATAATGACTTTATAGAAGCTTTTAATAATTGCAAATCAATTTTGACAAATCCCCCAATACTACAATACCCAGACTTTTCAAAATCATTTATAGTGACAACAGACGCATCAAATATCGCTTTAGGAGCCATATTATCACAAGAACCTTTAGGATCAGCTAAACTTATATGTTATGCCTCAAGAACATTAAATGATTCAGAACAAAGATACAGTACAATTGAAAATAAACTACTAGCCGTAGTTTGGGCAGTTAAATATTTTCGACCTTACTTATACGGACGTAAATTTATAATTTAAACAGACCACAGACCACTAGTTTGGCTTTCAAAATTAAAAGAACCCAATTCCAAATTACAAAGATGGAAAATCAGATTAGAAGAATATGATTACAAATTAGAATATAAAAAAGGTAAAATAAACACCAATGCCGATTCATTATCAAGAATTCAAATAAATGCTCTAGAAACCGATTCATTATATAATAATTTTGATAATAATGAAATTGATAAGATAATTGACGATTTAGAAGAAGATAACCAACACCTTGAATTACCACCAGATGAAATAGAAGCAATACTTGAACAATTAGATGAGAATTTAGAGATTTCACAAGATTCAGCAAGTCAAAATCAAGAATCCCCAGGAATAAAAATATCCTCAGACGTAATTGATTCAAAACCTAATCAATATTTTATTTACAAAGGACTCACAAAAGCAAAACCAGTAAAATCAGAAAACATTGGAAAAATCAAGAGATATCACGTTCAAATTAATAAAGATAATAATAAAGATCAAATCATAAAATTCTTAAAAGAATACACAGCTGAAAATAAAAAATACTACTTTCATTTTGAAACAGAGAATTTAATGAAAGCATTCAGTAACGTAGTTACACAATTATTCAACCAAAACGCACCACAAATAATATATTGCACAGAAAGACGAGAATTAATAATTGATTCAGATTTAATACAAGAAGCCATTCAAAACCAACACGAATCTAAAACCAATCATAGAGGAATCACGGAAACTTTAAAACAATTACAAAGAAAATATTTAAATTCTGCAAAAAAGGGTCACTGTTTTCATGCCATTGTGTTTCTTTTTAATTTTTAAGTTGAGGTAGTACTTAGAAGAAAACTTTTAGTGTTTTATAATTAAACAGATCATTCGGGTGTAAAAAATACAACATATGGAACTTATCAGTAGCACCAACCACAATTAATAATCTTCGTTTGGCTCTTCAAGAATAATGGAAGAATATTCCACAGAATGATATTCGTGAGCTCATGCCGAATGCAAGCAATAGTTAGGGCTAGAGAAATCCTATTCAACTGAAATGTTTACTGTTAATCTGTGTTAAATTGATTTTTCGGAAATGCATTTTCTTTAGTACTTTTATCATTTTCGCTTTTTAATGTTCACACACTGTCATGAAAATAGTGACCCGTTTATTTTGCATCTGAGTGTATTTTAACACAAAGACTGTATCAAATTAATTTATCTCGAAACTAGTCGAGAATTTAAAGTTTTTGAATTTAATCTGTATTTTATTTATTTTATTGGTAAATTTTTAATAATATTTATTGTATTAATTTTAATCAACAATAAATTAGATTTCTTAAAAAAAATAAATACTGAAAAACAATTACTATTTTTGTTTTTCAATATTTCATTTTTTTAAGAAATTTAATTTTATTAATGGAATCAGTATCAAACAGACCACTCTCGCTTTAACCGTTCCCATAACGCAATAATCCATGCAATAATTTCAACCGTCATTTAAATGGATCCGAGTAGAGTAAATTGATTTGTCATTTGAAAATAACTTTTCCTATAAGTCATAGGTCATAGATCTGAGTAGAGTAAATTGATTTGTCATTTGAAAATAACTTTTCCTATAAGTCTAGTCATTTTAGAATTTTTTCAGATTTTTCTGATAAAATTTATTTTCGAATTTCTTTGAAGATTTTGTATGGAAAAATCTCAAATTTCCAAATAATTTCAAAATATACCAAAATATTCCCAATAAAAGGGAGAAAACGCTGTGCAAATTTTACTCCCGAGGAATAAATAGTTTTCATGCAGCTGGCGTTCAAAGTCCGCACTTGTAAATTAATTAAAAAATATGTTACGATTTTGTTATTTTTTTGTGGTGATTCCAAATAATTTACAACAATGAGTTTTTGTGTGTAGTATAGCTGAAATATTTCTCTATTCAATACTTCAAACTGCAGCTTTCTATCCCATCTGTGAATTGAAATATTTTCAATAAAACAAATCACTAAGACGTCAGTGTCAAACAGACCGCTCTCGCTTTAACCGTTCCCATAAGGCTCCACGTAATAATTTCAACCGTCATTTAAATGGGTCTGAGTAGAGTAAATTGATTTGTCATTTGAAAATAAATGGTCTAGACTTTTCCTATAATAGTCTAGTAATTTTAGAATTTTTATCAGATTTTTCTGATAAAATTTATTTTTGCATATTTTTGAAGATTTTGCATGGCAAAATCTCAAATTTCACGAAAAATCAGAAAACTTCCAAATAATTTCAAAATATACCAAAATATTCCCAATAAAAGGGAGAACACGCTGTGTAAATTTTATTCCCGAGGAATAAATAGTTTTCATGCAGCTGGCGTTCAAAGTCCGCACTTGTAAATTCATTAAAAAAATTGTTCCGATTTTGTTATTTTTTTGTGGTGATTACAAATAATTTACAACAATGAGTTTTTGTGTGTAGTATAGCTGAAATATTTCTCTATTCAGTACTTCAAACTGCAGCTTTCTGTCCCAACTATGAATTGAAATATTTTCAATAAATCAAATCACTAAGACGTCAGTGTCAAACAGACCGCTCTCGCTTTAACCGTTCCCATAAGGCTCCACGTAATAATTTCAACCGTCATTTAAATGGGTCTGAGTAGATTAAATTGACTTTTCATTGGAAAATAAATAGTCGTGGCTTTTCCTATAATAGTCTAGTAATGTTAGAATTTTTTTCATATTTTTCTGATAAAATTTATTTTCGCATATTTTTGAAGATTTTGCATGGAAAAATCTCAAATTTCACGAAAAATCAGAAAACTTCCAAATAATTTCAAAATATACCAAAATATTCCCAATAAAAGGGAGAATACGCTGTGTAAATTTCACTCCCAAGGAATAAATAATTTTCATACAGCTGGCGTTCAAAAACCGCACTTGTAAATTAATTAAAAAATATGTTACGATTTTGTTATTTTTTTGTGGTGATTACAAATAATTTACAACAATGAGTATTTGTGTGTAGTATAGCTTAAATATTTCTCTATTCAATACTTCAAACTGCAGCTTTCTGTCCCATCTGTGAATTGAAATATTTTCAATAAATCAAATCACTAAGACGTCAGTGTCAAACAGACCGCTCTCGCTTTAACCGTTCCCATAAGGCTCCACGTAATAATTTCAACCGTCATTTAAATGGGTCTGAGTAGATTAAATTGACTTTTCATTGGAAAATAAATAGTCGTGGCTTTTCCAATAGTAGTCTAGTAACTTTGGAATTTTTTTCAGATTTTTCTTAAAAAAATAATTTTTCGCATATTTTTGGAAAAAAAAATCTCAAATTTACGCATTGAAATGTGTCACGCAAGTGCATAATGTCCAAAATATTTTACCTGTTGTTTGGGCGATCATGTAACAGAAAGTGAATATGGCATATCCGAAATCTAACTTGTAATTCGAACTGAAATCAATCGCCTGTGCGATGGTGTAATAATAAATGCATCCAATCAACATCGAAAATGAATAAATTTTCCAGAAAATTGCCGTTTTTCGATCTTTAAATTCCATTACATCCACGCCGAAAAGTTGGAGAGATCTTAGGATTAGGTTGAAGTATCCAGGTTTCGGTGTCTGCAATTCATCCGCTGGAATATCAAATACATAGTAGATAATTCTTTTGATGAATCCAAACATTTTATATGTGTGTTTATAAAAACGAAATTAATTTAAATAAAGAAAAAATATTTTTTACAAAATATATTTATTTTTCGTTATATATATTATATTTTTATCAATCTTTATTAATAATTCAGTTTAGAAGAAGTTAATTGTTTAAGTAAATCACACAAAAATTATTTAATTGTTAAATAGCTAACGCCATATGTCTTTCTGCCTTATATTATTATTATTCTCTTAATTTTTTCGTTTAATAATTTTATATTTTAAAATGCGTGTTTCAGTTGTAAATTAAAATCGGCTTGCACTCTTTTATATAGACATACTTAATTAATTTTTAATTAGTCTTCCAACTTTCCAAGTTAATAAGGCGTTTTAATTGTAGGTGAATCTATAACTATGTTAAAGTTTCATTTTTACTTTTCCCATGTGCAATACCGTGGGAAAGTATTATTTTTACGAAAATATATAATAATAAAAAAATAAGATCGCAGAAAGACCTTTGGTCGATAGCCCATGACAGAATTGTAATTGTGCTGTCTGAATAAAGATGTTTGTGTAAAAAATTACAACAGACCTATCCATTTAAATGACTCAGGATTTTTTTCCAGAATTTAGAATTTTAATTCGAATTACAAACAATTTTCCCGCATTAATGAATGCTTCTAAAAACGTTTAGTCAGTACTGTATAGTGAAACGTCAAACCAGAGTCACACATTTAAGAAATGTATCTATGACTTAGCGATTCCTTTAGTATAATAATAATTTATTTAAAAGAAAGTGATACACCACAAAACACTTTATTTTAATCAAAGTGTATTATGGTTTATCACTTTCTTTGTTGGTTTGTTTCACTGATTTATTTATTTTTAGAAAAGAGTATCATCGACACCCAATACGGGTAAAAGAGGATAAGATTAAGAAAGAAAGAAAAGAGTATTCATTCTCTTGGCCACAGTTATTTAAATAAATTAAATAAAAATGATTTGAAAATAATTAATAAATTGTAACTTGACTTACGTTATGTAAGTACGTTAAACAAATTCACAATAAAACAACTACTTCCCTGGCAAATACCCACGCCGGATATTGAATTATATAATGCACACATGCTGTTGCATATCAATAAAATATTGCATGATGCAACAAATTTTGATCCGAGAAAAATTTAATGCAGAAACAAACAAAAGGAACGTTACTTAATAGGCCAACTGCAGACATTTGATTTATTTATTTTTAGTCTGACTAGTTTCGACCTTAGGTCATTCTCAATTAATACATATAGGTCGAAACTAGTCGGAGTAAAAATAAATAATCAGTGAGTGAAACAAACCATGCGTTTTAATCAAAGTGAATTAATTAAATATGTTTCACCACGGGTTAAGTGAGAAATTAATTCATCATAATATACCATTGTAAATTTTAAGAATTCAAAAAAAAACACGATATTTAAAAAAATATATATACAAATGCAACCATTCAATTTGCATGTGGGAATTCCACATATTTTCGATTGTAGTTTCCGCAAAACAAACAAACAAACTTGGTAATTATAAAGTTTCACAAGTAAATTTTAAATTCATCCAAGTGTGTTCGTATTCTTTGTATAATTAAACTTGATTGCATTTTTATAAAAGTTATTAATTTAAGCTAAATATTGATCGATTTTAAAATCGTTTTTTTTTTAAATAATAATAATACTCGAAGCAAGTACCGCCGATATCGGATTTATGAGAAAAGAGGATCCAGGCAGGCTGCAAAGAAAATCTTATAATTTATCGCTGCATCCCACAGAATGCTTGAGAGTTCAAGCGAAACCTATAACCTATAATGGCGCTAGAGCCCGCATTTCAGACGGCCCCTTTGGATTTCTAGAGATCTAGAAAGCCCATCTAGAGCGGCAACAAAAATGTAAAGCCGTTATAAATTATTTATGAATGCCTAAGGCCTCGCGAATATGGGGTCTCAAATTCAAGTTTTAAAAATGCTTAGACAAAACGCAAATGTATTTTTTTTTTCTTTAAGTTAGAGTATTGAAATTTCCTTATTGCCTACGTATCTTTGTAAGCGCAACTCGTACACGTAAACTTAACGCCGTAATCGACAGTCAGCGCGTTAGGGCTTTAATAATTATTTTGCCGGGGGTTAGTGTTGGTGGGAGTAGCAAAAAAAGCTACTGCATTTGATACAACATCCCATGAGCTAATAATTCACTTACTCAAATGTCTTGCGGTTCCCGGTCCCTTAGTGAGATGTACTGAGCAACTTATACCACTCTGGAAGACACAATTTATCAATTCCACCTGATGAACGCAGTCTCAGGATAGAGTTAGTCTCGTATAGGAAGGGTGCGTTTCAAGGAGACTCACTTAGCCCTTTCCTATTTTGCACCTCACTGCTACCATTATCCGTTGCGTTACATACTACTTGGTTATTTGTGCGGACCACCCAGCAACCGGAATCAGAAGATATTAAGCAATTATACTAAGATACAGACCTCGTTAAATATATCAAGATACAATGACTCGAACAGGCTAGCCATATAAAATGCATTGAACACCACAGAATTATAAAATATTTTTAGGACGCATAGAAGGCACAAGAAGAAGTAGAAGACCAAAGGCAAGAAAGCAATATAATGTACAAAAAGACGCCATAGAATTACTGACAGATAGGAATTGGAAATAAACAGCAAGGGATAGAGAAGAATGGAGGATCTATCTTCTTTACGTGGATGACCTTAAGCTCTATGGATCCGGCGAAAGGGATCGATCAATCCCTTAAAACGGTTCAAGAGTATATTAACGCGATTAGTATTGAACTTGAGCTGAGAAAATGTGCAATAGTGCATTTAAAGAAAGGAAGGTGTGGTAATTTTAGAGAAGATGCACAGCTCGTCGACGGTAACATTATACAACACCCAAAAGTCGAAGAAACAGATGAATATCTTGGGGCCGCGGTGGATGAGCGGTCAAGGCGTTGGTCTTGGAAATTCACCTGTGGCTGAATGAAACTATCTATGCCAAAAATGTCCTCGTTTCATCATCCTTTAACCTTAATGTCCTTTCAATCATCCTTCCTTTAAAATATATATATATATACAGGGTGACCCATTTTAATTCATCCAGTGGAATATCTTAACAAGTATGTATGTACAATGCATATTTGTCGAGATATTCAACAAATATGCATGTACGATGCATATTTGTCGAGATATTCCACTGGATGAATTAAAATGGGCCACCCTGTATATCTTGGCATTCCACAGCACATTATATACAAGATGCTGTTCGCAGCAAGCACAAGCACTTTGTCCAACAGATTTGATCGTCAGAACTATCGAGGAAAAACAAGGTGTTTGCCACGAACATGTTGGCTGAGCCGATGATAATGTACTCGTTTGGAGTAATAAAATGAAAGAGGGAAAAGCTGTGCATCCTCGATATCGACACTAGGAAAAGGATGCATCTCTTCAGGTGATTACACCCCAAGGCGGTGTACCTCGCCTATACTATGCATATCACCAGGGAGGCAGTAGCATTTTAGGTATTGAATATATGCATGATAAAGTAGTTCTAAGTATGGCTTGTAGAATCCTTCGAGTGGGTAAGCGTAAGGAAACCGGAGCAGGACCATTCTTCTTTAAGGCATCACACCTTCGGCGTAAAATTTCGCAGTTGTCTTGGAAACCTCGTTACTCTTTCTCCTATCCATTTAAGAATCCAGTTGAAAGAAGCAGAAATACGGATACTGCTTCTTTGACACACGCACAAGCTAATGCATTATATTTTCTTCAAAAATATTGAGGGTCTTGGATTGTCCAAAGAGTTAACTTTCTCATTCCTTAAATCAGCTGGACTCAAATCAGAAACCGAAGGATGTAATCCTGTCAGGATGGTGTCCTCCATATTCTGGTCAACCGTAGTCAAGTGATGGGTATAGAAGTTTAATTGTAGAGCTTGCCACAGATCGCCCGAGACATTTATGCACCTGCGGTGCATATGCATCAATGGCATGATGCAGCTCTATGAGTGCTGTACTTCCATCTTAAGCACTCATACGATATACGCACGCAGCATGACCTATTGCTAGGTCATGCCCCGCTCCGGTCTTATACCTTTTGGTGTCGATCATGTGGAACACCGTTATTTGTGCAGCATCGATGTCATATCGAAAACTACTTCCCGCCGGAGGCCAACCCACGTATAGACGAGAAGGGCAAATAGACACTTCCAACTCCTCATTTAATGGCGGCAAGCACCAGGGCTGAGTCGACCCCGCCGCATGCATTTAGCCCTATCTAAGATAGCGACACGGGGGTGCTACGAGAAGGCCAGGAATTCCGACTTAGGTATCTGCCCCTTTTAGACATCCATGCGAGAAAGCACGGTAGATCCCGCAACTTGGCGGTTTCAGACTTTTGTGCGGGCCTCCAACTCGTACGGTACAGACACAACATCAATTCTGCCTTACATGAAAGAGCCAATAGTGTTATCTGTGGAAAATGACAGGTTTAGTATTTATTGGAATCTTCCATCACCTACAAGCAAATAAGAGTTAATAAGCCGGATATTGTCACCCTTGACCACCAACTTAAGTCGATTTTTGTCATTGAGTTCTCAGCCCCGGCTGAGGCGAACATCGATGAGAAAGAGGAGGAAAAAAGGAACCTGTTATATGAATTCCGCAGACTCTACCCAGCTACACCATAAAATTGATGGTACTAATTATTGGCGTATCAGGTGGCATTCGTGGCTCATTTATTAATACATTAAACATCATTCCCGCCTGTTGTAAGATAACTATGTCATTAGCGAGCGACTTGCAAAAAGGCAGTCATTCTTGGTTCACTAAGGAAACACGATTGTCGGCACCAGTATTTGTCCTACGGACTGGAAGCGATTATTGGTTATCTGCCCTATCTGTATGAAATCAGATAGTCACTAGATTCTCAAAAAAAAAAATGTTTTTCACATAAATGTCGTGCAATCAAGGATGCAGATCGTCGTAAATGTCAAAAAAAAACATAATCTATTATTTAATTGATAATAATAATAATAATAATCTTTATTAACAGATTTGTACAGCAAAAATTTTAAATAAATATTAAAAATTGCAAAATCAAATGTATATTTTATATCTGTTAATTGGCTATCGACGAATGGTTTGACCTGGTTTGGTTTTTCATGTTTATGTCTTTGTCGTATGGTGATGATTAACTATCTATGTCAGAAGTCATTGCCGATTATGTTCATAATTTAACTGTCCTTAATGTGGTGAAGTGATGGAATGAATTCATGAAGAGTTGTAATGGGGAATTTACGTTTAGGGTTTTATATTATTTAATTAATATTTGTTCGATTTTACCAAAATGAAAACCCATATTTCATATATGTTTATTTACTTAGTCTTATATAACATCGTTATATGTTCCTCTCTACTTCTCAGTGTGAGGTGCTTTCATATATAAATAAATTAAATATTATATCTTGGAGAACAGCGTAACTAATGCTCTGCAAAACAGAGGAATAAACACAAGTTAGCATAGGTTAGGTAGTAGTGGCAGCATATTACCTAACCTAGCCTAACCTAATCCAGCAATTTATTTATATATGAATAAAAAAAAGAAATATATGGGATAACATTTTGACAAAAACGAACAAATATCAATAGGCCATTCAAGGCCCATTGTGTTAAAACGTAGGTGAATGTATTGCTTCCCCCCTGCAAAACACTCTAAAACCAGTTGGATATCCTCATTTACTTGATCTCGAGTTGTACGAGGTCCGCCAATTCATTGATGTGAGCTATTCCTAGGAATTGTTTTCTAATTCCTTCTAGGGCGGGGCATTGATCAAAGGAGTGGAGAACTGTATCTTCTTCCTCCCTATCTTTGCAACCCCTGCAAAAATCCTGATGCGTTTTTTTTTTTTCATGACTTTCCTGTTTCCCAGTTTGGCCAGGAATGATGCCTACAGCCATCCTTATATCGACTCTGCTTATTGCTGTTGACTATATCGAGTCTCGGCCACAGTTATCACATTACGAGACACGTATCTTCATGTTTCCATCTTTAATTTGCTAAGATTTTAAATAATAATAAAAAAATGCTAAAAACTGAAACAACTGGAAAAGAGTTATTAAGACGTAGAGAACGAAGACATCAAAACTCCACCACCAATTTGGAGAATTTTATTGGCCAACCAGAACAAAATTTATAAAGTATTGAATTACCTGCGAAAGTAAATCGCAATTTTTATAAGAGACTATGCTGTTGTTCAATAAATAATGGACATTTTTTTGAACAATTAACTTAATTATAGAATCATTCATTTTAATTAATTATAAGCTATTATTAATAATAAGCTAATTATTTATTTAATCACTATTTTTAATTTTTAAAATACAACGCTTATATAGGGAATACCTATTATGTATTTTTGTTTATTTGTAATAAAAGACATTTATTATTATTATCATTATTATAGTTGTTTAATGCCATATTCAAACATTTTCAGTTAAATATAGGTGTAGTAAACATATGAGTAAGTAAGTAAGGATACTATATTCTTATTTATTTGGAAGTATTTGCGTCAATTTATTTAACTTTTGAACTTTCAGTAATTTTAGCTGGCGGGTGCTGACAGTCAGTCCATAAGAATTATTATTGCAAATGTATTTTTGCTCATCATTTTTAAAAGATATTTCGCATAAATCTGAATAGAAATTTCATAAAAGTTTCTAAAAAAGTAAAAAAAAAATAATAATAATACCGCTAGCCTGCGATCAGAATTCACCCAGGTATCACGAAGTGAGGACAGAAAGTTGGAAACAAAGACGATATTATTTCTACAAAAGAGTATTCATTCATTTGATCACAGTTACTTAAATAAATTAAACAAAAAGGATTTGAAAATAATTAATAAATTATTCTCATATTTAGCTCTGTGCCTTGTGACTTACGTAACGAAAGTCAAGCTCTGTGCCTTTTGACTTTATAGAATTAAATCACATCAAATAACATCAAATCAAATTAGCCCCGATTGGTATCTAATGGTGTCACACACCTACCCTGACGTAACGAAAATTAAAAGTAACAGAGCTAAATGTGAGAATAATTTATTAATTATTTTCAAATCATTTTTATTTAATTTATTTTTTATTTATTTTTTGTTGTTGTATATACAACAAAAGAAATAATAGATAGATAGACAGATATAATCTGTTAATTTATATTTTTTTATGAAATTAATTCCAACCATAGAAGTCCATTCATAGACAGAAAAAATGAATTTTAAAATTCATATGCTTCATAAAATATTCGAAATTAAGGTTTAATAAATATTGTTTACGCATAAAATTATCGTTAATATTAATGTAAACAAATAAGCCACCCCCAATTCCATATTAAAATAAGTGCACTTATGAATATATATTTAGTACCATCCATACATTAATAGTTCATTCGCGTGTTGGTTTCATTCATTTTCGTCGTCACCCAACATTAGGCACCCTCACGTGTAATAACCACCCTTTAACTAGGGTAAACGCAACAGCCACCAAAATCGATCACGCAAAGTCTTCGCGCGAGGTTGCTATGACAGTACAAAACAATAAACCAGAACATTTCAACACAGTCTCGCCGCAAACATGTCCCACGAAACATATAGCGAGCTGTGGAGAGAAGCTCAGGATCTTCTCGCGTCGGCGGTTCAAAGCGAACCCACGCAAGCCGACAGCAGAGAACAGCGAAAGTTATTAGCAACGTTATATCTACGCTATATAGTAATAGCCAATAAATTATCGGAATGCATGGATCAAATGGTGCAGCCGCAAAAAAGGATGTTGATAAAGAAGATTCTGGAGGCCACGCTGGGGAGGATTGTTGAGTTGAAAGCGGATCTGGTCGAAGCCGATTTGTGCGAGTATACGCATTTCGGAGATGTACTGGATGGTTTGGGATACACTCCCCTGCATACAGAATTGCAGATTCCTGATTGTTTCACGAATGAGCGTAAAGAAGAGTTGGATTATAGAAGAGGGACGATACGCGCCGTTTTGGGAAAACTGGGGGTTTTGGATAAAGCGGAGGAGAAGTCTCCTATGACGCACCAACAAGCTGTACTAATCATACAGACGCATGAAAGAGCGAGGCAAGGACGCTTGCGGGCGCAATTCATGCGGGAGATTAAGAATATGAAGGATAGAAGCAAGCCTGTCGTGGAGGCGGTTGATGATACTGAGAAGATTACTTTACCTGCTGCGTTGAAGATACAAAGAGTTTGGAGGGGTTATCAGGCCAGAAGGGCTACTAGGCGGAGGAAATTGCAGGAGATGTTGCTTATTGGGATGGTGCCTCCTCCGCCGAAGGATAATGAAGATGTGATTAAGTGTCAGAAGAATATGGAGGAACGGAGGAAGTTGCAGATGAAGAGATGGGTGGAGTATGAAAATGCTATAAATGAGTGTAAAGAGAGGATGGAGAAACAGCAGAGGGCTGTTGTTTTGGAGCAGCTCAGCGATCAAGTCAGGACTTGGTTGTACGAGTATAGGGAGCAAACTGGAAAAATTCCTGAATTTACTGGATCGGAAAGGTCGACGTCTAGGATGCTGATGAGTAGACAAGGTAAGATAGAATATAAATAAATACATGTAGCTATTATATATCATTTTCCACTTAATATTCTAATTTGAAATTATTAAAATTTGACACTATCAACACAAATACAAATTTAATAAATTATTATAAATTAATTCCTATTACATAATTCCATTAATAAACATAAAAAAAAATAATTTTTTGTAATCATATTAAAGAATTTGTATATTTCTAATGCATTTTTAATTGAGAAAGTTACTCATTATTCAACTATGGAGAAAATTGAATGCTTTCTCCACGGATACTAGCCAATAATATGACGAGATTTTACTTTTCTCCACGGATTGCATTTAATCTGGACAACACTGGAAAGTTTGGACAACCCTGAATATGGCATTTATCGTTGCTATGGCGATTAAATGATTGTTTATTATTTTTTCGAAAAGTAATTTTGATTTGTCATCGGTTATCATACAATATGAAATAATGGAAATTGATGATGATATTGAGAATTGTACCCCGCCAGACCTGCAAGAGACTGCTAAACTTATAATACTTAACCTCTTGCCACAAAAGTCGAGAAAGAAATTCGAGTTAAATTACAAAACTTTCATGGATTGGCGCACTACAAAGAATACAAAATCGTTCTCTGAAAATGTTATCTTGGCTTATTTCTCCGAGTTAGCAGATAAGTACAAATCCTCCACATTATGGTCTCAATATTCAATGCTTAGATCCACTCTGAATATTCATAACTATATAAATATTGAAGCCTATCCAAAATTACGCGCATTTTTGAAAAGAAAGTCTGAGGGCTATATTTGATTCTTTAATACAAATAGAAAAAGTATAGTGTTAAACTCGTGAGAAATGGCCATTTTCACTTGGATGAATTGCTCCACTCGCCTTCGGCTCGTAACGCAGACATCATCCTCGTGGAAATGGCCAACTTTCTCACTCGTTGAACAATATACTATTACATTTACAGGCGAATTATATCTTGAATTAAATTCTTACTATCCCGTGGTGAAACATTTTTTAATGTAATAATTATAAAATATTTTAATTAATACACTTGGTTGTTTGTTTCACTAAATTTTTATATTTGTGTTCCAACTAGTTTCGACCAGTGGCTATTTTCAAGGAACGCAAATATACAAAAATTGGTGAAACGAACAACCAAGTGTATTAATTAAAATACTTCATAATTATTACATGGGAATTTCCTCTGATCTTCAAGCGGTGAATCCGAACCTACAACATGGCGGAATATTATAATTAAGAAACTATATGAACTCCCGAATGTATTTCGTTCCATTTTATTATAAAGGGTGTCAAACTATGAGTGACTCCATTTGAATGATTAAGTCCAAAAATAGTTGTAATGATTATAAATGGCAAATATACTGTCATATCTCAAGTTTTGTTAGATATGGAGCGCTGTCCGGTTGCTTAAAGAATATTCTGTGTAGAGAAGGTTTTAAGAACTGATTCAATTATTCAAACACAGTGACAGTTCCGGTAAGAATTCAATGTTGAAATGGCTCCTTCTCGCAACTAATTCCATCGGTCAACTCCAACTACCATTAGATGTTACGTTGTTTCTACAAGACGGTGCAAGTCCTCATCTGTCAAATTTGTCCACATTTCCGGGAACTAATGCCAACGGTCAACTCCGGTTACCATTAGATATTACGTGGTTTCAAAAAGACGGTGCAAGGCCTCATATGTCAAATTTGTCCACAGTTCGGGCAAGAGTTTAATGTTGAAATGGCTCCTTCTCGCAACTAATGCCATTGGTCAAGTCCAGCTACCGTTAGATGTTACGTGGTTTCAACAAGACGGTGCAAGTCTCGCGAGAGATGTTTTCGGATCGTCTGTTATTTCAGCGTGGAAATCAGCCGTAGCCTGCGCGCTCTCCTGGGTTCACGTTTCCGGATTACTTTTTGTGTGACTATGTAAAATCAATAGTGTACCACAAACTCGGGAATATTTAAAAAATAACATAATATAAGATATTACTGAGATACCTGCTGAAATGTGTCAGCGTGTAATGGGATCAATGTTGCACCGCGCAGATATACGTAATGGTGGGTCGATGCAGGAATGATTTAAGACATAGAGTGAGCGTGTGAATCTTCGTTTATTCTCTGTGTCGTTCGTGTATAATGAATTGTTATAGATACAATAATATTGTTTATGTTATTGGGTAACCCTACACTCATATAGGTAGAAAGGGTCATTGAATATATATATATATATATATATATATATATATATATATGTTATTGATTAGTATTTATTAAATAATAAATAAAGTCTGATTCAGCAGAGGCCAACGTAACGTAAATTTACTAAGTGCAAGCAAAGACCTTGCTTAGTAAGTACTTTTGGCGGTCGCGGCCGTGTATTTATAAACCACTACATATACATCGACAGAAATGAAAGTCACCTAGTCGATGTAATTTTTAAATACTGAAGTTCAAAATAATCAAGAATGAAACTTGGAGTGTCCACCTTTAATTTCCATCATTAATTGAAAAAGAAAAATCAATTTTATTACATATTTGTAGTGCCTGTAAATGGGTCACTTATAAATTGGCACCCTTTATTTTTCTCTCGAACACACACAAAAATAAGCATTATACCATTGAGAAAATAATATATACATAGAGAGGCAACCGGTAGGGATTTTTGCGTCACGCTTTCGGCGTATTTTCGACTCGAAAGCTGCTGCCTAGAAGATATCCCGGAAACTCTATGAACCGCCGGCCGCTGCGAATTGAATTTTCTCTTTTGACGAGAGATGAGAATTCAATTATTACGTTTATTAATGGACTTATATGGTTAGAATTAATTTATAATATTTTTAGTGGACTGGCCGGCTGCTCTGTGGTAGAAAAATTTCAAGTCCATACCAAGCGTGTTGCTTTGGAGGAAAAGATTAAGATTATGTCTAAATTTAGACATGGTAGATTTCAGACATCAGCCGACAAGATGGCGTTCATAGGAAGAAGGAAGAAAAGACAGCTGCGGCTACCATCACTAGTTCTTAATATATTGATTATTCCAAGTAGATCTATTGACTTCTTTGTAGTATGAATTGGAAATAAAAAAATAAAATTAAAAATTCTCGTATACAAAAATTCTCGTAAGTCTAGATCCGGCTCATACAGAAGAATATTTTTAACACTTTTTTGCGCCCTTAAACGTATGGCTCGTACGACACATATTTTATGAAAAGTATAAAGTGTTATTTTTCTGGGTAACATATTTTTTTTCATAATTAAAGAAACTATATCAATTCCCGAAAGTATATCGTTCCGTTTTATTATTTTTTTCTTTCGTACACACCAAGAATAACCATTATACCATAGAGGAAATAATATACATAGAAAGGCAACCAGTAGGGATTTTAGCGGTACGCTTTCAACGTATTTTCGACTCGAGAGCTGCTGCCACGGAGATATTGCGGATATTGCTGCGAACTGCAATTTCTCTTTTGATAAGAGAAGAGTTAAATCATCTCTTCTCTCATAAAAAGAAAAGAGGTGTTTTAATTTTAATTATAATAAATTAAAGACGACGCAAGCGCCATCTTTTGTCCATCTTCAAGTGGCACCGTCAATGAAACGAAATTAGGCAAAAGATGGCGCTTGTGTCGTCTTTAATTTATTATTATTTGGAACACACTAGTCTTATGAAGTTTGAAAAACCGAAATGGCCATCACTACTTATCCATACGCTAGATGAATGCTGGCTGAACATTTCATTAAATGTTAATTATAATTGTTATGTCTATTATGGTTGGAATTAATTCACAATCATTTATTATTTTTATAATGAGCTGGCCGGCTGTTCTGTGTATTTATTTTTAAAATTTAAGACCCAGCCCGATACATTCCGGTAGAATGTTTTCGAGTCTAGATTCATGCAGATGAATATTTTTAATGGATTTTTGTGTCCTTGAACTTATAGCTTGCACGATACATTTTTTTTATAAAGTATTCTTTGTTTCTGGCAAGCAAAAATGTCTCGTAATTAAAACTCCACTTTTACTGTATTTTATTAGTTTTTGTTGGTTTGCAGTTTCGTTGGACGAGTAAAAATAAAATACGACGTACGTTTTAATTATATTACGTTTACTTCTAGAGATAAAATTCGGAAAATATACATATTTACAAGTTTATAAGGAGTTGCGCCCACAAAGGGAATTTTTATCTTATTTTTCTATTGGTTAGAAATATTAGTGGGAGGACCGTGTTAAATAAGGAAAAGGTTGTGAAACGGAATATAAAAGGGACAAGGCCTTATCGTAGGAATTTTTATTTACATTTCTTCAAAATATCGAGCGTATAACAAAAATCGACGACGAAGTTAGCGTTAGAAATCTCGAGTCATGTCTGTGCTAAGATCACACGCGCACGCGTAAAGTAATGGTTGTCAAGTTGACAAGTCTGTTGTTAATAACCCCTAATTAACCGCAACCAGCATTTCACGCGTGTGATCTACACACATGACTCGAGACTTCCAATGCCAACTACGTCGTCGATTTTTGTTATACACTCGATATATACAAAAATACTAAATTGCATCCTAATAAATTGCATCCTAATAAAACTGTCTACAAGTGTCCTTCACGATCGCTGATAATTGGAGATAACAAAAGCAACCCCATGCTGGTCGGTTTTGACCTGCTTGGGGAATCGCGCTATTGAGTTCTATTACAAAAACTCAGAGGAACTGAGCAAATCAACCCAAATCTCTTAAAAATAATAAAAAAAAAATCAAGTAAAGCTCCACTTTTTTATTTATATTTTAGGTGCAAGTACAGGAACTGATAGCGAACTGAGCAAATCAACCCAAATCTCTTCGAAAGAATCCAAAAAGAGCAAGTCCAAACAAAAAGACGTCAAGCAGGAAGACGAGGGCGAGGAAACAATCGTGAAAGCAATGGTGTCTGTTTTCGTTCCCGAACTGAACATTCGCAGAGAGGAATACGATGAAATCTGGAGGGATAAAGACGAATCCTGCAATCCCCATCAGTTTCACTACAATGACATCATTGAGCAAGAGCAGATGAATGTAATGGAGAACGAACTGCGTAAAATAGTCGATGAGATGATGAGAGCAGAGCTACAGTTATTACAGGATGCGTTGGATCGAGATAGGGGGCACAAGACGAGAAAACCAAAGAAAGCCAGTAAAAGTAAGAGAGGGTCGAAGAAGAGTAAGAAGAAGAAGGAGAAGGATTTAACCCCTGATAGGACTACGGAATCATTGTTTGAAGAATTAATTGCGAATGGTATTATTAAATTGTAAGTCCTGACTCCAGTAAGTTTACATCTCTTTAACATTTTTGATAAAAGTCTCACAAATATTAAAAAGATTTAAACTTCAATTAATTTTCAATCAATATTTTTCATATAATTTTATTTGTTTTATATATTGAAAATTTTTATTTCTGAGTATTTCATTATGTAATTTAATATATAATTTATTTAATAATCTTATATCCTTCTACCACATATTGGTGTAGGATTTGTTACAGGAATGTTCATCCTGCTATAAACTTCTTCCATTCCTTTCTGTCCTTCGCTATTTTTTTTTTTGCTTCTGCCCAAGTTAGTCCTTTTCTGTTCAGTATTGCCGCAATAGTTTCGTTTATTTATTTATTTAATAAATAAATAAATAAATAATTTTATAATACATATACATACAATCATTTACACATTGTTGGACCTCAGAAAATGGCTATCGACCGAGCTTTGTTTTACTATTTCTTCTTTTCATTTTTGTATATATTTTTTTAGATCAATAGTTAAATAAATGTTAGTTTGTTTAATTTATTGGCATTTTTAATTATTAAAAACAAATCGATTAAGTTCGTCAAAACCTCTATATTTTTTTAATAGATCCCAAAAAGTTCACCTGAAAGACTTCGTAGGCGAAAGGTCCTACAATCCACCAGCAATTTTCAACGAAGGTAAGGAACACTATAAATTGGTTTCAGTTTACATGAAGGGTTTTATGTCAATAAATTAAAACTTGGTTTATTCCTTTCTTCAAAGTAAAGAAAGGAATAAACCAAGTTTTAATTTATTATTAACTTGGTTTATTCTTTTCTTTAAAGTAAAGAAAAGAGTAAACCAAGTTTTAATTTATTATTAATTTGGTTTATTCCTTTCTTCAAAGTAAAGAAAGAAGTAAACCAAATTTTAATTTATTATTAACTTGGTTTATTCTTTTCTTTAAAATAAAGAAAAGAGTAAACCAAGTTTTAATTTATTATTATTTATTATTAACTTGGTTTATTCTTTCCTTCAAAGTAAAAAAATGAGTAAAACAAGTTTTAATTTATTATTAATTTGGTTTATTCTTTTCTTCAAAGTAAAGAAAGGAGTAA
This sequence comes from Philonthus spinipes, assembly GCA_963082785.1. NCBI lineage: Eukaryota > Metazoa > Arthropoda > Insecta > Coleoptera > Staphylinidae > Philonthus > Philonthus spinipes. The sequence goes on along the minus strand of OY720300.1, from coordinate 25,635,665 downwards.
ACCAAATTTTAATTTATTATTAATTTGGTTTATTCTTTTCTTCAAAGTAAAGAAAAGAGTAAACCAAGTTTTAATTTATTATTATTTATTATTAATTTGGTTTATTCTTTCCTTCAAAGTAAAAAAAGGAGTAAACCAAGTTTTAATTTATTATTAATTTGGTTTATTCTTTTCTTCAAAGTAAAGAAAGGAGTAAACCAAGTTTTAATTTATTATTATTTATTATTAACTTGGTTTATTCTTTCCTTCAAAGTAAAAAAAGGAGTAAAACAAGTTTTAATTTATTATTAATTTGGTTTATTCTTTTCTTCAAAGTAAATAAACGAATAAACCAAGTTTTAATTTATTGTAGGTGAAGAACCCGACATAGCTCTGGGTGACTTAAGACAAATCGTCGCCGAATACTGCATCGTGCCTCTTCTGACTGATCAGCTGCATCAAACCACCCCCCACATAAAATCAGTCCTCTTAGCGGGAGCTGTTGGTAGCGGAAAGGATATGCTCGTGCATTCGGTTTGCCATGAAGTGGGCGCGACGTTATTCGATCTGACTCCGGCCAATATAGTTGGAAAGTATCCAGGGAAATCTGGTTTGATTATGCTGTTGCATCTGGTTATAAAAGTCGCGAGGCTAATGCAGCCATCGGTGATTTTTATGGATAATGCCGAAAGGCCGTTTGTGAAGAAAATTCCGAAAACTGACAAGACAGACCCGAAGAGATTGAAAAAGGATCTGCCGAAATTAGTTAAAAGTAAGTTGGGATAGGCTAGGAAAGTGTTGGACAATAATGTCAAATTAACAAGAAATTTTATAAATTTGATTTTTTTAATTTATGCTGATACAAAATAAAAATGTGTAATTAATTTTTATAGTTTGAGTAATTTAAATATGCGTCAACAACTATTATTTCTTTAAATAATTTGTCACTTAACACATGGTGAAACATTTTGGTCTACAAAATATTGATTAAAACATATTTGTTATTGTTTCAGTGATTTCAAAATCAAATTCAAATTAATTTATTAACGGCAAAAAAAAAAACATTTTACAAACAGAATAACATAAATATTACAATAACAAATAATATATAAAACTAGAGCTACGTGCATCTTGGATAAAAAAGTGACTTATAATTAAAATAGAAATAGAAATAGAAATACAATTGGTATTACTGCAATAAACTTATAATGATAATTAACTAAATATTATATTCAGAACACTACATGCTTTAATTTAGATATAAATTGCGCATGGGATTCTGAAAACAAATCAAAATGTGGATCCAAAGATAGTGAATTGGAAATTCGCATGCACCTGGAGAGAGTATTGTTGTAGGCGTAGTTTGACCTATGTAAGGGAATGCGAAAAAGTGGTCTATGACGAGTAGTACGATCTGATAAGTTTACGTAAAAATCAATTTGTGCCAATAAATATGGACATTGCATTTGGCCATTCAGAAGTTTATAAAACATTGACAAGTCCAAGAGAATCCTGCATCTCTTAAGCGTATCAATGCAAAATACCGACATAACTCTGTCAACATCTTAATAAGACTCAAACGCAAGAATTTTTAAAAACTTATTCTGAATTCTCTCCAGAGCATTACTATGAGTAATGGTATTAGGTGACCAGACACAAGACATGCATTCCATACTAGATAACGAAATAAACAAGTTTGAATGATTGAGCTGACAAATCTTTAGCCATCCTACTTATGTAACCCAACATTTTTGAAGCTTTGTTGCAAACTGAATTTATGTGGCTATCAAAAGATAATTTTGTATCCAGTAACACACCCAGATCTTTAATTTCACACAATTGTTCAAGTTGACTATTATTGATGCTGTACTTGAAGTTAATAATATTTGATTTTCTGGAAAATGAAATTGCCTTACACTTTTGAATGTTGAAGAATAGGTAGTTATCGCAACACCACTTATGTACTGAAGAGAGGTCGCATTGCAGCAGGTCGCAGTCGTCGATTGTTGATATTCGTTTATATATCTTAAGATCGTCGGCAAAGAGTAAAAATGAAGAACATCTTATGACTTGTGAGATGTCATTTATAAATAACAAGAATAGTAATGGACCACAGTGTGATCCTTAGGGTACAACGGATGGTACAGAAATTATTTTTGATAAGAAATTCTTCACCTTCATACATTGCGTTCGATTAGTTAGAAAACTATTAAACCATTTCAAGATATTTTTATGAAATCCATAAGCTGATAGTTTGGCAATTAAAATATCATGATTTACACGATCGAATGCCTTGGCAAAATCTGTGTAGATAACATCCACAGATTGATTGCATTCAAAAGCATTCATTATGTAAGTGGTAAATGATAACATATTTGTAGCTGTTTATTTGCCTGGTTGGAAACCATGCTGCTCTTCAAGAAGTACATTTTTGCAGACCCACCTTAATTTAATAGAAACAAGTTCGTCCAATAGCTTTGGTATAGATGATTGTATTAAAATGCTGCGATAATTCGTTATGTTATCTTTCTTGCCGGATTTAAAAAGCGGTGTAATATAATTTCTCTTCCAGAATATCGGAAATATACCCTGAGACATGGAAGCATCAAATAATAAATGAAGCGGTATGGTAATGGAATATATACAATTTCTTAGGAAACTTGATGGTATACCATCAGGACCTGTAATATTGGAATTTTTCAATTTAGCAACTGCATCAAATATTTCACTTTGAGAAAAAGTAAATGGAAATGAGCTACATTTGAGTTATACTTGTAGGCTGGAATATGCGAAGGTTTGTCAGCACAATAGACAGTCGAAAAGTAATCCGCAAATAGATCAACGCACTCTTCACCATTAGTACTACGATCGTTGTTATAGTGCATGATATTTGGAAACATTGAGTGAGACTCTTTAGCATTAACAAAATTCCAAAACTTGTTTGGATTGCTAGATATATTATTGTTGACTGATTGTATGTATTGAACATATAAAATGTTTCTTAAACGTGTACATTTTGAACGTAAATCATGAAATTTCCTATAATTTATAGAATTTTGGCATGCTTTATAATTTTTATGAGCAGTTCATTTTTTGTTTTATTAAATTAATAAGTTCAACATTATACCAAACGGGATAGTTAGACGATTTTACTTGTTTTATAGGAACAAACATATCTGAAGCTTCATAAAAAATCTTATAAAAATACTCAACCATTGAATCAACAGTGCTTGTTACAGTTTTGTGCCAGTCGATAGATAACAAATAGTCCTTAATAGCCGTGTAGTTAGCACGGGCGAAATCATAGGTAAACACATCAAAATGGAGTGATTGAGTAGGTTGCGTAATGGTATATGACATCGAATAAGGTATATGATGATGTTTGATATTAAATAATACGCCACATGCCTGTTTAACATTGAAACAATTGTTTGCAAACAAAAATCAAGAAAGGTATTATTCTCATTTGGTATATTACAAATCTGTCTAAGATTATAAAAACTGAATGTCTCTGAAACAATTTGAGCAGAGCGCTCAGCAGTATTAGTATTATAACACCAAGCTCATCGTTTAACCATATAGCTGAGGGTATATTATAATCCCCACCGATAAGATATTTATAATTAGGATATTTATCTGCAATGATTCAAAAGTTTTACAATGATCCAAATATTTGGCTGACGGTGAGCTGGGAGGTATATACACCACTCAAAGAATTAGGTTTAAATTGGGAATAGCTACAAATAATTGTTCAACAGTATTTAATTCAATATCAATAATGTTACCCCCTAATTTATTATGGATAGCAATCAACACCCCACCGCCGCGATTTTTTGTACTGTTACTGACACTACGGTCACATCTGAAAATATCATAGTTCTTAAGTTTCAATTCTACATTCGCAATTTCAACATCCAACCACGTTTCTACTAAGATTATAACATCATGCACGCAGCAACTAGTATTTTATTTAAATTAACTTAATTTAGAGCACATTCCACCTTCATCGTGGTAATAAATGTTTAGTTTTTTGTCCATTTATTTAACTTTTCCGATTTTTTAACAATATTTGGTACTCCTGAAATATATTTGATCATCAAATCTTCTTCTCCGTCTTTCACCCGCTGATCCAATATAGTTTTAAGAGACTTGAATTCTTCTCTTTGGATCTTTGTTCGATCAAAGCTGAATTTAATAACGTTTTTCTTTTAGCTTGGAAGTTTTAAGTACAATATTTTTTTACCAGATCATTGCTACGGAGTACTAATTTTAAGGGCCTTGGTTTAGCTGAAGATCTTGTACGACCAATACGCATCATATTAACTGGCTCGATTTCTACTGATAAGGGATTTAAAGTTGCACGAATCACCTCTAGATCCTCGTTCAATTGATTGAACCTGAACTTCAGAGGCTTTCAATTCAGGCACATTGTAAACGATAATATTATTGCTCCTTTTTCGACGATCTTCCAGTTCATATAGAATATCGAAATTGTCGCACGGCGATTTCGCTGACTCCGCATCATTCAAACGTTGTTCTACATTTGCAATATTATTCTCTAGTAATCATAATCATTAAACTTTTCAACGAACTTATTCATCACTTCATCGATTGCTTGTTTAAAGGGTTGAATGTATTTTTGAAATAAATTCTCCATTATTGATTCAATTTGAGATAACTTGTTCCTATTAAAACCCCCTGACGAGCTACATTTACTGCAGACTCAATTAGTATTGCGATTTTTTTTTTTAAATTCGCGATTTCGTCATCGGATAAACCGGAGCATATAGCATGGAACCATTTGTCACAAGATCCGTTGCATTTTAAATAAAAAGAGTTTGGATTTATTTTATTAGAACAACCATCACAAGTAAATCCCATTTTGCATTAGCAACTTCAAACGATAAGGAATTAGGAAGGAAAAAAAAAACAGGGATACAATTATTCACACTGGGGTCAGTGTGAATAATTGTGGTAGTGACTAACAATAATAAACAAACAAACAAGGCGCTGGAAACATAGGCAGAAAGAACTCGATTAAAATTGAAACACAAAAAAGAAAATGATAAGTCCCAATCAAATGTCCCCAATCACGGTCACCTCTTCTGAATTCGGAATAAAAACCAATAAATTAATTCATCAATAATGAACAATTGAGGTTAATTTGATTGAAACTAATTAAATCAATAATATATTAAATAGATAATAATTTCAAATAGAGTATAGACAAATAAATATGCGAACCACTTGCCCGTAAACAATTAAATTTAGTGCAGATCGTAAAAACTCACTACAATTAATCAGCGTATAAATGTGTGTGCACTCTGAACTCTCACATTTATAATATATATATCAGTGAAACAATACCAAGTGTTTTTTTATAATATAAATGAGCATTTATTTTGGTCACAGTTATTTAATATAAATTAAATAAAAAGAATTTTAAAATAATTAATTATTAATATTGCAAAAAGTCTTTTGGTCGATAGCCTTTACTTAAGTAAAGTAAAGTTTGTACATACATATCATAAGTTGTATATAATATAATTACATGTAAATTCCCAAGTAATTATTAATAATTATTTAAAAAAGTAATATTAATTACTTTTTTGCATTCGCTTTTTTATTTTTACGGTGACTAGTTTAGCATCAAACCAATTTACTTGGTCTACAAAGTTACTGGTAACCCTAAAAATAAAGAAAAATGAATACAATAAATTAATTAGTCTTATTAATTTAAATATTTAAAATGTAACTAATTTTCAGAAGGTCGAGATTACATATATATATATATATATATACAATATAATCTCGACCTTCTGAAATTTTTTAGAAATATTTATTTATGTCTAGATCTTTAAGTCAATAGCTATGCTATTGAATCGGTAGCTCGAATTAGATTCATTTATTAAATGGTAACACTGATTTCCTTGGAAATATGTTTTAAGAAAACGTGTGTTTATTGTAATGGTTCGAGCCCCGGTATTAACTCTGGTGAAGCAGGGATGGAAGAGTAGAGCAAAATTAAGATAACACTTTAACGTGGAATATTGAATAAACTCGTTTAGTTTTGTGTACGGCATACTGAGCCACACCACGCACGCGCTGTGCAATTGGAAGTCAAAATTCTGCCAACATTGAAAAATATTTTTTTTTTCGCATGAAGAACTTACAACAATTCTAATAAAATAAAATAATTAATAATTTTCTTCACATGAAGAAATTTGAAGAAACTACAACAATTCTAATGAAATAATTAATTTAAAAATCTGAAACTGTGTTTAAATAATAATAAAAAACACGAAACAAATACGAAGGTGTTACATTATTGTCATTTTTATCAACGTATTTCTCACATGAATCGAAATTAAAAAAACGAACTAATTAATAATGAAAACCACTTTTTGTGTTAATTAATTGTAATGTACGCAAATTATTTCAACTCATTTCCATATAATGGTCGCTAATTGAAAAACAACAACAATAAAATTAACAACCTGACGTTACGTGATGAAATACGCTAATTATTGTTTTTTTTATCTTGTTTTTTTTATTGGTGGACAACCAATATCTAGCGATTGCTGTTTTTTCAGACTTTCTCAGATCAGTGTGTTCCATTTGTAATGCTTTAATGTTTTCTGTTTAAAAATATCGGGAGTTATTAGAATGAATAAAAGGTATTCTTTATTAAAATAATATACTTTTTAACTTTGTTTGTATAACAAAATTTTATACTTAGTTTTAACAAGCAATAATAACTCGAAAATCCCGAATGAATTTTCAATTAATTTTGGTCTTTGTATTAAGAAAATTCTTCTCTGTCAGAATATGTAAAATTCTAAAAATAGGTCATCCACGGTTTTTCCAGTATTTTGCCTCAAAGTTGGATTTATGTCATTTTCAGCTCATTTTTGGGGTGATTTAATGTTTCAAGCAATCATAACTCGAGAATCCCACAATGGATTTTCAATTAATTTTAGTATTTGCATTAAGAAAACTCTCCTCTGTCTGAATATGTAAAATTCTAAAAATACGTCATCCACGGTTTTTCCAGTATTTTGCCTCAAAGTTGGATTTATGTCAATTTTAGCTCATTTTAGGGGGGATTTATTGTTTCAAGCAAACATAACTCGAGAATCACACAATGGATCTTCAATTAATTTTGGTCTTTATATTAAGAAATCTCCATCACAAAATATTCAATTATTTTCCCTTGCTAGTGCGACTTTTTTACTTACGTTACGTAAGTACTTTAAAACCAAATATGTATTAAAAAGAGAAATAGTTGTTCTCGGGCCTATACCCCACCAGACATTTTTTGTGCTTAAAATTATAAATGAATATAAAATTTTATTTATATCAATATAATCACTCAGGGCAGAAAGACCTCCGGTCGATAGCCCATGACAGACTACTAACCCATCAACATGTATTGTAAATATTCTGCTGTCTAAATAAAAATGTTTGTATATATATGTATATATATATATATATATATATATATATATATATATATAATCACTCAAAATATTTTTTTTTTCGGGTGTTTCATGTTAATTTTGCTGTTCATAATTACAGATTTATGTCCTGAAGACAGAATAATAGTAATAGGTGCAACGAATTGTCCTTGGGAAGCAGATCAGAAGCTGTTGCAACAGGTATATCAGAAAATGCTGATGATCCCAAGACCTGAATACAGTTCGAGATTTTCTTTATGGACTCAAATGCTGAGCAAAAATAGCGCGATTAGTTGGCAATTTGATTACAGCGGGCTTACAAAAATTTCAGATGGATACACCGTAGGTAACGTATAATGATTGTGTTTCAATATTTAATTTAACCAGTTAAAGACATATTTTTATTAATACTAACACAAAAAAAACTGCAACATAAAGAGTTGTCAATAAAATTAAGTAACCAGAAAAACACTAAGAAATAATGAAAAAGAACGGAAAGACCATTGGTCGTTAGCTAATTAATCTTTATTAACAGATATATACAAATACAAAATCAAATGTATATTTTATCTATATACAGCAAAAAATACTAAATAAATATTAAAAAATGGTGATGTGTCCATCATGGTAATTTAATAGGAAAGCAAAATGATTAATAGAAAAAATTGATTGTTGTCTTTCAAAATTAAAACCGAGTATTTAGAAGAATATTAATATTAAGTGTGTTATTTCTTACCTTACAATGTGTTGAAATAATTTCTCCACACCCTTCTTCATTTTTTCTAACTGAAGGCGTTTGCGAATGTGTTGAATATGACGGCATTTTGACGTTTTATTTGTCATTAAAATAATTATTTAAAAAAATTATAAAAAGAAAACCGGAGGTCCTGCAATAAAAGTTTTATAACAGAAATTATTTATTTTCCAAGATCTAAAACTTTTATTTGAAACATTTTTCTATCCGAATTAAAAAAAATGAAAAATTGCCAAGAGTAAAGTTGCACTTAATGAGTTTTAATTCTAACCAGAAGCTTATCAGATCATTCCACTGTTATGAAAAACTTAGATATAAAGTTTGGGCTTAATCCATTTAGCCGTTTTTGCACAATCGCGGAAACACACAGACACACAGACACACACACAGACATTTTTCAAAACTCGATGGAATGGACTCAGGGGACCTCAAAACGTGCATATTTGTTGAAATTGGCGGTTCGAAAATTTTCACGATCACAATACTTTCCCTTGGACAGGGGTCCGGGGAAAGTAAAAATTACAAAATCAAATGTATATTTTATCTACTTTTGATTTTGTAATTGTTTAATATTTATTTAGTATTTTTTGCTGTATATTAAAAATTACAAAATCAAATGTATATTTTATCAACATTTGATTTTGTAATTTTTTAATATTTATTTAGTATTTTTTGCTGTATATTAAAAATTACAAAATCAAATCTATATTTAATCAACATTTGATTTTGTAATTTTTTAATACTTATTTAGTATTTCTTGCTGTATTATGTGTTATAAAGATTATTATTAATGAAAAAGAATAAGAATATATAATCGTCTGCCCTGTCTACCATTCGGTGGAAGGCTATTGAAAATATACTAAATTGATTTTAGTCACTTAATTTACGCATTGTATCAAAATATACTTGTTCTAAATTAATAGCGATGTAATGCTTGTTATTAGTTGACTTTTTTTATCACATGCGTTGATTTCGTTGTGCATCCTTGCACTGCTGTCTCCGTGGTCCTTCTGTGCGTCTCTGGCTGTATACTGCTCGTATAATCTTATCTTATATGAATTTCAAGAGTTTCAACTAAGGCGTTTTTGAGCGAAGCACATACAAAAATATCCACATGTTGTCGTTTATAGGCAGACACGTGTTTCGGGATCTAACCCTCGTCAGTACAGCTCTGCCTTACGTTATTTAAAGTTGTTAAAATAAATTAATTAAATTAAATCAACTATATTCAGCCAAATTAAATCAATTATATTCATTTAAATAAAAATAATTGTCCTTTCTCCTACTTATTTTTTTGTTTTATTATTATTTATATAATTAAAGTCTCCACAACCAACATAAAGAAGATTAATTATATTCAATCAAATCAAACTAAATCAATGGTAGAAAGTCTATTCCTCTTCTAGACACATGTAGTGAACATACGGGTCTTTCCTCAATCCCATCCTGCTTCCGTTTATTGAAATCACTGCCTTATTAATAGTTCAGTGATTTTTTTGTGTAGTTTTGTTTTATTTAATTAAAAATAATTTCATTTTCAGTTTATTTCGAATTGAATAATGTCGCCAATAAAAATGTGATTTATTGATGAGGCTGATAATTGTTGAGAGTTCATAATTACTTATATTAAATAACACTATTTAGTCTTTCTATGTCTATTGTAATATCGCTAATGTACAGTGTGGTGAAACGATTGTAGCTACTACCTATCTGTTTGTAATCCGCATACCGTTATATTATGACCCTTAAGATTATTGTTTGTAAAATTGATAATGATCACATGGTGATCGAAATGTACATCTATTAATAAACAAATAAGTGAAGAAAAGTGTACAAAGTGTTTTCATATATCTTTCAAATCTTCACGAAACTCACATTTAATTAAGTGTTAAATAGTGTTATTTAATATAAGGTTTTCCAATAGGGATGATATGATTTTGAAGTGACGTTTCGGCCATTTGTAATATGTCATGATCTGTCATTTATTTTTCATTGTATTCAGTAGTGTTTACAATTTCATCATGGAGAGATATACACAAGAACCACGTTTACAAATTATTCAGTTTTATTATCAAAATAATCGTTCTCAAATTGCAACTTTTCGTGCGCTTTTGCCATTTTATGGTCGTAATAATCGTCCAAGTGTGCTCGCTATTCGTCGAATTGTTGAAAATTGTGAGCGTACATTTTCTTTACATAATGTTAAAGTGCCAATAAGACAAAGAACCGCTCGAAGTAATGCAAATATTGCTGCCGTTCAGGCAAGTGTTGCTAAAGACCGCAATTTGTCGATTCCAAGACGTTATCAACAATCGGGACAGTCTCAAACCACAATCTGGCGGATTTTGAAAAAGGATTTGGGTTTGCATTCGTATAAAATTAAATCACTTAAGAACTGAAGCCATTGGACCACCGTAACGTCGTGAATTTGCTGATTTTGCCTTGGAACAACTTGAAAACGATTTTTTTAAGAAAATCATCTTCTCCGATGAGGCTCACTTTCATCTGAGTGGTGCGGTAAATAAACAAAACTGTCGATTCTGGTGTGAAGAAAATCCACAAATTATTCAAGAAAAACCATTACATTCACCTAAATTGACAGTTTGGTGTGGTGTTTCGGTCCGTACTTCTTTCGAAATGAAGATGGTAACACCGTTACTGTCAATGGAGAGCGGTATAAATCGATGATAACCAACTTTTTATGGCCGAAATTGGAAGAAGTTGATCTTGACAACATTTGGTTTCAACAAGACATGCCACACAGCAAATTCAACAATTGAATTATTGCGAGAAAAGTTTGGAGATTCGATTATTTCAAGAAATTTTGATATTGAATGGCCTCCAAGAAGTTGTGATTTAACTCTCTTGTGGGGTTATTTGAAGTCATTGGTCTTTCGAAATAAACCAGAGTCTCTTCAAGCTTTACAAGTCAATATTGAACATGCTATTCATGACATACGACTTGATTTAGTGGAAAAAGTGCTCGAAAATTGGGTTCATCGAATTCGTTCATGCAGAAGAAGTCGTGGAGGCCATTTGAATGACGTTTAATTTAGAACTTAATTGTATCGATTGTACTTCACATTAAATAAAAAACATTTGAATTTCCTTAACAATAAGTGTTTTTTTTTTTAAGAAATCATATCACTTTTATTGGGAAACACTTTATAAGTAATAAAAATGTGTATGCATAATTCATTATTAATTTCAGGTGCAATATCTAGTGCTATCAATGAGGTAATGACCGTCAAAAGAAAACTGCAACTGAGGATTCACCCTTTGAGTCCCCTTGAGTTGATAAACGCCTTGGCCAAACGTGTTCCCGTTTACAAAGAAGAAGAGGAAGCCATGTTGTCTTGGTGGAGCAAAACCCCGACTGTAAAAAGGCGATGCAAGGCAATCGAACTGCTCGCTCAGTTAGAGGAGGAGCAAAAGGCAAAATTGGCAAACGCAAAAGGAAAATAAAATTTATAAAACTAATTTAATTAGTGGAGGTCACCTCACACTGAGAAGTAGAGAGGAACATATAACGATGTTATATAAGACTAAATAAAATAATTTGTGAAGGTGTTTACAAAAAAGTATTAAATAAGTAAGAAAAATAAACAAAATCAAATATAATAAAACAATTTAAATCTGTTTGCACAACCATTTTTTTTATTTAGTGACTACAGTTTCGACAACATTAGCGTGTCATTACAATGTTGTCGAAATTGTAGTCACTAAATAAAAAAAATAGTTTTGCGAACAAAATTAAAGTTATAATAGACTATGTACAATCAAGTAGAAGCCTTAAGGATTAACAAAAAAATCAAATATGAAAAAAGATTTGTATGGGCGCAGACAAAATATATGTTTGTCTGTGATAATGTTATCGGTATCGGGCAATGACTATACACTATGTACAGTATATAGTCATTGAATGACGGTTTAGTGGAAGGTGTGAACAAACACCGTGCATCATCCTCTACAGTCTGGTGATTCTGAAATCCCCAGTCTATAAAGACGAGAGTCTGCAGTCAGGAAAGCGATAATTTGGGTTCGTAAAGGTATTCAATCGAAAAAAAGTTTTCATTTATGTTACGCTTTTATTATATTACAATATTCTCTGTGTTTTATATATATTTAACATCTTTATTGACAAATAACGTTACATTTTACAATGTGTAGTATGTGCGTTTACAATGTTTATAGAATTATTTCAATTTGTCATGTAACTGTCATTGTCAAATGGCTATCGACCCGGGGTCTTTCTGTGTTTTTTAAACTATATTTTTCCAAACCTATAATTTAAAATGGAAGACGACGCAGAAGTGCCATCTTTAGCCTAATTTCATGTGGCAACACAAGATCCGCTCAACCGCCTTCATCAAGGCATTGCATATGGAACACACTGGTCTGATGAGGTTCGAAAAACCGAAATGGCCATCACTAATTATCCATAAGCTAGATGAATGGTGGTTCAACATTTTATTAAATATTATTTAAGGCTGCGATCCCCAATTCGTTTCTCTTTTAAGGGATTAACAATTGTATACAGTCATAAAAAAATAAACATTAAATACAGGCAGATAGCTTATTTATTGATGAATGGCATCAGATAATTTTTATGTTTTAAAAACAAAAAAAAAGTGAAAAAATATTTTTTCAAAAATTAATTTAATTTACAAAAATACATTTAATCTTTATTAAATATATCTGATTATACGTGGGAAGTTTTCCTTTTTATATCCATATTTAATACATTCATAATATTATTTTTTGTATACTCCTTAATCCTATAAAATAGTCAATGAGAACAAATTTAGTTCGACGCCATCATTTTTATTGTAGTTCACATGTTTGCCGCTAGGTTGAAAAATCAAAGTCGGAATAAAATAAACACACACATTTTGTAAAAACTCTCTCGTTAATCGTACCGTTTATTAAATCGCAGCCTTAATAGGTTAGTTTCCCCGGAGAGGTTTCAGAAAAACAACAACCTGTATATTCTTATTTTTGTATCAAAGCTAGGCTTAAGTAATACTAAAGCAAAAACTTAAGAACAGATTATTAGCTCTTTATTTATCATTTAAGAATTTTGAATATAATTTAATAAGAATTGTGATCTTGCCATCTTGAAATATTTTCAAACCATACTCCGATTATACTATAATATAGGCGCGGAGGATTTTATATAAAAAAATAAACAATATATTTAATAACAATTCTTATAAATACGAAACGTATTTGTAGTCATAAGATTAAAATATATTTGTGTGCATTTAAATTTATATGTATTTTAAGGTAAAATAAAATATTTATTTAAAATAAAAACTGTGTTTCTGTACAATCACAAGTGCTAGCATAATTTATGTTAGCGAAAACGGATATTTCACGTTGGTTTTCACATAGTATAATCCATATCTGAAAACAAAAAGAATTATTTAGTTTAGAAAAGTTTCTGCATTAAGAAAAGTAAATTTAGCAAATCACCTCACAATGAGAAGTAGAGAGGAACATATAACGATGTTATATAAGACTAAATAAAATAAATAAATTTGGCAAATTATATTGCTCAACATTTGAATTGATACACTTACAATGGTGTTGACGCGATCAGGTCTAACATATATAGGAATTTTACATGTATAAACAATTTTATGGAAATTCCTGCTTCACTGTATATTTAATAACATTTTATTCAGAATTTAAAATCGATGCTTTGTTAACTTTTAAAATTGATGAATAAAAAATAAATTTTGTTTATATTTGCTAATGAAAAATCCATATTAAATTCAAATTATAGAAGTATATCAACTCTGACATTTGTTTTAAATACATCTTTTATATGAAAGTTTTGGCAAGTTCGATTTAATTATATGATAATTAACATCTTTAATTACATTTAACACATCACACTGAGAAGTAGAGAGGAACATATAACGATGTTATATAAGACTAAATAAATAAATAAATAAATTACAGTTAATTTATTATTTATCAATTACACATCAATTATAAAATTAATAGAAAAAGGATTTATTCACTTATTATTTATTTAAATAAAATTTATTAAAATAAATTAGTTGCATGTTGAAATAAAATGTATTTAAATAAATTAAATAAAAATAATTTGAAAATAATTAACCTGACACACTAAGGGGCAATAAGAGGTAGCATAAGAAGAAGAAGAAAATAATTAATTAATAAATTATTTCCCTTTAGCTACTGTGACATAGTGACTTATGTTACATAAGTACTTTAACAAATATATAATAATGCTGTTGCATAACAATAACATATTGTATAATCCAATATTTTTTAATGCAAAATATTTGATATTTAATGCAAAAAAACAAGCAAAGCATAATTTTACACAATTTTTCTTCAGAGAAAAGGAATAATAATTATTTAATTTTAAATTATACTTACTGGTAGGTATCTTCCTGTCCCATATAAACATCAGATTCTTGGAAGCATCTGCTATGAACAGCATCTTGAACATTATCACATTTTTCGGCTTTGAATGATTGATTATTGTAAATTGATTCTACAAAATACATATAAGCTCTTCCATGGTTGCATGAAATACTCTCGGGCATTTTCCCTGCAAATGTGACACACTTTTATAGATTCAAGTAATAATTATATAAAAATATTCTGTTTATGCCATGATAAATATAGATTTCATAGTCAACGAATTTCATTCAATATGTTCTCATTAATCACTTGGTGGAACATGATTAAAATAAATAAAAAACACTTAGTTTATTTCAATAACGTTAGTGCACTGAATGGATATTTAATTGCGTTGCATTTACAGAGTTCTTAGATGTAATTTGTTTTGCATAGGATTTTCTCTAATCAGCCACTAACGGAATATTCAACGAAAAAACTGTCGTTTAAATAGATTTTTAAATTCAATGTGTTTGAATGATTACGAATAATTGATAATTTTTCTTTTTCGAAACAACAGAATACCCTGAATTCACATATTTTAAGCCGATACGCTGGAGAAATCTATATTGACAAAAAACTCATGTTTAATGGCAATCAAAATTGTGTTTATTTTCTTTGAACGGTTAAAACTCATTCACAAAAAAATGGATATATTTGGGTTAAGTAATTTTAGTTACTTACATATATCAAATAGCTCCGGGCAGCCAGGTTGGTATCGTCCGCCATTTGGATAGAAATCAACGTGTCCTAACGGTTCTGCCAGACTTAGAATTCTCATGTAAGTGTGTATTACGTCGACTAGTTTAGCGTCACCAGGATCTAACCGGAGATTATGAGGCACATCACTGTATCCAGGACCAGCTGGATCCAACCCTAAATTAATTATGTAAATAAGTTAAATAATTGATTATTTAGATGTTTTATTTCACTACTTGATATATCATGCATTTCGAACATTAAGATCAGTAACAGTTTGAGCTGACTGAACTTCGCCTACATTCATGACATTTCATTTTGTATTTTTCTCTGTGATAAATAAAGGCATTATTATTCAGAATTATTATTATTAGTAGATAATTGATATTAGTTTACATGTCTGTCGGTATTATGTAGGGTGTTTTTTTTTGTAATCTGGGAAACTGTAATAGATAAGAAACGAAATATTCGATGAAGTAAATAATTACAGCTCATTGAAATAACATTTAGAAATTTTTCAAACGAGTCAAGGCTAATAAAATGGTTTGATTTTGTAAATTTTATTATTTATTTTGTATATATTTTTTTGCTGTATATATCTGTTAATAAAGATTTTTTTGAGCGTGGAAGGGGAAATCCAGTTACTGACGAAGTGTGAGACTCCTTTCAGTCAAGCCTTGACCGGAAGCCTACCCACTAAAAACCCCTCCCACTTTACCGGCTTCGACTGCTAAGGTCAAAATTTGAATGCTCTGATTTACTTTCACGTGTTACTGATATAAATTTGATGTCGAACATTGCCCATTTATTCTTAAAACTAAGATTATTATTATTATTGAATTTATTAATAATGTACCTGTTATTCTTGCAATTTTTCCATTTTTGACACCATCTCCGCCCATTCCTGCAACATGCGCTCCTAAACTATGGCCAATAACGTGGATGTCTTCATATTTAACCCCTGCTCTGACTAGGAAATTTAAGAAGTTGCTTAATGCATCGCCAGCCAATTGGGCACCCTTCATTGCTGAGAAATACTCGAATTCGCAGAGTACTGACCAATCCATGCCGATAACATTGTAGTCACCATTTTCCAAATAAGCTACAAGAATTTTATAATTTAAATTCTTATGTCTAAAAAAATTAAATAATGTCCGCATTGCAAAGGCCCGAGTAATAAAATAATCAATATAACATGGAACTAAATGGTGTTTATTTTGTAAATAAAATTATCTGAACAAAAAGCAGATGTTTTATTATTTTGAAATATAATTGATATTTTATATCTCAAAATAAAATCATAACATCATAACGTTTACTTTATGTCCAGATAAGTAATATCATATTTATCAAATTATGTTTAATTACTAAAAATGCGTTTTACTATATTTGTATAACTAAAAATTGACCATAGTCAAATTTTAATTAATTGACTAATGATGTATAACAAAGTAGAAGATAATTGAAGAAATTTCAATATACAACATTGAGATATATTTTATTTAATTAAATATAAGTGAAAAGAAACATCTCTAATGGGATTTGAACCCATGCCCCATGTTATTAATGTAACTGGGAATTCAGCCGTCGCTTCTTCTGTAATCCATATGTTAAAAATATTATATAACATCGACACCCAATACGGATAAAAGAGGATAAGATTAAAAAAGAAAGAAGAAAAATATTATATAGATGTTTAAATCTATTAAACCAGCCTCGATTTGTAACAAAAACTTCAGCTGTATCAACCTGAATGAATTTTTTCTATTATAATAATGCGTTGAATTTCTTCTTCGATAGAGTAAATGGAAAAACCGACAATCTGTAGTTTTTCCATTTACTCCACCGTATTGTTACGAAATCGGGTTTCATCACTCTCCGGAATAAGTAAAACAATGTAGATTTATTTATACACAGTACACTTAACACATTTATTTACATCATACTGATACTATTTATTTATAACGAGATGTTGAGCACGCTCATGATATACTGACTGCCGCTAGCGCTCGCTTATATAGCGTGCTTGTTTCTCGAACTTTCCGGAACTTTCGATGACGCCGCCTTTACCGTCACGCGCTCTGCCGAACATTCTAGAGTGATCTTTCCAGTTTATTCTCTCACTTTTGTTACAGTTTTATTTCTAGAACGAGTAATTCTTGTTACAGAAGTTGTTGTAGTTGCAGATGGCACTGTTTTTTTCTTTATTTTTAAGAATTGTCCTTATTGTTGAAGATGACAAGTTAAACGCAACACCAATATTTTATTTACGTTCACTAGTATCTAATCTCCTAAGCACTTGCATTCCAGTGCATTTGTTAATCATTCATTAAAATGTAAACATAAGTTCCCCGAAATAAACCATGCACAAATTCTCCACAACTGTACAACAGTATTTTTACAGCATTTAATCAAAACTTGCCCATGACTAGTTGAACTCAGTAATGCAATAAAAAATAAAATGTTTCGTTATAGTAAATTATAAGGTGTAATAAACTTGTTTACGATACAAAAAGTATTAAGAATCAACAACTTACCATTTTTTGTTTTGTAGAAAACTTCCTCTCTAATTCCGCTCAAATAACCATGGGTGATAATTTTAGTTGGGACAGTAATGTCAAAGCCCGATTGCTCGAAACCAACGTAATCGCCAATAACGAGATTGTAAGGTCTTTTGCGACTGAAATCAAAGTGATAATGATAAATACATAAAAAGTCCAGAAGTTCATTCACAGAACATTCAAAAACGTACCAGAATAAATTATTGAAATTCGATGATCATAAAGTTAATAGAATTTAAATCTAACAATAAATAATTATTTAATGAAATGTTCAACCAGCATTCATCTAGCCTATGGATAACTAGTGAGGATCATTTCGGTTTTTCGAAACGCATCAGACTTATTGTGTTCCATATTCTTGATGAAGGCGATTGAACGTATCCTGTGTTGCGGTTAAACCCGATATGAATCATAATAAATGGAGACAACGCAAGCGCCATCTTTTGCCTAATTTCATGTGACATCATCAACCATTAATTTAGAGGTTTTTTTAACAGTATATATATCCCCTATGTATACATGCAAAATACTCAAGTCAAACGCATTGATGTATGTGTTTAGTTGCCTATAATACGCAACCCGAACGATCAATTCCTTCAACTAGGATAATTAAAAGAACAATTAAACAATTTTCTATTTCTGTTTATGACAATGTCGAAATGCACAATGTGGAAAAATTTTTGCGATCGTTTGAGTTACTGTCTTGCAGTTTCTGGTGGTCATTTGTATACATTTTCGATCAAATATTTCACACAATTTAGCGTTTGAAGTTTAGTTGTGTGTTATAGGCAACTAAACATACACATATTAATCGGTTCAATGCGTTTGACTTGGTTTTTTTGCAGGTATACAGTTCGTCTAATGTATACTGATAAAAAAACCTCTCTGTATATTCTCTACTTCTCAGTGTGAGATGAACCATTAATAATTATTGTTAAAATTAATTATTAATTAGCGTACTGGGGATTTTAAGCGAGGATATATTTCGACATATTTTTGACGTATTAAAAACATAACATTACATTATATTATAAGAAAATCTAGAAAGATAAACTTACTTTTTAAACAGTATAAATTGAACGTCTGCTCCATTCGGATCAAGCAACGCTGTGTAATTGATACCATCTCTTCCTGCTGTTCCAAAGGACATTTTATTGGCGTTCCCGGTATTTTGACCTTGTGTAACTGATTGTTAATAAGTCATAACAAAACAAAAGCAATGAATATTTATAAAATTTAATAAAATTAAAACGATCTAGAATGAATGATGTTTTGCTGAATTAAATTTATTTAAAATATATTGATATATTCTATGGTTGAAGCTGTTAGTTAATTATAACTAATTTTACAAGTAAATCACTGGATTATTTTTAATTTTGATAGATTTATTAAACACTGCTACGATTATTTCGATACATATTACATCAAATTCCTGATGATGATACTGTGTATTGATGTTATATTTTTTTTTATATATATACACACATCTTTATTCAGACTATACAGATAATTTTAACAAAATAACATATACAATTACAATACATATAGGTGTTAGTCTGTCTATCGGGGCTATCGACCAGAGATCTTTTTGCCCTATTTTTTTTATAATTTACATTTGTGAGATTTATATTGTAAAATTAATTTTAGTTAAGATAAATTTCCTTTTATAAGTAAATTCCAATAAATTTAAAATCAAAATGGAAAGCATGTAACAAATACTTGTACTTAAATTGTTGCGTCTAAACAATTTAGCAAATAAGAGCTAAAACAAAAATGTGGTTTAAAAAAATTATGATTATAGGTAAATCAATTTGAATTGAATAAATTTGAATTTGAAAAAAAAATTTAGCCAGTGTTTTCTACAAAAAATCTGTGAAACTGAAAACAATCCAGCGTTTTACTTAATTATATTGATTGAAATATATAGTTTTAATTAGCACATTACGCTATTTAAATATGTAAATAACCATCCCAACAAAAAGTGTGATTGTTAATTACTTTTGAATTATTTATAATCTTGTAATAACCGAGGCGTGACGTGTACATTTTGGTGTGATAAGTGAGAAAAAAAAACGTAATAACATTTTCATAGTCTACTAATTCCACACCAAACAATTGCGCGTGTTTCCATGTTTACAAATACACGAATAAAAAAAATAAAGGGGGAAATAAAAAGTACTTTCACTGCTTTTATAGGAAGTCATATTTTATATAACCTATACAATAATATTTGTCAGTTATATACGAGTTTTCTAATTTAATATAATTGTATTCAAATAACAAAATATTATTTTATAGAAAACATGTAGAGTTTTTAGTGTGTCTATAATTTATTATTTAATAAAATATATTGGCAGCAGGTAGAAAGTCTTATGGTCGATAATCGATAGCCATTTAACAATTAAATTTTATATACCCTACACCCATATGGGTAGAAAGGGTCATTGAATATATACATATATATATATATAAATTTTATATAATAGTAATCTTTATTTTGTGCTATATGATAACTTAGAATATATATGTATTTATAAAAAAATAAAACATTTTATATAAATTAACCTATAAATCTTTAATCTGATTCTCATTAATCACTTGATGAAACATGATCACAATATTAATTGGTTGAAAAATACACTTGATTTGTTTCACTACATAATTTATTTCCTACGACTAGTTTCGACTTTCCTTGAAAATGACGAGAGTCGAAACTAGTCGGAGGAAATGAATTAAATAGTGAAACAAATCAAGTGTATTTTTCAACCCATTAATATTTACCTATAAATTATATCTATATATGTATAATGACTATAATATCTAATATTTAACAATTGCTTGAATAAAATAAATTAAATTTTGTGTGATGTACTTAATCAATTATTTATATTTTCTTGTAAACTTAATTGTTAATAAAAATAAATAATAATAACGTATTATTATTTATTTTTTAATTGATTTTCACAATAAAAAAATGACTCATGTGGTGTTTAATTTGTTTTTATTAAGCACTCTAGAGAAGGAAACTTTTCGATCACATGCTATCAAAATTCTTATTGTAGTTGTACCAAATAAATTAAAAAAAAAAATACTTGTGTCTGTGCCATATATCGCAAATGTTTTGCAAAATTTATCAATCATTTTTTTATTTACACAAAATTGGACCCTTGTGGGATACCAGAGTTGACTTTAAAGCAAATCGATATATTCAAATTAATACAAAGTCATTATTATATGTTTGAAATTAAAACGCTTGGTATTGTTTCACAAATTATAATAATAATTATTTTTAAAATAAAAAGTCAAAATAAATAGTTTTTTAAAAAGTGTAATTAGTAATTCTGCATAAACTACTTAATTTTATTACACTAAGGATTAAACATTAATACATATTACATTAATATAATTTGTTTGAACAGTGATTTTTCCTGTCATTCAGCTAAATTTAAATTTAATTCTCATGAATCATTATTAATTTATTAATATGTATAACGATATGACTCTGTACTTTTCTACTAAATAATTTACTTTTTTTCTGATATACTTGTATCTTTAATTTATAATACTGTTTGTATTATTTTTGTAAAAAAGGAGATTCCGTTAATAAATTAAATTAAATTTAAAAAAATAAGGATTTAGGGATGGAAGTGCAGTTAGTATACCGCGCTTACTTACGATATCAGTTAAGAGGGCGTTGACAATTTTAATTAAATTTTTCAACCCTTAACAGTTATTACGCACTCTGTAAAGATTTTTTTTAATTGAACCCTTAATTCACTCACAAGTTTAAATGGTATAAATGAGGAAGATTCTGCATAGACAAATATTTTTATTTTACAAGTACGCATTTTTAAGTTTAAAATATTTTTGCATAAAAATATTACAATTCAATTTAGCGTTCAGATTATTTTATTTATTGGCCATTAAAATTGTGATTATCTACAGATTTCACTTTATTAACGGAATCTCCAAATTACATTTATAATTGCATATTAAAAATGTAAAAGAAAAGTGTGACACACTAAAAAAAAAAACATATTTATATAAAAATATTTATATAAAAAATGTAAAATGTAATTTTATTGGGTACTTTAAGGGAATATAATTTAAACATAAGAAATGTTGGATTATTTTTTGACGTTGAAAATATTAAATATGTTTCTGGAAATTCATATTATTCTGAAAAAAAAATCAATAAAACTTACAATTAATTTCAAAATTTTAAAATAACAAATGTGATAAATAAATAAGAAATTGGCTCAGGACCGCGTAATGCGCATGCCAATACAGCGTTATCTTTGTCTTTATTTTTGTACGGTTTGTGAATAATATTTTAGTTTTAAATTAAGTTTATCATTTATTCTCAAATGCGAATGTTGTATCCATTTGTACCCTTTTTGTAATATATTTTAAGTTGATAATAGACGTGTTAAAAAAAACATTGTTGTTATTATTTCCAAAGAATTAAAAACAAGGGTGAATTCTTTTAATCAGAGGATTAAAGATTAAGGATTTAGAGGTGGAAGTGCAAGAAGTATACCGCGCCTACTTAGTTCATTAAGAATTAAAGATTAAAGATTTAGAAGTGGAAGTGCAGAAAGTATAGTGACTCTACTTAGGTTAAAACCTCAGACCCATTGCAGAGTCACCCATCCTAGATTAATATAAACTCCAAACATCTATCGTTTCTACGAATTGAAGAAATTTCAATGTACAACATTGAGATGTAATTTAAATTAATTAAATATAAGTGGAAAAGAAACATCTCTGGTGGGATTTGAACCCATGTCCCATGAGTGTGTTACCAACTACACGATAGAGGTATATTTTGAGTTGATAATAGACGTGTTAAAAAATACATTGTTGTTATTATTTCAAAAAGAACTAAAAACAAGGGTGAATCCTCTGAATCAGAGGAAACTACAATGTTTGTATGTATAAAAATACGTAAAACTATAATAAACAAGTGTGACATTAAATCTCTATTCAGTGCTTCAAGTTCAATTATATTCAATTTATACAGACATTCGGCTAGAAATCGAGGGAAATGGGTTCAAATCCCATCGGAGATGTTTCTTTTCCACTTATATTCATTTAATTTAAATTAAATTAATTAACAATGCTGTACATTGATTTTTTTTACAGTTGGAAAAAGGGATTGATCGAAATATATTGATCAGAAATGTTCCTTGTTTAATTTCATTGTAATATAAATATAATTTAGTATGAGTAGTATGAGTATAGCATATCAATTTAATTAATTTGTAAATTAGTCCAAAATGCTTTATCGAAAGCTTTTTGTATGTTTAAAAATAATAAGGCCTTTTCGACCTTCCAAATGATTAGTTTGCATATTGGAAATAAGGATGCATAAGGGAATCATTGTGGACTTTCCTGGGATATAATCAATTGAGGAGTTGTTGCTTAATGGGGGATTTCAAAAAGTTTTCCGATGACCGGAAGAAGGGTAACAGAACGGAATTTGGAAACTAGATTACTTGCGGATTTCGGGATGCAAACAATTATTCTTTTTTTCCCTTTGGGAGGGAATAACAAAAATTGAAGATTTCCAGGATGAATTGATGGATTTCGCCTGGGAGCTTTTCCAAAATATTTCTGGAGTTTTTATCGAAACCGGGAGACGATTTTTTTTACCAGAATGTATTATTTAAATATTTACTCATATTTTCCTGAATGTCTTATAAATACTATACAATGAAAAATATTTCGAAAAGATCGAGATTTTTTTCTCCATTGATTTTATTTTTCTTTATATATACAAACATCTTTATTCAGACAGCAGAATTACAATTCTTTACAAATATTTATATTTACAATACATATCCATGGGTTAGTAATCTTTCATGGGCTATCGACCGGAGGTCTTCTGCCCTTTTTTTCTTTATCTTACATTTTGTTTCATTATAATTGAAATAATTGTATTTTTTTATTTTACAGATGTCCGCGGATCTGCTTCATTTTATTTAGGATTAAGACAAGTGCATCAACCTTAGCCATAATAGAAACATTTGTTTGAATAACAAACAGCAAGTTCTTTTTTAAAAGAATTTTTATTATAAAATTATTTAAATTCTAAAATATCATGTTTTAAACTTTTGTTTACTAAGAAAGCATTTTTTTCTTCAATGAATGAATAATTAATCGTTAATATATATTTTTATAATCTTCTTTATGTTGGTTGTGGAGACTTTAATTATTTCAATAAAAATAGTTGTCCTTTCTCCTACTTATTTTTTATTAAACTAAATATATTTCGCATACTTTGTTTCCATCTTCAGTAGTGAAGTTTAAATAAATAAAAGGTCATATATTTTTATTTAAATAATATATATTTTTATTTTTACTCCTATCCCTCACATTAAAAGTAGAGAGGCACATTTAACGATGTTATATAAGACTAAATAAATAATAATATATATACAAACATCTTTACTCAAACAATATGACAACAGAAATTTACAAAATGTGTTATAACAATATATAGTATTGTGTTCGTCTGTCATGGGCTATCGACCATAGATCTTTCTGCCCTGTATGAATTTATGATGATTTACAAATTATATCGTTAATATTTAAATTAATTTATCAATATTAACGACAATTCCTTAAAAAATGGTTCCTTATTAAAAAGTTTAAAACATGATATTTTACAATTTGAATAATATTAATAACAAACATTCTTTTAAAAAATAACGTGCTGTTCGTTGTAATATATAAATGAGTACATTTACAAGATTAAAAATAAAAAATTATGATGGAAAAGAATACCATTAATTTTACAATCGTCGTACTCACCAGCTATTGTTTATCTTAGAACCACACACGCTTATTTATTGCGTTATTTGAAGTTCTATGTTATAAAATCAATAAGTGGAAAAGAAACATCTCTGGTGGGATTTGAACCCATGTCCCATGAGTGTGTTACCAACTACACGATAGAGGTATATTTTGAGTTGATAATAGACGTGTTAAAAATACATTGTTGTTATTATTTCAAAAAGAACTAAAAACAAGGGTGAATCCTCTGAATCGGAGGAAACTACAATGTTTGTATATATAAAAATAAATAAAACTATAATAAACAAGTGTGATATCAAATCTCCATTCAGTATTTCTAGTTCACTTATATTCATTTAATTTAAAAGGAATATTAAACCCTACACCCATATGGGTAGAGAGGATCATTGAATATATATATATATATATAGAAGGAATATCAATTTAATTAATCTATCGTTACTTATATTAAATAACACTATTTAGTCTTTCAAAGTCTATTGTAATATCGCTAGAATTGTTTCACCACACTGTGGCTTCTTCAGGCGAAGAAATAATCTATCGTTTCTATTAATTTCATGAACAAATACGATGTTTAAAACAATCCTTGATGTCTAACATAACCAATAACACGAATTCCTCTATAGTTCAGATTATTTAGTATAAGGTTTAATTAATTAACTTACGCATCACGAGCACCAAAAGTCCTGATGCAGCCAATAAACCCATAGCAGCAACAGCGGCGCTCATCCCTTGGCTGGCGGTACGAGTCGCTTCAAAATTTCGTCCAAAACTGACCAACTTTCCAGTGAAAAAAACATTGGGTATCCACAACCTTCCTTCATCCGGATGTTATTCCATTATTATCTCATCGACGATCATCGCGTTTACATTTCCATTTCCCTTCCCATTTCCCTCACCCGTGCCATCGGCTACTTGTTACCGTGCAATTTCACTCATCATTAACCACAGAATCAAAATTCGCGATCAGCGTATGACTGTATCAAAAAGCGAAATCTACGCATTTTTGTTATAATTACTGTAATCTCTGGGAATCATTAATGAGTGGATTCAAATTATACTAAAAAAAATATTTTAATATAATTTTAATGTAATAATTATAAATTAAACTAGTAAATGAAATTAAATTGCAATGAAATTTTGCTTGTTTAATTTCATTGCAAGTTAATTTAATTTATAATTATTACATCAAAATTATATTAAAATATTTTTCTTTTCCAACTGCAAAAAATTACTTACACTGTAAGTACCCCGCTGGACATTGGATATATATACAGAGAGGTTTTTTTAACAGTATACATATCCCCTATGTATACATGTAAAATACCCAAGTCAAACGGATTGATGTATGTGTTTAGTTGCCTATAATATATCGAAATGCACAATGTGGAAGAATTTTCACGATCGTTTGAGTTAATATCTTGCAGTTTCTGGTGGTCATTTCTAGCACTTATTCTAATTATTTATTTCTAGTTTATTGTTCTTCACTGTTACTTTTCTTTCAAATTGTCTTAATAAAATCTCTTAATATTTTTTACCTGTAATTTCTCCATAATAATAAGTGACGTATTTTTGATAAAAAAAAGGAAATTGCTTGTGACGGTAACGCATGCAGTGTTAGTCATGATTTATTTCGTTGCGTTTTCCAAAGAAAATGTTTTAGTTTAATTATTTTTAGAATTATCCTAACTGAGGTATTCGGCCACTTTGGATTCATTGAAAACATGTCTTATCCTCCTCTAGTACTGTTGGAATTGTAATACACGCTTGAAATTCGACTTTTTCTTCATTTGTATACATTTTCGATCAAATATTTCACACATTTTGAAGTTTAGCGTTTGACGTTTAATTGTGTGTTATAGGCAACTAAACATACACACACAATGCTTTTAACTTGTTTTTTTTTTGCAGGTATACAGTTTGCCTAATGTATACTGATTAAAAAAACCTCTCTGTATATATATATATATATATATATATAATCAGTATCCCCTTTTACAATATGGTATCGGGTTTTTATTAATGCTGAATTTCTAACGACAAGGGAGATATCGAAGTGCCTCAAGTGACTCACCGTATATAATAATTCAATTTTTTTCTTTCTTTCTTAATCTTATCCTCTTTTACCCGTATTGGGTGTCGAGTCATTTTTTTACGAATTTCAAATATAGATTTATGGATTTTTCTATTAGCGAATGCAAGTTGATTTCTGCATTTATTATTCACAGCTGATCCCTTATTAATTCCAATTTTTAATGACGTATTATTAGTAAAATTAGGAGAACAACTACAAGCTGAAATGAATTATGTCCGAAATGAATTTCAAGAAGCCGCTGTTTAAAATTGCTGTTACTCTCTTAAAATTCCCCGGAATGCAGCTAGAAAAACAAAACTGCTTTGCGAATCTCAGATTGGGTATTACTAGCATTTTATTTACTTTAGCCGCCAGTTTGACGGTTTTGGAAGTAGTCGTTACGTATAGAACGGTTGAAACGCTAGGGAAAGCGGAAGTGGTTCCTATTAATATAAAGGTAATACTAATTAAAAAAATATCTCTATTTCTATTTGCTCTGTTTCCATTATCTTCAAACAATCCCTGATGAGAACAAAATTTTAAGTAAATTAAATTAAAATTATTTAACTTTAACTTTATTCTCCATTGTAATTGTTTACATTATACAATAATTTACATATTTGT
This sequence comes from Philonthus spinipes, assembly GCA_963082785.1. NCBI lineage: Eukaryota > Metazoa > Arthropoda > Insecta > Coleoptera > Staphylinidae > Philonthus > Philonthus spinipes. The sequence continues at coordinate 25,608,260 of OY720300.1, read as the reverse complement.
ATATATTCAGGTAGGTATTCCTAAACTATTAATAATTAATAAATAAGAAAAAGAGAAGACCTCACAAACTAACATCTACGGGTATATAATTACATAATAGAAACAATAAAAAAACAAATTTTAAATTCTCTTGAATATGCGCTAATAACCCGAAACTAGTCGAGAATTTAAATTTATTCAATCTAATCTGTGTTTTATTGGTTAATTTTTAATAATTTATTCATATTTATTTTTTAAATAAGAAAAAGTAAAATTAAAAAAATATATATATATATAAAAATAAAGTAAATTAATAAATAAATGTTAAATATATGACGACAGTTTTATCACGAATATGTTCGTATTGAGTATAGGTAAGATAAAATATCATTTTATCTTACCTATGTTGATCTATTATCACATAATTAAAAAAAAATATAATAGACACGCTGAGACAACGTTAATAACAAACCTAACAAACAACAATTTAATGATAAAATTAAGATAAAAATGGAACAAATAAATAAAATAGAAAATAAATAAATGGATAGAAACCCCGACACCAATTGGTAAAAGGGGACATCGATTATATGTATATATATATATATATATATATATATATATATATATATATATAAATATATATATATATATATTTTTTGCCCGATAAGTAGTTGTTTCAATGTGCATTTGCTTAAAGTACTTACGTAACGTAAGTCAAAATGTTACAAAATTAAATGTAGAAATAATTTTATTAATTATTTTCAAATTATCTAATTTTAAAAACAGGAGGATATGTATGTTTTTTACTATTTACTATATATATATAATTGGATAGATAAATAAATAAATAGTAAAAAACATACATATCCTCCTGTTCTTAAAATTAGATGATTTGAAAATAATCAATACAATTATTTCCACATTTAACTTTGTAATATTTTGACTTACGTTACGTAAGTACTTTAAGCAAATGCACATTGAAACAACTACTTATCGGGCAAATAACCCGCCAGACTGTTTTTTTTTTATTTCGGCGGCAGCAAACTAGAAGTTGCCGATGCTGATGCTTCAATCTGGGGATCATCATCACTTTAACTATCGTTTATTATTCACACGAAACGTACTTTATTTTTTGTTCTATAACTGATAATAACTTGCACGTTTTCGCACCGCATCGCGTTGAAATGTTTAACATGTGTCAACCAATAATAATCCAAGTCGTGGTTAAAAATCTATTGCTAAGTAAAACGCACGAACTCAATGCTTGTCGAATGTGTATTTAATAGATCACTTAGTCTCGTGGAAGTATATGCGTTAATTGGTGTTTTAAAGATGGGAGTAGAAAAATGAATATTAATTGATTTGGTTCATTTTTTTCTCCAAATTTTAGTTTGAAACTAAAAATCTTCATGTTTAGAGTCTCCAACTCTAAAAAAAATGGGAGTAGAAAAATGTATATTAATTGATTTGGTTCATTTTTTACATATTTTAGTTTGAAACTAATAATCTTCATGTTTAGAGTCTCTAACTCTAAAAAATGGGAGTAGAAAAATGAATATTAATTGATTCGGTTCATTTTTTCTCCATATTTTAGTTTGAAAGTAAGAATCTTCATGTTTAGAGTCTCCAACTCTAAAAAAATGGGAGAAGATAAATGTATATTAATTGATTTAGTTCATTTTTAAAATATGTAAAAATGAACTAAATTGAGACTCAGAATCTTCATGTTTACAGTCTTCAACTCTAAAAAATGGGAGTAGAAAAATGCATATTAATTGATTTGGTTTATTTTTACATATTTTAGTTTGAGACTCAGAATCTTCATGTTTACAGTCTTCAACTCTAAAAAAATTGGAGTAGAAAAATGTATATTAATTGATTTGGTTCATTTTTTCTCCATATTTTAGTTTGCAAGTAAAAATCTTCATGTTTAGAGTCTCCAACTCTTAAAAAAATGGGAGTAGAAAAATGTATATTAATTGATTTGGTTAATTTTTTCTCCATATTTTAGTTTGAGACTAAGAATCTTCATGTTTAGAGTCTCCAACTCTAAAAAAATGGGAGTAGAAAAATGTATATTAATTGATTTGCTTCATTTTTTCTCCAAATTTTAGTTTGCAAGTAAGAATCTTCATGTTTAGAGTCTCCAACTCTAAACAAAATAGGAGTAGAAAAATGTATATTAATTGATTTGGTTCATTTTTTCTCCATATTTTAGTTTGAAAGTAAGAATCTTCATGTTTAGAGTCTCCAACTCTAAAAAAATGGGAGAAGATAAATGTATATTAATTGATTTAGTTCATTTTTAAAATATGTAAAAATGAACTAAATTGAGACTCAGAATCTTCATGTTTACAGTCTTCAACTCTAAAAAATGGGAGTAGAAAAATGCATATTAATTGATTTGGTTTATTTTTACATATTTTAGTTTGAGACTCAGAATCTTCATGTTTACAGTCTTCAACTCTAAAAAAATTGGAGTAGAAAAATGTATATTAATTGATTTGGTTCATTTTTTCTCCATATTTTAGTTTGCAAGTAAGAATCTTCATGTTTAGAGTCTCCAACTCTTAAAAAAATGGGAGTAGAAAAATGTATATTAATTGATTTGGTTAATTTTTTCTCCATATTTTAGTTTGAGACTAAGAATCTTCATGTTTAGAGTCTCCAACTCTAAAAAAATGGGAGTAGAAAAATGTATATTAATTGATTTGGTTCATTTTTTCTCCATATTTTAGTTTGAAAGTAAGAATCTTCAGGTTTAGAGTCTCCAACTCTAAAAAAAAATGGGAGTAGAAAAATTTATATTACTTGATTTGGTTCATTTTTACATATTTTAGTTTGAGACTCAGAATCTTCATGTTTACAGTCTTCAACTCTAAAAAAATTGGAGTAGAAAAATGTATATTAATTGATTTGGTTCATTTTTTACATATTTTAGTTTGAAAGTAAGAATCTTCATGTTTAGAGTCTCCAACTCTAAAAAAAATGGGAGTAGAAAAATGTATATTATTTGATTTGGTTCATTTTTTACATATTTTAGTTTGAAACTAAGAATCTTCATGTTTAGAGTCTCCAACTCTAAAATAAATGGGAGTAGAAAATGTATATTAATTGATTTGGTTCATTTTTTCTCCATATTTTAGTTTGAAAGTAAGAATCTTCATGTTTAGAGTCTCCAACTCTAAACAAAATGGGAGTAGAAAAATGTATATTAATTGATTTGGTTCATTTTTTTCTCCATATTTTAGTTTGAAAGTAAGAATCTTCATGTTTAGAGTCTCCAACTCTAAAAAAAATGGGAGTAGAAAAATATATATTAATTGATTTGGTTCATTTTTTCTCCATTTTTTAGTTTGAAAGTAAGAATCTTCATGTTTAGAGTCTCCAACTCTTAAAAAAATGGGAGTAGAAAAATGTATATTAATTGATTTGCTTCATTTTTTCTCCAAATTTTAGTTTGAAAGTAAGAATCTTCATGTTTAGAGTCTCCAACTCTAAAAAAAATGGGAGTAGAAAAATGTATATTATTTGATTTGGTTCATTTTTTACATATTTTAGTTTGAAACTAAGAATCTTCATGTTTAGAGTCTCCAACTCTAAAATAAATGGGAGTAGAAAATGTATATTAATTGATTTGGTTCATTTTTTCTCCATATTTTAGTTTGAAAGTAAGAATCTTCATGTTTAGAGTCTCCAACTCTAAAAAAATGGGAGTAGAAAAATGTATATTAATTGATTTGGTTCATTTTTTCTCCATATTTAATTTAAAGCTAAAAATCTTCATGTTTAGAGTCTTCAACTCTAAAAAAATGGGAATAGAAAAATGTATATTAATTGATTTGGTTCATTTTTTTCCATATTTTAGTTTGAAAGTAAGAATCTTCATGTTTAGAGTCTCCAACTCTAAACAAAATGGGAGTAGAAAAATGTATATTAATTGATTTGGTTCATTTTTTTCTCCATATTTTAGTTTGAAAGTAAGAATCTTCATGTTTAGAGTCTCCAACTCTAAAAAAAATGGGAGTAGAAAAATATATATTAATTGATTTGGTTCATTTTTTCTCCATTTTTTAGTTTGAAAGTAAGAATCTTCATGTTTAGAGTCTCCAACTCTAAAAAAAAAAATGGGAGTAGAAAAATGTATATTAATTGATTTGGTTCATTTTTTACATATTTTAGTTTGAAAGTAAGAATCTTCATGTTTAGAGTCTCCAACTCTAAAAAAAATGGGAGTAGAAAAATGTATATTAATTGATTTGGTTCATTTTTTCTCCATATTTAATTTAAAGCTAAAAATCTTCATGTTTAGAGTCTTCAACTCTAAAAAAATGGGAATAGAAAAATGTATATTAATTGATTTGGTTCATTTTTTTCCATATTTTAGTTTGAAAGTAAGAATCTTCATGTTTAGAGTCTCCAACTCTTAAAAAAATGGGAATAGAAAAATGTATATTAATTGATTTGGTTCATTTTTTCTCCATATTTTAGTTTGAAAGTAAGAATCTTCATGTTTTGAGTCTTCAACTCTAAAAAAAAACACCTTATATGCACTCAATCGATGGAAACACTGTATATTTCATAACCGATGAAGTAAAATTGTAATGAAAAAATATCTATATTCGAAGAAAACAGTTGTTTTAAAATTTGTTAATAGTAGCACCAGCTGTTCATAATCGACAAAAATATTTAGAAGAATACTAAATTACTGTTTAGCTTGGAATCTGAATCTGCAATAAATATTGGGATTTTTGATTTACAATTACCCCCAACCCCAACGAGTGGGGTGGGTTGTAATCTTTCCCAACCCACCTCACTCTTTGAGGTTGAGGGGTAATTTTTAAATTTTAAATAAAATTTAATTTATTATTTAATTAGGTTGAATGGACATCATACAATGTTTTTTTTTATTACAACTGTTTTTTTCTTAATTGATTGAGGCCTTAACTTTGTGATACATCTTGGAAATTAAACAAAAACGTTTACGTTGTTGATATCACACTTTATTTTAAGTGACTCAACTTTCGATCATTAACTGATTATTTTGAAACTTAAAGTAAATTAATTAATGGTTTTAATATTTAGACATTGGTAGTTCATATTTATTTCATAAAGTAAATTAATCTTCGACAAAAAAATTATTTATACAGAATGAAATAAAGAAGAAAATACTATGTCGACCTGCTCATTAGTTACTGGGATTTCCGGAATACTCTTCGCTTTATGAGTTTAAGAACTCCATTTTGAATTTTTTTTCGGCAAAATGGATTATCTCGAGTACATCTTCGTCAAAATATAGGATAGTTAGAAATTGTGTTATTCAAACAAAGTTACTTCTAAGAAACTAAAATGTATTTAATATGAAATTATCCCTTATCAAATCGCTTAGTTAGTTAAACTGCGGAACATAAGTAAGCGATTTATAGATTTAAAAATCAAAGCTGTCTCGAAAAGACGTTTTCAATATTATTTGACGCAAAAAATAATAAAAACACAAGATAATAATATTTTTATATTAAAAGGTAAATAAAGTAAAATTAAAATCATTTGGTTTGTTTCACAAATATATATATATATATATATATATATATATATATATATATATATATATATTGAGTTTCGCCTTTTACAGCATTATCAAGATTAATATACAAAAGAAACTGACAAGTAATTATATATTCATATAAAATCTTAGGTAATAAGGGATTTGAGTATCGATGAAGAGCTTTCTTCATTGTCATTAACAATGGGTTTTATTACCTTGTGTTTCCAGACCTTCTCGCAGATTTAAATTAATTTAATCAATATATATGTATATATTTTGTGAAACAAACCAAGTGATTTTAATATTACTTTATTTACCTTTTAATATTCAAAATGTTTCATCAAGTGATAAGTGAGAAAGTTATTCAAGAAATATTTTTATTATTTCAGAATGTATTAACAATATTCAGCTATTTCTCATCGAAGAATCAATGGAGTAAAGTAATTAAAGAAATCGACGATAAATTCTGGAGCTACACCACTTTGGACGAGAATCTTCGCTCTAGACAAAAGGCATTATCTATTAAAATAATCAAATTAACAAAATATTATGTAGCTGGAATATCATCAGTTGCAGTAGTCTACAACCTGAAACCATTATTTTTCAGACAGCTACCTTTTGTGGTTTACACATCCTGCGATATAGCATCGAATTTAAGTTGCTACATTACGTTTTATATTTTCGAATTAATTTGTGATTTTATGAACTTGTGTCTTTTCTTAGGATTAGATATATTTTTGATTTATTTAGTGATGTGCATTTATTTGGAATTCGACGTGATTGACTACAGTTTGAGGAATATCGATTGCGAGAGAAGTGAAACTCTCGTGGAAAGAGAAATAAAAAAATTGGTGGAGCACCATGGTGTAATTTTAGAGTTGGTATTTTTCAGGAATATTTGGGATTATTTTGATAAATAATGTATTTTTTAGTATCATGACTGGCATGAGGAATATGTGGCGGGGAATCCTTTTAATGTTATATTGGATGAGTACAATTTCGATTTGTTTAAGTTTATTTCTAATGAACATTAATGGGTAAGAATATTTACAAGATTAATAATAGTGTTCGCTCAACACCCGTAAGGGTACAAAGGTTTTTGATAATATATATATACAGGGTGGCGCAAGATTACGATGAAGTCCAATATCTCAGTTATAAAGAAATATACAAAAAAATGTTACTTACATTATTAGTAGCTACTGTCAAAATTCACATTTTAAAATTAGTTTCATATATACAAGGTGTCCAATAATCACGTAACGTATCAAACATATGTTGTTTTTAAATGGAATGATATATTTTTATGAAGATTTTCGATTCTACGTTTAAAAATAATCATTTTTTATATAAGATTTAATAAGTCAATTTTTCATAGTTTAAAAGTTATAAACAAATGAATGTTGAAATCGATAGATGTTTAGAGCCTAATTTTTCAATAATGAAAAATGAAATAAACATTCTGTCAACGCCATACAAATGCAAAAATACTTAATAATAAAAGAAATACTCTTTTTTTCTCTTAAAACAATTTTTTATATACAAGGTGAAGCAATACGCAAAATGATTTTTTTCTCTTTTTACTTAAATGGGACACCCTATATTTTTTATGTTATTTTAACAGAAAATTAATCACTCTTCATTTTTTATATAACATATTAAATAGCTACCGTTTACCGTTTTTAAGATATTTAATCTCAAATACAAATTTGGTATAGAATTTTTAATCAAAGTTGGCCGTGCCAGAACAACTAATTTATTTAGTTGTGAAAGTTACGCGAACACAAATATAAAATAATTTAGTGAAACGAATAATCAAGTGTATTAATTAAAATACATCATAATTCATACATTTTTTTAACACGGGATAAATGAGAATTTAATAAAAAAAAAGTAAATAAATATTAAGCTGTAATTATTTTAATACGCGATAATATTGAAAATACAACAATTTAAATAGGTATGTTCTTGGCTGTGCGCCAGGATCCAGGTACAACGAATCTTCTTATCTCAGGAATGCGTTCTCGGAGTGAGTCGTCGATCGTTGTTTTTTTCTTCTTGATTTGCGATAATTGCGCTCTTGTATTTCGATTCAGTCGTCCGAAAACGCGCAGTGTTCACTATTCCGGTTTAATTTTTAACGTTAGAAATTATTAATAATTAAAAACGCGATTTATTTTTGTTTATGAACAAGTGGTAATTAGTGAGTGGTGGAGGTGAGTTGGTTTTCGATTCACCAGGAATGGGTTGGAAGTTATTTTTTCTATTAAGGTATGTTAATATTAATAATTCATTTTTAAACAGATTTTACGATTCCTATTATTATCATCAATTTATTCTCCAAAATTGCATTTGATTAAATAATTTGGTATAGAATTTTTCACCAAAGTAGGCTGCGCCAGAACAACTAATTTATTTAGTAACTTTTAACGCTTAATATTATAATTAGTAAGTAAAGTACATTTTACGTTATATTTTGTAACACTGGTGCAGTTAAACATACTTCTTCAATAAATGATTAATTTAATTGTTAAAAACTAACAACAACTATATTTTTTGGTTATTATTCGAAAAATATTTAAAATATTCCTATATACTTATTAAATTGATTTATTTAAACAATTCATGTTGACTGAAAAACCAAAAATAGATACTAAGTGAAATAATAAAATATTTATATCATTATATTTTGTTAACATTTTTATGTATTTATTTCACACATTCACATTTTTTTTTAATTCAATAGCATTCAAACATTTTACAATTTTTTTCTTAAAAAATATGTCCCAATAACCATTATAACTCGCTAAATAATCGTTGAGCAACTATTTTCTTTATATTTTGCATGCGCCTTTAAATATCGATTGTCATTTGAATATCCTTTTAGGTTAGGGAGTAAGTATGTTATTAAATACCAGAAAACGATTATGAATTGCATTTGTTTTAATTATAGCCTACTTAAATTATAGATTATAAGCGAAACTTATAATTTTGTACTTTGAATTGAAATTGTTAAAAAATGGTAACAAATAGGGGTATAGTTTATTATACAAAAATTAAAGAACAATCAATTTTCTATCGAAATAGTGTAAAAAATATAGGGTGTTCCATTTATGTGAAAAAAGAAAAAAAATCATTTTGCGTATTGTTTCACCCTGTACACAACATTTGCTTTATGGTAACAAACGATTATTCCTTATATTATTAAGCATTTTTTTCAATTAAATTGCGTTAACAGAAAGTTTACATCGTTTTTCATTTTTGAAAAATAAGGCCCCAATCTTCCATTGATTTCAACCTTAAATTGTTTATAACTTTTAAAATATTAAAAACTGACCTAATAAACCTTATGTGAAAAATGATTAATTTTAAGCGTAGAATCTAAAATCGACATAAAAAAATAGCATTCCATTTAAAAAATCATATGTTTGATACGTCACGTGATTATTGGACACCCTCTATATATATAACCAATTTTAAAATGTGAAGTTTTACAGTAGCTACAAATTATGTCAGTAATATCTTTTTGTAAATTTCTAAATAACTGAGATATTGGACTTCATCGGAATCTTGCGCCACCCTATATATATATATATATATATATATAATGTTACGAAATCGGGTTTAATCAGACTTGGAAATAAGTAAATCAATGTTTATTTATTTACAATACACTTAACACATTTATTTATATCACACTGTCGTTATTTATTTATAACTAAATGACGAGCACTCGGACGTTCGTGATAGACTGACTGACTGCCTCACCGCTAACGCGCGCTTATATAGCGTGCTTGTTTCTCGAATTTTCCAGAACTTTCCATGACGTCACGTTTACCGTCGCGCGCTCGGTGAAACATTCCAGAGTGTTCTTTTCAGTTGCTTCTTCCACTTTCGTTATAATAGAAAATTGTATTTATTCGTTTTGTAACAGTTATAAAAAATAAAATAAATAAAAACACTCTGTACGGACAAAAGAGGCCAACTGAAAAATAATAAATAAAAATAATTACTTATCACTATTATGTATATATATATATGTTTTAAGATTAAATATTACATTTTAAGTTAGATTATAAGTTTTTACGCAAGTTTCGTTTTGTATATGTACAAGATACTTTGAAAATAAAGAGATATTATCCTGGTTTTGCTCGCTGTAACGCGGTGATAGACGCACGATTTATGTATGTAACATGTAACCGTCAATTATTATTGTGGAATGTTAAGGTGTGATCGGACTATTGCTGAGATATTGAGGATTATTGATTTCTGAAGCTGAATATGTATGAATGAAGCCAGTTGAACACACAACAATGGGTATTATAAACACCTCATTGTGCTTCCATACATCCTTTGTCTCGTCGGCCAGTTGTCGGTAATTAATTATTTTTTTCTTTCCAAGTTGTTTCAAGGTTATGTGTGCTAGGTATGTTATGCTAAGTCCTTAAGCATAACATACCTAGTCTATAAGTGTAATGTCTGACCAATTACAGGTGACGGTTCTATGTGTAATTATGCTTCGATTTCAGTACAATTTGCGCATGCAATTTTCGACTACATTTATTGGCTGGTATTTGTAATATGGTATTGAGTCATCGATTACTTGCCTAATTTTTAATGGATTATTCCAGCTACTTGGTCGTGTCTATTTAGATAGCTGGTACTCGCTAGAACTGTACACGCAGCAGTGATTTGTTGGATGGTCTTGGCTGTTCTATTGCACCTTCTGCAACTGTCTATAATATTCGCTTCCCTAATGATATATTTACGATAATTTATGATTGCTATAACTTGGTCTTGGATAGCAACCATAAAGCCTTCAGTCTCAAGAGATCCGCCTGAGTCAACCACTTCATTTTCATCTAGAAAATCGTGAAAAAAAAAATGCGAACATGGGCAGGAAAGGCACTACATGGTCGTCATCCATGTAGTGCCTTTATCTCCCATTTCGTAGCCTTTATCTATAATCTTTCCTTGGTTGATGTTAAAGGTTTTGCACTTATTCAGGACAAAGGACATCTAGATGTCCTTAGTGATTTTGAAAACTTGGTTTAACTACTTTTCATCAGCAGCGTATAGCTTAATGTCATCAACCAAATCTATTGAGTAGTGATGACAGGAGGTTTATGGCTAGGCAGAACCACAACCGGCTCAGGCAATCCCCTTGGAACATTCCCCTATTAATATATATGGAATCGGAGGTCAGTTTTCTTCCATTATGACTGAGTTCCAGGATTGTGTTCCATGTTGAAATAAATTTAGCGACTGCTCAATTCAATTTCGGTCCAAAATCTCGCGACAGGCTCGAATTGTGTTTACCTGCAGATAACGGAAAGGGATAGGCCCGAATTATCCACGGACCCAGGAAAGAGCACTGACGTTTTATAATCCTATCTATCATCCTAGGAAAACCCAGACTTTCTTTGCCGAAATTATTGACGTTTTGTGCAAGATGGATTTACCCTAGGACGGACGCGGCAAGAGGATTCCGTTATGCGAGGGTGAATTTTTAATGCATGCATTTTTCAACATGTGATGACAATATGGACGGATTTAGCGGCAAAAGGTATTCGAATCTTTTCTTTCAAAAAATACAAAGGGGAGAAGGGATGCCTCCCCCAACAACATTTTGACGCAAGAGATAATTCACCATCTGAACCGCGAACAACCAACATTAGTTTTGCATTTTTGCTCTTGTGATAAAGATTGTTTCTTTTGTATATATTTTCAATGAACAATTTTGCTAGAACTTCAAATATTTTAATGGTCCTTCGAAAGTATTAAGTCGTAACATTTACATTTTTCAATATTTCCAAACGGTCCTTCGATAAAAGTTAAGAATTATTAACAGCCCATTTCCTTCGTTTTTGTATCTTTCGCACACAGCAATTACAGCCGGTGTTAAAAATATTCATCAGCCATTTTTTCGAGTGGATGTTCTGTTACTTGGGCAATCCGACGTGATCCAGGAAATCTTCCTTCCAATGCCGTTTATCGTGAAAACGAAAGTAATACAAACCTATGTGGTTACTTGCACGTGACTAGAAGCAATTAAAACACAACAGATTTCATGACTTCTGCCATGAAATACCGATAGGTACTGCAATATATTGCTAAGTATATTGTGCGTCTGTGCTTGTTAATTAATTGATTCAATTAATTGTAAAAACTCAAATTTTGTGCACTAATGTCTATGAGCGATTGTCAAAATATTGTGCAATGTGTATTACAAAATATTTACCGTTTATGGGTCGTTTTAAGGTTGCGGTTTAGCAGAAAGAGATAACTTACACTAAGTGAAAATAATCATTCTTAAAAAAGAGTCGGGCTCCAGAATTAATAACGTGAATATGTACTTGTATTTTTTACATGTTAGGTAGAAAAATATCGGCCTGATTTAAGAAAAAAAAAAAAACAATTATTACAAATCACCCAAATTCACTAGTTCTTGTTGGAATTATAAATTATAAGATATAATGAAATTATATTGAAAAAACTGCATTTTTGGGCATTTTTGAGCTATTTTTGGGGGTTTTTCGGTCATAAAAAATTTATTATTTGAGATAGAACAAAACTGTAAACAGCAAAATTGTAGCTTTTTGAATGCTCTACAACTCTCTAATTTGAATTTTTATTCTTTCTCTTACCGTTTAGAAATTATATTGAAAAAACTGCATTTTTGGGCATTTTTGAGCTATTTTGGGGGTTTTTCGGTCATAAAATATTTATTATTTGAGATAGTACAAAACTGTAAACAGCAAAGTTGTAGCTTTTTGAATGCTCTACAACTCACTAATTTGAATTTTTATTCTATCTCTAACCGCTTAGAAATTATATTGAAAAAAACTGCATTTTTGGGCATTTTTGAGCTATTTTTGGGGGTTTTTCGGTCATAAAAAAATTATTATTTGAGATAGAACAAAACTGTAAACAGCAAAGTTGTAGCTTTTTGAATGCTCTACAACTCTCTAATTTGAGTTTTTATTCTATCTCTAACCATTTAGGAATTATATTAAAAAAACTGCATTTTTGGGCATTTTTGAGCTATTTTTGGGGGTTTTTCGGTCATAAAAAATTTATTATTTGAGATAGAACAAAACTGTAAACAGCAAAGTTGTAGCTTTTTGAATGCTCTACAACTCTCTAATTTGAATTATTATTCAATCTCTTACCATTTAGAAATTATATTGAAAAAACTGCATTTTTGGGCATTATTGAGCTATTTTGGGGGGTTTTTCGGTCATAAAAAATTTATTATTTGAGATAGAACAAAACTGTAAACAGCAAAGTTGTAGCTTTTTGAATGCTCTACTACTCTCTAATTTGAATTTTTATTCAATCTCTTACCGTTTAGAAATTATATTGAAAAAACTGCATTTTTGGGCATTTTTGAGCTATTTTTGGGGGTTTTTCGGTCATAAAAATTCATTATTTGAGATAGAACAAACCTGTTAACAGCAAAGTTGTAGCTTTTTGAATGCTCTACAACTTTAAACTTTAAAACGCTGTTTTAATGAAGAATTTAGTGAAATCATTAAAATTTTCATTAAGCACGTTTTTGTTGCTAAAACTATACATTAAATATTGACATAAAACTGACAGATTTTCATTATTTCTTTCATAATTGTTTTCTATAAAATCTAATTAAAACAATGCATTTTAATTCATCTGGTGAAAATCTTGCATGCTTTAAGATTACTACTACTAACAAATCTTTATTACTTAAGAATTTATATGTAATTATATTATATACAACTTATGATAAATATGTACATACTTTACTTTACTTAAGTAAGGTCTATCGACCAAAAGTCTTTCTGCCCTTTATAAAAATCTATATTATTTTATATATTTTGCTGTTGGTTTTAATTTAAGGATGGAAGGAGGAGCTTTAACATTACTTTAATGTATAATACAATATTGTTCATTAATCACAACAATTAATGTAACTCGAATTACTAACTTCCAATAATTATATACCTATCTCTTTCTACTAAACCCACCCAATCTGTTGCTTTTTTATTTATTTTATTCGTATATTTTTTAATAATCTATTCATATTTCTTATTACAATATGTATGTGTTTAAATATTAAAAGTATTAATTGTATTAAAAAATAAGGAAATTATTTTTTTTTAGATTGCCGCCCAGTTTTGATAATTTTACGAAATACGGCTCTTTCGTCTCTGGATTTGCAACGGAATTGTTTATTTATTGCATGGCAGGAACTATTTTGATGGAAAAGGTTTTTTCATGTATATATATTTTCGGATAAAAATAACATTAATTTTTAGAGCTCATCATTGAGTAAAACAGCATTTGAAATCAACTGGTATATAAAAACACAACCAAAAATAAGAAAGTCTTTAGTTATGATAATCCAGAGAGCCAACAAACCAGCAATTCTTGATATCGCCGGAATAACACCCATCAACTTAGCAATGTTCCCTCAAGTAAGAAAATGTATTTAGGTTGTTAAAAATGTTCCTTATTTCACAAAATTTGATTAGATTTTGAAGACGTCGTTCTCCTATTTCACCTTGATGCAAAATTTGAAAGATGGGTAAAGGGTAAACTATATAAATACAAAATAAATGGAAAACTCAATCGCATCAGCAGCAAAAACACATTTGTCTTATGATGATAGTACACCAAAAAAATAATATTCACAGGTTTCTAATATTAGATAATTGAAAAGTAAACTTTCACAAAAGTAGAAAATAGCTCTATACAGTATACAAAAACTCAATCGTATCAGCAGTAAAAACACATTTCTGATATATGATGGATATCCATTGAATATTTTGTGCTATGTGGGTATTTAGTTCAATAATTTTCTGTATTGCTATGTTGGATCGAAGTAAAAAGTTCGTGAAATGTAGAAAATCCAATATTGTATTAAATTAAATTTCTCAACAATTATATAATGTTAAACATGCAATATTAGCATTTTTAATATCTACGCAATATAAATAGTACAATATTGTATTAACTTTACATTTTCAACAATTATATAATGTTAAACATGCATCATTATTATTTTTAATATTTACGCAATATAAATAATGCAACGTTACATCTATATTTTATTTGTAACATTAATCAAATATGAATACATCAACATTACAGAAAGAAACATTCATACAATATTAGTAATATTACTACAATATTGCCGTAATGAATTTAATGCAATATTTTATTTTAGTATCCATGGACAATATTTATATAACATTTGAAATGTTTCCTTGCTCAGTGGGCAATCGTAACAAAACTTTATAACGCCTAAATCAATTATTGCAAAGTGCTGTTTTTCACTACAATAGAAATTAAAATTATTCTTCAACTTCAATTGCAGTGAAAAGCAGCACTTTGCAATAATTATTATAGTGTTTTGAAGTGTATTTCATATAGTGTTTCATCATCGACCTAGAATCTCATAAATAAATACATTTTTGTGCAACTTAGCTCTATACGAATATTTATTACTAAAACCATAGAGTTAGAATAACCTATATATATATTCTACGTCTATGACTAAAACTGTTTCCAAGACAGTATGAGTCTTAATATTTTCCTTACAGAATAGTCTTGAATTTGTATCTCATTTTATAGTAAATTTTAGAAAGAGATTTCTATAATTTGTTTTGTTTATAACTTCACTTGGTGTCATTGTCATTACAAATTACATATCTTTTAATTTTCTGTCACATATATCTATCAATTTTCTATATTGCATATCTATAATTTTTCTATGACGTTACATACACACTCTATTATTGTCACCAACAAAATTTAAGGTTATAAACTCAAAATCGTAATTAAATTAAAACCAACACTCTTTGCTAAAAAATGTCATTAAGAAAATTATTCATAAATTCCATGCGAATAGCATTCGCTTCCAGACAACACATTCCCATAAAACCATCGATAATTGCTAATCGCTGCGTACACAACACTCCACACCTACCCAGTTCGAATGAAACAACCGGCTCAATTCCAATTGGAAAATTAGAAGGGAAATTACAACTTGTGTACACTTGCAAAAAATGCAATACGCGAAATTTACACCACATTTCAAAGACTGCGTACAACAACGGGGTGGTGATTGTGACTTGCAGCGGGTGCAAAAATCACCATTTAATCGCCGATAATTTAAACTGGTTCACCGATCTGGAAGGGAAGAGGAACATTGAGGAGATTTTGGCGGAGAAAGGTGAAAAGGTCCGGAAAATAAGTGGGACGATCGAAGGTTTCGAGAAAAACACTTAGTTTTAATTTAAAATTTATTTACATATAAAAAAATATTTGTTTATACATAAATATAAAATATACAAGTAAAAAATATATATTTTTTTAAATTTTATATCCATGGCACCATTAATGCTTTGCATTTATTTCATTTGCAAATCCACTTAATATAAGGCACGTTTCTTAATTTTTATTGGCACTGTGATGATGCAATACTGTAATAAATTCTTGTCATTTTTTATGTTTAATCGAAACATCATTGATTAAAGACTAGACTTGTTTCGGTTTGCTGATAATCGCGTATTCTGTGTCGTTGAAAGAGGCGTGATCAACTTGCGGGTCCTTTTTTTTTATTACCGCGTATCCGAGATGTGAATCGTCGGCCGGTCTGATGCACTCGAGTATATGCACCTCGTCGTAAACATTGAAAGGCGGAGGAGTCTGAACGGGAGCCGCTGCGTGTCTGATTTGTTTATAACCAGAAATATTCAGTTTGCTCGACGAGCCGAAGAAGTTTAATTTATCGTAACTATCCCAGGTGTCTAAACAATCGGGCTCTTTAATCACTTTCGAAGCTTTCGTAATTTTTGGGTCTAAAACGGGAGAAGGTGCACGCCCCCACGAAATGTATTCCTCGTCGTCGTCATCGATTGTCTCATCGTGTTTTATATCTGTCGTCCCGAAAGTCTGCCAGGCATTATTCCTAACCTCGATTTCATCGTATCTTTTTATTTCCTCGTAATCATCTTTCGGGTGATTTTCTTTTTGTGTGATTGTCCTTCGGGGTGGCTTCGGTGGAGGAGTGGGGCCCACTTTGCCTCTATTCTTCGGAGATTTTTTGTTCAATTCCAGTTTCGGTGGAGATTCTCTGCCGAGTTTTGTGAATTTCTCACTAATTTCCGACATGTTTATTGATATTTGTTCAATTTCTGGGAGTGATGTCGAGGTGTTTATAGATAATGGAATCGGGCTCCGGGATCTGGCTTCCATACTCAGCATGGCTTGGAATTGTTTGTCTCCTGAATCGAACGCTGGTACTGAATCGGTTCTCAACAATTTTTTCATTGATTTCATTTTCATTGTTAAATAACTGAAATAAAACAAAAGATACAATTTATTGATAAGACAATATATCGAGCGTGTAACACAAATCGACGACGAAGTTTGAGTTGGAAATCTCGAGTCATGTCTATACTAAGATCACACATGTGACTTGTAAACATAACAACCAGTACTTTAAGCATGTGCGTGTGGTTTTAGTTCAGACATGACTTTAGATTTCCAATGCCAACTTCGTTGTCGATTTTTGTTATACTCTCGATACATAATTTACAGTTATTTTATATACATAGATAAGCCCAACTTATCAAAATATAATGATGAACCATTGAATCATCACATTTTGATTCCAGGAACACAATTTTTCATTTTTAAATCCTTATATATATAATTGTTACTCGGTTAAAAATTCAAGTAGGCTAAAAAATTGTTTCTGCTTTTATTGACAGCCATGGGATATATTTTAAAATATGTATATGTTCATATAAAATTTTTATATTATTACATGTTTTTAATACATACCGAAAAATCTCTTGTTCATTTGAATGCTCCAGCAAAAATTTTCCTTCGCCGGAATCACACTTCCTCCCCGCTTCAAATGTGAATTTCCCATGGCTATATCCATACCTCCGAATATACTGATAAGGCCAAGTGTACAACAACCTTTCATTCCCGACTTCCTTCAACTGCACCGCCGACGACGTCAACACCAAAATGTAATTCTTCTGCGGAAGCTCGCACCTAATCGAAGCCTCCGTTTCATGCAGTTTAACATTAAAAATCCCCTCACCGATCGAGCAATACAAATCATTATCCTCGACCAAAGAAGTTACTTTCGAGGTATCATCCCGAAATGCAACCAATTGTATAGCGTTGATCCACTCAGCAAGCGCAACCTCGGTCGGGGTGCTGAACTCGTAACTCCCGCATTTCGTAACAATCACGAAATAAGTCTGACTCTTCTTCGCCACCTTCACACACGTGTCCAACGTAATGATCCGGCAGTTCGTTTTCGTGGACCTCGTCGCCTCGTCCAAATTATCGTAAATCTCCAAACGTTCGATGCCGAGCTTGCTGGCTTTGTACAGGAGGCCGAATTTCTGTTGCCAGGTTTTCTACAATTGCAACCGAGGCAAAATAATAATAATAAAACAAAAAAAAAAAAAAACAAGTGTCGTTATTATTTAATTGAAACAATAGAAGAGTGAAGGAGACAAAAGGGTTACCTTTAGCAGGAGTTTTCCGTGCGGCGGGACGAATAAAAGCCCGGAATGAAACACACGGTCGCTTTCCATTGTGAGATTAATTGCGGAATTTTCGTTTGCCTTTTTTTATCACATCACTCTGTTTTCAGTCACAGCCTTAATCATATCAGCGTTTTATTATCTTCTGACATTTCCATTTTCCGCATGTCCTAATCATAACTAGCGGCGTTGCCGCGCCAATCTTAATTTTTGTATGAAGAGTTATTAGATTGAAATAAATCATATTTTTATGTTGCAGTTTTAAGTAAAAAAAATCAATTTAAAACTAGATCTATTTACTTTCTTAAATCGTCATTTTTAGGTTAGAAAAATAATGAAATTCCAAGTTAATTCAGTTGTGACTTAATTAGTGGCAACGCTGTAAAAATTATTTCAAACGTAGAGGTAAATTGCGGTGAATAAAAAACCGCATAATATAAATTTATTTTTATCTACAAAAATCTTTATTCAGACAGCAGAATTGCTATTCCTCACAAATATTTATATTTACAAGACATATTGATGAGTTAGTAGTCTGTCATGGGCTATTGACCGGAGGTCTTTCTGCCCTTTATTTTTATATATTAATAGATTATTAAAAATGTTTAAAAATTAAAAGTATTAATTATATTTATAAACTAATTTATTAAAAATATATTTAACTAATTATAGTAATGCGTCTCGATTTTGTTTTCAAGGTCATGGTTGAGCAAAGATTTTAAATTTTAATTAGTGTGTTAGTGTAGTAATCGAGTGTTACTAAATGTGTCATTTTAAGTATTTAAAACGAAAAAGTGATTTCAAATTTAAGTTTATTAATAAATGAGAAGTTTTTCGTCACATTTTTATAATAAGAAACATTCATAAAATTATAATATACTTAATTTAGAAGTAATAAAAGATCGACTTTGTCCATCACTAGTTTTAATATTAAATAAAAATATAAGGTTGAAAGACCTCTGGTCGATAGCCGATTCATCTGCAGAATATAATTTTATATATTATTACACACTTGAATAAAGATGTTTAGTTAGTTTGAAATATATATATGTATATATAGGGTGTTTCTAAATTAAATATTCTTAATCCATAATATGATTGACTGTCCGGATTTACTTTATAGAATGAACTAATATTTCCCGCTTATGTAGTTTCCACACAATTTTTCATATGTAATGCACGTAACAGTAACCTTAAGCTCTCTCCAATTCGTCGTATATGTTTACTTCACAATTTTCTTGATTGTGATATATTTTGTTGCAGTTTGATAGAGTTTAAATCGTTGCTGCTGCCTGTTTGAGTGAATCTTTTGTACTTTGCATTGCACTCTTTTTAATCCAATTTTTATTTTTAATTATTTTATATTTGTTATTGTTAATGTTTCAAATTGATTTTTTGTTAACTATTCTTGAATTGAGATATATCTGTTGGGTAATAAAGTTTATTATTGTTATTAAATGTTTTTTAAGTAGAAATTAAGGGGGGTGAGGGGTTTTTCATATAATTTTTTCTCGAAGTTACAGTTTTTACGAATGGAAAAAAAGAGTCTTCACCTCACACTGAGAAGTAGAGAGGCACATATAACAATGTTATATAAGACTAAATAAATAAATAAATAAAAAAGAGTCTTTATTTCACACATCCACTATTGTCAAATTTTGAGTAGATTGCTATAGATAATTTTAAGTGTTACTTTTTGACGATTATTGTAATAGTAAAATATTTTATAATAGGGGGCTGTAAAAATCAACCCTTTTAATGGTTTGTACCACAATTTTTTTCATGCGTTTACATTTTTCCATTTAAGAACTTGATTTGAATTAATACAAGAATTTAATCTGAAACTTGGTTGAGAGTCTGGGTAGTAAGCCAGGAGTCCCTGGTTCGATTCCAATATAGTAACAGCAATAAACCGCGCAAGAATAAAATGGCAAGGGGGCAGGGGCTAACAGTAATAACAGATCAATTTTAGAATTGACAACAAACAAAAAGAAAGGAAGTGAAAGACCCAGAATAGATGGAAAGATAAAGTCGAAGATGATCTAAGAATAATTTGAAAAAAAATTCCAATTCGTTATATTGGAAAAAAAAAGCAGAAAACAGAAAAGCATGGAGAAGAATTACAGTCTATGATTAAGTCTGTGATTCTTCACAGAATCAATAAACAATCAATCATAGGTACTAATCCATCCTAAGAAATGGATTGATAGAGCTTCAACATAAAGCGTCGAAACTACACAAGGAGTGTAGTGCCTTGTATATGAATATACATAAATTATTTTAAAAATCTATGTTATTTTAACATAACCTATATGTTATTCTAACATAACCTATATGTTTTATACTGTCAACATCATTTAATAAAAAATTCAAAGCACTCTAGAGGAGAAAAGTTCCCGATTATAAGGTACATAACAACTAGGAAATAGCTACAGAGAGTCTGAGTTTTCTCTCTATTAACCGTTGTTTAGTGATATTTTCGGAAGGCCTTAATATCAACACTATCAGAATATTGTATACAACACTAGTAAGATCTCATTTGGAATACGCATTGATTGTATGGTCACCTTGCACTTCTTAGGGTCGCTTCTACAATTGATAGTAATAGCTTTGGCAAAGTAGACCTTCGGTATTATGCATTCTAGTTTAACCGATTGGTAAACAGCCTTCTGCTTCTTCAATTGTTTTGAATTTCCACTCAGTTGGTGTAAATGTGCATGCGCGACAAACAACTGGCGAGCAAGAAATTTACAAAAAAGGCAGATTTGGACATGAATCTGTTTAAATCCAATAGCGATTCGGAGATTATTTATTACATGGAGAGATTTCGATAACCCAGATGACGCGGGACTGCACGCTTGTTCGGTCTCACATCAGGTTTATCTCATGATTCGAGCACAGGCTAAACCTCCGGAGCGTTAACACTCTGTTCGTCCCAATAATACTTTACCTTACAATTGTATGGAGCGTATAACAAAAATCGTCGACGAAGTTGGCGTTGGAAGTCTAAGATCACACGCGTGAAATGCCTCAACATGACAACCAGTACTGATTTTAGTTCAGACTTGACTTTAGATTTCCAATGCCAACTTCGTCGTCGATTTTTGTTATACGCTCGATAGAATCACCACCCAAGGTTTGACCCTTGAGTTAAATTATCAAAGGTGTTACTATCAATTGTAGAAGCAGGCCTTACCAGTGTAAAGTAATTGGTGCTTGTAAAAATTATCCCTGATAGGTTCAGGGATAATTTTTATAAGTACCACTCCAACATCGTTTTTAGTCGGGATCGACTCATTCTGCAGGAGAAAAAAAATAAGCAGCTTTTCTTACCAACTCATTTAATAACATAAAAATAGTCTTAAATATCCAATTCAGATTCATCCAAATCATCGATCGATTCGAAAATGCTTTGCGAGTTCGAAGAAAAATGCCCGCTATCACTTTTCACTAGTGAATGCCTCGACGAGTTTTTTTTAAAACTTCCCGCATCAACATCCTCATTTTCCGGCACATAGTTAAATGCATCCTGTAATTCTTGGGAGTAAACAGCACTTGGAATCAAATCCAACACATCCATATCATTTTTAATATCCATACGCAATGTATCCTTTGCAGAAATAAAATCATTGCTTTTTTCATCTGCGTTGAGAAACAGTGATTGTTTTTTATTAAAATCACTTTTATTATTGAAACAATTTAAATTATTCACGTTTCGATTTGTGTTTCTGTTTAATTTTTGTGGACTAAAATTGTTTTCTTTAAAATGACAGTTGATTTCGAAATTCGTGATTTCTTCCAGGTCGCTATTAATTAAATTAATATCTTCAGAGGCACTGATGGTTTTAATTGTGGGGTTATTAATATTTCCAAAATCCTTCTGAGTGGATTTAGGAATGGCGTTAAACGGATCTTCAAGCGCTTTGGAAAAGATGTCACTGTTTATAGATTCGTTGACATCAGCTTTTAGCAAGACAGATTTACAATCTTCTTTAGAAATCCGCTTCGAATTTTCAAAACTGTTTTCAACATTCTCTGCAATTTTATTCCCAGTTATTTTTCTTTTCTTAATAACTCTACTGTGATTCTCGTTATCATGCCGTTGTATTTTTTTTGATTTATCCAATTTGTCATCCACTTCTTCATTGGATTTAATCGCACTGGTCGATAAACTATTGTTTCTTTGTGAGTTATTTTCATTTTTTTCATACTCCCGAATTAACACGTCCAAATTATTTCTTATCATCAAACTTTCCTGACTGTCATTATTTGTCTTACAATGTAAACTTAATCTGTTTGAACGACTTTCTGTCTTGAATTTTTTTTCTTTATTATCGAATTGATTTTTTGTTTGTTTAATATAATCCTTGTCATTTTTGTTCTTTTCACTCATTTCCGGAAAAACGTTAATTTCCACTTTGTCTTTCTTATTCTTTTCATTCATTTCAGGAAAAACATTAATTTCCCCCTTGTATTTTTTGTTCTTTTCATTTATTTCAGGAAAAATTGTAATTTCCGCCTTGTCTTTTTTGTTCTTTTCATTCATTTCCAGCAAAACATTAATTTCCGCTTTATCTTTTTTGTTTCTTTCACTAATTTCCGGAAAAACATTAATTTCCATAATATCAACCCTACTCGTCTTAATAACCTCCCCATTCTCATAAGATTTAAGCAAATTAATCTCGCTTTCAAGAATATCATCCAGATGTAATTCGGGCAAGATTATTTTTATAAGATTCTCATAATTTTTCATTGGATCGTCCAAGAAATCACTGTGCGGATCGAAATATTCTGAGATCTTCGAGGAACTTCCGCTCATGGAAATTTCCACAAGAGCTAAGGCCATTATAGCGTCCATCGTTTCCACTTCTTGATGACACATTAACCTAGCATGTGCCTGAGATAATCTGTAACGATTTTTATTAGAATATTAAATCGGTTGATGAAATTATGAGCGGTCACCTTACTAAACTATCCAATAGACGGACGGTTGTCCTTGATTTGTCCCTCGTTTCCATTTTCCGCTGCAGCTGGTAGTAAGCACCCAAAATTTGTTTCGATGTGTCGGTCAAGACGGGATTTAATTTTTTTATTATTAAAAAATATGCCTAAAATAAACACTAGTGTTAAAAAATAGAGACCACTACTAAATGTTTTCGAAAATTGGCACATATAACGATGTTATATAGGACTAAATAAACACATAAAATTACCAGAAAGGAATCGACAAAATCAAAATTGCGCATGATTAACCATTATAGTATCCAGATTATAAACACTATTCATATTTTCAATCCGGCTTTCATTTTCGCCTTCTTCGAAAAAAAAAAAAATGTAAACTATAGCATATTTCATCTTTGCTAGCATCCATCTTTGATGTGCGCTCAACTATTCAGAAAAGTAATAATCATAATGGTTGCGATTATGTCATAAAAGTTTTTGTAGTATGATCATTCGATGTGGGGCATAGAAAACCTAACGCAGCGGTGTTTGCACTTGTGGGCGGGGGTAATATGTGATAATACTAGTGCGGCTTCTTGCGGTGGTATTTGTAACTATTTGTAACACATTTGAATTAGCCAAGGTTGGGCCAAGGGATGCGGGCCAGGGTAAGTATGTGAAACTAGTGCTGCCTTTTGCGGTAGTATTTCTAACTATTGTGCGCATTGTTTACACCTTGGTAACATAACCTTATTTACATATGTGAATTAGCGATGAGTGTTATCGTTGTAACAGTTGTTAGTTTTTTTAAATCCAAATTTATTATATTGTATTTTTAAATGCTATAAAGTTTCAGATGGGTACTTCAGCGTCAGGCGAAACACTGTGTAAATTTAGAGAGCTTAGTTTTAAACGGTGCCAAATAGTTCGCATAACAAAATGGCGGTCCTAACGCCATCTAGTAGTGCCCGATGGGACTTACACAACGTGAGATACATCTATTGTCATCTATTGGAAAAATAATGGATTTGTTTTTACTACACCTAATATTTATCGAAGACAACATACCTGAAGCATTTCCAAACTCCACATGTTATATTTCTTATCAAAGAATTTCGACTTCCTCTTATAACCCCTTAAAATGTAATTAGAAACTTTCTCGTCCCAATCATCGTCCATGCTGTCTTTTAAGAAAAGGATCAAATCGAATCGACTTAAAAGTGGACTGGCCAAGGCAACAGTAATCGTCAGTGATTCATTTTGGTCCATTGATAATTTCGGATTGGTTGCTGCTAGAATTGAGCAACGGGTGCTCAACTTTGATACAATGCTTGCCTAACAAAAAAACATGATGCATAAATTTCGTCAAATTATATGTTTTTTTATTTATTTTACTTTCGCAACACTTATTGTCTGCTGTTCCATTGCTTCGTGTATACTAGTCCGATCGTGTTCCTTCATCGAGTTGAATTCATCGATACAACAAATTCCACCGTCGGCTAAAACTAAAGCTCCGCCTTCTAAATGCCATTCACCGTCTTCCTATTGTAAAACAAAAGAATATTCTCAAATTGCAGAGTTTTAAATTACATTTTACCATAAAAAAAATGGTGATGTTCCCATCATAGTACATTCCTTGTGAATACGGTCAAATGAACATTTAATAGTGAATGAAAAGTTATTAAATTAAAATATAAATTGTTGCCTTTTAAAGTTAAAGCCAAATATTTAGAAGAATGTACAAGTTATATCTTACCTTACATATTTTCCCTCATTGTTTATAATTTTTATATCATCTTTGTAGTCATAAACGGTCATTAATTAAAGTTATTTTATGAAATAAGCAACCACTTGAAATTAGGCAAGCGCAAGCGCCATCTTTCCACAAAATATTTATATTTAGATGAAAATAAAATTTTAAATTAGGCAAAGAAATGATTTTCCGTCACGATGGTTCGTGAATGAATTTTCCCGTGTGATCTCCCAGATTTCGCACTCCCTACTCTAAAATTCCGGCCTGTATATTTAGTAGGCTCTGGTAAGAGAGAACATGCAGAATCATTAAAATCTGCCCAAATGAGGAATCGGCACGTAGGCAGTAATTTTTGTTAACATTACATGCCAAACCCGAAAACAAAAGTTGTTTCTTTTTTAATACCTGTATCAAACAACTTTTGTTTCAAATGTTTTTTTTTTTCTAAATCATATAGTTATGCTTTTTAAAAAAAATCTGACAGTCGTGCGATTTTGAAATAAAAGGTATATGTTTAGTTATTCTAACCCCCAATTGTTGCTAGGATTAATTACAGGATGAGTTGGGGAATACTTATACAAGCACTTACCATAACAGCCGCCACTGTTAAACCTGCAGAAGTGGATCCCACACCTGTGGTTAAAACAGACCTAGGGATGACTTTCGACGCATACCGCAACAGTTGCGATTTTCCCATGCCAGGATCGCCCACGAGTAATAAATGAGGCTCTGTCCTCACCCTCATCCCGGTGTTTTTATCCTTCTCAAAAGTGCTTCCACCGGCTAATACTGTAGCAATCGCCAACTTGACTACGAACATACCGTAAATCTAATTGGAAAAAAAAATTAGGATCAGTAGTGAATAACGATTTTTTTAAGAATTTTAAATCGTTCAATTTAATATGGAATAGATAGAACTCAAAAAGAATGAGTGATACATAGCAAATATATTTTTTATGTTTTTATCAGCTACTAAAATACATTCACTGTAAGTTATAATTAATATTTCAATATATAATGAAGTAGCCTTACACCGAATGGTAGGCAAGGCAATCGATTATATATAATGAAGTACTCTATGATCGAAATATTTTCTTCTCTAGGGTGATTTGAATTTTATAATGTTGACAATAAAAGTAAGCACTTTCTATAGGTTATGTTCACAACAGGGGGATTCTAAATAAAAAAAACCTGTTGTGAATCAGAGTTCTCACTCCATCAACCGTTGTTTGGAATAGCTCCATCTTTGTTTTGAGTTGCTATCGACTGTTTTTAAATCTAGCCATTGATAAATATTGACACATATTGCGTTTTATTTGTTTTTATTCACTGGTGTCAACAAAATGTAACATAAAAAAAAGAAAATCAAAGCACTCTAGAGGAGAACATTTCTCGATTATATCGTAGAAAATCTTATGAGTTAAATAACTACTAAAAACAGTGATATTTATTTTCCTGATATAATTATTAACCGATGAGCATACCTGCGGGCAAAAAGACCTGAGAATTAAATCCCTACCGTACAAAGGAAATGTCTTGTGTGTCTCCCAAAAATGTGAGAAATTTTCCAAGATTTCTGATGTGATTACGGTGGTTGAACTTGTATCATTGTTTACTTCAATGTGATTGGCTTTGATCACCAATTCGACTTCAAGGAGTTTTCCCGATGACGGGATTTTCCATCGGCGTTTGACTGTTCCACTTAAATGAAACAAAAAAAGAAACTATATGAAATTTAAATAAAAAGTTAGATAATTTCTGAATATGTAAGCCTATAAATATTATTCACAATTGTGTTCTTGGTAGTGTTCAGCATCTGATTTTACGAAATAAAATGGATTTTTTTTTGCCATAAGATTTTCTCCAAACAGCCACTAACAAAATATTCAACAATTTTTAAATCTGAGATGCACAAACAAGGACGATACAGCACCTATGGTTCCCAGAACGAGTACATCGGAAAGAAGACATTCACCCTGACGGGGACTCGAACTTGTATATCCACAGTAAGGTAGTAAATACCCAGAATTAAAAAATCAACCTAAACACAGTGAGAAGTTTCAAGGTTAATTTTTCAAGGTTTTAAGGTTAATTTGTTACTGTATTTGGGTGAACCCAAACATAGTGGAAAGTTTCAAGATTAATTTTTCAAGGTTAATTTTTTTACTGTGTTTGGGTCAATCAAAACACAGTGAAAAGTTTTAAGATTAATTTTTCAAGGTTTCAAGGTTAATTTGTTTACTGTGTTTGGGTGAACCCAAACATAGTGAGAAGTTTCAAGGCTTTTTTTACTGTGTTTGGGTCAACCGAAACACAGTGAAAAGTTTCAAGATTAATTTTTTTACTGTGTTTGGGTCAATCGAAACACAATGAAAAGTTTTAAGATTAATTTTTCAAGATTTCAATGTTAATTTATTTACTGTGTTTGGGTGAACCCAAACATAGTGAGAAATTTCAAGGTTATTTTTTTACTGTGTTTGGGTCAACCGAAACACAGTGAAAAGTTTCAAGATTAATTTTTCAAGGTTAATTTTTTTACTGTGTTTGGTCCGAACATTTAATGACCCCTGAGCTATATGGTGGTGGTTGAACTTTTTATTAAACATTTTTTTATTACTTGTTATTACACCCAAATGGGTAGAAAGGGTCATTGAATGTATATATATATTATTACTTGTTACATTACAACAAAAGTATCTACAAACCAAATCGTAACGCTATCCCCAGGTTTACAAATATCCACTAAATCTTCTTCCAAAGTTACCCAAAGAGCACTCGGCATCGTACTAACTTGCAGTTTTGAAACTTGTTCCTTAAAATTACAAAAAACTGTATTTATATCGACGTGTCATTAATTCATGTGGCAAATATTATGCAAGAATAAAAGAAAACTCACTTGCATTTTAAACTCTTGATAATCTTTGCAATGATTTGTATCTAGGGCACTAACCACCCGAAAATTTGAGCTTTTACAAAAATCTGGATTCATGCATCTCTTCGGGGGCGAAATCAGATATTTCTCTTCATAGTTCGCTTCTATCACAAATTTATATTTACACTTAGTACACATGTACTCGCGTCTGTATTCGAACATTTTCACAGCGGAAATTCGTGTAATTGTACCTGAAATTAACGACAATAACTTAATGTACAATATGATCGAAAACTTTTCTCGTATGGAGTGCTTTGCATTTTTCTATTTGAACAAATGATGTTGGCAATAAAAGTAACCACACGTTATAAGTTATGTTATTCTATTTTATTTTATTTAGTCTTATACAGGGTGAGTTTTTTTCGATGTTCTCTATGGGGATCTCGGAAACTATAAGAGATAGAAAAACGGTTAAATGGGGAAAGAAGTGTAGTTTTATAAGACGAATAAAATGACACTTTCAAATTATTTGAAAAAGTCAAGGATAACTAGATATTTTGAAAAAAGTTAAATGTGTCAATTTTTTTAAATCAATATATCTCTATTATTATCATAGATAGAAAAAAACTGTAAAGGACAAAGTTGTAGAAAATTTTACACAGATTAACAACAAAAAATAAAAAAAAATTTTTCGCCCATATTTTGAGAGATATGACACAAACTTACCTTTTTTTAAATGGAAACAATAGTTGGCTATGACTTTATTAAAAGGGCTATTTTTTCCCTTTAATCCGATATAACATATGCCATAGTTATTTTTAAAATAAAATAAGTTACAGTCGTTTTTATTTTACCATCCACCAAAAAATAGTTATCTGTGTAAAATTTTCTACAACTTTATCCTTTACAGTTTTTTTCTATCTATGATAATAATAGAGATATATTGATTTCAAAAAATTGACACATTTTACTTTTTTCAAAATATCTAGTTACCCTTGACTTTTTCAAATATTTTGAAAGTGTCATTTTATTCGTCTTATAAAACTACACTTCTTTCCCCATTTAACTGTTTTTCTATCTCTTATAGTTTCCGAGATCCCCATAGAGAACATCGAAAAAAACTCACCCTGTATAACATCGTTATATGTTCCTCTCTACTTCTCAGTGTGAGGTGTATATTATTCTAACAAATTAAATAAAAAATAATGAAGTACTGTATGCTCGAAAACTTTTCTCCTCTGTAGTTGTTTTTCAAGGTGCAGCGTGTGTAAACACAATAATGTGAAAGGCTAGAATACTCAGGGTCGAATGCGTCCTTAAATATATTATAAAGTAATGTTTTTCATCTTAACACTTAAATGTTTCTATTTCACGTTTTTTTTTTTTTTTGGGGAGGGGGGGTGAGGGAAATTATCGACACATTTGCCTGCATTTCATCGACTGACTCAGTGGAAGACATTTTAAAACACTTACCAAATGGGCTCAAAATTGAAACAGGAATATGCATCACCGAACGATCAATCGCAAGCGTCTATTGAAGTGAGCACGTGGCTATCACGCAGCCGGCTTTGTTTATCTCCACTGCCTCTTGAAAATGGATGCACTATAGAGTGTTTTGAATTTTTTTTAATTAAAAAAAAATTATGTTGGCAATAAAAGCAAGTGTAGTTACTTTTATTACTTTTTATAGGTTATAATAATAATAAATCTTCACATTTAATGAAATGTTCAGTCACCATTCATCTACCGTATGGATAACTAGTAATGGCCATTTCGGTTTTTTGAACCTCATCAGACTAGTGTGTTCCACGTGCAATGCCTTGATGAAGGCGATTGAACGGAAATTGTGTTGGGGTTATATACCCGATATTATTCATAATAAATTAAAAACGACGCAAGCGCCACCTTTTGCCTAATTTCAAGTGGCATCGTCAACGTAGACCCAAATCGTTGACGATGCCACTTGAAATTAGGCAAAAGATGGCGCTTGTGTCGTCTTTAATTTATTATAATAAATCTTGCCAACAGGAAACACATCCTAATAACAAAACAATATAGTTGTTAATAATCATGTAAATTAATTTTAGAGATACACAAATATAAGAATATATTATTTATTAATATGATGAACATGCGTAAGTGAAATACAAATTTGCTTAAGATTAACATAAATTAATTAAATGTTTGTAATTATAATATTTTACAATAATAAAGAGAATTTACTTAGCATTTGCTGTATATAAAAAAATCTTGTAAACAAATGAATAAGATTCTAACAAATTGAAGGATTTGATTTCATAAATATACCCGACGCCCTAAGGGGCAACAAGGGATAGCAGAAGAAGAAGAAGATTTCATAAATAATGACACATGTGATGTTTTATTTGTTTTTATTCACTGCTGCCAACATAATATAAATGAAGAAAAAAAGTCAAAGCACTCTAGAGGAGAAAAGTTTTTGAGCATATACTACTTCATTATTTTTTATTTAATTCGTTAGAATAACATACACCTCACACTGAGAAGTAGAGAGGAACATATAACGATGTTATATAAGACTAAATAAATAAATAGAATAACATAACTTATATCATGTCAAAAAAAGTTCTCGATCATAAAGTACTTGAAGCCATTTAATAATTATTTTAAATGGCTTACTCACAATTTTTTGAAGTTAAGGGGAAAATTTATTTAATTAATTAAGGAAGTCTACATTCTGAAATTAGAAACATTAAAATATTCAAACCTGATATTTGAAGGAATAAACCCAAATCTTGGTTGGTAGGAAATATAACCTTATGCAGTTCCGGACACGCGGGAAGCCCGTATATTCGCGTGTGGACATTGTGTTTCTTTGTTAAAACGAGCCTGTCTGTGTGCCGATCGATTAGTTCTTGTTGCGCCTCCAATAAAATGTCATCACATTGTTTTAGCGTGCTTTCTGGATTGGTTAGAATGTGATTACCCAATGCTGGCTCGTGTTCGAAAAGTTCCACGAAACTAAAAATAAATTCATTATTTTTCATATATACAGGGTTTTCTTATTTAATTAATTTTTTGTTTGTTAGCTAAGCGATAATTGTGATGGAAATTGGGGTGCAGGAAAGTACCCGCTATCCGAATTGAACAAAAAATAGATGGCATCAAAAAAAAAAAGTTGACTGTCGCTACTTTGACAGTTGTCATCTTATTGACAATTTGGTGACACCATTAAATAGAGAATTTCTTGCCGTTTACAAATATATGTGGTTTGTTATAGTTTACTGTCAAAATAAAAAAGTTAGAAGCGGGTGGAACACCAAACTGAATCACCCTGTGTATATATCGGGTGTATAACAAAAATCGATGACGAAGTTGGCGTTGGAAGTCTCGAGTTTGTACTATAATCAACATGACAACCAGTATTTACGTGTGTGCGTGTGATTTTAGTTCAGACATGACTTTAGATTTCCAATGCCAACTTCGTCGTCGATTTTTGTTATAAGCTCGATACATAATTTTAAATAAAAATATTTATCAAAACTTCAACTACTGAAGATGGAAACATAGTTTCCGAAATATATCTAGTTTAATAAAAAATAAGTAAGGGAAAGGACAATTATTTTTATTTAAATAATTAAAGTCTCCACAACTAACATAAAGAAGATTAGAAGAATTTCCTTATTTGTTATGGTAGATTCAACCTTAATCTCTATTATAGTAATAATAATAATAATATAAGCTTTATTGTTCAACAGAAAAACTCAATTACAGAACAATACGAGATATTAAAAGAAAAACAAACATAAATACAAATTAAATAAGAGTAAATTTTTATTAACGTATAGTTTTTATTCTAGCCGTAAACTATCAAAATTTAGCATAATTTTCAACCAGGGCGATTCCCCTGAAAGAAAACAATATTTTTTCGCATTAGTAAAAAATGAAAATATGTTTATTAGCCGGATATCTTCTTTTTCTTCTCGAATGCTTTCAGGTGTCGGATTAAAAGGATATAAAAAATAATTATTAAGCAGCTCTCATAAAAAAAAATACATTCAACAAAAGTAATACCTTCCTTTTTCGAAAAAAAAAAATCTTTGGTTACTGCAATAAATAATTTTATTCATTATTATTAGAATCATTTCATTATTTTATTAAAAACACACTATTATCGTCAATAATAGACAACTAATCTATATCAGTATACATTAAAATAAATTGCGAATTTTATTATTGTATTTTGTTTACAATGGCGTTTCATCAAGAACAATCAATTATGGGAATCTGAATGAAACGCTATTGCGACAGCGAATCGGAGTTCTCTCTCACTATCAATCGCTGTTTGGAATCGCTTTAACTTCATTTTGAGTCAGTGCAATCAAGTAACATCTTAAACAATTGACAGAATTAAGCAATTGTTTATTTTGAAATATCTGCCAAATGTCTTAAAATTAGTTTTTAAATATAAAATAGAGTCCTGAAAACTGTTGTAACTTTTAATTCTCTCAGAATTGTGGCCTTAAATTCGTCATAATTCACAGGTGATTGTTTTCTCTTTAATTATCAAACACATTTAAATTATTGATATATTCTAATCAATTAAGGATAATTAAATTAAAATTTAATCAACTTACTTGACATTCACAGGAAAATGCTTTGAGGCCTCTCCGTCGTTTAAAATACTTAAAATCGCTTCTTTATGGAACACAAGAACGTAATCCTTGAACATTATTGCGGGGCGCCGGAAAAATAAATAACACCACGAAGCGCACCTAACCTAAAAGTGTAAAATCAGTTTGTTTTGTCAACATAACCTAGAAATAAGTGCAATAATATTTATATACTCAATGCTGCAATAATTAGTGTTAAGAATGGATGAATTGAACAAGAAGCTTTCTTCCCTGGCGGAAATATCGAAAATACAATTGTCCAAGATATTAAATTCAGTCGAGGGGGCCAAGGATTTGACGCTGGAATCGGAGCTGATAAGGCCTTTGGAAAGGATCTGCGGTGTGTCGTGGTTAAAGTAAGTTTAAATAATCATGATTTTAATAGTGGAGAATAAAACCAAATCTCGACACTCAATACGGGAAGAGATTAAGAAAGAAAGATGATTTTTTTTTTAAATATTTTTCCTTTCTACCGTTAGGTGTAAGGAGTAGATGATTTTAATATAATTAAACTTTTAACATTGCATTGTAGTTGATATTGTAATAATAAATGTGGATAGATTATTAAATATCTACCAATAAAATAAATGAAAACACAGATTAAATTAAATATTTCAAGAGGATTCAAAATTTTTAATGATTTATTCACATTTATTATAATAATTGTAATTTTATTTAGCAAATTGCAAGTGTGTAACGTGAATTTCTACATTCAATAATATTTACTGATAGTGACAGATTGTTACTCTTTGTTGCTTGTAATTAATTTTATTTGATGAGTATTTTACAAATACAATGGTAGACTTTGCAATGTGTGTGAATTATTTTACGTTAGATGAGTATCTATTTACGATGTGATGGTTTACAAAGCAATAGATTTTTCTACTTAACGGCACGTTTTTTAAAAAAACTAAAAATTGCATCGAATAAGTAATTTTTTTCTACATACAGTAGTGAATTTGTTTTTTTTAAATTTTTTTTTGTTATTGTTGTTATTTCATTATATTTTCATTTTTATATTTTGTATTGTATTCAATTAAAAAAATATCAGCTATATTTGGAAAATACTATTCTTTCGATGTATTTTGAATGAAATGTAAAAAACCAAAAAGCAACAAAAACATAAACCGGAGATTTGTTACACAGTGAAAGTGTTAATGAACCAGTCTCCTCATTAGGGTTGTATGGAACATTTAGTAATATTGAATTATAATAATTGGGAGATAATCCAAGCGCCATATATTGCCTAATTTTATGTGGCATCGTCAACTATTCATTAAATAACATTAAAATACTAAAATCACTTGATTATGTCCATCAATTGGTGTTAATATATTAATTAAAATTAAATTTGTGTGTAGGTCGAATGGAGTTGAACGAATATTCAAGCTGGAACCGACGGCGCCGAAACTACCCAACACTCAATTCTACATGATCTACACGAACGTAAAGACCTACCGAACCGTCTTAGAAATAATCCAGTCGCAACTGGATTTGGAAAATCCGAAAACCAACAAATACCACGTGATCTGCGTTCCGAAAACGCTCTACGTTTTCGAGGACCTACTCGAAGAATTAGGCCTGTATCACTCGGTCATTAAATTGTACTCGTTTCAATGGTTCCCCATACAAATCGACACCAGCCTATTGAGCCTGGAAATTCCGAGAATGTATTGGGAACTGTTCATCCAGCAGGATCAAATGTTGGTGCCGATGTACGTGAAGAGTTTGTTTAATTTAAAGAGCGTTTTCGGGAGGTTTAAGTTCACTTTGAGTTTAGGGCAGTACGCGAACGCTGTTTGGAGGCAATTCGAGGAGTTTTACGATAATAAATCGTCAGTGAACGAGCATTTCGGCGGGTTGATTTTAATCGACAGGAACATCGACTATCCGAGTGCATTATTGACCCCAGGGACTTACACGGCGTTGCTGAAAGAAGTTTACAATTTACACTGCGGTGTTTGTGAATTTAAGCAGACTGACGAGGAAAAGTGGGACGAGAAATTCAATCCGATTATAAAAAAACAACAAATTAGTTTCTCGCTTGATTCCACAAAAGATTCGGTTTATAAAAATATAAAAAACCAATACTTCACTGAAGTTACGGCGATTTTAAGCACCCTGACAAAGCAATTACGTTCAGAAGGGGAGAGCTCGAAAGGAATGGCGCTGGATCAGATTAAAAATTACGTTAAAACACAACTACAAGCGGCTACTTCAAAAAAAAAGAACATTAGCAATCATTTAGTAGCAGCCGAGGCTATTATTAATAATTTAGGGGGGCGATTCGAGAAGCAAATTGAAATCGAGCGCAGTGTGATTCAAAACAAAAACAAAAGCTCAAATTTCGCGCATCTCGAAGAGTTACTACAGACTGAAAACGATAAATATTCTTCGTTAATTTTAATGTGTTTAATGGCGGTCACTCAAAAATTATCAGAAAGTGAAATTAAGTCGTTTTTAAATAAATATTTTTTAGAATTCGGTTATCAAAATGGGTTCTTGTACAGGAATTTAATCAAATCTAATTTCATCCAAGAATTCCCTGTAAAAGTATTAAAAATGCCACTGATTTCAACTAATAACTTCCAAGCGAATTGCAATAAAATCAAACAAATCCCTTCGGATCCGGAAAAAGTTGATTTAAAAAATCCGACTTGCTGCAGTTACGTATTTGGTGGCTGCTACATTCCCCTAGTTTCGCAGATAGCAAGTTTCTTGTTGTCCGGAACACCGGTTGATGAGATTAAGAACAAATTGTCGAATTTCGGGCCGCTGGAAATAAAAAGTGCAAACGGTTATCCGCTAGCGAAAAAATCGTTGTTAATTTGTGTAATTGGTGGAATCACTTATTCAGAATGTGCCGCTTTGAGCTTGCTTGAAAGTTTAACAGGATCTAAGATTGTTGCTTTTAGTGATAAGTATATTTCAGGGAGGGATATTGCAGATGCATTGCTTACAATTTAAATAATATTTTCAAAAATATAGATATAAAAAAAAATTTCAACTTTCATAACTAATATTTGTATAATTATAGAAAAGAGTATTTATTTACTTGGTCACAGTTATGAAATAAAAATAAATTGAAAATAATTAATTATTTTCCCTTTAGCTACTGCGACTTTTAAACTTTGTTTTAAAGTACTATACCTATCTTCAACTGTTTATCAACTTTTTAACATGGCGCCACCTAACGGGGATAAAATTACCCATTTTTCTCAATAATCAACTGTTTAACAACTTTTTAACATGGCGCCACCTAACGGGGATAAAATTACCCATTTTTCTCAATCATTTTATTCAAGTTCTTTCATGACATCCAAAATCTTTGAGATCGGTTAAAAAAACGAAAGAGTTATTTAACATTTTGTAATTACAAACTCAAACATTCCTTTATTTCAAGAGTAAGACAAATTGTGGTCTTCTCTCGCGTTAAAACCAGTTGTCTGTTAAAATATTTTGTAGTAAATATTAATAAATTTTGAATCATAAATGGGCTGGCACCAAATAAACTATTATGTTTGTTTTACAATACTGTGAGCTTAATAATTGTCAAAATTTTAAAATGTTGCCTCGTGTCTTTTTGTAATAACTGAATACGGCATGTTTGTCATTTCAATGTGATTTCTATTGTAATAGTATTCGTCAATCAAAGATGACAATTTAAAATAATATCACTAGTATTGTATACTCGATCATATATAATAAGTTTTAAAAAATATATTACGAATATACCTAAAAACTTAAATGTACTGTTATAACAATTATTAGCAAAAATGAGCCCTCGACACCCAATACGGGCAAAAGAGGATAAGATGTTGAGAAAGAAAGAAAGCAAAAATGAGCACACATGAAGGAATATTGAAAACACCAGGAGGATATTTTGAAAACATAAAATGTGATTTAAATTAGTGAAGAGTAAAGTTGAGGATAAATGAGTTTTAGTGGTATTAATTATCAATTAAATCTTGTGATATTTATGATTCACTACGTGATGTGATTATCTTGAAATTGTAATAAATGGTGAATGAAATTATCAGAAAAAAGATTTATATTTAAATAAAATAAATTTATTTCAATTGAATATTTTTAGGGCCCCATCCTCTCCTCAGTTCTTATACGGCAAAGGCGGAGTTACCTGAGTGTAATAGTTGGGATTCGTCTCCAGGACCACCAGGTGTTTATTAACGCTGGTCCCGATGATTTAGTTCTCAGTGTTTTGCTAACTATCTTGTAAGGTAGCCAAGTTTCTATTACCTAGAATTGGTTCAGTTTCAATGCTTTCTTCTTTGGAATGACCAAGTTCCTCCTGCCGGTGTTGATAGTCCTCCTTATACCTTCTCGTAGCAGTGGAAGGAATGGTTCAGTTTCTCCTGCTGGTGTTGACAGTTCTCCTGCAGCTACAACTTCTTGGCACCACTAGTAGGATTGATTCAGTTTCTCGGCTTCCTTTTTTGGCATTTAATGAAATGTTCAGCCAGCATTCATCTAGCGTATGGATAACTAGTGATGGCTATTTCGACCCAAATCATTGACGATGCCACTTGAAATTAGGCAAAAGGTCACCACTTGCGTCATCTTTAATTTATTATTTCTTTTTTAGAATAACTGCGTTGCATGCCAGAGCTAATTGATCCATGTAGTTCATTGCGACAGTTTCTGGATCTATACTTTGATCCCATTCAGCGAGTGCCATGTGGTCTACCAGTTTCTTTCTGTCTAGTGTTCCAATATTCTGTAGATTTCCTTCGTGGGTCGTACGGTGGCGCCCTCTCCAGAACCGTATATGCTCTAGGTGAGTGGTCACTTAATGTTTAATTTGCGTCTTCCAACTTCTAGTTGTTGATCGCCAGGTGATATCTAAGATTGACGTAGTAAATGTCGGTTTCGTGCCGCGGTTTGCGACTTCCAGATCGAGCGCTCCTAAGAATTCAGCTACCTCCTTGCCCCTGTTGTCGCTGTAGAAGTCTCCTCCGATGGAGATATGTTTTCTATACTGTTTTCTAGTGCTTAGAAATTTAATGAAGTATATATTAGGGAACATGTAGGCATATTACTAATCATTCCCTGCTCCTTTCGGTTTATCCCTGTGGTAACTCTTCTGACAACTCTTGCTGAAAACTCTTCAAGCCAAAAGGTTCGATCGTGCTTTCGCAGTCCCTATGCGTACTGAACATCGGGATCAAGCCAGCCAGACAGGGTCTTCATTTATTCCACGCTAATTTTTGGAGTGTGGTACTGGGACGGGTTCTCCCGGCAGACGATGGGGGATGGTACCACTGACTCTATGATCGAAGCGTGCTGCTTGGAGGCTGCAGGCATCAAGGAGACACGAGGAAACGAAATAATAGTAAGAGATATCTGCATTTTTAAGTCCAATAAAATAAGTAACAAAATCTGCCTGTAATATCTAACTAGAGTCCATATTATAATTTTAATTTTTCTAAAATTATTAAATTTA
Organism: Philonthus spinipes; assembly: GCA_963082785.1. Classification (NCBI taxonomy): domain Eukaryota; kingdom Metazoa; phylum Arthropoda; class Insecta; order Coleoptera; family Staphylinidae; genus Philonthus; species Philonthus spinipes. The sequence goes on along the minus strand of OY720300.1, from coordinate 25,570,503 downwards.
AACGCGAATGCCTAATTTTAAGACAATACAAATAAAACGGAGACGTTATAGTTTATTTTTGTCTGGAGATAAGGTCTCAATCTAAAGAGGTTTGCTTTAACGAGCGCGCCACAAAAAAAATGTAAACAAAAAAGCCAATGTGTGGGAAAGAATGTGAACTCAACGGGCGTTACCATATATTGTCATATTTTAAGGAGATTCTTTTAAAAGTTATAGGTGGGGGAAGAAAAGAGTTGATCGTGAAAGAAGTTGGAAGGAAAAGAAGATTCATTCGGTTCTGTACGCTGGTCGTGGAAAGTAGAGTCGGGAAAAATAATTCGTGATTTTAATCGGGGTTAAAACTTAGTATTGAGATTTGGGTAATAATCGAAACAGAAAAGATCGTGCACTATTATAGATTTGGGGCGTGATCGTAAAATAATAAAATTAATGTTGAAATGAGCTTTCCTTTCGAGACGAAGACCGGGAATTTGTCGGTGTCGCGAGTCGTAAGTTTAGTTTCAATATATTTATATTTTTTTTTGTGAAGAAAAGTCTGTGGGGAGAAACGATATTAAATGTTATGGAGCTGTAGATTTATCTCGCCACACCAACTCATTTAATATCGCGGATGGCCTAACAGGTATATCGTGGTCACTTCCATATGATTATTCGAGCATATGTGGAGTGCAGATGTCAGTACGTAATTTCATCTGTATGTCGCTGTGTTCAAATTAATTCGTGTGTGGGTGATTACAATATATTTATATTTCTTGGGGTAATGGAAAAGTTTGTAGGGAGAAACGACATTGAATGTTATAGGGCTGTAGATTTATCTCGCCACACCAACTCTTTTAATGTCGTGGACTTCCTGACAGGTATATCGTGGTCATACATCAATACAATAAACAATGCATATGTTGATCCCAATTTTCGAGTTATTTTTCTTGTCCATTCAAATATCCTAACATAAATGAAAGCAAGACATGCCTTTTAACTTTAATATAACGCCAAGTGATGAAACACGACGACTGGCTGTTACATTACTGTGCCATCAACTTTAACGCAGACAATGCCCCCCGCAAGAACTTTTTAGTGATGGATGCTCTTTTAGGTTCGCTAATAAGTAGTACATTTGGGTTTCATTCTCTAGCCAGGTATAGGAACTCTTCACTTAGATTGAAGTACCTGCCAAAACGTGTTCTTGAGCTTTTTTGCTATCCCCCAGGGATAAATTAATAACAGATAATGTAAAGGCAGTATCTTTAACATGGATAGGATCTGGCATTAGCTATGATATATCGTAGCTGCGATATAGAATCGTAGTATCTCTAACTTGGGAAGGATCTGGGATTAGCTATGATATATCGTAGCTACGATATATCATAGCTAATCCATAATAAATTAACAGATAATGTAGATGCAGTATCTCTAACTTGGGAAGGATCTGGGATTAGCTATGATATATCGTAGCTACGATACGGATCTGGGATTAGCTATGATATATCGTAGCTACGATACGGATCTGGGATTAGCTATGATATATCGTAGCTACGATACGGATCTGGGATTAACTATGATATATCGTAGCTACGATACGGATTTGGGATTAGCTATGATATATCGTAGCTACGATACGGATCTGGGATTAACTATGATATATCGTAGCTACGATACGGATCTGGGATTAGCTATGATATATCGTAGCTACGATACGGATCTGGGATTAACTATGATATATCGTAGCTACGATACGGATCTGCGATTAGCTATGATATATCGTAGCTACGATACGGATCTGCTATTAGCTATGATATATCGTAGCTACGATACGGATCTGGGATTAGCTATGATATATCGTAGCTACGATACGGATACGATATATCATAGCTAATCCCAGATCCGTATCGTGGCTACGATATATCATAGCTAATCCCAGATCCTTCCCAAGTTAGAGATACTGCCTCTACATTATCTGTTAATTTATTATGGATTAGCTATGATATATATCGTAGCTACGATATATCATAGCTAATCTTAAATCCTACCCAAGTTAGAGATACTGCCTCTACATCATCTGTTAATTTATCCCTGAGGGGCGGTAGGCAATTCTGTATGAGTTTTCTGTGCTTACAATCCATGCAATTTTTCCTTTTTATACTTCCTCCTCCATACGCTAGTTTGATTTTGTTGGCAAAGTCCAGGTGCTATGTCCATATGGCTTGACTACGGCTGCGTCGCATCCAGCTCGTAGTACGTTGCCTTTTTTCTCCGCCACATTCAGGAAGGTCGATTCTTTCCACGTAATCTCCATTAAATCTCAAAGAGGTTATAATCGACGAGGTATTCCAGCCATTCTCGTATTGCAGAGACATCCTGCTCCTCTTTGGATATAATTTGTACTCCTCTTGTGCACTGAGATGGGCCAGCGAGTTTTATTGAATATCCTAGGTGGCTAGGGACAGCGAGTTGATTAAACATTGGACCCCTTCTGTTATTAGGTGGCTGATTAGGTTGTCGATGTCTTGGTTTGTGTATTTTTGCTGATTGAATTGTTTGATTTGTTTGTCTAGCTCTTCGATCACCTTGAAGATATTTGTACGAATTAAGATTAACTAACATGCAGGCATACGTTGGTATACAAAACCAGCTAACTGAAACCTTCAAAGTTAGACAGAGTTTTAAACAAGGAGATGGATTGGCTAGGGATCGATAGCGGTCTGTAGAGTCATTGGAGAGAGAAAATGTGTGCCATTATCGAATATAACAAAAATCGGATGTACGGATCAATACATGCCGCTGTTGAGGATTAAGGATATTTTTAGGTTAATTTAAAGTAAGGAACTCTGATCAGAAACTCTTTCTAGATTTTTCTCGTTTAAGTCAGATTGTTTTTGTTAATTTTTGTGGGTGAGTGAGTGTGACATAAATAATAAGTGGACGGAAGTTAAATGTTGACGGCATAAACTGGTAAAATATTGTGCGGGGCGGAAATACGACATGTCATTAGCCAGTTTAGAAGAAAATATGTAAATATAGCTTTATTGCAAAATAAATGTCATTGTTCTTTTATACATATTCTTCTAATTGCATTTGTGCGGATATTATAAAACAATTGTCAGTCATGTTTATTTAAAGAAATATATATAATTTCAGCATGAGAGATATTTCTCTCATTACAAAAAGCGAAGTGTCTCTGATTTAATTTTACGTTTCAATCTTTCTCGTTTTACGTTTTAGTCGCGTATTGCAATGATATTTCTTGATATATTATAATCAATATTAATATTCAACATTGTTCGAGTAACAATGTTGTATTAATAAATATTGTAAATAAATTAATAAATATTTCAAGGAAACTGTAAATAAAAGAAATAAAAATCAATAAAAATACCACAGGCCGTAATTATGCCTCCATTAATGACACAAGTTACCTTTTAAAAATCTAAAAATTGGAAATAATTATTTGCTTTTAACTGTTTCTTGATATTATGTTCAATATTAACAAAGGCGACGTACTCCGTAATCATTTTCCCATCAAGTACTTTACACCTGAATGGAATGTATCCATTGGCATAATTGTTTGGCAAACTCAAGTGGTTATATTATTATTATTCGTGTAACGAAAGACAGTAAAGGCGATTTTAAATCCAAAAAATATTATGTGTTGAAAGTTAGATATGGCTAGAAATGCTTTTATATTTCATATCTAATAATAAAAGAAAGTTGATGAATGAAAGCACGATTAATGAAAATAAACTAAATTTGAAAAATTGTATAAAATAAAAACATTATTAATTAAACAAGAAAAAATACTAAAATTTCATCATTATCTTTTTTTTTCAAATGCAAAAATTACTTCCTTAGAAAAATTGTATAAAATAAAAACATTATTAATTAAACAAGAAAAAATACTAAAATTTCATCATTATCTTTTTTTTTTTCAAATGCAAAAATTACTTCCTTAGAAAAATTGTATAAAATAAAAACATTATTAATTAAACAAGAAAAAATACTAAAATTTCATCACTCTTTTTTTTTTTCGAATGCAAAAATTACTTCCTTAGAAAAATTGTATAAAATAAAAACATTATTAATTAAACAAGAAAATATACTAAAATTTCATCATTATCTTTTTTTTTTAAATGCAAAAATTACTTCCTTAGAAATATTGTATAAAATAAAAACATTATTAATTAAACAAGAAAAATTACTAAAATTTCATAATTCTCGTTTTTCCATTTTCAAAAATTACTTCTCTCGATGGTTAATGAAAATATTTGCGATGAGGGGCGATAGTGGATTTCCCATTGCTGTTTCGTGCGTTTGTTTGTAAAAGTACTAAGTTTTAGACAAACATCCTTACATAATAGATATTTGCTTGTTGCATGCGTGCATCGCAACGGTTTGAGTCGAAAATATTTAATGAACACTATTAAATCACTATTAATTTGCATTATAATTTTTTATTTAATAATCCAATATCCTCAATACTTGACAATACAAAAACAATAATTTAAAAATCACGCATACACAAAATTTCATTACAAATCAAATACTTTAATGGCATGCCTTATATGTTTAAGTGTAAAATTAAAATTGAACATTAAATACACACATTGGTAAGAATAAACTTTGTTAATGTATTGGATTAATTACTCGAAGATCAAGAAAATTTATTTAAAAAGCATTCATAGCTTTATGAAATATTTGCTGTTATAAAAATTAAAAGTTTATCGAAAGTTATGTAATTATCAATTGTTTTAAGGTAATTAAAAAAACATAATGCAGTTATTAGAAGTTTATTTATTTAAAATATCTTTACAAGGAATCTGAAATCTAGTTACAAATTGAGAGGGGTGATGGTGAAAATTGCATCAACAAATTTCAATTAAAAAAAAAATGATTTTCTTAAATATATTTTTTTCGACGATTTTATTAAATTTTGCAGAAAGTCCTATGGTCGACAGCCATTTAACAATTGATTAATTAAATCATAATACAGATTTAATTATGTTATTGTAAACTTAATTTTTAATAGATATTGTTATATCTATATAATATATTTATATATATAAATAAATATTATTCTTTCTTAATCTTATCCTCTTTTACCCGTATTGGGTGTCGAGGTTAATAAATATTATTAATTTATATTAATATTTGGCTGAAAGGCCTCGCTCGATGGCCTTTTTTAACTCTTTTGGGTTTAATAAATGGATTTACGACTACTATATTAATATATATATATTATAAAAAAAACTTTATACTCTTAATAAATTTATTGGATACTTTGGCGGAATAACCGCAACAAATTAACGAATTAAAATAATATTGTATATTCTCAAAAACCCAACGCCCATATGGGTAGAAAGGGTCATTAAATATATATATATATACATATATTCTCAAAATGTGATTACCAATTTATTTTTTTTAAATCGCAATCCTCTATTTAAAAATTACCAACGTGAATGTTAATTTTGAATTGGAATCAAAATTGGAAATGAAATAAAAACAGAAGATCTGTGCTTGAGTCAATTCTTTATACACTATCATCTGTAACTATTTTAAATTCATACCATCTATGCGGGGGGCTTCATTTGGAATGAATTATCTATTTTAATTGATTGATTTAATAGATAATAAAATAACCAACCAAGGAAAATGTCCTCGGATTAAATAATTGTTCTAGTAATACTGTAATGAATGCCACAATTAAATTAGTTATTCACTAGGAAATGTAGGAAGCTTCAAGATTGGAGTGGAGTCGATCTAATTATATGATATTCTTATGGAGTATTAATCTAAAATAAAGAATTAACAATATAAAATAAGATATATATATATATATATAAACATCTTTATTCAGACAATTACATAGGATACTTACAATAACATTTATATACAATACATTTTACTCCTATCTTGAAATATATTTTCATTTTATTTGTTGTTCCAATCAAGGTTGATTGTTTTCACTTTTGTCTCGATTTACCTGAATAACTTCGGACTTCTCTTATTTATTCAACACACGACGGACTATTTAGAATTGTAATATTAAAGTAATAAATATGTTATTAATGTATTTTGATTATAAATAATAAGTAATGAAATGTTCAGCCACCATTCATCTAGCGTATGGATAGCTAGTGTTGACGATGCCACTTGAAATTAGGCAAAAGGGGGCGCTCGCGTCGTCTTTAATTTATCATAAATAATAAGTGGTTAATTTTAAAAATATTAAAATACGATACATTTAGGTGCTAGTCTGCCTGGTCAATCGACTAGAGGTGTTTCTGACCTAAAATAAGATATTTTGTTAGCATAGAAGATATTTATATAGCAAATCTGTATTTTTGAGAGTACATTAAATTTCAAGCCATCGACGAAGCATAAATGAATTATTTCTATTTGAATACAATATTGAGATGCAAAATATTATATTGGGCGTTTCCTCAAATACTCTTCACATGCTAAAAATATTATTTTTATGTGAAAGTTTATGTAGTAGCAAAAGCATGCATAAGAAAATTATTTTTCGATATCTTATTATTGCTTTATTATTCGTAACTGTAAAATCTAACCTAAGTAAATGCATAGAAACGATATTAAATAAATATTTGATAAAGAATCCGTTATATATTTTTGATGGAAATGAAATTGCTTACACCTATAAAGACATGAGCCATAACAAAACACTCACAGCGGTTAGTTTAGATTATTCCAGCAAAAACAGAACAGCAATTCTTACACTATTAAGATACGATGCGTACATTTTTAGCATCTCCCCAAATAATTTACGCTTCACGCTAGAAACGCTTTCGAAGATTGAATATTTCAACACCTACATACACGCAATTCTAATCTTGAGCGAAGCTGCTAGTGTGGAACAGTTGTTTAGGATTTTTTGGGAATTTTACTTCACTTCCGTCGTGGTAATTGACGCGAACCGCAATGTTTTCACTTATTACCCAATCAACGAAGGCCAGTGTCGCTTAATCAAGCCCAGATTAACAAACTGCGAGGATGTCACCACGGAGCGCGTTGTTGATGGATTCAACGATTGTCCCATAAGGATCTTTTCCCTACCCTTCGAGCCTTATGTGGGTTACGAGGATTTCGAAAACAACACTGGATTCATCGCGATTATTTTACGGGATATTTTTGAGATGTTGAAGCCGATTATTTTACGACATTCTTATACTGATCTTATTATGAAATTACCGGACGGAACCCCGCATCATATGGATGTACCCTTAGCTAATGGTAGTTATGTTGGTTTAGTGCGGGATTTAATGGATAAAAAGGGGGATATATTATTAGCCGTACTACTACTTTCAAGCACCATTAATTATTTCACTTTTACTCCCTCGCTGAGTTTCCTGAGTATGACTTTCTACGTACCCCTAGCGCGTCCGATTCAATCCTGGATGAACATCCTTCTCGTTTTCACTCCGTTAGTTTGGGCTGGATGTTTAGCGACTTTATTAATAATCATTATATTCTGGTTTACATTAGTAAGAAACGATAAACCCATGTCGTTTCAAACAACCGTCTTCTTCATCCTACAAACACATGTAAACTGCAGTGAGTACAAACCGAAGCTGACTAGCATTAGAATATTATACCTGTTTTGGGTAACATACGTGCTCATAATCGTAAGTTGCTACCAAAGTTTGCTATTATCATTTTTATTCGACACCCGCTTCGAACGGCAAATCCGCACCGTGGAAGACCTCTCGAACTCCCGCATGGAAATATTCGCGCCGATCTTCACCTTCCCGCACTTCACCCATTTCGAAAACCCTCACATCCGCAACATAAGATCAAGATTAAAACCGTCCAACCCCGGCCCGGAAATTTGGAAACGGCTCTTTGTAAAACAGGACTTGGCCTTTTATACAAGTCGACTGATAATGGGGGATGTCACCAAAAAACAAAAGGCCGTTCCATACGCTCTGCACTTCGATTATTTCTCCAGTACGAGGCTTTATATGGCCAAGGGGCTGCCGTTCGCGAACAAGATCAACGAATACGTGACGAAGTATTTCGAAAACGGCATCACGAAGAGATTCACGCCGGAGCAGTTCTACAATGTTTTTCAGAAGACCGAGTCCACTTCCAGGGCTATTAGTTTGGAGGACTTGTTTTTCATTTTCGTTATATATGCGGGCGGTTTGTCTTTGGCTGGGATTGTTTTCTTGTTCGAATTGAGTTGTTCTAAACGGTTTATACAAAGCACGTGAGGAGTAAAGGATAATTGAATCCTTTGATTTATAATCAATATCATGAGAGGTTTTGAAATTTGATCGAAAAGCGTACATTAAATTACACAAATAAAAAATCGCCAGTGAAACCTTAAAGAAGAAAACTATATCCACTGACTGTTGCGTTTGATGATTTATCTCCACTTGATATACTCTAATTCGGATTTAATTGAGTCATTCTTGATGATTGTACTTAGGCCCAATTTTATGAACCTCAAGTAACTTGATTTTTTCGTTCGGTCGGCAGCACTGTCTTATTAATAATCAAATAGAGAGAATCATAGACATCAACTTTTATTCCGCGAATACGTTGCTTCTTTGCAGATTATAAAATTGGGCCTTAGATGGGTAATCAAATTATTGAAAGATACGTGCATTTTTATCCTTCAAATTTTGAAGTTATTGAAAAACCATTTTTAGAAAAATATCTGAGATGCCACACCAAATAATTATAAATAAATGTAGAAGGTGATACACAAAATTATTGCATGCCACAATATTTATTTAACAAAATAAATGTACGTAAATAAAAGAAATTCATATTACAAAATATAATTGTTAATCTAATAAAAAGGAATAAAACAAAATTTATAAAGTCTTTTCTTTATCCTAAAATCTACCACGAAGCAAACGCCTCAAAATTTGTACTAGTGATGGACAAGATCGATCAATCAATGATCGATCAGATAAAGTAACGATCTCTAAATGGTCGAAACGATTAAAAAAAATGAAAAAAATGTATGTAGTTGGAAAAAAATGTATGTAGTTGGAAAAAAATGGAATTTCGTCAAAAATTCAAAAATTTTAAAACGACTTCATTTTATACAAAAATGTAGCTAAAGAAGGGGGTAATAATCTGTGGAAATTTTAGCATTGATAATTAATTAGGTTTCGGCCAATCTTCTCGCAAAGTTGACTTTCGCAAAAAGGGCAAACATTTTATTAAAGTTTGCGATTTTTTTCCCGGCGGTCTCAAACAATACAAAAACGTTCATTTAGATGGGAATGTAGTTGAATTCTTTGAGAATAAAATACTGAAAATTCCGTTTTTTTAATTTATATGTGAGTTTAGCAATTTTAGTTCAAATAGGGACACGCCCGGAACGGCCAATAAGGCTCCATGTTAAATTCGCGGAACTATTAAAATGGCTCGAAATGATTGGAGACGATTATTTCGGGAGAAACTATATAGTCAACGTTGTTAGTAGTATAACCAAGTATCTTCGAGATTATTTTCAGATTTTTTTGGATTGAAAAAAAAAATCAAAGAAAATTGAAAAAATCAGTGGAATTTCGGCAAAAATCCGAAAATAGCCAAATTACTTCATATTATACTAGAATGTAGTTGAAGAATAGGAGAACGACCTGTGAAAATTTGAGCTTTATCAAGCAATTAGTTTTACGCCAACCTGTTCCTAAAGTTGACTTTCCCAAATTGGGCGAATATTTTATTAAAGTTTACGATTTTTTCCTGGCGGTCTCAAATGATACAAAGCTGCTAATTTTGATGTAACTTTAGCTGAATTCTATAAGAATCGTATGCTGAAAATTCCGTTCTTTTAACTTGTTCACGATTTTAGTTATTTAGGTCGGAATACGGAAACGTTGAGAGCTGCCAAACGAGAGGTCTCCACTAAACCGTTTCCATAAGGCTAAATGTTAAATTCGCGGAACTATTACAATAGCTCGAAATGATTAAAAACGATTATTTCGGGAGAAATTAAATAGTCAGCGTTGTAAGTAGTACAACCAAGTGGCTTTGAGATTTTTTTCAGATTTTTTGAAGAGAAAACAATTTTCAGCGAAAATTGAAAAAAAAAAATCGTGAACAAATGTGGAATTTTGGCAAAAATTGACAAATTACTTCATATTATACCAAAATGTAGCTAAATAATGAAGAAATAATCTGTGAGAATTTGAGCTTCATCGAGAAAATAGTTTACAATCAATCTGCTCGCAAAGTTTGCTTTCGCAAATTGGATAAAAAATTTATTTGAATTTGCATTTTTTTTTCTATCGTCCATGAACGATACAGTAACAATTTGTTTTAATGAAAATATAGCTAGATTCTTTGGTAATGTAATGCTTAAGAACGCGTTTGTTTATCTCTTCAGCGAATTCAGAAAACTTCATCCAACCGCAGACGAATCTGAAATGACCAATCGGTGGGCCTCGCTTAAACCGATCCCATAAGGTCCAATATTAATTTAATGGAGTGATTAAAAATGGCCTGAAATGGTTGGAAGTGATTATTATTCGGGAAAATTAATTGCCAACGTTATTTCTATTATCCTCTAGTATGTTCGGATCTTATTGTAGATTTTATTGGATAGAAAAAAATCAGCCAACATTGAAATAATCGTAAGGAGAAAAGTGGAATTTCGGTGAAAATCCAAAAATCCACAAATGTCTTCATATTATAGCAAAATGTAGCTAAATAATCAAGGAATAATTTGTGAGAATTTAAGCTTCCTCGAGGAAATAGTTTATAATCAATCCGTTTACAAATTTTGCTTTCTCAAATTAGATAAAAATTTTATTTGAATTTGTTTTCTTTTTATATCGTACGTAAACAATTCAGTAACAATGGGTTTTAATGAAAATATAGCTAGATTCTTTGGGAATGTAATGCTGAAGAACGCGTTAGTTTATCTCTTCAGCGAATTCAGCAATCTTGATGCAACCGCAGACGCATCTGAAATGACCAATCAGTGGGCCTCGCTTAAACCGATCCCATAAGATCCCATGTTAATTTAATGGAGTGATTAAAAATGTTTGGAAATGATTATTATTGAGGAAAATTATTAATAAATATAATTATTAGATAATAAACGTTATTTCTACTATTATCTAGTATGGATTGTTTTCAGATTTTTTGGATAGAAAAAAAAATCAGCGAAAATCGGAAAAAATGTAAGGCTGCACTATGGAGAAAAATGGAAATTCGGCGAAAATCAGCAAATGACTTCATATTATACCAGAATGCAGCTAAAGAATAGGAGAATGGCCTGCGAAAAGTTGAGCCTTGACAAGTAATTAGCTTTCCGCCAACCTGTTCGCAAGCATTAAAGGTTGCGTTTTCAAGCGTTACAAAGACATTAGTTTGCGTGTAGCTGAATTCTTTAATAAACGAATGCTGAAAACCGCGTCTTTCTACATGGTATTTGATTTTTTGCAATTTAACTCCAAATAAAGACCCGTCCGAAACGGCCAATCTTTGGGTTTGCATTAAGGGCAGGATTTAGCCACTAATAAATGTAGTATTCATTACTGGCTAAGGTTGTAGCATCGAACAAGTTGTATATGTTAAATTGGCAATTGTAAAAATTAATATGAGGAGCGGTTTCAGCACGTTCCACAACCAAGTCGCTTTTTGCTTGGTCGAGAACACAACGTTATATTTTCAACATATTTAAGAAAATATTTAAGGAAGATCTTCCACATGCAGTTTATTTTTTTATTAAATAAACATAATTTTCTAAATTAAATTATTTTTTTCGAAAAAAATAAATAGATATTTATAATAAAATAAGGGTAACACCAAAATATTTTCTTTAATAATCTGTTGAAGCATGTAGACAAAAAAATGGTAGCGTTTTAGCGGGATCCTGGTCTTAAAGGGACGCTTTAATGGAAACCCGAAGATTGACATAAAGCTCCGTATTAATTCAATTTAAATGGCCCGAAATGATTGAAAATAATATTTTTTTTCTGTAAATTAAAGTGAACGTTGTTTGTAGAATAACCAAGGGTCTTCCAGATTTTTTTCAGATCAGTCTTGCAAGGATAGATCTTTTTTGATCGATCTTGCCCATCACTACAAATAACATGTATGTTTCTGACCTTAATAAAGGCTGTCTCACTTTGCACGAAGCATAACTTAAAAAAGCAAGATAGAGAAGCGAAACTGTCATTTCGTCTACCAACGGAAGGCGAACTTGTCCTGTCTATGAAAACGGAGAAACAATATCATCAATCATTTGGATAACTGGTGATTGAACAAACTTAAATAATATTTCACTTCATATATTATTTACAAGAAAACATAATAAAAATAATTTTATTACCGAATCACCTTTTTACAAAAACAATACTATATATATATATATATATATATATATATATATATATATATATTGTAACACTGGTATATATATATATATATACCAGTGTTACAATCAATCAACGTATATGCAAGTACAAAAAAAAGTGCAAAATCAAAGTAATTTCTTAAGTTGACGCTTAAATGTAATGAACGAACTCCCAAATATATCAAATTTAATATCACAGTTGAGTAGGTTAATACATCTTATTATTCTATTCAATGGACTGTTAAGTGAATAATTTTGCTTACAGGGACGTATATTGAAAACAGCCTTGCTTCTACATTTCAACAACTATGGGTTAACATTAAAACTAAACAAACTTAATAATTCTGAACATTGAGTTTCATCCGATATCAATTTATGAAAAAAAAGCATAAATCCAATTCAACTCTTCTAGACTGCAATGATTTCAGGTTTAAGGGTGTGGTTTAGAAGAAAGAGATAGCTATACAAATATGGGCAATCACTAATTTGAGTTAGATTGTTGTTGTGATCAATGAACAATATTGTATTATACATTAAAATAATCTTAAAATAAGTAGGAATTTCATCAGATAAATTAAAAATTATTTTAATGTTTAGTTTCTGTGAAAAATAATTATGAAAAACAATGAAAATTTATCAAATTTATAGCATATTTTAAATTAAATTTTTGCTAATAAAAACTTTTGCAATAAAAATTTAAAGGATTTCACTAAATTCTGCATTGAAATAACTTAGCAGACATGACCTATTAATTTCATTATATCTTACAATTTTCTTTTCTAACTTAAACTAGTAAATTGACGTAATACACGAAAATTAACGATTTATTTTTTATTTAGACTGATACTTTATACTTGGTAGATAAAAAATATAAATACACATTCATATTATGAAATCCAAAGGAATAGCTCTATTTTCAAACGATTATTTCCATTTTTCTATATAGCTATCTCTTTTCACTAAACCGCAACCTTAAGGTGTTCAATGTAATGTTAATATTAGATTCCACAGATGTTATCGCAAGTTTAAATGACATAAATTTTAAAAATTTGTTTTGTACTCTCTCCAATTTTTCTATATGTGTAGAATAAAATGGAGACTACCGTATTCTAGCTTCGACCGCACTAGGGAACAGTAAAGTAGTCTTAACGTCGAAACATTAAACATGGATGTGTTTCTTAATAGGAACCCAAGATGTCTCATTGCCTTGCGTGAAATCAAGTCGATGTGCTGGTTGATATTTAATTTAGAGTCGAATGTAATACCCAAATCCTTTATTACATCAACTTTGTCTAATACATCATTTAAAACATATGACAAATTATTTTCCGCATTCCTTCTAGAGAATCTCATGTATTTACACTTACCAACATTGTGATTCAAATCATTTCGAACACACCAACTCTGTAAATGATCCAAGTCAGCCTGAACCCTGCAAGTATCGTCAGACTTTGAAATCGCTTTATACAATTTCAAATTATCTGCAAACAAAAGATATTCACAATTCCCCAGCGACTGACCTAGATCATTTATGAATAGCAAGATTAAGATGGGTCCACTGTGTGTTCCTTGTGGAACCCCCGAAGGTACGTGTATACTTTTAGATGTAAAATTTCCTATCCTTACTGATTGAGTCCGATTAGTCAAGAATGATTGAATCCATTTGATTATTTCAACATTTAATTGGAAGTCCCATAGTTTATTAATGAGAAATTCATGATTCACCCTATCAAATGCCTTGGAGAAATCTGTATAAATAGCATCAACGTGATAGTCTTTCTCCAAGGCATCCAATATGTATGATTGGTAAACCAATAAATTTGTCACCGTTGAGCGTCCAGGGCAAAAACCATGCTGTTCCGGAATAATAATGTTTTTTGATAACCATTGCAATTGATTTCAAATAATTTTGTCAAATACTTTAGGAATTGCAGATTGAAAGGCAACTCCTCTATAATTTGTGATTTCACTTTTCTTTCCGGATTTGTAAATTGGTATCAAAAAACTATGCTTCCAAAAAGCAGGGAACTCTCCCTGCGACAATGACGCAGTAAATAACAAATACGAGGGTAGATTGAAAAGTTTCCGGAATGGGCAAGAAAACGCAGTAATTGAACAGGTTTTTGTTTTTATTTTTCAACATAATATCCTTTTCCCAGCGGTGCTCCAACTTTTTTAAGCCTTCAGAAAAATATGATTTCGGGAACTCTGCAAAATAAGCTTTAGTGGCGGCGATGACCTCCTCATTTGACGTAAAGCGCTTGCCTCCGAGCCAAGTCTTCATGTTTGTGAACAAAAAGAAGTCGCACGGGGCCAGGTCTGGAGAGTACGGGGGATGCGGCACCACCTCGTAGCCCAATTCAACCAATTTAGCATTGGCGATTCGGGATGAATGGGCCGGCGCGTTGTCGTGGTGGAAGAGCACTTTTTTCGCTGCAAATGAGGCCGTTTCTCCTTCAAAATGCCGATGAATTGATCCAATAAATCGCTGTAGTATTGTCCCGTGATAGTTCTTCCCTTCTGCAAAAAGTCGATGTGTATCACACCTTGCGAATCCCAAAAAACGGTGGCCATGACCTTTCCAGCAGATGGGACAGTCTTTGCCTTCTTCGGAGCAGATTCGCCTGGAGAAATCCACTGTTTCGACTGCTGCTTGGTTTCTGGTGTGTAGTGGTGGATCCATGTTTCGTCCACGGTCACGAATCGGCGAAAAAAATCCGTTGGATTACGATTTAACAAGGCCAAACACTCTTTCGAAGTGGTCACACGATTTCGCTTGTTATCCATAGTCAGCAAACGCGGCACCCATCGCGCCGAGAGCTTCCTCATGCCCAAATGTTCGTGCACGATATTTTGCACACGTTCATATGAGATGCCCGTGGTCTCTACTATTTCGCGCAACTTCACTCGTCGATCGGCTAACACGAGATCATGGACTTTATCGACCATTTCTTCATTTGTGGCCGTTTTTGGACGTCGACTGCGTGGTTCATCCTTGGTGCTCGTACGGCCACGTTTGAACTCGCTCACCCAGAAACTAATAGTCGAAAATGAAGGTGTGGATGTGCCATGAACTTTCTGCAAAATATCTCGTATCTCCGTCGCCGTTTTCCCGTTCATCCAGAAATGTTTGATGACTGCACGAAATTCGTTTTTATCCATTTTTGCAAAAGTGCCTGAATTGCTTCACAAGATATCCTAGTAAACATAAACGGAACGACGCACGTGTCTGAAAATTTGACAGCTTTCCTAAAATAGGTTAGCCTTGACAACCATCATAACAATTTCACGATACGCGCGCCATCTATTGCCCATTCCGGAAACTTTTCAATCTACCCTCGTATATTGGCTCACTGAGGGTACAAACCCATCTACTTAAAAAGTCACCTGGGATATCATCAGGGCCATAACTAAAATTATCAGATAATGATGCAAGTTCACTATAAATGTCTTTAATATTAATAATAAATTTCCCGCACTCACACTATACTGCGAAGAGAATCGTGGAGACGCACTATTTTGACCCTGGGGCATTTTATAGTTCGCAGCAAAGTTATCTACGAAGGAATCGGCTATATCCTGTACAGTATTATGGGTATTGTTACCATAAGACATAACTTTATGAAGACCATCTTCTTTCTTCAGCTTCTGTATATGTCGCAAAAATTTAGTTGGTTGATTATTAATATCCTCTTCCATCATTTTGTAGTACAAGTCTTTTAAATAGCTGCTAAGTTGTTTACACTTACTCCTAAGCCGCCGAAAACGCTGTAAGTCCCTGTTTAACCCACTTTGTTTATACTTCGCATGAGCTAATCTCTTATCTTTTGTTAACTTAATCAGTGTAGAGTCAAACCATGCAGGATAATGTTTGCGCTGAACGATTTTCATAGGGACAAACACATCTATAATGTAATAAATGTGATCGTAGAATCTTGTAGTCATAATATTAATATCGCATTCACTGAACAAATAGTGCCAATCGATTAACCTAAAATAGTTATTAATTTCATTGTAATTGACTCTACTAAAATCTTTGAATGAATGAATGGGTATGCAAGTCCCAACACAGTCCAAATTCACAGAACAACATATTGCTGTATGATGCATGGAGTTCCTATCCAACAAATATATTGCTTCAGATATATACATGTCTTCACAATCAGAAAATAGCAAATCTAACAAAGTCCCTCGCTGATTACGAATACTATTTTTCTGATCAAGATTCAAAAAGCTGTAGGAATTAGCTATTAAGTCCAAACAGTCATTTGAATTTGTCCCTGGTGAGAGTTCTAATGATAAATTTCTCCAACTTGAAATGTTTGGGATATTGTAATCTCCACAAATAATGAATTTAGCTCTATCATACTGCATACTGATAGACTCAATACAATCGCAGTGGTATCTATATTTATCTAGACTGGATCCAGGGGGGATATAAATGCATCCAACAACAATATTAATTCCACCAACAGTTATTAAAACGAAAAGCTGTTCCAAACGATTCTCAATATTTATTTCTTGTATACCAATATTCTTTTTAGCGGCTATCAAAATCCCACCACCTCGACTTTTAGTACTATTAGATTGTGATCTATCTAGTCTGTAAATATTAAAGTTGTGAAATTTTAATTCACTATTTGATATTTCATCATTGAGCTAAGTCTCAGTAAGTATTATGACATCATAACAACATAAGTTCACATTTAAAGATATTTCTTCAATTTTAGTTCGCATACCGCTTACATTCTGCAGATATATTTTCAGTTTTTTTTAGTATTGATGGTTTCGGACTTTTTTGATGATTTTCGAAGCTCATTCTCTTTAACAATCCTAGAATTATTGTTAATATATTTAATGGAGAGGTTACTTTCACCGTTGTTCCTTCTCTCCGCTAATTTCTGGTACAACTCCTTAACATTGTTTCTCTGCATTTTAGTTAAGTCAGATTTTATTTGTAGATCAGTTGTCGATGTATATTTGTGTAACGATTTTAATATAAGTTTCGGGGTTTCGGCACATGAAAATATTACTTTGATTGGTCGATTTTTGTTCTGAACCCACTCTGATAATTTTATTTATAGTTGGTAGAAGTTCAGTATCGGAATTTAACAAGTTATGAATTGCAGCAGTATCATCGATAATACGTGTTTGTGTATCAGTGGATCGAGATTCATCATTAAAAATCATTAAATTTTTAGTTCTAATATTTCTTTCGCTAATTTCTTCAATAATGTTGTAATTATTAGAATCCGCCACAGCTTCTTGGTTTTTCTTTATGTTTTGTAATTCTTCTTTTAATTGTTGATTTTCTATGTCCAGATTGTTAAGTCTGACAATAATCGACTCCATTGTTAATGAAAAATCATTAATAGCTTTTTGTATGGTGGTAGTAAATGCTGACAAGCGACTATCAATAACATTCTCAAATATTCTTTGCATGTCAGATAAAGTATTTGTATTATCTGGCAATTTTGGGGGCGTATTAATTTCAGTAGCTGATGCCAATTCTTCATCTGGAGTGCATTTATCGCAAATCCACTTATTTCCCTTTTCTTTTCGCGCTTCTTCTACATAATAATTTATACATGCTAGTAATATAAAAATAAAAGAGTATCTATTCACTCGGTCACAGTTATTTAAATAAATTAAATGAAAAATAATAAATTATTTCCACATATAGCTCCGTGACATTTTGACTTACGTTACATAAGTACGTACGGGAAGTAGTTGTTTTAATGTGCATTTGTTTAAAATGCACATTAAAACAACTACTTCCCGGGCAAATACCCCGCCGGATATTGAATTAGATAATGTAGATGCTAGTAATATTATCTTTAACACAATACAAATTCCTGAAATGAAAAATTTGAAAAAAAAAACAATAACATAAAATTCATAAGAAATATCTTTCAGTAAACTAACAGTTGCAGTATTCGGAAGAAATTAATAGCCATAGCGTGTTGTAAACGATAATCTACATTTTGATTAAATATTATGCGTAATGAATTCACATTTTTAATACATCAAAATACATCCAACGCGAATCCATTTGTTTTGATGTTTGTATACAACGGACCGTATTTCTTGTTATTACCCGAACATCATTTTTTAATACCCATTTCGTGTGATTGTTGGCGCTGGAGACGGACGACCCAGTTATTTATTATTTACAATTTTACCGGCGAACAGAACTGACGGGTCGATTTGCATAATTCATGTACTAAAATGGTGTTGTATTTCCCACAAAAAGAAAACAAAACACTATAAGACATCGCGAACGAGGTTTATTTCTTCGTTCAGTTTGTTTGTTAGTGTGTTAGGAAAATTTTCACAATGTCGGGTAAGTGTGTAGCAATTAGACTATTAAATTGTAATTATTATGTATTTATATTGAAATCGGATATGTACCAATACTTTAATTTAAATTTAAATATTTTAAAAATATATTATATTTTGAATAAAAACACTTTTTAATCTTATTTATGTTGCTTGTGGAGACTTTTCTTCTTCTTCTGCTATTCCTTGTTGCCTATTAGGGCGTCGGGTTTGTGGAGACTTAATTATTTAAATAAAAATTGTTGTCCTTATAAATAAAATGAAAAAATCAAGTCCCGAGTGATTTAGTTTAAAAAAAATCATGAAAAAACCGCCTAAAAAATTCTGTTGTAACTGTAAAATCCCCTTAATAAAAAAAATAACTTGTTGATTGTTAAGGCTTCCACTTCGTTGTACACGGTCTATAATAAATTAATAAAATACTTTAACTTCGTTTGTACAACTGATAAAAGTTAAACTTATAGTTTGATAATGGCTAAAAAGTTTTACTTTTATAATGACAGGCTAATGTTGTAGAAACTATAGTTTTTTATTTATTTATTTAGTCTTATATAACAATGTTATATGTTCCTCTCTACTTCTCAGTGTGAGGTGCGAAACTATAGTTATTAAATAAAATATCAATTATAGAAAAGAAGTTAAAGTATTTTATTAATTTACAAAAAATGGTGATGTGTCCATCATGGTACTTTCCCCGGTGAATACGGTCAAATAAATTTCTGATTGAAAATTTAATAGGAAAGCAAAATGATTAATAGAAAAAATTGATTATTGTCTTTCAAAGTTAAAACCGAGTATTTAGAAGAATATTATAATTAAGTGTGTTATTTCTTACCTTACAATGTGTTAAAATGATTTCTCCACACTCTTCTTCATTTTTTCAAACTTTGCGAATGTGCTGACGTGCAGGAACTTTGACGTTTTATTTGTCATTAAAATAATTATTAAAATCTCTAAAGGAATTTATCAGGAAAACGAAATTCTTCCGCTTATAAAATGAAAAGCGGAGGTCCTACAATAAAAGTTTTATAACAGAAATTATTTATTTTCCAAGATCTAAAACTTTTATTTGAAACATTTTTCTATCCGAATTAAAAAATGAAAAATTGCTAAGATTAAAGTTGCACCCCTTTTAACCCTTTCGAGACGGTGTCTTTTTTTGTAGTTTTTCTTCTTTTCATAACGTTTAATTATCAAGTCTATGAAGAAGCAGTTGTCGAAATAACACGTTCTTGTACTTGTTCTTGGATCCTCTGTTTCCATAGCCAAACCCGTTCTTCTAATTTAATATTTGATTCTCTTTTATTGCCTCCTTTAGACTTTGAAGCGACACCGCCCGTTTCTTTAATTTTTGTTTTACACAATTCTGTATGGAAGATTTGGGCGGTGCAAGTCGATTATTGAAATTTACAGCGAATAAATATCTAACTCGTCTCAAGCTAGTTTTTTTGTCCTTTCTACCGTTAAGTGTAAGGAGTTTTTGTTTATTGTTTGTTTCTGTATTTTTCTCTCCATGTCTTTCTGTCCTTGATTAATTGTTTAATGTCCTTCCAGTCTATGTCCTTTTTTTCTGCTTCTTCTCTAATTATGTCATTCCATGTTTTTCTCGGTCTTCCCCGGTAATTTCTTCCTTTCGCTCTTGTTTCATATATTCTTCTTGCTGTTCTATCTTCTTTCATGCGGCACACATGTCCGAACCATCTCAGCTGTCCTTGAACAATGGTATCATTAATAGGTCCTATCTATAAGTTTTGTCTGTATGTCTCATTCCTTATTCTATCTCGTCTGGTCTTATTTTCAATTTTCCTTAAGAATCTCATGTCTATTGCATTAATTTTCGTTTTGTGTTTTTCCGTCATGGTCCATGTTTCACTGCTATATATTATTGTAGGTCTTATAACCTTTATTACTATTTCCGCTTTTATGTTTTTAGTTATTTCTGTCCTTCCAAAGAACGTTGTCTTCATCATATTAAATATTTTTCACGCTCTTCCCAGTCTATCATTTATCTCTTTGTCTATCTTCCCGTTATTTTCTATTATTGTTCCTAAATACTTGTAATTTTCTACCTGTTCGATCTGCTTTCCGTGCAATTTTATTGTATGTGATTTGTTTTCTCTAGCTATTATCATTGTTTTGGTCTTGTCTATATTTATCTTCATATTTATTTTTATTAATGCCTTGTTGAGTATTTCTATGTCATGTTGTAGGTCTTTCTCTGTCTCTGCTACTATCGCCATATCATCTGCAAACATCATTTCTGTTATGTGTATTTCTTCCATTTTCCAGTATCCCAATTTTAACGTCTTCATTTCCTTCTTTGCTTCCTTTATAGCTTCATCTAGTATCAATGTAAATAGTAGCGGACTCATAATAAACCCTTGTTTTACACCTATCTTTGTCACGAACTCTTTGGACTCTTCATTGTTTGTTCTAACTATGTTTTTGTTGTTTTTGTACATAGCTTTAACTACTTCTATAGTCCTTCTGTCTATTCCTCTATTTTCTAACACTTCCCATATGTCTTCTCTTCTCACTCGGTCGAACGCCTTTTCCAGGTCTATAAAACATACATGTATCTCTCTTCCCTTATTTATAAGTTTTTCGCTGATTTGTCTTATTGTAACTATTAGGTCGAGGGTGCTTCTTCCTCTTCTGAAGCCACATTGCGTTTCTTCTATTGTTTATTCAATCTTATCTCTAATTCTCTTTTCCATTATTCTTGCCAGGATCTTTCCCGGGACGCTTGTCAGTATTATTCCTCTATAATTTGTACAATCTCGTTAGTCTCCTTTCTTGTGTATTGGTAAGATTATTCCTGTATTCCATTCTGTTGGTACTTTTATATTCTTTACGATATCGTTCATTGGGTGTGTTAGCTGTTGTATTCCTTCTTCGTTAATATATAAGATCATTTCGGGTGTTATGTCATCTATTCCTGGTGTTTTTCCGGCTTTTAACTTTTTTATGGCATCTATTACTTCTTGTTCTTGTATTTTATCTATTTCTGGTAGTTCTATTATTTCTTCTATTGTTTCTATTGTCTCTTCCTGTGCTTCTATAAGTTCTTCAAAATATTGTCTCCACCTTTCCATTATTTTACCCTCTTCTGTTATTATGTTTCCATCTTTGTCTTTGTCAAGCTAGTACCAGAGTAAAAAGTTTGAATCATGAACACACTTTCTTTAATTGAATAGTTATTCATATTTATGACATAACTAAAATCCATCTGTCAACATGACATAACTAAAATGTACCTGTCAACATGATATAACTAAAATGTATCAGTCAACATGACATTACATAAAAATATGTCATGGCAGTGTATTATATTCAATTAAAATTCTGTATAATGCTATTTCCCAATGGTCATGTTTGGTGGTTAATATTCGGTATTGGTGTTGTATTATTTTATTACTAAATCGCGCACAACTATGCTTATACAGAGAGGTTTTTTTATCAGTATACATTAGGGGAAGTGTATATTTGTAAAAAACGCGAGTCAAACGCTTTGAACCGATTAATGTGTGTATGTTTAGTTGACTATTATGGCATATGTGTGTTCAGTTGCGTGTTATAGGCAACTAAACATACATACACTAATGTATTTGACTCACGTATTTTGCAGGTATACATAGGGGAAATGTATACTGATAAAATAAGCTCTCTGTATATTTCTAAATTCGTTAAATATTCTACGAAGTTTATAGTTTTCATTTTTAAAGATTTAAAAAATGTATTTATAAAATTTATTAGAGTTGTTGTTTAATGCTTTCTATTGATATTCTATAAAATAAGTTAGAGAACTGGAATCCTTAAGTAGGAAATTAAAAATGTAATTCAATAGAAATTGTTGGCATTTACAATTTTTATTGAAATAAAAACACCTTTTGTATGAAATAAATATGAATAAATTATTAAAAATCAACCAATAAAACACAGATTAGATAGAATAACTTTAAATTCTCGACTAATTTCGGGTTATTAGCCCATTTTCAAGAGAATTTAAAGTTATTCAATCTAATCTGTGTTTTATTGGTTAATTTTTAATAATCTATTCATATTAATTTCATACAATATAAACTACCAATGTCTAAATAATAAAACCATTAAAAACACCTTTGTTGAATTAAATTTTTAATTTAAACACAATATAATATTTACATACATCATAAAATATTACAATATATATTGTAAAGGCCTGCCAATTGGCTATCGCCAATCGTCTTTTCGCCTTGGACGTTTAACAATATCATTCTCTTGAAATGAAAAATGGAAGTGTATTATTCTGCGCGATTTTAAAAAAGTACAACTGCTATCATGATTTGCACGAACAAATTGATCTATTGTGGCAGGAATGTTTGTATCCAGGAGAGATATTTGGATTTCAGTTAATGTAATATTTAAGATTTCAGATTAATATATATTATGAAAAACCCTTGTACCCTTTCGGGTGTTGGGTCAGATTAATACAATATTAAGAAATGTATGTAGAAATGATTTAGGTGACCCGACAAATAAAAAAGGTTTTTTTTTTCATTCACACATGGGTATCGGTCTGACGCATTGTAACCACTTCATCCATTAACCTTTATAATGATTTAATATCAAATTGGGGGATATAACATCATTCATACTATGACCAACCCAAACCTGAAATCGACTCCTGGTTTACTAGCCTCACCTGCGCGCCACCGAGGCGGACAAAATTAATGTTTCCTATTTTTTCTCTTAACGTTTTTTTTTTTGTAAGATGAGTTTTTATTGAGTTATTTTGATTTTTCAGGTTAAGAGATACACTTAATATATTTTTCTGAGTAATTGATTCTGTTTTGCAAGCCCCATTAATTTCATCAAAATTTGTGTCTTGTAAATGATGGGCATGAAATTAAGATATTTAGTAACGTCCACGTTAATCTCAACATTTCCCATACGGAATAGCCCCGATTCTCTCTTCCTTACAGATGTTTAAATTTCTATAGGACATAATTTAACAGCTATAAGGAATTACGTATGGGACATAATTTAACATCCATAGGGAAAAGAGAATCGGGGCTATTCCGTATGAGAAATTTTAAGATTAACGTGGACGTTACTAAATATCTTCACATTCTATGCATAAGTCTATATACAATCTATTACAAATGCTGCTTAGACTGTGATGATAAAAAATAACTTATATATATTAAACGGAATAGCACTGAATATAATAATTTTAAAATATCCGTATAATTCATACCATACAAAAATTTGAACAATAATATTTTTCTTCCAAATTTATCACCAATTTGTTATTATTCCATATAAAGAATCATATTTTTACTACGTGTCATAAAAAGTATTAAATATAAGACCATATTTTCCTCTCTGTGCAAAACAACATTTGCAATACATTGTTTCCTTTTAACAACAACAAACAAAAAAATAGTAAGCGCCGCAAATGTTCTTACAACATATTTGTGTGCGGTTAGTAAAATTAGTCCATAAATCTATAACTAATGTATGTTAAGGTTCTATTTTTCTGTATTAATAAAAATAATGGTTAACACTATTGTTCCCGTCAAGGTTTATTATTTTATTATTCATAAGCGTTCATCAAATATTGTTTAATACATCAATTGAAGGGCAGCCTTTTATTGATTCATCAATAAGTTGTCCGTGTTGTGGTAGTTATTTTAGAGCAAATGTGTATTTTTAACGTAATGATTATATTGATCCATATTAAAAATGTTTTAATGGAAATAGCTTCGCGTTATATGCACATGACAATAATTACAGTATTTTGAGTTTTGATTGAAATGAAATAATTGTATTTATTAAAATAGGATAACAATTGGAAAGACATCGCAAGCGCCATTTATTGCCTAATTTCAAGTGGCATAGTCAACAATTTGAATGGTTGAATATTTTATTAAAGGATAATAATTAAAATTTAAAAAAACGAATTACAAAAAGCTTTGTTCGGCATAATGAACAAAATTAAGAAGACTATAACGATATTAACAATTTGTTTGCTACGATAGAAAATACTCTTGTGAAGAATACAAAAACTAATTATTATTAAACGATATTAACTATTTGTTTGCTACGCTAGAAAAATACTCTTGTGAAGAAAAAAAAAACTTATTATTATTAAACGATATTTATTATTTGTTTGCTCCAATAGAAAATACCGTTGTGAAAAAAACTATTATTATACTTTATTAGTGTCATTGATTATAAAACATATAATTTACACAAGTTAATATAAGCAAGTATGAATTTACTGTATAAACTATGGTAAATAAATTGTTCATCGAATCACAAAATACTATAAAAATCGCTATTCTTGTAACTTATGACAATTATAAATTACAGTTATTTTAAAACTCCATTCAATTAAAAACATTGAACAAGCAATATAATTTAAACTGGAACCTTTTTTTAGGAGTGAAAGATTTTATATGAAATAAATTTTCAATCATTTTCTATATATTTTTTTCGTTGTTTTTCGATCTTATTTTTGTTTGCAATTTATTATACGCTTTTACTCCTAAATAAAAATTATCGAAGTTCGGATTATCCTGAAACGAAGAAATTACAAAAATAATTGAAAACCTTACAGAGTATCACTAGGAAAGTATAGAGAGATCACGGTCGGGACGGTACACTTAATTTATTTAATTTAACTGGATTGATTTAATTTGAATTTAATTTAGTTTAATTTAATTTAATTTCTTCTTTCTTAATCTTATCCTTTTTTACCCGTATTTGGTGTCGAGGTTTAATTTAATTTAATTTAACATCTTTAAATTGTGTAGGGCAGAGCTGTACTGACGAGGAATAGATCCCGAAACCCGTGTCTGAAGATAACCTTATATTAAATAATGTTTTTTTTTTGCTTTTTACAAAAATTGTTGCATGATATGTTATTGATATGCAGTAGCAAGTGTTCATTACGTAATTCAATGTCTGGTGGGGTATTTGCCCGGAAAGTAGCTGTTTTAATGTACATTTGTTTATAGTACTTACATTATGTAAGTCAAAAAGGCCGCAAAGCTAAATGTGGAAATAATTTTATTATTTATTTTCAAATTATTTTTATTTAATTTACCTTGCAAAGTATTCTAAACTCGGAAAAGATCATATTAAAAATTACCTAATGATGAAATGAAGCAAATTATTCAAAAATTTACTGGCATCGGGATATTTTACGGTGGATTTGAAAAATTCGTGTAATAAAGGAATAATAAACGACCAACAAGCGAAGAGAATGAACAAGTTCTCTGTCCGCAAGCCACGACAATAAATTTAATTCAAGTATGTCTTCAATTAAATTTGTTTTATATAGTGGTTAAGTGGTCAAAATAAATAACCACATGGTAGTACTCTTGTAGCCAGATCCAACAATTGCCATTACAAATTTATAAAGGAGGAAATCTACATGCTACAGGATGTTCCCGATTAATTGTTATGCAGCCAATTTTTTATATCAAAAATATAAAAGAATACAGATCCGGCTGCAATTATTTTACATTCCCCGAAATAATACACACCAATCAATATTTGTACCAAAAATATCTACTTCATTAAGGCTGACCGTGCTGAAGGTAAGAGACTGCAGAATTAGGGCCAAGTTATTATGAAATGTTCAATAAATGGAAAGTTATTTATTTATTTAATATTCAAACACCCTTCAAGATAAAATTAAAATTCTTCGCATCGCTTTTCCGAAGTATTTTCCTCGAATTACTGAACAATATGATTTATAAATATATTAACAAGTTCTGTATATCAATTGGTAAAATTAAATACTTTTTTAAATGTTTTTTATTTAATTATTAAAGGCTGCAGACTCTCTAAGGAAATACATGCGTATCCTAATGAGAGATCAGTGAAACGATGTCTGCAACTAACTAGGATGAATCTCAGGCACTTAACGGTCTTTATTGGTCATTGTAGACTAAACAGGTATCTCTATAAGATGGGGATAGTTGACTCTCCATCTTGCAGAGGGTGCAGCATGGATGACGAGATTGCTTGACATTTCCTTTGTGAATGCCCGGCACTTTCGAATCCATACTTGCATGAAATAGCTTATATAAGAGATCCACTCACTTCGGCTTTACTAAACTACCTAAACAACGTAGGTTAGCTGAACTGGAGATGGGTTATCTACGGAAGTTAGCACAATGGGCCTAAGTGTAGTGCAGATATCAGATAGACTTGTTTTTGTTTCACTATACTTTTTATTTATCCAACTAGTTTCGACATGCTTTCATGAAAACTGTCACGATTTAATCAACAAGTCGGAACTAGTAGGATAAATAAAAAAATATATTTAGTGGAGTTTGAAAAAAAAAAAAAAATAGTTAAAATATTTCATCAAGTGATGAATGAGAACCAAAATGAAATTAAAATTAAATACTATTAATAATAAATAAACCCTACACCCATATGGGTAGAAAGGGTCATTGAATATATATACAGAGAGCTTTTTTTTATCAGTATACATTTCCCCTATGTATACCTGCAAAATACGCGAGTCAAGTGCATTAATGTATGTGTGTTTAGTTGCCTATAAGACGCAACTGAACACACATATGCCAAATAGTCAACTAAACATACACACATTAATGGGTTCAATGCGTTTGACTCGCGTTTTGCAGGTATACACTAAGGGGTAGTATGCAATGTATACTGATAAAAAAACCTCTCTAAATGAAATGAATTCAAATTGTTTTACATTCCCGTTAATTTATTATAAAATATTATTTTCCGAGTATAGTAAAAGCTTCGCATAATGAATATCAATCTAAATAGTTTACAAGAATGGCTAATGCAGGTTGTGTATTCATTTCGTGTTTTATATATCGCGTATTTTCCGATGAATTCAAAGCCATTTAAATTTAAAGAGAAGTGATTGATTCTTATATAATGGCGACAACGAAATACAGAGAAATGGTCTCGTGTTTTACGGCAATAATTTATTCAGACGACACAAATACCTTCCATTAAAACCCACACATGTATGACGCTACTTAAATGGTAATTTTAAAAATACAATGCGTTTTTATCTTATCTCCTATTATATGTTAAGGATTGGGTAATAGAACAAGCATTGGCTATTTATTTATTTTTAACACACTGCGGCAAATTTAATATGTTTATCATCTGAATGGCGTTGAACGTTACTTTGTGGTAATGCATTATTACAAATGAAATATATTTAATTTGTTTTTACTACAATTAAATTATTTTATTATACGACTTGATTTTCGACAGGAATTTCTGACATTTCTGTCATAAATTTAATACAGACTTATGTTTATAAAAAAAATAAATTGAAGCATAATATCCATTGAATTTTCTGTGATTATAAGTCAATGCTGGGACGCAAGCGCCATCTATTAAAAATTAAATTGAAGCAACATAATGTCCATTTAATTTTCTGTGAACATAAGTCAATGCTGGGAAAGATAGCGCAAGCGCCATCTATTAAAAATTAAATTGAAGCAGAATAATATCCATTTATATCTGGTCTACGCACGGGAACATCTATATCAAAAGTAAGAATGCAACTTGAGAAGAAATTATAAAGAAGATATTTAATGAAAAGGAACTACTAGGATATCTTCCTGTTAAAAAATAACTACTAATGAATATTTCATTTATTTTATCTCATGCATGCATGTTTTTTTGCCTTTAAATAATTTAATATTCATTTACATTTTTACATTTTTATTTCTTACTCAGAATGTATATTATATTTACTTTTTATTATTTTTTTATTATTTTTCATGCAATGCAATTATTTAACAATTCTTTAATTATTTACGAATTATATTCTGATATATTATTTATTTCTTTTTTCTTGTTATTCAGTTATACATTTTTTTTCTATATTAATGCACTGCACTGGAGCGTTTACAATACTTTGATATGTCGATACAATACAAAACATTCTATTATGGATGATATTAAGTTAGCACATTTAAGCGTAAGGTCATTAAGTTCTAATTTTTATAATTTTAAAAACTGGTACTTTCGTCTAATTATGATATTATTGCGATCTCAGAAACTTGGTTGATGCCAAGCATGGACAGTACTTTATTTACAATTCCGGGATATGTGTTCGCTCGTAAAGATAGAATTAGTAATCGCGGAAGTGGGGTAGGTCTGTATATTAGGAATAGTATATATTTTGAAACTGTAACGCCTAATATTCTAAAAAATCTAGAGCAGTTATGGATTTATTGCAGATTCAAAAATTCTGTTTTATCTATTGGAGTTATATATAGACCTGACGAAAACAATGTAAATACGTTTCTAGAAACTTTCGAGGATACAATAAGTTACATTTTGCCCCAATGCAATGATTTGATTTTTTTAGGAGATGTTAATATTAATATGATTAATATTCATTGCAACAATGTGTGCAAATTTTTGGATTTTCTGAATACATATAAACTTACTCAAATAATTTCTAAACCTACACGTAGTTGTCTTAACAGTGAAACTCTAATTGACGTAATTGTAACATCTAATACGAGCATATGTTATGAGTCCGATGTTATAGATATTCATAATATCGCGGATCATGACTTAATATCATGTAAGCTTAAAATTGTACATAGAAAAGAAACTAAATTCATTACATATCGTAAAATAAATCATATATGCAGAGATGAATTCATTAGAGACCTAGAAACATCTAGTCTGAAAGATATTATCTATGAGAATGATTGCGAACAAAAAGTTCTCCTGTTTAATCATTGCATAATCACTATTTTTAACAAATTTGCTTCTTTGGTAAGGCGAAAATTACAAAGCAGCCGGCTCCGTGGCTTACGGATACTTTAAAAATGATGATGCGTTCCAGAGATGCTGCTTACAATAAATTTAAGCAGACTAAAAATCCAGAGCACTTTTCTACGTACAAACAGTGGCGTAACATGGTAAATTCTGCCGTAACCAAGGAAAAGAAAGCATTTATTGAGTTATCTATTAAAAATAACCCATTTTCTACTTGGAAATGCTTAAAAAATAATGGAATAATAGCCTGTAAACCTAAAACAATTTTACCTAATTGCATTAAGGATGTTAATGCTATTAATGAATACTTTTCCAATTCCTTTAACAGCTTAACAGACCCAGTACTTAATAATTTTTACTTAAACAATATTCACCAAAATGTTAATGAAAACTCATTTGAATTTAAATTAACTACAACCGAACAAATATCTCTTATTGTCAATTTCAATAATATTAAAACTAACGCTGTTGGAACTGATGGCATCAGTATTTCCATGATAAAATTTTGTGGTTCTTTTTTTATTCCTTATTTAACACACATCATAAATTGTTGTATTGAACAATCTTATTTTCCAAATGCATGGAAACTTGCAAATATTGTGCCTATTCCAAAAAACAACTCACCGTCAAACTTTAATTATCTTAGACCCATAAGTGTTTTACCTATTGCATCTAAAATATTAGAGAGGGTACTATGTAATCAAATTGTAGAATATGTTGAAACTAGTTGCTTACTGCCCCCAACTCAATCTGGGTTTAGGGCAAACTACAGCTGCATTACTGCTTTATCTAATGTTTTAGATGATATTATAGCTGCAACTGACAAAGGTAATGTTACATGCTTAATTTTACTAGACTGTAGTAAAGCCTTTGACACAATCAGTCACAACTTGATGGTTTCTATATTACATTACTTTGGCTTTTCCATTTCAGTGTCTAATTTAATAAATGTTTATCTAACAAATAGATATCAACGAGTTACTTTAGAGGGTATTTCATCTAACTTTATTATGGTAAAATCTGGGGTTCCTTAAGGCTCAATATTAGGACCTTTGCTGTTCTCAATTTATACTTCATGCATTACAAAGCATTTTTTTTGCTCTATCTCAAATAATAATTTTTTTATGAATTAAAAACCCTCAAAAATGGCCCAAACTGCTCTGCAACTCTTTATGCCGATGACACAGTTATTATTTTCTTTTAAACCGGATGATGTTATTTTGGCAAATGTTAAAATTAACTCAGATCTTTCAAACATCCTAGAACAATCGCGTAAACACTCACTCAATTTAAATCCCAATAAATCGACTCTAATGTTATTTGGACCGCGTAATTCTTTACAATATTTACAACTAAAAGTAAATATAAATGGTGTCACGCTCCCATTTGCTGATTCCACTCGAAATTTGGGACTGATCATAGATAATGATTTGCGTTTCAAATTTTAAATTAATAAATGCATTTCCAGATCCTTTTCAAATTTAAAATTAATCTATTCCAGCCGACATTATTTAAATATCAAATCAAGAAAATTACTTTGTGAAACCCTTGTATTAAGCCATTTTAATTTTGGTGATGTAATATACAATGCTTGTCTGGATAATGTAACCAAGAGTCGTATTCAGAAAGTCCAAAACTCTTGCATTCGCCTAAATTTTGATATTCGAAAGTACGATCGCATATCAGAGAAACTAACCGAATTAAAATGGCTTAACATGAATAGCCGCCGAACATTGCATTGTTTAACATTTTACCACAAAATAATTACTACTCATAAACCTCCGTATCTTTACAACATAATAATGTTCCGTTCCGATGTTCATACCATCAATGTGAGATTCAGAGGTACTATCTCACCGCCGCTCCACAATACGGCATTATTCCAGAGATGTTTTTTTTATAATATTTATAAATTATATAACAACATACCATCTCGCACAAAGAATCTCACATTGATGAACTTTAAGCGCGAGATATATCATAATTTGTTCAGAAGTACTTTACATTTACATTTAATTTTGCATAATATCCATTTAATTTTCTGTGAACATAAGTCAATGCTCG
The DNA here is from genome assembly GCA_963082785.1 of Philonthus spinipes. Classification (NCBI taxonomy): domain Eukaryota; kingdom Metazoa; phylum Arthropoda; class Insecta; order Coleoptera; family Staphylinidae; genus Philonthus; species Philonthus spinipes. Next base: position 25,538,966 of record OY720300.1, on the reverse strand, counting down.
GAAAGACAGCGCAAGCGTCATCTATTAAAAATTAAATTGAAGCAACATAATATCCATTTAATTTTCTGTAAACATTAGTCAATGCTCGGAAAGTTATCACAAGCGCCATCTATTGCCTACTTTCAACTGGCATCGTCTTTACAATTATTATGATTCATATCAGATTCAACCGCCTTCATCAAGGCATTGCACATTGCACACATTGTTCTGACGAGGTTCGAAAGACCGAAATGACCATCGCTAGATAAATGCTGGTTGAACATTTTATTAAATATGAAGGCTATTATTTATGTATTAAGAATTGACGACACTGATATTGCCAGGTGAAATTTGACATTGCCATCGTAAAGTTTGACATTTTTTCAGAACGTCTTGACGTGGGAACACAATTTGTGTTCCTTACAGTAAGTTGAAAATTTCTTCTCGGCTAAATATGGAATTAACTTGTGAACATTTTCCAGCTATGATATATTATAACTAACAAGAACAATGCACCAATCAACTTAATTCAACTTTGGCGATGAATCGCCATAAATAGCCACTGTATATCTCTGTTTTTTTTCGGATTTCAAACGTGGACTTATTTCGCTCATGGACGAAGTTAAAGAAGGTCGTCCAAAATCGGTTGTTGTGCCGGAAAATATCGATACTTCGTAGAAACTAGTTGAAGAAGATCGTCATGTGATTGAGAGAAAAAAACTCACACACATCGCATGCAACAAATGAGATTTGGACACACAAAAGATCGAATTGATGTGTCATCTGCTTTAAAGCCCTGACTTGGCATCCAATAACTTCTTGTTACCATTCTTTAATTAATGGGAACAACAAGTTATTGGATGCCAAGTCAAATTGCGTGGATAAAGATTTTCATCGCAGTTGAGTCCTTTAAAATGCTCGTTTTAGAGCTACCATCTTCTGACTGGACAAAATGCTTTGAAGGGTGGTTTAATCTCATTCAAAAGTGTATATATCTTAAAGGCGATTATTTTGAAAAGTAATACAAATATTTTTCATCAAATTCAATTGTTTATTTTTTCTATTCTCAATACAGAAATAGCAACCCTCGTATTAGAAGTAGTCAATAAAATTCCTTAACAACCCTGGTTTAAATTAACAGGGAAGGTAATACACACATTTATTTATTTCTTGTGTTTGCTTCTTATTTCATACACTCGGTATGCATATTTATTGATCACTTTAACACGAGAATCATTAATTCATATTAAGCGAAATCAACTGTATAAAACTTTCAATTTTGTTTGTATAACTGATTGTTAAAACTGTAGTCATTATATAACTAACTTAGTTCAACGTTTTTAAAAAGCAATAAATTATGCATAAAAAATAAAGAGACGTTATCGAAAAGTTAAACACACATTATTTTCACATGAAAAACCAAATCGATAAAAATCCAACCTTTTCCCATAACTTCCACATTTCCACGTTTATTTTTACAAATCAATTACTGCTCCCTGCCATTAATACAAAACACCGCTGCATTGTGTTAGTCATCATAAATGAATGATGGTTTTTCGTACGAAATGTTCCCCATACAGTGAGTGCAGGTAGCTGGCCAATCGATATCCATACGATCGATGTTCATTTCGTCACGTACGCGCGTCCGTCTTCTGATAACAAAACGCGCGGAATGTTGTGACTGTCAAACAGTTTACCGGTAGATGCTCTAACAACAACAACAACAATTATGTAGGTGTTTAGGGTGAGCGGCAACGAAAGTGCGGAATGATACCAGAGGGATTATTGTTGTTAATATGGAAGACCCGACTAGAATCTACGCTATACCTACTAGTGCCTTTTCAATACCACGTATGTAACTTAATAGAAAAGTTTTTTTTAATTATTTGTTTATTCCATCAAGTTTTAGTTTACAAAAATTTAAATAACTACAATAGTTAAAAAAAACTATAAATTTGGTTTAAGTTTACGTGAAGTGTATACTTTTTTCTTATTTATCACTTGGTAAAACATATTTAATACCTGTTTGTTATAATGAAATTACTTGGTTTTGTTTTACTAAAATTTTAGTAAAACAAATCCAAGTGATTTCATTATAACAAACGGTTGCGTGAAGTGTTTTATATCAATAGATTTCTTCACTTTTTATAATATAATATATAAAAAGTGAAGAAAGGAGCAAATCAAGTTTTAATTTATTCAGTTTAAAAAAAAAAACAACAACGCAAAAATAAAGCAATTGGAAGTTAGATAGTTACTTAATTCCAGTATTTTTAAATAAAACAACAGTTTTTTTAAGTTCCACAAAATTTATTGTAGAGACAGTGCTACAATTGTTTCATCTACTCAGGTAGATTTTTAACTTAATTTCACGTGGTTTTATATTTATCAGTTAGTTTCAGCGCGTTGCCATTTTTATTTTACTCTGCGAAAGCAGTATCCGACATAATGTAATATATATATGAAACAACAACGCAAGCGCCATCTTTTGTCTATTTTCATGCGGCACAAGGTAGATTCGAATCGTTAACAATGCGACATAAAATTATGCTTCCATTTATTGTGCTTCATATCAGGTGTTTAATCGCAAGGCGAGATCTGTTCAACCGCCATCATCAAGGCATTGTACATGGAGTACACTAGTCTGATGAGGTTCGAAATACCTAAATGGACATCACTAGTTTTCGCTAGATAAATGCTGGCTGAACATTTTATTAATGTATATGACCTGCTCTTCCGTATTCTTTGATACAAATCTTTCTTTCTTTTTGCCGTTCAATTACTTTAGCTACAACAGTTTCATCAACAAGACCTATCTTTCTGAATAATATGTTTCATTGGTTTTCCATTAAATAAAATTAAATTTAGAAATGCCTGAAGAGGGAACCCCTAATCGTTCTCAATCGGTTTCATATCCGGAGAGTTTCCTGCCCATAGTAGGCTTGGTATTTGGTTTTGTTCAAGTAATTTTTAATGGAGTTTGTAGTGAGCCACGGTGTCCCTTCATGCGAAAATATTTTTTTGTCCTTACTATACCAATCTTGTATCTAGGGAATTAGTTTAATCTCTAAATACTTCTTATACTGTTTCCTTAGTCATATATCATCAACGTATGTCACGACAATGTTTTTGAGGTACTCTACTATAGCCTTTACCTCCAAGGCAGCTTTGATAGCTTCTCGCAGAATGTCATATATTATATAATGTCATAGTCATATATCATCAAGGTATGTCACGACAATGTTTTTGAGGTATTCTACTATACCCTTTACCTCCAAGGCAGTTTTTATAGCTTAACGCAGAATGTTATATATCATATAATGTCATAGTCATATATCATCAAGGTATGTCACCACAATGTTTTTGAGGTAATCTACTATACCCTCTACCTCCAAGGCAGCTTTGATAGCTTCCCGGAGAATAGAAGTTAAGGCATTTCGCACGTCCATCTGGGGAATTATTTTAGTTTCTAAAACGTTCTTATACTGGTCTGGTCGCATCGTTGTCTTCAGAACATTTAAACGTCCCATGCCTTTGGAACTGACAACAAATACCACAACAGAAGGTGGATCTATTACCTGAACCAGGCATTTCTAAATTTAATTTTATTTAATGGAAAACCAATGAAACATATTATTCAGAAAGATAGGTCTTGTTGATGAAACTGTTGTAGCACAGAATAGCACAGTTCAGGTCAAACTTTTCTTGTGATCTTTCTCAAACTGGACCCGACCATCCAGAACATGAAAAGTTGCCTCATCGCTGCGTGCTTCAGCTAAATTATGAGCTAAAAATGATATTTAGAGAGGCAGGATATGCTAGATCAGAGCCTTTAGTATAGGCAGGGCAATATCGTAAAGGGTACATTTATTAAATATTTAAAATAACACAATGTATTGTAAATATTGTCATTTTTGAATTCATAAATGTAACAAACTCTACAAGGTTTTTGGTATTTGAAAATGTAAAACAAATCTTCATAATGAGACCTTAATTGTTCGTTAGAATAAATGTTTCTTTAAAAATGCATAATCAGACCATAAACTAAAATTGAGCAATTATGAGATTATAAAACATCATTAGCATCTTGAAATTCGAGGCTAATATAATAGATAATTTACTGGAACACCCTTGAATATGTAATAAATTAAAGAAAAATAATTTGAGTTAATATTTTTATCGATAACTCGCATATCGGCTGACAGCTTCATCTAAATTTATTTAATTGTTGCTAAGACGATCTGATTGTTGACCTTTTTAATATTAAACAAGAAATGGTTAAGATATAATAAGTATATATATATTACGTAAATATTGTATGGTATTAGGGGTGGATCCTTGAAGTAACCCTCAATAGGTGTTTTAATGCCAATGGATCGGTTGGACAGAAAACTGTATCAACTAGGTTAGAGTTGCTTATAAAAACATGATTGTAATGAAGGGCTTACCAAATATTAATTATACACTTACTCTCTACAAGTCATCAAGGGTGGATCCCTATATAGATTAGCCGAAGTAAGTTGTTGTTTTATCATTGCTGGGATTAGTTTCACCTTTTCAATTTGTCCATAACATTTTATACCTTATTGGTACAGGTTCTGGAGAACAGTAACCACTGATCCAGAATATCCTGTCTCTTCAAATTTCTTTTTTAGCTCGTTATGATTTGTTCTTCTGTATTGTATAGAGGGAGCCCGTACAAAAGGTTGAGGGGTCTACCATGCTCTCGAGCACGGATGTTTCAATGGGACAGATACCCAAGTCGGAATTGCAGTCTTCCCATGGCTCCCCTTGTCTCTATATAGGATGGGGCTTACTTAGTCCTGGTGCTTGTCGCCATTAAATGAGGAGTCGGGGGTGGGCCGTTAAAAGCCATACCCTTGCGCATTTCGGTCCACACTTGGGTTGGCAGTGGTTTTCGATGATATAACGTCGATGCTGCTCAAAAAAGCGGTGCTCTAATAGTCGACACCGAGAGGTATAAGGCCGGAGCGTGTATTGTTTAGACAAATTTCGTACAAATATTCTTCCCTTTTTTGTTATAAGCTTTTTTTAGCCACACCGGCCCTGTCAAGCACCTTTGGTAAAGATTGTTGGTTTAAACGAAACGCTGACGTTTGAGATATATTACAATTTTCTACAAATTATCTTTAAGTAAGCTCTATTTTGAATAAGTGGGAGCAGTTAATAAGCCTTTTATTCTTAGGCTTTCGTAACAACGAATCCAGAATATCCTACCTCTTCAAATTTCATTTTTAGCTTATTATGGCTTGCTCCTCTGTATTGTTCACACAAATTTCGTACAAATTTTCTTCCCTTTTATATTGCAAGCTTTTGTACCCACACCGGCCTTGTCAAGCACATTCAGTAGATTGCTTCGTTTTTATTTTTTAATTAGAATGGAATAGATATTTTAGAATGGATTTTATGGTTTTTTTTACGCAAAACTCCAATTAATTCAACTACCAAGTAATCTCTGTTACACACATTTTACTGAATAAACCTACAACAATTGAAAGCAAACGGTATATTATAGTTATGTGATCCCTCCAGCATATTGATAGTGACAAATGCCTAAGAGAATCCAGAAAGGGAATTCTTTAATTTTACCGGCGTTAACTTGGTGGTACAATGGCGGCCGACGAAATGTGAACGGTATTTTGTTGTCATAGAGAAATTGTCTAATTTTGTACAGATTTATCAGAACTCTCAACAGTGGCGTAACTTAGGTTTTAAAAGACTATTATTCAATTGCTAATTACAATGCTAAACATATTTATTCTTAATACAAGTAGAAATTATGAAATTAATATTTTGTAGGACCACCACTTGCTGTGATAACTTTTGCCAAACGTGTACTTATGGATGAAACTAGATTCCTCATATTGTAGTTGTCAGCCAAATCCTCCCAAGCATTTTCAACAATTTCGTGAAGTTCATCTGCATTCCTAGGTCTAAAATCTCTTGAGTAAATCTTTTTTTGTAGGTATCCCCAAACATTCTCAATTGGGTTGAGATCAGGGCTCTTCGCAGGCCAAGGCAATACTTGGATGCGGTGGTCATTTAGCCACTGAGTCACAATTCTTGCTGTATGGATAGGACTATTGTACTGTTGAAATATAAAATTTTCCGGAAATGTTTGTGTTACTGAAGGCAACATTACATATTCTAAAATATTCCTGTATTTAATAGCATTTAAATGGCCATCTATTTTCCAAATTATTCCGGGTCTGTTTACACTGACCCAAACCCAAAAATTAACAGAAAAACGACCACTATTTGTTATTGGACGGGTGAATCCTTCTTCATACCTTTGATTTATTGGTCTATAAGCTCGTAGGCTCCCATTACTACATGATTGAAATACTTTTTCGTCAAAAAAGACGACCGAGTTCCAAAAATCATCCCCACGATACACAAATTCGTTGGCAAACTCCAATCTTCGTTGTTTATTGTTTTCTGAGAGAAAAACTTTCTTGGCTGCTTGAAAATTTTGTAGACCTGCAGCTTTAATGCGTCTCCGAGCAGTTCTAGTAGACCCCGTAAAACCCGTTACTTCTCGAGCATCTAAGGCACTATCAAATGGATTTTCTCTGAGATAATTCACCAATGCAACATCATGTTCTTCATTAGATACCCTTCCTATTCCAATTCGGGGTGTCCTTCTTAAATCTTGCCTTATTTCAAATCGCCTTTTCAAATTATGTATGCAGGTTTTGTTTACATTCAAATCAGCAGCCACTCGTCTAAGAGACCAGTTTTCTTCTAGTTTAGCTATTGCACTGCTCTTCTCGTCTAAAGATAGATGTCTAGGCATATTTTTGGATGACTTTTATAAATCTGTCAATCAAATGTTTGTTTTCGCACAAACGCGACGCTCCTGATTAAAAGTCATATTCACACAGCTAATAAACATCGTTCACATTTCGTCGGCCGCCATTGTACATATAAATATAAAGAAAACAAAATTACTTTTTTATACCACTTGGTATAAAAAAGTAATTTTGTTTTTTTATACCACTTGGTATAAAAAAGTAATTGTGTTTTCTTTATATACCAAAAAGGTAAATTTAGAAGGTTGTTCTAATAAATTGAGCATGAACTGTATTTGTGTGATTTGTTTGTCTTCTGATTGGTAGTCTTAAAAGAAATCATGATGTTATGGTAATAAAAGCAGGTCTTGGTGAATGGTTGCGGTTTTTATAATTCGCGTTAAATTTGTTTTGGACATTACCCGCAGGTAATGACCGATCTTCCAGTCGGATACCTTAACGTTTGTCTATGTCATGTTTATTCTCTAAGAATATAATGCTTATTAAATATAAAATAGAGAAATGCATATTTTTTATCATTATACAAATATAAAAAAATATATTTATATATTCCTTCATAATTGCTTCACTGCAGCTTTTTAAAGTGAATAAATCTAACACTGATATCACACATATTCTGTTTAAATATTCATTTATTATTAGTTATTATTTTTTTAGGATACGCTCAAGGATTAAACGGAACACAAAGCAGGACACATTTGGTGGACGTGAACTCGAGGGGTTCGATGTGAGTAAACAGTTGATTCTTTAATCGATAGCTGCCACTTTCGCTAATCAAAGCCTTTTCAAATAACTCACGCGAAATTGGTAACGCGATTTTCATTATCGAATGTACAACAATCATTTTTCATCTATGATATATGAATGAAATTATTGTTATGATAATACTGTTGAGGAGAAATTTCCATATATATTTTTTTGCATATAAATTTGAGAGCGTAACGAAAATTATAAATTCGTATTGTTGGAATTAAATTAAATAAAAATTGTTTTGGAAATAATTAATAAATTATTTCCACATTTAGCTCTATGACTTATTGGAATTATTTCTCTCTATATAAATTTTCAAGATTGATGACGACAATAGTTAATTATATTTCCTATTTGCCAAAATAAACACGTTCTGTCATACAAAATCAATCATTTTCTTTTTACAATTAAATAAAAACGCAATAGTATTTTTTATTGTAGAAACACCGCTACAATTGTTTCGACAACACAGCAGCATTATCAGGCAGACGATTTTTTATAGTGTTGGACAAAATCGAGTATATTTAAATGAGTAATTTGAAATAAATAAAGAAAATAAGTAATAATAAATTGATATTTTCAATAAATATAGAATAATTTCAGTTATTTCAGCCTTCATTTTATCAATTTAAAATATTGCTTAATATCAATATTTAATTGTATCGTAATTTAAATATTAGTATTGTTCACTGTTATTTTATATTTATATATCAGTTAGAATATTATTTATATATATAAATATATATTCATAATATATATATATACAGGGTGAGTTTTTTTCGATGTTCTCTATGGGGATCTCGGAAACTATAAGAGATAGAAAAACGGTTAAATGGGGAAAGAAGTGTAGTTTTATAAGACGAATAAAATGACACTTTCAAAATATTTGAAAAAGTCAAGGGTAACTAGATATTTTGAAAAAAGTAAAATGTGTCAATTTTTTGAAATCAATATATCTCTATTATTATCATAGATAGAAAAAACTGTAAAGGACAAAGTTGTACAAAATTTTACAGAGATTAATAACAAAAAATCATATAATATTTTTCGCCTATATTTTGGGAGATATGACACAAACTTACCTTTTTTTAAATGGAAACAATAGTTGGCTATGACTTTATTAAAAGGGCTATTTTTTCCCTTTAATCCGATATAACATATGCCATAGTTATTTATAAAATAAAATAAGTTACAGTCGTTTTTAATTTTACCATACACTTAATTTTGCAGTAACAATAAAGATTTTGTCCATCTCTATTTTTTTACTTATATAACAATCTTTATTAACAATAGAGTTCACAAGAACATATCAATATTTGATTAAGTATATCACACAAATTTAATTGTTGATTTTTTTAAAATATATATAAATCTTTATTCAGGACTAATGCTTACAATATGCATACAATACAATACAAAACTATTATAAAATATCATACAATACATACCAGTCTCGAACTGGCTATCGACCAGCGGTCTTTCTGCCAATTTTTTTATGTAATTGTAAATATGCAGTTTCTTCAAGTCACAGCCTTAACCATTAAATATTTACTTTTCTGTGATTATTTACAATGAATGTTATCAAATGTACCACAATTATAAAATAGAAAAAATACTAAAAAATAGTTTTATGTTTCATAAAGTAAGATTATGAATATATTAACTTTCATAGTTTTAAGAAATATTTTTATTGTCTCACAAAAATAATTTTTGAAACTGTACACGTTAGTGTTTTATTTTATTTGAATAAGCTTGCAGTTTCAACAAATAAACAACAAGTCAATATACAATATTTTGATGTAAATAATTATTCTAGCAAATAGATAAAAATAATCCATCAAAAGACAATAATTTAATGATAAAAGTAAGTCAAGACTTATTTAGTTTTTTTCATGTACCGTTTTATTTAACTAATTACTAGAATAATTAAATAGAGTTAAAAGAAATGCCAATAAATTATGTAACATTTTTGATTACTTCAACAAGTTGCGCGGAATTTTAAATCAAGTCATTGTTTAATATGTAGTGTTTCGTTTTTATATTTGTACAGTATTTTTAGGTCAGTTTTATTTTATTTTTATATGTATTAAATGGATTCCGTAGATTAAATAAATAAATATTGCGATAGCGCTGTATCTCGAAAAGTATCAACATTTTTTTAAGTTATAGGCAAATATTATTTAATAAGGCAGAAAGACCTTACGGGCTCTTATTTGAGAATATATTAAGAACATATTTATTTATTTTATTGTATGTTAGATTATATACATTATTTTTTCTCAGATAATAAAAATTTAGTAGTAGTATTAATTAATAAATATACGTTCCGAATTTCATATTGATCCGACAATTATTTCTGAAAGTATTAAACTAGTTCTATACATAATGAATTCGTTCCATATAAAAAAATAACAATTTAATTGTATTTTTGTATATTATAGTTGACATTCAATCGTATTCCGACCTTTTTTCGTATTATAATTAACCTACTAAACGGAATGAATACTAACGAACACGGCACAAGAGTGTTGCGTAATTTTGAGTTACATTGTGCTTCACTTTCAGTAATTGTAATTCATTCCACTAACAAACGACGAACACTCAACGATAAAATGCACTGCATAAATTTAAATTTACTAACAAATTCACATTAGTTGGAATTAAGCGAGTTCATAAATTAATTTCAATATACCTAATTTCGTATGGACAAATATTTCGTATTTGAATATATGGAGTGGAATATATACGTTTTGTTGCTTATTAATAATAATTAATTTATTTACTAATTGTTAAGGCGTCTACTTTGTTATACATCGTTGTTACATTAATGAAAACACTTTTTAACATTGTATAACTGAAATTTATTTAGTGGCTATAGTTTCGATGTCTTTAACGCGTCATGATCAAATAATTATTTTTTCTATGCACATTTGTAATGAATATAAGCTTATCTCCATTTTACAAAAAAATGAAATAAAATTCAAAATCTAATTGGTTCATTGAATCCCAAAATGTTTCGATACAACCTTATTAATATTAAGACAATAATGCTCAACTTTACTGTTGAATACAACAAACATATTGAAAAAGGAAACATTTTGTAGTAGTAGAAAAAAAATATCTTTATTTTTAATTAAATAAAACGAACTTCAAAATAATTAATATTTTTTTTCAAATCTTTAGCTCCGTGACTCATTATTTTTTTAAGTTTTAATTTATTTAAATAACTATGACTAAGTGAATAAATACTCTTTTCTATTGATATTTATTTTATTTTGCATTTTGTCATACAACCCTTAGTTTATCCACATTTTTTTTAATAGTTATAATTAATTTAATTAGATATTAAATAAAAATGATTTGAAAATAATTAATAACTTATTTCCACTAAATGTGGAAATGACTTTTGACTTACGCTACGTAAGTCAAAAATCACAGAGCTAAATGTGGAAATAATTTATTAATTATTTTCAAATCATTTTTATTTAATATATTTAAATAACTCTGACCAAGTGAATGAATACTCTTTTCTATTTAAATTTAATTAGAACCAAGTTTCTCAGATATCTCAGATAAATTGGCTGCAAGTCCATTACATGCCATTAATGTTCACGGTCGATAGCCAACGCATATATTTACTAATGTAATGTAGAAATAAAGATATTTACTACTACTGTAAAATATCTTCTTTAGGCTGAAAGACCTCCGGTCGATAGCCGATTCATCACCTACAGAATATAATTCTAATTTTTGTATATTATTGTACATACATATACACATTTGAATAAAAATGGTTAGTTAGTTATCTTCTTTATTAATATCAGCAATTTTCATTTTACAACTTTCTCGATAAATTCAATAATAATGGAAAACTGGAAAATCTCTAATAGTACAGTACGACTTCTGGTTTGCGAATTTTAACCAAAAATATTTCAATTCTTCGAGAATTATTATATACATATACATATATATCGAATCCGTAATTCCGGATGTTTAATTAAAATTAAAACCCTTTTAAATTAAATAAAAAAATGATTTGAAAATAATTAATATATTATTTCCACATTTAGCTCTGTGACTTTTGACTTACGTTACGTAGGTACGTTAAACAAATGCGCATTAAAGCAACTACTTTCCGGGCAAAAACCCACGCCGGACATTGAATTACATAATATACACCTGCTGTTGCATATCAATAAAATATTGCATAATGCAACAAATTTTGATCCGAGAAAAATTTAATGCAAAAACAAACTAAAGGAACGTTACTTAACATAAGGCTATCTGCAGACACGTGTTTCGGGATCTATCCCTCGTCAGTGCAGCTATGCCTTAGATAATTTAAAGATGTTAAAATAAATCAATCAAATTAATTCAACTACACTCAGTGAAATTGAATCAATTATATTAAATCAAATTAAACGAAATTAATTCAATCTAAATCAAAACCGAATAAAATTAAACGAAACAAATTGAATTAAATTAATTAAAAAGAACGACTTAAATAACTGTGACCAAGAGAATGAATATTTTTTTCTATTTATAAAACACTTTTATTTCACTTATTTATATATTCTCCCACTAGTTTCGACTATTGTCCATCTTCAGATAGGAGGGAGGAGAACATATAAATAAGTGAAATAAACCAAGTGTTTTAATTTAAAAATATCCTGAATTATATCAAAATGATGGCTGAAAGACCGATGGTCGATAGACATTTTATAAATAATAAAATTGTATTGTATTTAACAATGTACAAATACCTCAATAAAGATGATTGTATATACAGGGTGAGTTTTTTTTGATGTTCTCTATGGGGATCTCGGAAACTATAAGTGATAGAAAAACGGTTAAATGGGGAAAGAAGTGTAGTTTTATAAGACGAATAAAATGACACTTTCAAAATATTTGAAAAAGTCAAGGGTAACTAGATATTTTGAAAAAAGTAAAATGTGTCAATTTCTTGAAATCAATATATCTCTATTATTATCATAGATGGAAAAAAACTGTAAAGGACAAAGTTGTAGAAAATTTTACACAGATTAATAACAAAAAATCAAAAAAAAATTTTCGCCCTTATTTTGGGAGATATGACACAAACTTACCTTTTTTTAAATGGAAACAGTAGTTGGCAATGACTTTATTAAAAGGGTTATTTTTTTCCCTTTAATCCGATATAACATATGCCATAATTATTTTTAAAATAAAATAAGTTACAGTCGTTTTTAATTTTACCATACACCAAAAAATAGTTAGCCATGAAAAAGACAAATGTAAAACAATTGCGGTTGTTTATAGCAACGAAATCAATATTTAATTTATTATCTTTCTCTAGATTTGTCAAAAGCAACATAAAGTAAAATAATTCGGAAATTATCAAAATAATAATAGAAGAAAATTTTAAATATTACATAAGATGCTCAAGAAGTCCACCATTATTATTATGGCATAAAGTACATCTTTTTAAAATCGAATTTGTGGCTTTTTTGACTTTTCTTCTGTCAATAGAATAAAATGTTTCAATTACAGCTAGTCTAAGATCCTCCACGGATTGATATGTTTGTTGATACACTTTGTTCTTCACATAACCCCACAGAAAAAAGTTTAAAACGGATAGGTCGCGTTTCATCTGTCCAAATTATTTTTGTAGGGAACGTATTATCCTCTTGGCACATGTTTTTGTACCATATACAGAAGACTATTCTTTTATTGGTATCACCGTCATGTAAATTTTGTGAAATTGATACCTTATATGGGTGATATTTATGTTTTTTCAAAACTCGTACTACAGTCCGTTGAGATATGCTTGCTTCTGTTGCAATTTGTCTGGTCGATGTGGATGGATCTATCATCGCCAATGCTAATACGATTATTTCCGAAACATCATTAATTTAGTTTTTTTTTTCAAGTTTCGGCATTGTAAAGGATCCGTACTCACCCAAATTGTGGTAAATTCTTCTGAATGTTGGTAAAGATGGCTGCCGACGATCGATATATTGATTATAATATTGTTCTGCAGCATCCGCAGCGTTTTTATTACACTGAATGTAACAAACAAGCATATCACGCTTTTCTTCGTTGGAAAAATTCATTATCACTTTAAAAAACTTACAACACCAAAAAAATACAAAACAAACTTATCGAAACAAACCAAATATGGAAATGAATTAATGTGTGTTTAGAATAAACAAGTGCAATTGTTTTACTTTTGTCTTTTTCATGGCTAACTATTTTTTGGTGTATGGTAAAATTAAAAACGACTGTAACTTATTTTATTTGAAAAATAACTATGGCATATGTTATATCGGATTAAAGGGAAAAAAATAGCCCTTTTAATAAAGTCATAGCCAACTATTGTTTCCATTTAAAAAAATGGTAAGTTTGTGTCATATCTCCCAAAATATGGGCGAAAAAAATTTTTTTTTGTTATTAATCTGTGTAAAATTTTCTACAACTTTGTCCTTTACAGTTTTTACCATCTATGATAATAATAGAGATATATTGATTTCAAAAAATTGACACATTTTACTTTTTTCAAAATATCTAGTTACCCTTGACTTTTTCAAATATTTTGAAAGTGTCATTTTATTCGTCTTATAAAACTACACTTCTTTCCCCATTTAACCGTTTTTCTATCTCTTATAGTTTCCGAGATTCCCATTGAGAACATCGAAAAAAACTCACCCTGTATACCAAAATGTTTCACCACGGGTTAAGTGAGAAATTAATTATTCAGTAATCCATTTTACCATGTAGTATCGGGTTTTGTTTGAATAAAATTATCCGTTTCTGATATATTTCTTCCATTGGATTCTATCTAATGCGATTTATTCGGCATCCTCTACTGCGGATGCTCTTCTCAAGAAATTGTCCTTCACGTGAATTATTAAAAAGTTCAATTATCTTGGTTTCACATAAATAAATATTTTATTTTATTATAAGTTGGTATTTTGTAAACATATTTTGCATGTAGAAATGGTAAATCCGTAAATAAATGAAATAAATTAATTTTAATTGATTATTGTTGCGTTTATTTGTGCCTTTTGATTTGCAATTTGTAAAATAAATTTAAAATTAGGTATTAATATAATTTTTGAGATTGGTTAGTTTGTTAGTTAGTTACAGAATGAAATAATTATTATTAATTATGTGGAATATGTACAAACATTTTTATTCAGACAATTATATAGTGAGAATTATAATAATATTAATATACAATATAATTATGTGTTTGTCTGGGTTAGAATTATAATAACATTAATATACAATACATTTATGTGTTTGTCTGGGTTGTAGTATGTGTTATATTAGACTAATTAATTGATTTTTGTTTTAGATTTAAAAAACGGGAATTCTACAGAAACACAACAATCCTCTTAATATTTTTGATATTAATACTATTTATAGGTTTTATTATAATGGTAGTTTCATGTAAGTACTTAATTTTAGTAATTATTACGCTCGTATTATAAAGCTATAATTTAATGAATTTCTAAACGTTTAATAATACGGCTAATCTTATAGCTATAATTTGCGAGCAAAGCACGATATTTTATGTACAATCATTTGTGTTTATTCATAGTTAGACATACTTTACTTTCGGGGGATCATTAAAGTCGATAATATCTTGTATACATTTCCACTAACGGAAGATATCATAAAGAGTTGGAAATGAACCTGGTTGCTTGAATAATGTTTTCCTATTTCTTGTTGCTAATAACGATTGAAATATTTAACTTGATTTGTAATTACTGTTATTATTATATTATGTACCTACGAATATAATTAATTACCATATGATCCAGAACTTTTTTTCCTTTAGAGAAATTTGAGGATTTCAATCATTTGGTATACGAATATTATTGAATTAAGGTATCATTAAAATAATTATTAAAAAAACTGAAATCGTCGTAAAATTCAACATAATTTAATGGTTGTACATATATTTTTTTAATTATGCAATTTATTTTAAAAATTATATTCGAATTTCAATGTTTTCCGTTAATTGGAATTCCATTTTTAGAACAAGCGAAACAAAATTAAAAGCGACATTTAAGATCGTACATAACTTTTAAAAAAGCAATTACCTCGAAAGGTAATATGGATATCAATATCATTCATCTAATGATTTTTTTGCATAATTTATATCTATTTTCTATCTCTTTCTAAACGTATATCGATTCCAACTATATAAAGGTTACTCAACAATTTAACAATGAAATAACAATGGAAAATGAAATAAAAAAATATAGAAAAAAAAACAGAAAAAGGCAAAAGTATTATAGGAAATTTGTGAAATATATATTGCGGAGAAGTATAAAGTGTAAGAATAGTAGAATGGATGTGAGAGGATAGGTCAGGCATAGCAGTTGCATTTAAATTAAGGGGGGGATATATATAAGAAGAATTTTGTTAATTTTGTTTTTGTAAATATGAGGTTTATATACCTATCATAGGCGTAGATGGGGGGGGGGGGTTGTTTGGTGGGTTTGGTTGATTAAAAATATCATGTTAGTATTTGATTTATTTTTGTATTACATTATTAACAGTAAGAAGTCATAACAGCTCTTCACCCGCACGCCTCCCTAAAATTATTTCTATTTACATTCGGCTATGACTCGAATGTTGAGAAACTCGAACGAACTTATTAGCATGATTAATTTCGATGTTTTTAATGATTCCATAAACCGCTTGCGGCGAGCTCTCAAACAGTGATATTTATTTTATGTTTCTTATTTGTATTTAGTTATTTGTTTATTAGTCTTTTAAGCTTCGTGTTTTATATTTAGTATTTCATATATTAGTCTTAAGTTTTAATATGTTAATTTATTGCTTTTAATGTATTTATTGTTTTTAATGTATTTAATGTTTTTAATGGCCACCGTTAATAAAGGATTATTATTATTATTATTATTATTAATAATAAGAAGTCATAACGGCTCTCCACCCCTCCGCCTCCGTAAAAGTATTTCTATTTACATTATTAACAGTAAGAAGTCATGACAGCTCTCCACCCCCCGCCTCCCGAAAATTATTTCTATTTACCGGCCTGATACCAATAAATGTTTTTATTTTAAAATATGAATAATTAAATTAATGTGTTATAAGTTCAAGCACTATTTCGTTCATATTTATTATTAGAATATAATAACTTATATGTATATCTTAAATTTAATTTTATATTAGAATTATAGTTTTTATTTAAATTTAGATTTGAGAACAAGTGAAGAACTGAAAATAGTGAAACACGTCTGCACCACGGAAGAATGCCTCAGGTCGGCGTCGAATTTGAAATTGTCGATCGATCCCGACGTCGACCCGTGCGATGATTTTTACAAATTCTCCTGCGGCCGGTGGCGGAACGAGCACCCCAATCACGGTTGGTATCCGAAGTTCTCGACGTTTGAAACGATCGACGAGAGGATCCAGATCGCCACACTCAATTTTCTCACCACCAATTATTCAAAGGACGATCCGGGTCCGATCAATCAGAGCAAGGATTTCTTTAAATCGTGCATGGATAAAGGTAATTGAATAACATTTATCAAACTGTATAGGCTTTCACGATCAGTGTACACGTTAAATTCCTTATATATATATATATATATATATGTATTAGACCGTGGTCTGTTGGAATTTAATCCAGATGAACTCCAACAGATCACGGCCTAATAGCCTGGAAATCAATATTTTTTAATAACATTTATAATAATAATAATAATAAATCATTTATTAACCAATTAAACAATAATATACATGTTATCAAAATGAATAAATACACAATAATACTAATATGGTCAAATGGACCTAAATCAGTTCCATTAATTCCAATTTATTGGCGATTAATAGGACTGTTCTGCCTTTAGGCCGAAATGAAAGAAATACATTTTAAATAAAATATAACATACATACGTACACACATACAACTGTTACAATAAATATTGTGGTGGGGCAAAAAATATAATAATCACATATAGGCAAAGAATTAACTCAGGGTGTTAGTAATTAGTGATAGATTCACGAAGATGCTTAGCAAACAATTTACGAAAAATCATAACACTACTTTCCTTACACACAATAGGTAATTTATTATACACTTTAGAGACTTGTATCGAGAATGCTCTTTCTTCAAAAAGTTGATTTGTATTGAGGTGGTGTTAACAAGCCTCTAAAGCGTAAGTTTAGAGTATGCACATCAGAACGAAACTTGATTTTTTCATACAGGTAAGCAGGTGTTTTACAAAGATTTTATTTATGACAAAACACTCCGAAGTGCAACAGACGCCGATCACTTATATTGAGCCATTCAATTTCTTTTAGTTTATGACTTCTATGTTGATACTTTCGAATGCCGAAAATCAATCTCAAATTCTGTACTAGCTGAATTTTATTAATTGTCTTTTTGTCTAAGCAGAAATTGAATACAACATCACAAAAATTGAAGAGCGACAACACAAGTGATTCACACAGTATAGTCTTAAGTTTTTGAGATAAGCAGTGGCGATTTAAAAATATGAGTCTAAGATTAGCATATGCTTTATTAAGGCACATGGATTTGTGGTTATAGAATCTAAGATCAGAATCTATTTGAAGCCCTAGGCTTTTTACACATATTTTTATTACAACACAATTTGATCTGTCATTGTTCTTAGATATTGAGAGTTAAGGTAGAAGTCTCTCACGAATTTTTTTTGGGTCAAAAAGTATAGCTTCCGTTTTGGAATTATTAATTAGTAGGGCATGATCCCTGCATTTAGCTAATATATTGGAAAGATCTAAGTTTATTTTGTTACATACTGAATTTGCATCTTTCTCCTCAAATGTGTATAACAGTTGGGTATCATCCGCAAAGAGGTGGAAGTTATTAATATTAAGACTGGAAAATATTTGTGAGGTAGAAATAGAAAACAAAAGTGGGTCCAAAACTGATCCTTGAGGAACACCCCTATCCACTTCTAATTCCTCGGATATAATATTATTAGATTTCACCATATGAGATCGATTTTTTAGGTAGTTTTTAAAGAAATTAATAGAAATCTGATCAAATCCAATAAAGGACAATATAGCTGATCAAATCCAATAAAGGACAATATAGATAATAAAGTATTTTAATTTAATGTATCGAACGCCTTCGAAAAATCTAATAGTATCAGCAATGATAGAAGACCTTTGTCCTGAGAAAGAATTATTTTATCAGTAATACCTGTGAGACTAGTGACACAGCTATAGTTCTTACGAACACCGGACCGTGTTATTGGTAGGATGGAGTTATCAGACAAGTAACGTTTTATTTGCGGTTCAATAGCTTTTTCCAATACTTTGGAAAGGGTACAAATTAGGCTAATGGGTCGTAGTTCACTCGGATTAGAGATAGTATTTTTTTTAGATAATGGCACAATGTATGATTTTTTCGGGGCCGAGGGGAAAAATCCTTAGACAAGACTTATTAATAATATGAGTAATGTACGGAGTAATACATGGACAACACAACTTTAGCATTTTTACACTAATGCCATCACAACCTGGCGAGGATTCTGATAGATTATCTATGATCAATGACTAACACTGAATGCGTTACCATCACAAGCAATTTCCTTTTTTTATCAAAAATACATCACTTATTATTATAGAGATTACAGGTAAACAATATTAATAGATTTTATTAAGACAATTTGAAAGAAAAGTAATAGTGAAGAACAATAAACTTGATATAAATAATTAGAATGAGTGCTAGAAATGACCACAAGAAACTGCAAGACAGTAACTCAAACGATCGCTAAAATTCCTCCACATTGAGCATTTCGATATTGTCATAAACAGAAATAGAAAATTTTTTAATTGTTTGTTTTTTAATTATTCTAGTTGATCGTTCGGGTTGCGTATTATAGGCAACTAAACATACATCAATGCTTTTGACTTGAGTATTTTACATGTATACATAGGGGATATATATACTGTTTAAAAAACCTCTCTCTCTCTCTCTCTATATATATATATATATATATATATATATATATATATATACAGAGAGGTCTTATTAACAGTATACATTTCCCCTATGTTTTTTGCAGGTATATATAGGGGAAATGTTTACTGATAAATAAACCTCTCTGTATATATATATATATATATATATATATATAATCAAAAACCCTTGTACCCTTACGGGCGTTGGGCTCTTTAGAAAAGTGTATAATTTATATGCTGAATGTATTAATTTAGTATTACCACTTGAACGAGTTCTTTTGAAAAATGTTACCTACCTTCCATTGATATGAAGATATATTGTCTGCTTTTATCAAAGATAAGAAAAAGGTATCCATAATCTCAATCCTTTTTGTTTCTTTTTTTTTAAGAATCGCTGGACAAACTGGGATTTTCCGTTATATACAAATATCTCAAAGAAGTCGGCCTGCCTCAAGTTCCTAACTACTTCAAGAACCCGGATGATACCAAAGACTACAAATTCGACTGGATCTCGGCGTCGGTTAACCTGAAGCGTGTTTTTGCTATGAATTTATTTATACAATTCGATGTCGACGCAGATATTTATAATAGGAGCAACTTCGTCATGTATGTCGGCACGGGAATTTCTGGAGCACCGTTACCTAGGTATAAAAAATAATTATTTTGTAGTGTTTACCCTTAACAAGTAATAACAATTATTCTATATCCTGTATATTTCTATGTCCAATAATCGAGATAAATCCAATATATATCGAGCGTATAACAAAAATCGACGACGAAGTTGGCGTTGGAAGTCTCGAGTCATGTCTCTACTAAGATCACACGCGTGAAATGATGGTTGCGGTTATTATTATTGACAACTGACTTGTCAACATGACAACCAGTACTTTACGCGTGTGTGTGTTATTTTAGTTCAGACATGACTTTAAATTTTACGGAAAACAGCAAAAGATTAACTGCACTTAGCAGAATCGATATAAGGAGGACGGTGGGCATAATCACAGGCCACTGTCATCTAGGTAGACATGATTTTTGCAGAGAATGCCTAGATGAGGAGGAGGAAGAAACAGTACTCTACTATCTAGGACAATGTCCTGCACTCGAGGGGAAAAGACTCAAGTACCTCGGTCTGCACTATGCAAATGAGCCGGCGGATCTTTCACCTATAAAGGTGAACGATCTGAACAGGTTCATCAGGTGCTCAAATTGGGTTGTTTAGGAGGAAAAATCTTCTAGTTGTGGTAACACAATGGGCCTAAGTGAGCAGTCATAGGGCTGCTGCCACTCGAACCTAACCTATGACTTTAAATTTCCAATGCCAACTTCGTCGTCGATTTTTGTTATACGCTCGATATATATTAAACGGATTTATCTCGATTATTGGACAAAGAAATGTATAGAATTGGCTTATACTGAAAAAAAAAAAAACTGTATTAAGGCTAAAATCTTTCCTCTTCTCAATTAAAGTATGCTTTGGTACTTATTTTTACAAGAAACATACGTATACTTTGTGAACCTCTGTTATGTCATGGGACTTTCAAAATAATGTTCATACGATTTAATAAATTTATATCGTATTATTAATTGCACGTAATTTTATTTTCATTGAGTTATATTTTTCTTATGATTTAAAGATATTTGACTTCACCTCAACTTCCGAGATGTAATATTTGCACTTGAGTTATTTTTTGAGTAGAATAATGTATGCAGGAATAAGGAGTAGGTAGAATCGGTTCAATTAATGTTATACAGATACAAAACCTGCGCGGTCAAAGCTCCCATTAAAAATACTATAATCTGCTTATAAAAGGTGTTTTGATTAGACGGATCGATGCTAACAGTAACTAAAACAATGTTTAATAAAATGTTCAGCCACCATTCATCTAGCGATGAAAGTAGGCGAAAGATGGCGCTTGCATTGTCTTTCATTTAAAACAATGTTGTTGATTAGACGGATCGATGCTAACAGTAATTAAAACAATGTCTAATAAAACGTTCAGCCACCATACATCTAGCGATGAAAGTAGGCGAAAGATGGCGCTTGCATTGTCTTTCATTTAAAAAATATGTTGTTTTGTAAAAAAGTATATCTCTAATGAATCATTTTAATTGGTGTGTGAAACATAATATCGCTTAATAATCCCACAAGGTTCTGCGATTCTCCTCCACTCGATGATTACAATTTTATAAATTCTATGTTCTATCTCTGCATAATTGCTTCTTAATCTCAACAATATGCCTTATTTGTGATTATTCTGAAAGAGACATATTAAGTTTGAAGTTTACGTTATTTTTTATAATCATAGTCTAAGCAGCTTTTTTAAATTTATATATAGTTATAGAAAGTGAGGTTAATTAATAATTAATTTACACTTTAAACCTTGTATTTCCTGTACGGAAAAGCCCCGATTATCTCTTCAGTTATTTA
The DNA here is from genome assembly GCA_963082785.1 of Philonthus spinipes. Classification (NCBI taxonomy): domain Eukaryota; kingdom Metazoa; phylum Arthropoda; class Insecta; order Coleoptera; family Staphylinidae; genus Philonthus; species Philonthus spinipes. The sequence continues at coordinate 25,517,009 of OY720300.1, read as the reverse complement.
GTTGCTTGTTAATAAAGACCTTCCTCTTGAAATAACTCCACAGGAAGAAGTTCAAAGACTTTTATATCAATATTTATATATTCAATGACCCTTTCTACCCATATGGGTGTATGGTTCTTTTAAATCAAATGATTTTGAAAACCAATTAATTCGCTATTTTGAAAGATAATGCGACCTAAGAACTTTTCATTTCATTCAATACTGCCATTATTGTATAGGCTGTCTGTTATAGGGTAATATACATATTTTCATTAATATATATACAGGGTGTCTCAGCGTGCGCGCCGAGTAGCTTTACGTCTAAATGGTTTATTTTTTTCAAAATCGGCTTTCGCAGGCCTATGTAGGTTTATTAGGACCACATTTTAAAATTAGTATCAAACATATGACCCATATTTTATATCTTTTTCACATTCTACATCAAAAATAAAGTTAACTTTCATAATATGTTCATATGCCTAAACCTAATAACTTTTGAAATATTTAAATATTTTTGGAAAAATTGACGTTTTGAAAAAAAATCGTAACTTTCAAATGAATGAATGAAAACAAATGAAATTTTGTGTCAGTATATCTGACTAATGGGTGAATATTTCAAACTATTAAGAGGAATTTAAAATCTTAAGATGTTTTGATAGTTCAACATATCTCCAGAAGCACATTCAAAGTCAAATTTCGTGCTTATTTTAAATGGCACACCCTATATCTAATAGGCCTATCTTGTAGGAAATTGTATTGTATTTCAGAAAGTATAAAGGTATTCTATACCTAAACCTAGTAGTTATCAAGATATATCCATTTTTGTTAATTTTCGTCATTATCATTATTATTTTAATATGGCAATGTAACATAAAGCGCCATCTATTGCTTAATTTAATAATCATGATTGCCAGTTATTCTAATAGGCTTTTGTTTATAAGCAAATTTAATTGACACATTCGTATTATTACTAACAATTGAAAAAATAATGTTTCCCTTAAATGAAAGAATTAACATGATTCTAATAATAATTGTCTCTTAGTATACAAAATGTTCTCTGATGGAAGACATCCTAATAAGAAGACTGTAGAGGAAGTTTTAAATACATTCAAAACTGTAGGCAGTATGAAGTATTTGAAAAAAAAAAAAAACTACCTTGAATACAGTAACTAATAATGAGGAGACACAATTACAAGTTTAATGCCATTGAATATTCGTCAAAACAGGTGGTTTAATAAGCAATAAATTGGAAGAGCTTAGTCACCTAGATCCTCTGATTTAATCCCCATGGATTTATTTCCGTCAAATCAAATATACAGCACTCCTCACACAACAATTGAATACATGGAATGCAGAATTAATAATACATTTAGATCAATTACACCTAATATACTGACAAATGTCAAAACATCATTTAAAATAAAATTGAATTATGCATTCGATGGTAGTATTTTTGAATATTTATTATAAATTACTTTTAATTATATTTCGTCAATTTATTTGATGTATTTCGTTATATTTGTTTTACAATTCTAACAAGTTTTTATCAAATAATTTACACATGTGTAAATAAATAATGTAATTAGTATATTCACAATTAATAAAATTAGTGTATTAATTTAGGAAATATCTCGAAAATCATTTGTTGGGTCAACTGACTTTATTTATAAACAAGAACTAAACACTTGCCTTTATGGAATAATAATAATAAATATAAATTTGAACAATAGATGGCGCTTTGTATCGACTTTCCATATTATGAATAATAAATATTATGTCAAAAGTTAACGAAAATGCATATATCTTGAAAACTGTTAGGTTTAGGTAAAAAATACCTTTATACTTTTTGAAAGACAATACAATTTTCTACAAGATAAGGCTATTAGATATATGGTGTGCCATTTAAAATAAGCATGAAATTTGACCTTGAATGTGTTTCTGGAGTTACGTTAAATTATCAAAACATCTTAAGATTTTAAATTCCTGTAAATAGCCTAAAATATTTACCCATTAGTCTAATATACTGGTACAAAATTTCATCTGTTTTCATTCATCCATTAGAGAGTTATGATTTTTTTTCAAAACGTCAATTTTTTCAAAAATATTTAAATATTTCAAAAATTATTAGGTTTAGGCATATGAATATATTATGAAAGTTAAATTTATTTTTGATGTAAATTCTGAAAAAAAAAAAAAATATAAAATATGGGTTATTCCATCAGAAAAAATTTAACTATGATACGCCATGCTTTTATGGGACACCCTGTATATTTGAAACTAATTTTAAAATGTGGTCCTAATAGACCTACATACGCCTGCGAAAGCCGATTTTGAAAAAAATAAACCATTTAGCCGTAAAGTTACTCGGCGCGCACGCTGAGACACCCTGTATATATTCAATGACCCTTTCTACCCATATGGGTGTAGTGTCATATTTTCATTAAAAATAAGTCAAATTGTGATCTCGGCTAGTCGATAATGCTTACAAAAAAAACTCGAAGGGCGACAAATGCATTTTTTTATTTAATGAGTATTAAATAAAAAAATGCATTTTTTGTAATAAATTTCAATATATTTAACACTTTGATCGTTACCAAATCTTGCCATTGTTAGAATTACCAAAGATAGAACTTCCCAAATATTGAAACGAGATTTCAAACAAATTTAATGTTTTTACTTGAACCGGTGTTAAATGTAAATCCTTTAGATTTTTGAAATGTAAATGAGGATTCCTATACTTTTAAGCAATTTGAACACCGATTCACTTTGTTTGTATAACTTTATTTTTATTTTAGTGACCTTAGTTTCAATAACTTTAACTTTCATTACTGATTTAAACAGAAGATTGCGGGTGCTGATTAGCATTAAATATTTAAATAACTTTAACTTGTCATTATCAAACGTAGACACTTAGTTTGATATTGACAAGTTAAAGTTGTTGAAACTATAGTCACTAAAATAAAATTAGAGTTAAATAAAATGAATCAGTGTTTTTTTATTAAAACTATGTGTAATGAAGAAGTAGCCTCTATTATCAATAATTTAATTGGAATACCCTTCATTTCAGCTAAATCAATGCGAGTCTCCATTTTATTACAAATCAGCTTTAAATTTGATGTTTCCTTGAATAGAACTAAATTGACTAATGGTGATTTCAATTACAAATTTTGGAAATTCAAATAATGGATGTGTATCAATAAAACTAAACCAAATTTGAAAATCGTTAATTGTGAATTTATTTCCCTTTTTTATAATTGCATTATAAATTAATTTATTCAAACAAATCTAAATGTTTTTTTTTATTCGAAAGTATCATAATTGTTTGTTTTAGTCCGTTTAAAGTTAAGAAAAACAGCTTGGTTGATAAGTTGAAACGGAGCGAAAAGGACGATGATGACGACGACGATGAAAACGAGGAAATTTTGAACGAGCTTCGCGAAAAAATGGAGACGGGCTCGAAAAGGGCCATCAAGAATGTAATCAAAGCCTTGCTAGAAAATTCATCTGTTGTCGTCGAAGATAAATTGTTGGTTGAAGCAGCGGGATACATGTGGAATATGTCTACGGAGATTGCCGAGGTAAATTAAATGAAACAATTTACACACGTTTGTAGTACTTATGTATTCGTTTTCTACCTCAACACTATTTTTATTACTGATTTGAACAGAAGATTGCGGGTGCTGATTAGCATTAATGTTATCGTTATTTTCTGTTGATGTTGATGCATGAAAATTTAAAATATTAAATGTACCAAGTATAAATAGTGTGATCACATTTCATTTAATGATTAATTAGAACCAAATAGAGTATACAACAACTTCGTTTGTATTTCTTTATTTTGTTGTTGTTGCAAATTTGACAATGCTGGTGTGCCGTTAGTTTCACAAATGGTCGTGTTCAGCAGCGTTCTCCGATGCGGATAGTGGAATTATTGACCTCACAGCTTTCTTAGGGTATGTTCTTTCTCATACCCTAATAATGCTATTGCTATTACAGCGAATAAAATTATTACATCAATAGTTCATATTAAAACTACATTATATTATCTGTAGTAAATACCTCGGAATATTGAAATTTTTCATGGTTCTAAGAAATTCGTTGTAACGTTACTCTACGACAACGTCAAATTGGTGATGTTATTCTAACGACTTCACCGATATCGTGACGTCGCTCGTTTTCAGGTTCTTTTTATACTTTAATTCGCTGATGAATCGCTGTTGGGTCAACTTAGGGCCGATTATCAGAAACGTATAAAGTTTCTGATAATAGGCCCTAAGTTGACCCAACAGCGATTTCATGTTTAGAATGTTATTAGATGAACTTTGATAATGACATTTAACAATATATGTAAAGCAATGATCAATATAGTTTAAATTTAGTTTTGTAGTTAGATTGTTTCTGCACTAAAGAAATGTTCCTGGTCTCATCGATGCCAGAACAACCTCACTCCTTTTACAGATAATATTACATTATAATCTAATTAGGAGCACGCGTAATATGGGAGGCAAACTTTGGAAGTTGAAGTTAAAATTATTCACTTAACAATAATGAGATTAGACCTGATGATATTTAATGTTGTTAAAATAGAAATGTACACAATATTTAAGTTAGAGCAAATGAACTACTTGCTGTTCCCAATGTTATGCGATGACATAATCAAAAATCTAATAGTAATTAAAATATTAAAATTAATCTTAGATCTTGGAGGCGTTCACTTCGTGGTACATTTTCAATTTTGATATAAAGAAAACACGTAACTCTTTTATACCACTTTTATTTTTACTAAGTTTGATTATGATTACCGAGTATTTGAAACTAATCACTAAATTAAAATAAAAGTGGTATAAAAAAGTTAAGTGTTTTCTTTATATTAACATTAAAATTATATTCAGTATGAACATATAAATATATAATAATAATTATTATTATTATATGTAGAGGTACATCACATCGTGGTTGAACGATTTGATATATTGGTTCTACAAAAATCATTGCTAAACGATTCTTTATAATTGCAACCTCTCTAGTTTTAAGAAAAGCTTTTCTAGGTATTGGAAAATCCTACTTTAAAGATTGTTCAATAATTCTCAATTGAGCCGCCCTTCCCATTTTAATAGTTCTAAGAAATTCGAGGTTTAACGATTTCTTATATTTGTTCTAAGAAATGCATGACTTATTTTTGCATCCTGTATAGTTTGCATCTGACACAGTAAGTAAAATTATAATGGATACAAATAGAATTAATGTATACGGTATTAAATAAATTATATTGTATACTTTTTCCTCATTTATCACTTGGTAAAACATATTTAATAACATAAAATTACCTGGTTTTGTTTTACTAACATTTTTGAAATATTTTCGACTAGTTTCGGCTAGATGCCATTTTCAAGAATTAAATAAATTATACCAACATCATTCACAGTTTAGATTCAGTGAAAAGGTTTGGCGCATGTACCAAAAATGCTATGACATGTGCGCATTTATGTTTTATTAATATTCATTTTTAAATAACTTTTGTTTCATTATCACGAAACCACGAGACTCCTCCGTCGCGTGTCTTCAGTCCTGGAAATGTTTTGGTTTCATTGTCATATTAGTTAAAATTAATAATCATATTAGCAAAGTAAAAGTGTATTAATTATTTTTTGAACCAATATTATTGACGTGCTTGAAGCCTTAATAAATTATTTTCCGTTGAACTACCTTCAATCTTTAAAGTAGGGTTTTAACTATGAGAAGCTCTTCTTAAAACTAGAGAGGTTGCAAATATAAAAAATCGTTCAGCATTTTTTTTTAGAACCAATATATCAAATCGTTCAGCCACATATAACCTCTACATACAATAATAATAATCATTATTATTATATATTTATATGTTCATACTGAATATAATTTTCCACTTAGAACATACCGGTCTGACGAGGTCCTGAAATATTATGAAGGTCCAAACGACTTGTTGTTGAGCCAAACGCTTGATAATGGTGGTTGAATAATTTATTGATTAATGTTTTACATTACTCAATTTAATTAATAGTTTATTTAAACATTGGTAAAAGATAAATCAATCTTTCGCCTAATTTCATGTGGCATCGTCAACGATTCGAGTCTACAAGTAAGACAACAGAGAATCGTTGTTTCGTCCACTAAAGGAAGGCGAACTTGTCCTGTTTATTAGATTAGTTATCCATACGCTAGATGAATGGTGGCTGAATATTTTATTATGCTTTATGTCGTATAAAAAATATATTGTATAAAGTAAATATGAAATATTATCAAAAAATCAACCATTGTTTTTGAAATATGGTATAAAACAGAACTTAAATTTTAAATTCTTTTGGAAACTAGTCGAGAAATTAAAGTTGTTCTAATCTGTGTTTAATTGTTTCATTGGTTGATTTTTGATAATATTTATTTTATACTATTCAATTTAATTATGTTTAGTTAGCCAACGCGAACGAAACGGACATCGGTAGTTTGGAACTTCTGAAATTCAAACCAAGTGCACTGCAAAACTTCACCGACGCCTGCCTTGTCGACTCCGGAAGGAAACCCATGCAAGTTTGGAGCACTTATTTGTCTAAACTATTCAGCGGGATTGAGGGAGTAAAATTTGATGTGGAAAAGGATTACGTCTTCGTGTCTAATACTGAAATTGACTACCTGTGCAACATTCTTATATACCTCTCGAAAATTCCCCCATTGGTTCTGGAGTTGTACAATTGGTGGGCTGTGGTGAAAGCGATGATAATCAGTACAACTTCGGAAATTGGTGATATGATTTATAAAGACACGGCCGTATATTATGAGCAGTATCCTGAAGTGACAAAATCAAGGTTAGGTTTTTATTAGTTTTAACAACTTCAATACCAATTAATTTATTTTGAGTCTAATAATAAAATAGGTTTATTAAATGAAACACTTTTTTTAACTTTGTATAACTTCACCTCACACTGAGAAGTAGAGAGGAACATATAACGATGTTATATAAGACTAAATAAATAAAATTGTATAACAATTTAATTTAGTGACTATAGTTTCGAAGTATAGAGCTTCTTTATCAAACTAAAACATTTAGTTTTATGCTTCGAAACTATACCCAGCAAACCATCGTGTGCCGATCGGCATCCGATGTGTCGGAGCGTCGTTGCCAATTCGATGTCTATGTCCGACCACGATTCGGCGTTATTATATCCGTCCGATCGTCATCCGATCGCATGTCGACGTCGTCATCGAATCGACAGCTATTCGAAACCACAATCGTGACGACCTCGCTGATAAACTGTCAGGGTGTTTCTAAATTGATGTGAAAGATTTTAATGGGTGATTTTTCAGCAGAAATTATGGGAGGTTTATCATATATTTTTTATAATAAATTAAAGACGACGCAAGCGCCACCTTTTGCCTAATTTCAGTAACATCATCAACGATTTGGGTCTACAAGATAGACGACCGAGAATCATTGTTTCGTCCATTAAAGGAAAGCGAACTTGTCCTGTTCAAGCAAACAAGGAAAACGATTATAATTATAATTCGCATTATAATTTTTTGTTTGAAACCCCTTCCTCTCTAAGTTACAGCCCTCTAAAATTAATGAAAAAAGTTTCTATTTCATATATCCACTATGGAAGAATATAGAAGAATGAAATTTGACAGATTACTGTTTCTAATAAAATGGCACTTTTTAACGATCTTTTTAACCCTAAAATATTATTACATGGTGGTGAAAAACTCAACCCCTATAATAGCTTGCATCAGATCTTTTTAATCGATCTAACTTTTTATTTTTATTTTATTTTAAAACTTGATTTAAATGAAGAGATTGGCATTTTCTCCTAAAATTATTAGTTTGATCACAATATAATAAAATAATGCGTAGGCTCATTTGACATAATTATTTTATTTTTTTTTTGCGATCAAACTAACAATGTTAGGAGAAAATGCCAATCTCTTCATTTAAATCAAGTTTTAAAATAAAATAAAAAGGTAGATGCATTAAAAAGATCCGATGCAAGCAATTATAGGGGTTGAGTTTTTCACCATCATGTAATAATATTTTAGGGTTAAAAAGATCGTTAAAATGTGCCATTTTATTAGAAACAGTTATCTGTCAAAAGTCAAAAAAAAAATGCAAATTGAAACGCTCCATTTGAATCAAGTTTTAAAATAAAAAAAAGTAGACGCATTAATAATAAATAATTAATAGCTCTACAAAAGTTGTGAAATAAAAAATATCGAATTCCATTAAAAAAAATAACAAAGACGTCATAAATCAAAAATTACTGGCGTCATATATTTTTTTAAGTACGTCGGAATGTGCGCTATAGAAAACAAAATTCGACATGTCCGAGGATTTTTTGTTGTTTTTCTGACACATTGTTTGTTTTTTAATTTTACTCGTCATAACAATACACATTTTCAGCTAGTTTTAAATAAATAATTATTTAAAATGTTTTGCATTATATGCATTAAATATACGGCGAAAGCAAAATAAATATGCTACAAAATAAATAGAAAACAGTATTCATTCACTTGGTCACAGTTATTTAAATATATTAAATAAAAATGATTTGAAAATAATTATTTACACATTTAAGTCACAGAGCTAAATGTGGAAATAATTTATTAATTATTTTCAAATCATTTTTATTTAATATATTTAAATATGCTACGACTAGCTAGCGAATCGGAGTCGACATGTAATAAGCGATGATGGTTCCGAATGGGAAACCATTAGGCAACGACGCATCGCGATGTGTGGGGTGCAGATTTGAAGGTTCCGAATAGGCAACGGATAGATATCGACGCGTCGGCATCGGCACCGTATCGACAAAAAATCGGATGCCGATCGGCAGACGATGGTTTGCTGGGTAGTGTTTAAAGTGTTTCATTTAATAAACTCAAAATGTATAATCATGTGAAAGCCTTAATAATTAACAAATTAATGAAATATGTTTTTTTAGTCTTATATAACATCGTTATATGTTCCTCTCTACTTTTCAGTGTGAGGTGAAAATATATATTTACGGAGAAGTTATTTCTAGATAATTTTTGGTTTCGAAATCTTTTAGAAATAAATAGTTAGTACTTGACTATGTCTGTTATTTATGTTAATATGTATTATAATAGTTGCCAACAATTAAACCATACCATAAAAACAATTTCTACAAATAACGGACATAGCAACGAAATTGTAGAAAACATCGCAAGAAAAACAAAAATTACAACCTAAATATTTTTACGCGCACACTACAGAAAATTAGAGTTGGTATAAAAATAACCATGTTAAAGATTTGTCGGCCAAAATTATTGGCTATTTTATTTCAAAGGGATGAAATTTAACATTATTAGCACTAGTCCTACCAATTTAGGCAAACTTTTATTACTGAATATTTAGAGTAATAAAAAAAACACACTTGGTTTTTGTTTCACAGAAATATAAACTTATTTATAATAGAAAAACGGAATTTATTCACTTGATCACAATTATTTAAATAAATTAATTAAAAAGAATTTGAAAATAATTAATAAATTATTTCTTCTTTAGCTACTGTGACAATTTAACTTATGTTACATAAGTACTATAACAAATGTCTAATAATAGACATTTGCTGTTGCATAACAATAACATATTGTATAAATTGTATAAAGGGGAAATAATTTATTAATTATTTTCAAATAAAATTGTCAAATTGTCACATTAGCTAAAGAGGAAATAATTTATTAATTATTTTCAAATTATTTTTATTTAATTTATAAACTTATTTATTCACTGACTACTTTGATAATGGTCGTCTGACCGAAATTAATCAGTAAAACAAATAAGTTTATATTTCTGTGAAATCAAGTGTGCTTTTTCATTACCCTAAATATCCAGTGATAAAAATGTTTCGCCAAGTGTTAGATGAGCCAACAATCAAAAGTCTAAACTTTTATTAAATAGCAAAACAAAGGCTGAAAGACCACTGGTCGATAGCCAGTTTCAAAGTTGGAAATATATTGTGAACGTTAGTGTATTGTTAGATATTGTATTGTAATTGTATATTCCAATCTCAGAAATAAAGATGTTTATGTATGTGCAGCAAAACAAAAATAGAAAAAAAGCAAAAAATGTAGTGTTTATAATAATAATACTCTTTATTATCCAAACGGAAAGATCCAATACAGTATAACATCATAATTTAAATTATAATTATTCATAGTTCTTAAAATATTAAAATTAAAACAAAGATACAATATTATTTAAAAATGTCGGTAACTTTTTTGTTCGCATTAACACTAATATGATAGATGGGATTGTATTTGTTTTCGGTAAATGAAACGTAATTTCTTGCCGCGATGCAATACGCGGAATATTAAATTTTACCATGCAAAGTAATTCCAGACAATCAATAATATTGTTGACAACCTTCAACATAAAATTAAAACTTGCATCTTGGTGTATTTCAGCTAATGATGACATATGATATTTTGCCAACAGAAAAGTATTATCAACAGAGCGGTTTGGATACGTACCAGTTGATTTAAACTCTACAAACTTTAAAAACTTTCTTTGTACTTTTTCCAATAATAATATGTGATTATCATAGTAGGGATAGAAAATTGATGAACCATACTCCAGTCGATTCCTGACTAAGGCAAAATATAATATCTTAAGCAGATCAGAATTATTAAAAAAATGATGCTCTAATCAAAAATCCTAATATATTAAAAGCGGCTTTAGTAATGATATTAAGGCTGTCGTTTATTAGAAAAGAAATGATGCTATGACAGAATCGTCGAGGAAGTGGTGTCTCTCGATTTTAATAGCGAACTAGTTGAGAAATATGTAGAAAACTGCAGTTTGGTTCTCTTATTTATGTGTGTGCCTGTGTATTCGACAACCGACGCTGGCGCGATCGATTTTTTTTATTAATGAATATGTTATTTATTATTTAGACAGTGTATAAATATATTTGATGAATTTTGTCGTATCACCGAAAGAATTACTCAATTCATGCTATTAAATTTTTATTCTCATTTTTTTAAGAAAAAATCATTTTCACTGTAAGTTTGGATTCTTCGTGTAATTTCCTTCTAAACTATTAATCTTATTCATTTTTAATTAGCCTTTTCGAAATCTGTGGAGTTTTATGATTATCAAAGTAATCCTATATGATGTAATTCATTATTCAGGGTTTTATTTATTTATTGATTTATCACTTTAGCTACAATAAATGTTGAATAACAAAGTTGTAAGATGTGAACGTCAAGGAAGAGAAGTTACAAAAATTTATATTACAGATATGTTTAATTATTACCACTGCCGTCGATGGAAGTAGGGAATAATAATAAGTAGTTGTCAACTGAGTAAACAGGATGAGCTATAAGTATATTTTTTATATATTTTTTTAAATTTAGAATAATCTAATTTCTTAACATTATCTGGAAGTAGGTTGTGTGTTAGAGGAATTCAATTGGCACGGAATCGCTTAATTTTACATACGATAAACGCCAGCCTTAATGTGTTCAACAAATGATAGCTGATTGTCGAATGTTATTCCTAAGTCTTTGTAGACATTTACACCCGTCAAGTTATTGTCGTTAATGTGATAATTAAAAATAATGGGGTTTTTGATTCTATTATACGAATTTATTGATATTTAACGATAACTTATTTTTTAAATACCATTCACTTATGTTATACAGGTTAGTTTGAAGCAACATACAGTCATTTAAATCATTAATAACGCTACAAATCTTCGAGTCATCAGAATATGACAAGAAAGCGATGTAATAAGGTCATTAATGTAAATGTTAAACAATAAGGGTCCGAGGATTGAACCTTGCGGAACCCCTGATGACGAATAAAAAATATTTTACTTAAATATAACTTGTGCGTGCATTAAGATATAATGACATGAAACTGAGTAAGTCAAAAAGAATCCAATTTATTTCATAGTAAATTGTGATTGATTAAATCGAATGCGCGCCTGAAGTCGGTATATATAACATCAACTTGCTTGCGAATATCAATAGCTTCACTAATGCATTGCGTTATAACAGCTAAATTAGTTACTGTTGAACGCCCGGACATGCAACCATGTTGGTTTTTAGAATGAAATATATTGCGATGAATTAACTCGAATGGACTCACAAATTGGCCAAACGAGAATTTTATTAAATTTATTTACAAGACAATGGACGACATTAGCGATCAAAACCTTTTTGACACAGCAACTGACAAGGACAGACGCCTACAAAATCAGGCGGAAAGACCAACGGCCGATAGCTAATTGGCAGAAGAATTTATTTTTATGTTAGTTATTTATTGTATTTATTTATTATTATTACTTTGTTAAAAATAATCTGCCAATAAAGATTTTTATACCATATATATATGGTACGCGAAATTTAATATATATAATTAAATTTCGCGTACTTAACTTTTTATTGAGAGTTAAATTAGAGAAAAAGTGTAGTACTTAGAAAAAAGAATCATATTTTCCGTTCGGTGTTATACGCTATGCAAATTGCTTTAGTAGATTTTGTCAATGTGTTGACCCTCGTTGTCAGCAAGACAATTATTTAAACTGAATTCACATTACAAATAGGAATTAATTATTAATACAGTTGTTCACTTTCTTCATAAAAAATGCCTTTTTTACAAAAATAGCATGTGTAAATGGATAACATATTTTTTCAATGATCATTTATATTAAATAAAATGAAACAAAGACCCTCCACAACAATATTCCAATTCATTACATCCTTTCAAGCCATAGACGGTTAAATTGAGCCTGGTCGATTCAATAGACAGTTTAACAATGACGATCAACGATAGAAAAAATTGCAAAAGGAGATATAAACAATTAATTATAAGACAGGCAGAAAGACTTATGGTCGATAGCCGATTGACAAAAAACCTTTACATTTTCAAAATATTTTTTATTCTTATTAGTATTGTTGTAAACTCAAAAAACGTGTCAATAAAGACGTGTAACTAACTGAAACAAAGATGATTCACATATTTGCAGTTATTTAAATTACAATGAAATTAAACATGGAAGAAAATTTCTAGCAATGATCAATTAAATTCGATCCAATTGCAAAAAAATAGTTACACTGTAAGTTTTACAAACATTTATATTGAAACAACTACTTCCCGAGCACTTACCCCGCCGGACATTGGATTACACAATAGATATTTGTTGTTGCATCGCAGCACTACTGCGAATTGCTGTTTGAGTTGAAATTATTTAAGGAAAGGAAACAACAAATAATAGTTACAAACTTACAGTGTAAGTAATTTTTTGCAGTTGGAAAAAAGGATTGATCAAATTTTATTGATCATTGCCAGAAATTGTCCTTATTTAATTTAATTGATCATTTATATGTTGTCATATTTTTTTATTTGCTTTTATTAAAGTATAAATAACAAAAAAAACATTATCCAAATGATATTATTTTAGGTCATTGGAATGTTCTGAGCTTGTTAACAATTTCATGGGAATAGCGGTTAGTTATGGAATCGCAGATAAAATGTTTATGAATAACACAAAACCAAAGGTAACATGTTTATTTAATTCTTAAAGTGTTTATAATGCCCAATCAAAAATAGGTTTTTCAAAATTTCTAAATATTCAGATTATATTGTTCTCGTTTTAATTAATTAATAGTAATATTTTAATTTTAATAAGAACATATTTTTAAACTGTACTGATTATAGTTTCTATTTATGCACATGTAATTATTAAACCTTTGTTTCATAACGACCAATTGTCACTGAAATATTTTTGCTGTTTTTGTGTTGTAGGCGTTCACTTTGTGGTGCACTTTTAGTTTGAGAACGACTACTAGATAGTCGAAACTATAGTCACATTATTAAGTGGTGAAACAAAGTGAAATGTATAAAGTGAAATAGATTAGCTTGTTGTACAAAATAATAATTTAAATAACATTTTATATTAATAATCGGGGCTATTCCGTAAAGAAAATGTTCAGTTTAACGTTTGCGTTATTAAATAAATTCACATTCTGTGCATATTACCTATTAAAAACCTGCTTAGACTGTGATAATAAAAATAACATGTACGTTTAACTTAACATTCCCCTTAGAGAATAGCCCCGAATAAAACGCATTTTGTTGATTATGTGTGTTTAGTTTGTTCAAATTTAATTTACTTTCAATTAAGAAATTAATACGTTGTAGGTTGATCAAATGCTGAAAGATATAAAAGAAGCCTTTGTGCGTAGAGTTAAGCAGCTGCATTGGATGGACGAAGACACGAAGGCGGCCACTTTGGAAAAAACGAAAGACATGATTAGTTTCATCGGTTTTCCTGAATGGTTGCTGAATACGACTGCCATTGAAGTTTATTATGCGAATGTGAGTAAACGGTATATTTGAATGAAATTAAACGTTATATCTTTTCCTTCAATGTTATTTTATTAATACCAAATATACAGTTGCTACAATTCAATCAAAGAGGAAAATAAGCATAATAAACGATAAACGAGGATAATAAGAAAATAATAAATGTAATAAGTTGAGTAAATACTCAATGGTACAATGTATAAATTTTGCGAAGCAAAACACTAAAATATCATAGTGAAAGGCGATTACTATTTTAAAACAATCAAATTTTCAATAATTATTCTACAATATAAAATCAATTTACAATCTGGTTATTCCTGTCATCATTTTACATTTAAATAATTTAATTAATGCTTTTAAAATTTAGACATTTGGTAGTTCATATTGTATGAAATAAATATGAATAGATTATTAAAAAACAACCTATAAAACACAGATTAGATTGAATAACATTAAATTATCGACTAGCCTCAGGTTATTAGCCCATTTTCAAGAGATTTTATTATTATTTAAACTCCAAATATATTTCACAATATAAACTCAATTTAAAATCTGGTTGTTCCTGTCATTAAATGTAAAATAATTTTATCTTTGTAATGAAGTAATTAGTTTTTTTTGTAGAATAAGGAGGCCGGCAGGAATTTGTAAAAAAATCTGATTTTATGTTATATTTCTAATGTCTCCACCAAGCATTTCTTCTCAAACCAATGCTTATTTAAATTAAATAAAAATAATTTGATAATAATTATTAAAATATCTCCTCTTCAGCCACTGTATTTTTTTACGTTTTGGAAATAATTTTTTTAATATTGGGTAAAAAAAAATTACTCTTGTTATGTTCAATGTTTTTTTTAAAAAGAGATAACTTTAGAAAATGATCTGTGAAGATCGAAACATATGTCAGGAAACCGAAAAAAAAAAACATGGAACATAACAGGAGTGATTGTTTTATACCCAATATTAGTATTAAGTTTCTATCAAGATCAAGAACCAATATTAGTACTTAATGGTAATATTGGATCTTGATCTTGATGGAAATATAATAAATAATAAATAAATATTTATCAAAATCAACATCCAATATTACTATTAAGTACAAATATTGGATCTTGGTCTTGATCTTGATGGCAACTTAATACTAATATTTATCAAGATCAAGATCCAACATTAATATTAATTACTAATATTGGATCTTGATCTTGATGGAAACTCAATACTAATATTTATCAAGATCAAGATCCAATATTACTATTAAGTACTAATATTGGATCTTGATCTTGATGGAAACTTAATACTAATATTTATCAAGATCAAGATCCAATATTACTATTAAGTACTAATATTGGATCTTGATATTGATCTTGATGGAAACTTAATACTAATATTTATCAAGATCAAGATCCAATATTAATATTAAGTACTAATATTGGATCTTGATCTTGATGGAAACTTAATACTAATATTTATCAAGATCAAGATCCAATATTAGTATTAAGTCAGTTAGTATTAAGTTTCCATCAAGATCTTAATCTTGGGTAAAAAAAAAACAATCACTCTTGTTATGTCCCAAGTATTTTTTTTTTTCAACAAGCATTAACTTTAATTTATTTAATACTTTCAAATTCTTTTCATAGAATGTGTCTTTTATAATTTTAATTAGATCACAATAAACGCGACAACATTTTTGGAAAACATGATGGAATTCGTCAAAGGTGTAACGCCTCATCAATTAAGTTCGTTCAATAAAGTAAACGAGAAGAAATGGAGGACGGATCCGACAACTGTCAACGCTTACAATTATTTCGGCGATAATTCAATCAGTAAGTCCTACCTTATTAATAACATTTTTCTAGATATAAATTTCCAGTCCTTGTATAAAATTTACATAATCTTTAACTTATTTTTTTTGTCTGAACCATAATTCTAAAAAAACTTATTTCTTCTCAAACTAATAAAAATAAATCGATAATAATTAATAAAATATTTCCTCTTTAATTTATTTAATATTGGGTAAAAAACATCATTCTTGGTATGCTCTTACAATTTAGTTTAAAACTAATGTTATTATTCATCACATGGCACTACCATAAAGATTCAGAAATTAATAAAAAAGAAACATACTTATTTTAAAAACCAAAGTCTGCGTATTTCCTTAAAGTCCTAAACGCTTCTATAAGTTACATTTCAGCTTTCCCGAAACATTGAACAATTAAATTCATTGGATTAAAAAAAAAAGAATAAGAAAATAATCGATTAATTATTTCTTTTATTCTTTGCTTTTAATTGAATTAAAACTGCAATTTGAAACATTTCAACCATTTTAATAAATTAAATTCATTATTGAATTTTAACATTTTTTTTATTTCATCTTGATTCGTTTGACTTAATTTAAATTCAATTCCCCATTCAATTCCGACGGTTTTCTTTGATTTTAACTTTATTTTTATTATTGTTAAATCTAGATGTACCAATGGCAATTCTTACATTTCCATTGTATCAGTTAGGATTAGAGTAAGTATGTGTGATATTAGATAGAAATTTAGAAAATTCGAATGCACATAAAATTACAAAAAAGTGCTGTAATTGTTGTAATTCAATCATTTCCTACTTTGGTTTTAGAGTATTAAATTATGGTGCTATAGGGAGTATCTTGGGTCATGAGTTAATTCATGGCTTCGACAATTTGGGTAAGTTACTGAATAACTTAGGTTGAGTAATGTGAAGTGTTGTATAATTATGTAGCTGAAAATAAAATTCCTTATTTCACTTTTACATTTTATTAATACACCAGATGTGCATTTCAAATACTAAGTACTCGTTGTCAATGGTAATTGAAATGGTAATGATTTACCATTTATAATGAGTTCTTAGTAGTTGAAATGTACATCTGGTGAATTAATAAAATTGAAAAGTGAAAATACACCAGATGTACATTTCAAGTGTATATCTGATGTATTATTAATAAAATTTGGGTAAGATTTATTTCAATAGAAAAGAGTATTCACTCACTAGGCCACATTTATTGAAATAAATTAAATAAAAATAATTTGAAAAAAATAAATTATTCCATCTTTTAGCTCTGTGACATTTTTGACTTACGTTACGTAAGCACTTTCAATGTCGAGAGTTACAGACCTTACAGAAAATGGTTTCCAATCCCCCCGCTTTTCATGTCATAACATTTGTCTCATCCGGTGCTCTTTCTCTTGAGATGTAGTTGTTTTAATGTATAGTGCGTACGTAACGTAAGTCAAAAATGTCACAGAGCTAAAAGATGAAAATAATTTATTAATTATTTTCAAATAATTATTTTTTATTAAGATTTATTTCATTTATTTATTAATATAAACATTTGAGTTGGGTGAAGATTGAATTGATTAAATATTTTTACACTTGTAAAAACTTTTCTTTGCATTTCATTTATTGTGTATGATTTTCATTTTTATTATGCAGGGAGGAAATACGATAAAGATGGAAATTTATTGGAATGGTGGACGAATGAAACAAGGGAGACTTTTGAAGATAAGACTGAGTGCTTCGTAAAACAGTATAACGATTTTTACGTTCCTTCGATTAAACTTCATGTAAGTACTATAAACATGCATTTTTTCCTTAAATTTATTAGTATGCTTTATACCTCCTGCTCCTCATTTGGTTAAATGTAAAAGTCGTAAACTGATATAGCAACGAAGGCAGTTAAATCGCATAGAAGTATTTATTTTAAACAATTAAACACACTTTCAAAATAAAATTTTGTCGTTTATTCGCGACAAGCTTTTACGGCTTCTTCAGGCAAATAATTATCGCGAATAAAGGACACATTTATATTTTGAAAGCGTACTAGTACTGCAACAAAAGCACAAACATACCATCCGGTTCCTCCAGCAATTTCAAGCAAAAGTCAGTAGGAGTGGGCTGCAAACGACATTTTTAAAATAAATTAAGACGACAAAAATAAATAAAAAGAATTTGAAAATAATTAATAAATTATTTTGACTTATGTTACGTACTTATTTTAAAAATCAACTACTTCTCGGGCAAATACCCCGCCAGATATTCAACACATACATTAGATATTCTCGAATAAAGAAATTGCATTGTATAATATGTTATTGATAGACAACAACACGTGTCCATTATGTAAACACTTGTTGTTGCATAGCAATAACATATTGTATAATGCAGACATTTTTGGTGCGAGAATATTTAATGTAAAGAGTAAAAAAAAAAAACAGTAACTAAACTGGGTAATATAAGGCCATCTGCAGACACAACAAAATTCAGTTTTCATAGTTTTACTTATTTTATTTAAAACATAAACTTTTTCTTAATTTTTTTTTTAATTTATTAAGTCGCTTAAATTAAGAAAAAGTTAAAACATAAACTTTTTCTTAATTTAATTTCTTTAATTTATTAAGTAGGTTAAGTTTTCATAGTTTTACTTATTTTATTTAAAATATAGACTTTTTCTTAATTTTTTTTATTTATTAAGTCGCTTAAATTAAGAAAAAGTTAAAACATAAACTTTTTCTTAATTTAATTTCTTTAATTTATTAAGTAGGTTAAGTTTTCATAGTTTTACTTATTTTATTTAAAATATAAACTTTTTCTTAATTTTTTTTTATTTATTAAGTCGCTTAAATTAAGAACAAGTTAAAACATAAACTTTTTCTTAATTTAATTTCTTTAATTTATTGAGTAGGTTAAGTTTTCATAGTTTTACTTATTTTATTTAAAATATAAACTTTTTCTTAATTTATTTTTTTTTAATTTATTAAGTCGCTTAAATTAAGAAAAAGTTAAAACATAAACTTTTTCTTAATTTAATTTCTTTAATTTATTAAGTAGGTTAAGTTTTCATAGTTTTACTTATTTTATTTAAAACATAAACTTTTTCTTAATTTAATTTCTTTAATTTATTAAGTAGGTTAAGTTTTCATAGTTTTACTTATTTTATTTAAAACATAAACTTTTTCTTAATTTATTTTCTTTTAATTTATTAAGTCGCTTAAATTAAGAAAAAGTTAAAACATAAACTTTTTCTTAGTTTCATTTCTTTAATTTATTAAGTAGGTTAAGTTTTCATAGTTTTACTTATTTTATTTAAAATATAAACTTTTTCTAAATTTTTTTTTAATTTATTAAGTCGCTTAAATTAAGAAAAAGTTAAAACATAAACTTTTTCTTAATTTAATTTCTTTAATTTATTAAGTAGGTTAAGTTTTCATAGTTTTTCTTATTTTATTTAAAACATAAACTTTTTCTTAATTTAATTTCTTTAATTTATTAAGTAGGTTAAGTTTTCATAGTTTTACTTATTTTATTTAAAATATAAACTTTTTTTAATTTTTTTTTTAATTTATTAAGTCGCTTAAATTAAGAAAAAGTTAAAACATAAACTTTTTCTTAATTTAATTTCTTTAATTTATTAAGTAGGTTAAGTTTTCATAGTTTTACTTATTTTATTTAAAACATAAACTTTTTCTTAATTTATTTTCTTTTAATTTATTAAGTCGCTTAAATTAAGAAAAAGTTAAAACATAAACTTTTCTTAATTTAATTTCTTTAATTTATTAAGCAGGTTAAATAAAGAAACAGTTTATAGTTTTAACTTTTTCTTACTTTAACCGACTTAATAAGTAAAACTGTGAAAACTGAATTTTTGTTATTAAAAAAGTTATTGGTTTAAGATTTTCCCATTTAACACATTAAACTATTTATAGTTTCATTATTTTTCATTTATTATTATTATTCATTATTTTATTAGGTCGATGGAAAATTAACTTTAGGGGAAAATTTGGCTGATAACGGAGGTCTTCATCATTCATATCAAGCGTATCAAAATTACAGGCATCGATATGGTGAAGAGATGAGATTGCCTGGATTTGAAAATTTTACCAGCGATCAGATGTTCTTTATAGCTTACGGAAGTGTAAGTGTTATTAGTACCATAATTCACTCTATGAATGTTATAACGTGCAATCATAAACATAGAATGACATAAATAAGCGTAATTAAAGTCATAGGAATCATAACAAAAATATTGGAAGAAAAACAAGTTTTTTTATTGGCATACCCATATATCACATATTTTGATTATATAAATATTGACTGCTAATGCTAAGTTCACGTTTGAATCCAAGTGACGGTGGCGCTGCCATAGACCAAGTGCCAAGGCCAAGTACTAAATGGAAGCCATTTTCGGTCATTTTGGGCTCGAGTCAGCTGTGTGTAAGTTTGTTATTAAATCTTGTGATATCTTGAAAGTTTTTAAGAACATGCTTTGTGGAAGGCTGCAATTCGACTATAGAAGTATCTGTCAGTGTGGCAGCGTGTTGAGGTTATGTTTACGGTTACGTTCATCAAAATTCGTTTGAAATTGATGAAAAAATAACACGGGAGCAGTCAGTCCTGGTGAAAATCGCGACCGCGTGTATTTTCCGTGAGTGAAAAGTGCCATCTGTCGTCTTTCCGTGTATTGAAAGTGCTATAAACTATGGAAAAATCGGTGTTCTCTGAATGCGGCCATTCTGCTCACCAGTTTTTGAATTTCTCATCTTTTTGGTCACTGGAGCGGGGCTTAAGCGGGTTCTCACTTGGATAGAAATGTTGATCAGTGTTTACATGGGAAATGAAGGGGGGCTAGCAGTCCATATTTATATAGTCAAAAATTACATGTATCAAAAAGTAACTCAAACTTTTCTTCTTTTTTCCTTAACCTTATCACACAATTTTTACACCAGCTCTATCCTTTCTCATCCATACTTATACCTCTTACACCTCCTTATAATCGCTTCCTAAATGTGTCTATGCATCCCTCTTTGTTGGGGAAAAAACATTACAATTCCTCAAACACATTAGGCCAGTGGTTCCCAAAGTTGTTTGGGCACCGTCGCACTTCACATAACTCATTAATAAAACCGAGTTTACTATCTTATTTGTTAATTATTCAAATTTTGTCATTTTCTGAAATTTATAGATATGGTGTGAGATTGAAGACGAACAAGACATGGCGCTTCAGATCGCAACGGACGAACACAGTCCGAGCAAGTTTCGTGTGTTGGGAACTCTACAGAATTCCGAGGATTTCGCGGCCGCATTCAAGTGCCCGTTCGGCAGCAAGATGAATCCTAATCGGACCAGGTGTAGAATTTGGTAGTCAGATTTTGTTTTATACATATAACGAACGACAGTATTATTGAGATGTATTAGCGAGAAACTTGGATATTTAGATTGTTGAGGAGTTTACGTTTTCCAAATTCAGTATCATATAGAATTAATGAATACCTTTTGTATATTAATAATAATAATATCTTTATTGTTCAACAAGTTAACCCAATTACAGAACAAATCAAATTAGAATATAAATTCATACAAACAAACAAAAATGTATACAGAGATGTTTTTTTTTATCAGTATACATTAGGGGAAGTGTATACCTGAAAAAAAAAACGCAATGTGTGTATGTTTAATTGTTTATTTGGCATATGTGTGTTCAATTGCGTGTTATAGGCAACTAAACACACATACATCAATGCGTTTGACTCGTGTATTTTGCAGGTATACATAGGGGAAATGTGTACTGTTAAAAAAGCTCTCTGTATATAAAAATACAACAGAGAAAATTATTAATAGATATAATACTAAAAAAATATACTTATACAATAATTTTTGTTTTTCCTCCGGTAGGAATATTTTGTAATTATTTATTGTAATCTCATATTACAACAAATAATTACAAATATTCTGTAACATATTTTGTTAATTTTACTTGGTGGAAAATAAATAAATAATTCGTTAATTCTTAACAGACTAATTGAATAATAAATAACTATTGAAAAAAAATAGATGGAATTTCTTGTAAATTAAATAAAAAGAATTTGAAAAGAATTAATTAATAAATTATGTTACCTTAAGCTGCTGTGTCATTATGAATTATGTTACATAAGTACTTTAACAAATAGCCAATAACAGACATTTGCTGAAGGGAAGTCCGAAGTGGTTCAGGTAAAAAGAGATAAAAATGGAAACAATCAACCTGATTAGGACAACAACATGAGAATATCTTTTGGGATATAAGTAAAAATAGATATTTGCTGTTGAACAACAACAGAATATATATGTTTTGCTGTTGAACAACAGCAAATGTCTATTTTTGGATATTTGTTAATTATTTTCAAAGTCGTTTTTATTTATTTATTTTTTTAAATAACTATGAGCTAGTGAATATATAATTTTTCTATTATTATGGAATTTATTGATTTTCAAATTAAGAAAACTTTTACGTACCATTCAACTTAATTTATATTTATTTATTTATTACATACAATCTACGGAAAATAAATTTCAATCAAACATAAAATATTTGATAAAATGTTTAACCACCATTCATCTAGCGTATAGATAACTGGTGATGGCCATTTCGGTCTTTTTTGTGGCCATCATCAAGGTGGGAAACACTCGCTAGAATCAAATTTCAACGTACAATATATTAATAATGAATGAATTCCTCGAAGCATTTGTGAGTAATAATACTCGTTAATACATTTTAATACTAACACAGTATTTTAATACTAATACCATATGATCTCCACTAGAGTGCTTTGATTTTTTTTATTAAAAAAATGATGTTGGTAATAAAAGTAACCACACGCCATAGATTAAGTTATTCCAACAAATTGAAGAATTTGATTTTTATAAATAATGATACATGTGGCGTTATTTGCTTTTATTAACTAGTGGCTCTAAATATAAAATTTAGAAAAAAATGAAACCATCGCGAAATTTTCTCTTCTAAAGTATTTTGATTTTTTTTTACAAAAAAACAATAATGTTGGCAATAAAAGTAAGCACGCGCTAGAGGTTATGTTATTCTAACAAATTAAACAATTTGATTTGATAAATAATGACACATGTACCGTTTTTGTTTGTTTGTTTTTATACACTGGTGCCAACGAAATGTAAAATATAGAAAAAAACAAATCAAAAGTTCTCGTTCGATCATATGGTATTATTATGATTTGAAACACGGTGAAAGCCGGAAATAGTTGATAATGTAGCTAATCAGCCATAATTTGAAATTTAAAATGTGATTTAATGGAACAAAAGGAACCAAAGCCATCCATGGGTGATAACTGTATTAGCATTTAGGTTTTTCTACAGAGTGACGCTTATTGTTGTTGTTATTATTATTTAAAAATAATCCTTTTTAAAACGTGTGATTATATTAGATTTTTGAAAGGCTACACCAGAGAGGATCTTCTTTAATCCTTTTTAGCTGTTCAAATACTCTCAATGCAACTGAGGAGCGAAAGTATCGAAAAGAAAACTTTCACAGAATTTTTATATTTTTAAAATAATTAAATGTTTTAACATGCTACGAGAAAAACAGCAGAAAAAAATGAGAATAAAACTAAAACAACAATTTCAGTGCATTTTTTGCTCCTTTGTTGCTTCAGCTCCCCTAATGTATAATTAATAACTGATGCTTCTAATAAATTATATGGTTTATTTAATGTTAAGTAAATAAAATTAAGTAAATCTTTAATAATTTTTGGTCTATATTAGTGTTGGGCAAAATCGAATAATATTAGTAATCGAGTATTACTAAATGTGTCATTTTAAGTATTTAAAACGAAAAAGTAACTTCAAATTTATGTTTATTAATAAATGGGAAGTTATTTCTGATATATTTATAATAAGTAACATTCATAAAATTATAATACATTGCCCATCACTAGTCTATATATATATATATAAAATCACTTAGTAACTTTTCTATACGAAGAACAATTTATTTCACTGTGTCTAGCTTCATTTACATGGTAGTATTTCTCAAACTAAGTCTGAGTTTGCGAATAATGAGCTACTGAGTAATAAAACTAGTCATAATAATTGAAAAGATAACACAAGCGCTGTCAATTGCTTAATTTCAAGTTCATAAACTAGATGAATGGTGTTTGAACATTTTATTAAATAATAATTAGACTAGTAGTGAAATAAATTGTTAAGAGGTATGAAAAAGTTTCATTTTGTTTCACAATTTTCAAATATATTTTTTTAAATTTTTCCTTTAATTAAATACGATTTGTATTATTCTATTTATAATGAATTTAAAGATGTCTAGCAGTTTTTTTTTTGTTTCATTATATTAATATTAAGAGTATTTGAACGCTAGTGATTAGTGTAATGTTATAAATGTTGATTTATGTTAATTGTTAACGTTGTTGTTGTTGTTGTTTGTCTTCACCACGAGTGTGTTTGAATAAAATTATATATTAATTTTACTATTGTTTATTATAAATTATTCAACGTAATTAGGATATGCGCTGGTTTCGGAGAGTCACTTTGCAAAAAAAAATCCGTCGAGTATTGGTGAAAAAAAAAATTGTTTATGCTTCTTCACAACTAGTGTAAAATTAATTAAAGTAAATTAAATCAACATAAGGGACAGTTTCAGATAAATCAATAAACTACTGGGTAATAAAATGTGTAACTGTAAATTGCTTCAAATTCTTCTTGATTATAAATATTCGTTACTTTTCCAATAAAACATCTTTCTTTTTCTTTGTTTTTATATACATAAATAAATATGGAAGCAAAATTATATGATTATATGCAGTATTAAATGTTAAATATATATTAAATCATTTTAGTCACTAAAAAATGATTTGAAAACGAAACGAAGAAAAACAGAGATGTTTCATAGGGAAAGTAATGAATATTTATAATCAAGAAGAAGGCAACAACTACACCGATTAGGGATATTCTTTTTGCTTTTCCTTAGAGAATCTATATAAAAATGAATATTCCTATTTAATTTTTCAATCCTCCAAACTACCATGTGCATAAACACTCTTTTCTATTGATATCTTCAGATTAATTTCAACACCCTGTATAAGTATTATTTCATAGTAACAAGTAAACTAATTGCACGTAGTCACCTTTGGCCGACCCACTTTCCTAGATCACGAGCCATCAATGATATCTATTGTGGCGTACATTTGGCCCTAAATGAGATGTTCCATGGAATTCGCATAGAGCCAAATTGCGAGTTGCACATACACAATGTGGAATGGTATATACCCCGCAGGGATGTCACTGTCAGTGGTTTCATCCGCCAAACAGCGTCCTATACAGTGTGGAGATTACGTGATTTTGCTTTATGGATGTATGCTTTGAGTCTACAGGATATAGTTAAACCGGCGGATATTCGCTTTAGATTCTTTCTAGAAATAGCCCGGTATTGATTGAAAATATGTGTTATTTATTCAACATTTATTTTAAAGACAGGCAAAATAAACTTTTAATTGAACACTTGATGAAGCATATTTTAACACTGATTTAATACAATGATTAAACAAAACACTTGGCTTTGTTTCACTGTTGTTTTTTTATTATTATATAAATTGACTAATTTCGATGAGGCAATCAGATGATTAATTATTATGACGTAACGAGACAAAACATGTCAAGCAGCGGGATGTTAGATAGCCCTTATTTAGGAATATATTATTAAAATCTTAATATACACATACAATCATCTTTATTGTTTTATACATGGTACAACTCAACATTGAGGATGCGATCGAGGGGTTGTACGGTGCAGCAAGTACAAACAATTGATATTGTCTTACTATCTGGAGTCTAATTAAGCAATTGATGTAGTTAAATTATTCTTGCAGCGGTTTTCAATTTTTTTTAGAATTTTTTAATTGGAGTCAAATCTGTTGATCCAATTGAAACTAACCCAAAATTTAGGATGCGATAGAGGGGTTGTACGGTGCAGCAAGTACAAAAAAATGATAATGTTTTACTACCCGGAGTCTAATTAAGCTATCGACGTAGTCAAATTATTCTTGCAGCGGTTTTTTTATTTTTTTATAATTTTTTATTTGGAGTCAAATCTGTTGATCCAATTGAAACCAACCCAAAATTGAGGGTGCGATGGAGGGGTTGTAAGGTGCAGCAAGTACAAAAAAATGATATTGTTTTACTCTTTTATATATATTTTTTTTATTTGGAGTCAAATCTGTTGATTCAATTGAAACTAACCCAAAATTAATGATACGATGGAAGGGTTGCACGGTGCAGCAAGTACAAACAATTGATATTGTTTTACTACCCGGAGTCTAATTAAGCTATTGACGTAGTCAAATTATTCTTGCAGCGGTTTTTTATTTTTTTATAATTTTTTATTTGGAGTCAAATCTGTTGATCCAGTTGAAACCAACCCAAAATTGAGGATGCGATGGAAGGGTTGTACGGTGCAGCAAGTACAAAAAGTTGATATTGTTTTACTACCCGGAGTCTAATTAAGTGATTAATATAGTCAAATTATTGTTGCAGCGGTTTTTTATTCTTTTATATTTTTTTATTTAGAGTCAAATCTGTTGATCCAATTGAAACTAACCCAAAATTGAGGATACGATGGAGGGGTTGTTCGGTGCAGCAAGAACAAAAAAATGATATTGTTTTACTACTCGAAGTCCAATTAAGCGATTGATTTAGTCAAATTAGTCTTGCAGCGATTTTTTACTTTTTCATATATTTTTTATTTGGAGTCAAAGCTGTTGATTCAATTGAAACTAACCCAAAATTAATGATACGATGGAGGGGTTGCACGGTGCAGCAAGTACAAACAATTGATATTGTTTTACTACCTGGAGCCTAATTAAGCTATTGACGTAGTCAAATTATTCTTGCAGCGGTTTTTATTTTTTTATAATTTTTTATTTGGAGTCAAATCTGTTGATCCAATTGAAACCAACCCAAAATTGAAGGTGCGATGGAGGGGTTGCACGGTGCAGCAAGTACATACAATTGAAATTGTTTTATTACCCGGAGTCTAATTAAGCTATTGACGTAGTCAAATTATTCTTGCAGCGGTTTTTTTATTTTTTATATTTTTTTTTATTTGGAGTCAAATCTGTTGATCCAATTGAAACTAACCCAAAATTAAGGATGCACGGTGCAGCAAGTACAAACAATTGATATATTGTTTTACTACCCGGAGTCTAATTAAGCTATTGACGTAGTCAAATTATTCTTGCAGCGGTTTTTTTATTTTTATATTTTTTTTATTTGGAGTCAAATCTGTTGATCCAATCGAAACTAACCCAAAATTAAGGATGCGATGGAGGGGTTGTATGGTGCAGCAAGTACAAAAAATTCATATTGTTTTACTACCCTGGGTCTAATTAAGCGATTAATGTAGTCAAATTATTCTTGCAGCGGTTGGTTTTTTATTTTTTTATAATTTTTTATTTAGAGTCAAATCTGTTGATCCAATTGAAACTCACCAAAAATTGAGGATGCGATGGAGGGGTTGTACGGTGCAGCAAGTACAAAAAATGATATTGTTTTACTACCCGGAGTCTAATTAAGCGATTTATGTACTTAAATTATTCTTGCAGTGTTTTTTTTATTTTTTTATAATTTTTTATTTGGAGTCAAATCTGTTGATCCAATTGAAACTAACCCAAAATTGATGATGCGATGGAGGGGTTGCACGGTGCAGCAAGTACAAACAATTGATATTGTTTTACTACCCGGAGTCTAATTAAGCTATTGACGTAGTCAAATTATTCTTGTAGCCGTTTTTTATATTTTTTTTTATTTGGAGTCAAATCTGTTGATCCAATTGAAACTAACCCAAAATTGAGGATGCGATGGAGGGGTTGTACTGTGCAGCAAGTACAAAAAATTGATATTGTTTTACTACTCACAGTCTAATTAAGCGATTCATGTACTTAAATTATTCCTGCAGCGGTTTTGGATTTTTTTTTTTGGAATTTTTTAATTGGTGAATTTTTCAATTGGATCAAATTTTGTTGCATTATGCAATATTTTATTGATATGCAATAGCAGGTGTACATTATGTAATTCAATGTCCGGCGTGGGTATTTACCCGGGAAGTAGTTGTTTTAATATGCATTTGTTTAACGTACTTACGTAACGTAAGTAAAAAGTCACAGAGATAAATGTGGAAATAATTTATTAATTATTTTCTAATCATTTTTATTTAATACTGTTAACCCAATTGAAATTAACTCAAATTGAGGGCGCCCTGGAGGGGTTGTATGGTCGAGTATGTAATGTTAGTAAATCTTAACCCGTGCCCCACGGGGTTCAAAATCCAAAAAATCCAAAATTAACTTTAAATTTCATTCATTAATAGATTTTATTATTTCATTTTTTTAATGTTTTTCTTACTCTTTATGTGTAACAGTGTATTTCATATTTAGTTTATATTTTGTAAGATCATACTTATATATTTTATTTTTTATTTCTATAGTTTTTATTATCACTTGAAGATAGGAATAAGCCGGTTGCATTTTGTTTTCACAATGAACTGTTTGGGATTGATAAATAAATATTGTGATGCGTATTATTTTTATTTTGTATTTTGTCGTAATTTGTGATTGGTAATTTGCCTTTTTTTTATACATATGTTTTATAATCTTTTTAGAGCGTCACACTTTTCTTATAAAATGTTTAATATGTAATTATAATTGTAATTTGGAAATGGAGATTCCGTTAATAAAGTAAATTGAAATTGAAATTGAATAATTAAACAGCTTATATATTTTTCATTTGGGGGGCTTGTTTTTTGTTAATTTGAAGAGATTTTTTTGAGGGGGGGGTCCTACTATATAAATTAAGAAAAAACTATGTTTTCATTATAAGTAATTATATTTATATATTCAGAACAAATGATCAAACAATAACAATACCCCCTCATACTCCCTCAGCTAGAAATTAGGAATTATACTTTTAAAAAATTATCTGTTTTATACTGATATTATGATTCTTATAATATTGTAACACACTCATCTCGAAAACCCATAAAAGATGTTTCTGGCTATAATAAATCAAGTAACACTCGCCCATTAGTAGTAGTGTGTAATCGGATATGCGGTCGTTCTCGTCTGGATGCAGTCGAGCATCGCTACGCACGTGAATCCGCGGCGAAAGAGAGATAGACAAATTGGTCTTCGCTTATTTCTCGCAAGAAAATGTAAAATAGTCCGATAATTATTCGCTCATTGTGGGCCAACTAATGAATTTATTTTTATGATGTAAACCCTTTATTGTTCACAAAAGTCGATTCTAGGTCCCTATTACTTCAAAATTAAATATAAAAATGTTTAAATTGGTTAAATTGACGATCAAATTTGTATAAATATTGAGCATATTTAATGCATTTTTAAAATTTTTTTTTTCAAAACCAAACTAATACGGTCATTGATTCATCCTTTAACTTTCTCATACTGAAATTTCAATACAACAGTATTATTATTAGTAGTAACAACGGCGTGTGCCGTAAAGCACTATTTTCTCTTCTTTTCTAGCGAGTGGTATGCCCGTAACGCTGATATACGCTGAGTTATAGGTAGATTCATAAAGGCATTCATTAGAAGAATTATAGAGTGGGTTGTTGGGATATCTGAGTTTGGTAACGATTCTTGTATGTATTATATTATGTTCAGATTATACACAATGTATTATTTATTAAAGATTTAGTAATAGTATTATTCTAGTAAGTAATTTTAACATCAACAACACTTTCATCCCAGTAGATTGCCACAATTAAAACACGCTCTTTTTGATTAATATTTGTTTAATTAAAAAAAGTAATGTGGTTCTGTCAATTCGGAGAGCGAGGAGCGCAATGTAAATGCTTTCCGGTTTAATTCGATATGAAAGTAGCGCGGGTAATTGGTTCCGATCGTCAATCTTTATTAAATCCGGATTATATTATTCTGGCGGGTTTGCCGTTGCGGGGGGTGGGAAGCGGATGCCCTGGAAATTGAAAGCAAATATTTCTTTAAATCAAAGACGAGTTCCGGATACCTCTTTTCCCTTCCTATCTTTAAATAGCAAGGTATTGACAGAGTTGAAATTACAAAAAAAAACATTAGAGGTTTTGAATTAGCCTACAGGTAATCGGAAAATGTGAAAGAAAGACGAAATTGTCAATGTTTTATGTTAATTAAGACATAATTAACACACACACTCTTCATTTATCTAATAATATAATTTCTTAAAAGTGCTTTTCAATTAAAACAAGATAGTGTTTATAATTTACATGTATTTAAACAGGTATACATTAAAGATCCATATAACATACAGTAATTTATGTATTAATTGCGCAAAGGATTAAAATACAAGGTGGGCCAGAAATAATTACGAATTTGAAAAAATCATTAAAAAAAAAACTAAGTACAATTCACATACAAATTTTTATTTCTATAAAAATTTACATCTGGGAAATTCATTTCTTGAAAATAACGTCATCCAGGTGTGCACCATCGCGCTGCAAACATTCTTCGAATCTGAACCTCAAATTGGTAAAAACTCGCTGGCACATTGCACGGGGAATAGCTGCCATTTCTTCCCGGATATTGGTCTTCAACTGGTTAATCGTGGCTGGGTTATTAGAGTAGACTCTACTTTTTAGATATCCCCACAAAAAAAAGTCCAGTGGCGTTAGATCTGGACTTCTAGGAGGCCATGCAATGTCACCTCGGCGCGATATCAGTTTCCCAGCAAACATCTCGTTTACGACCGTCAAAGAGGCATTAGCTGTATGGCATGTCGCGCCATCTTATTGAAACCATGTCGCACGATTATAGGCTTCAAATTGTTGCAGTTGTGGAAAGAAAAAATCCCTTAACATGGCTATGTATCGGTCAGAATTTACAGTGACAGATTGGCCTTGTCGATTTTCGAAGAAGTAGGGTCCGATAATTCCGTGCGCTGACATGGCCGCCCAAACGGTTACTTTTGGCGAATGCAGAGGCTTTTGGTGTTTTGCACGTGGGTTCTCTGCAGCCCAGTAACGGCAATTCTGTTTATTCACATACCCATTCATGTGAAAATGGGCTTCGTCGGAGAACAGAATATTGTTGACACTCCGAAAGCGTTCCAACATTGTTTGAACAAAGGCTCTTCGTAAAATTGGATCATTTGGCTGTAATTCCTGCACAACTTGAATTTTATACGGGTGCAATTTCAGATCTTTCAACAAAATGCGACGCAAAGATGTTCTGGATACCGCAAGTTCGGCTGAACGCTTTCGAGTCGATTTAGCAGGATTACGTTGAACTGAAGATCTAACTTGTTCAATTGCGTCTTCTGTTCTCGTTGACCTTGGACCTCCCGCAGGCTTCTGGTTGAGAGTCGAACCAGTAGCTTCGAACTTTCTGGCCCACGATCGAATCACACTTTCGTTCGGACACTGATTTAGGTCATGTAATCCAAACTCACGCTGAAATAAACGCCGAACAATAACGCACGAATCGCCATTTTTGTAATAATGTTTAACGCAGAATGCACGTTGCGCTCCTGTGAAGTGATCCATCGCGACTAAATTTCCCAGAACCGGGCTACTTAACCCCACCACCCGCGCAGTCCCCTCTCTGAAGCTTCAAACACAAGAGTGTTTTTAAAATCGTACGCCTTTCAGGCCCACCCTGTATATCAATGATATAAAATTAAAACACTTTTTTTATTAATTAAAAATGTTTCACTACGGGCTAAGTGAGGAATTTATTCAGAATAAAATATACTAAATTATCTATAAATAAAAATTATTATAGATTAGATAATGCCTATCGAAGCTTGTAAAATAAATGTTTTAAACGTAATTTTTACTTTCTCTGGACCTCTAGAGAAGTTAAAGTATTGTGGCTGTAAAAATTTTCGAAACACAAATTTTAACGTATATGCATCTTTTGAGGTCCTCTGAGTACACTGGAGACTTTAATTATTTAAATAATGATTGTATGTCAAATAAAACTTCTTTCGCAAACGCCTCCAGAATATTAAAGAATTGTGGAGAAAAATTTTGAAGCCATTGTAAGGTAAGAAATAATAAACTAAATTGTAATACCTCCCAAATATTCGGCTTTAATTTATTTTAAGTTTAAATAATAATTACCATTAAGAAAAACCATTTTATTCCACGCATGTTGTTGATTCTAATTTAAACGTAGGGTAGATTTTTCTTCAAGTGTCGAATACTTTGGGTATTTCGGGAGCACAAAACGCTTCTTTGTGAGCACGCTCGAAGATAAATATGGCAATCTATATGCCGTCGCGAAACGTCGGCTGTAATTGTGTCTATATTTGTCGTGCAATAAGTCTCGTCCGATGAGAATATCCGCTATTTTACTGCACAAATCCGCCGCGGTTTAATGGAATTTTTTCGACGGCTGCCAGCCGCATATATATTATACACCTACAATTTTATTGAAAAATTCTCAGCAAACCGGAATCTAAAAATTTCTCTCTCTTTTTTTAATACACGATAAAAATTATTAATAAAAATTTTTGAAACATCAGGGAAAAGCAAAAAAAAAGAAATCAAATTGTAACTAATAACCGATATAACTCTTTTTCAGCTAGTTAGCATAGATTTTTTTTTTTCATAAATCTGGTCGATAGCCTAGACAGACAAACACCTACATGTATTGTAATTATTTATATTGTTAAAATTATCTGTGTAGTCTGAATAAATCTAATGTAATTCAGATATTGGTAAGTACATGTACGTATGTAGATATGTATTTATATTAAGTGTGTATATGTATATATTTGTATTGTTTTCATAATTATTAAATTTAAGGACTATGCTTAGCAATTACTATTAATATCATTGACGCTAATTTCATTTTGTATTATGTACATTCTGATAATAAATATATGTTATTATTATTATTATTAAAGATATATATATAGGTATATATATATTAATTAATATGTATATATATATATATATATATATAACTTTTTTTAAATATAAATCAGAGATTATTCACACTTTTGCCGTTATTTTAATTGCAAAAAACTAAATTACACTAGGAGAAAAAAATAAGGATATTTAATTAAAATTAATTTAAAAAAATGTTTCCTCATGGGTTAAGTGAGAAATCAATTAAGCATCCATTAAAAATATTAGCAATGATCACTAAAATTCGATCATTCCCTTTTTTCCAACTGCAAATATTACTTATACTGTGAAAAAGTTCGACCCAGGGTATTATACAAATTGAAAAAGTTTTTACTTTATAAATTTACATTTACACGTAATGTTGATTAACGTATTAATCCATTTATTAATTCGCCAGGTACGTTGTCTCATCGAGCTCTTCAACTCAGAAATCCTCGTATCTCTTTGTCAATCCATATTTCTCCGTCGAGACATATTTGTTCAGAATACAGTCCCAGTAGTAACAGTTCCTTCGTATCGTTCACAACCGGTGGAAAAGTGTTAAATTTAGCGGCGATTCCAAAATATTGTTGCATAATTTCATATAAAGGGTTGTGAAATTAAAAGTTTCCAGGCATAATATAAAATAAAAGACTCTGATTGTCCTTGAGTACGAGTTAACATATCATTAAACATAAAAATCTGGAGGTTTAAATATTAAAGAATATATTTAATCCGAACTGACCGCACATGATCCCCATCTAATATATTACAATTGTAAGTTTTTGACAAATATCTATTAAAATAACAACTTAAAAAAAAGTGTGTGTGTCTGTAGAGAGGACTCACAGATATTTTCAAAAAAAATCGTGTGGTTTCAAAATAGTTATATTTGTTATTATTTACTATTTGATTTTTTTTTTCAACGAAAACAATACTTTTCCTTTATGTTTCATTTTAGGAAAGTACGAAAAGATTTCCATTAAAAGTTTTTACCGTGTATTAAAAAGAAAAATTAATAGAGATACTGGTATGAAACAAAAATAATTTTGATAAAGAAAATGTTAAATAACTTTCTTATATCACTTTGGGTATTACTAGATATTTAAGACGAAGAAGTAAAATTAAAAAAAAAAAACAATAGATTCGACAACATAAAATTAGTTAGTAATATATATAAATTTATTGCATTTTACATGTATGTTTTATATTTGTAAAAATAGTATATTCCGTTAAATAAATAAATAAATAAATAAAATCTAATATTTATATATTTAATTAATGTTTAGTTTATATTTTAAATTTGATGCGCAATTTGGAATTTTTGGAATGCGCAAATGTTTATTTCTGTAATCTTTTGTGTGTGGATCATCCAGAATAAATCGAGATGTTGAAAGGCCAACATGTATTGTTGTATAATAAATGAAAGACCTCGCAAGCGCCATATTTTGCCTAATCGAAATGGCCATCACTAGTTATCCATACGCTAGATGAATGCTGGTTGAACATTTTATTAAATGTATTGTTTTATTGTGTACGGCCTATAAAATTATAAGTGCGATACACACCACATTTGTTTCGATCATATAATTTCAATTTGTATAAATTATAATTAAATCTTTTATTTGGTTGGCATTCATTGTGTGGTATTTCTTTATAAAGTAATATGTAATGTAAAGTAATTTATTACTGCCAACGCCCAATGGTTTACAAACGTCATTTATTTATTTATTTATTTACATACAGACACAGAATGAGTAAACATTCCTATAAAGTAAGTATGAATATTACAAAAAAAAATATACACATGTAACACAAAAACATAAGTAATTAAGTGAAACATTTGAACAATACATAGAATTACATCAAAAATGAGCTAACAAACTTATAGCAACACTAAAAAAGATTTTCTTATTTTTAATAAAGAAGATATCCACACTAGAGTCCAGTTCTAATAGTGTATTATATAGGAAGCACATCGAAAAAATCGGGGTTTTAATCAATATATTGGTACGCGGAATAAAAAGTTGAAAAAAATCTGTTCTGGCGTGTATTTCAAGGAATCTGAAAGAAAATTTGAGAAACAATCTCTGAACAGTTAAGGTTATTATTTAATATGTTATAAAAAAATGTAAGTAAATGCGCTTGATGCCTGTGTTTCAGTGAATGTAACCCAAATTCATCTTAAAAAATTATAATGTTTTATGAAATAAATTTGAATAAATTATTAAAAATCAACCGATAAAAAAATTAAACACAGATTAGATTGAATAACTTTAAATTATCGACTAGTTTCGGGTTATTAGCACATTTTCAAGAGACTTTAAAATTTCTATGTTTATTATAAAACATAACTACAAAAAAAACATATGTATAGAACGCCGACGGTAATAAATATAAAATAAACAAACATGTAATGAGGACTAACTATAAAAGACAAATACTACATTTTGAAGTTAATAAACATAATAAGCTACATCCTTTTATATCATATCCACGTACATGGTAATGTGTTACATAAAATTCAACCCTTTTACGAACGTATAAGAAAAATGAATAAGCTGGGTATGGTATTTTTAATTGTATGAATTTATCTCGGCATTCACCTCTATTCCCTAAAACTGCTGAAAACTGTCAAGAGTTCCATATTTTCTGTTTAGTTGAACACTGGATAGTTGACAATAATATTACAAATGTAACAATTAATGATTATAAACTTGTATCGTACTTTTGTAGAACTATTAAATTACATGGAGGGACAGCCATTTATGCTCGCAAATCAATGCTTTGCGTGAATAGAGCAGATATAGTGACTATGTCCTTGGAACATGACTGTGAATTATCAGCTATAGAAATTGTAGATGAAAAAATTATTATTATTACAGTCTACAGAGCTCCACAATCAAACTTAAGTAATTTCCTTTCTGTAATGGAGCAATTGCTTGCATCATGTAGCCAGAA
The DNA here is from genome assembly GCA_963082785.1 of Philonthus spinipes. Classification (NCBI taxonomy): domain Eukaryota; kingdom Metazoa; phylum Arthropoda; class Insecta; order Coleoptera; family Staphylinidae; genus Philonthus; species Philonthus spinipes. The sequence goes on along the minus strand of OY720300.1, from coordinate 25,480,998 downwards.
AGTAATTATAACCGGAGATTTTAATATTAACTTTATCTGCAATGATATTGTTCATTCTAACTTTGAAGATATATATTTATCGAACGGCTTCAGAGCACTCGTTTCCAATTTCACACGTGGTTCTAGGTGTATAGATAACGTGTTAACGAATATACAACCAGATTTAATTAATCATGTCGTATTTGAGCCCTATCTCTCTGACCATTGTGGAATTAGCATAGAAGTTAAAGTAGAAAATCTGGACACACGCCCTATTAGTTATGTTTGCCGACCTTTAACATCCTATGGTATGTTTTTATTTCATAATATCATTTCAACTTAGTCATGGGATTTTGTCAATTCTACCACTGATTTAAATAACAAATGTCACAAATTCATTGAAGCAATTGAAAGTGCAATGGAATTAGCATTTCCGTATAAACCGAAAATAATTAAACATCGAAACCCATTTACACCTAGTTGGTATGACGATGAATTGCGACATATGAGAGAACACTTACATTTTTTGAATGATTGTTTTAAAATGCACCCAAGTACCAATAATAAAAATGTTCTAAACGAATTTAGAAATAAATATAAAACAAGAATAAATCAAAAAAAAAACCTATAATAATGACGAATACATAAAAAACTCTAGTAATCGCCCAAAAGCGATGTGGGATATATTAAACCACAGAAAAAAAATTATCATTCATCCAGAATTCACTACTACGATAACACCTGATGATTTTAACCACTATTTTGTTAAAATTGCGGAAATTATGGTAAATCAAATAAAATCTCAACCACATGTAAGTCAACATTATTCTCACTATCTAAAAAATATTAATAATAATAAATTCAGTTTCAACGAAGTTACTTATAATTATGTTAGAGATATAATTAAACAACTTAAAAATAAAAAGAGTAAAGATATCTATGGTATGAACAAAGACTTAATAATGACAATAATACACTGCATTATTATTCCTTTAACTAATTTGATAAACGAATGTATTCGTGAGAGTGTTTTTCCTAATCCATTAAAAATTTCAAAGGTTGTGCCTTTGTACAAAAAAGGTGATGTAAACAATCCAAATAGTTTTAGGCCAATTTCCATCATTCCAATCATTGGTAAAATTTTTGAGGTTATAATTAAAAACCAACTGCAAGAATACTTCGAGAAAAACGAATTTCTGAATGATGCAATCGGCGATTTGGTGATGCACATTATTAATGGGTTTGAAAATAATAATTACTCTGGTTGCATATTTTACGATCTCTCAAAATCACATGATATATTGCTACATAAATTAAAATATTACGGTCTTGGAATATCTTCCATCAAACTTCTAAGATCGTACTTAAATAATCGTCAACAGATAACACTATTTAATGGTTCTGCTTCCCAACGTGAGTGTATAACAAGTGGTGTTCCACAAGGATCTGTCCTTGGCCCGTTGATATTCATTATATTTAATAATGACCTCATATTGTGCGATAATACCTCAAAATTTACTCTTTACGCCGATGACACCACGTGTTATCAATCAAATGCAGATTTGAACTGTTTAATAAACTCTCTTAAAGACACACAATTAAAGGCTAAACAATGGTTTACATCTAACTTATTGACACTAAATGATGACAAAATAGCAGTCATGTATTTTTCTCTTAAAGACTTGTCATTAGTTAGAAATATAGACACGGTAAAATTTTTAGGTGTAATGCTTGACTCTGGATTGGTATGGCAGGAGCATGTTAACTATATTTGTCCTAAAATTTCCAAAGCAATTTATTTATTTAAAAACTTGGCGAAATACTGCTCAACCCAAATTTTATTAACGGGATATCACGCATTAATATCTTCTCAAATAAATTATGCAATTACATCATGGGGTCATTCAGCGCATGCAATTAGAGTATTTGGCTTGCAACGTAGATGCTTAAGAGTAATTCTACAGCTGGAGTATAGACATGATGTTCGAGAACAATTCATATCACTGGGCATATTAACTGTACCCTCCATGTACATTTTAAACTGCGTTCTATTAGTAAGGAAACATTTTTCCAACTATCCTACATCATATCAGCATGGATATAATACCAGGAGATGTAGAGATATTCCAGTAGACTATACACGTGTATATAGATCGCGTAATTGTTTAAATTACTATGGTCCGATTTTTTATAACAAACTTCCCGTGGAAGTCAAATGTGATAGTTATACTGTCTTCAAAACTAAAGTTAAAACATTACTCTCTAGTAAAGCATATTGTCATTGGATAGATTTTCTGGAAGACCAAATTTAAATTATTTACAATATCCTAGCCGATCTGTATTAGCATAAACTAAGATTGTACTAATATATGTATATTAAACTTCATTCATATGTATGTATATTTTTGACTTGTGTATCGATTGGAATTTACATTAATAAAGATATTATTATAAACCAAATCCCTCTTCGGTACCGTGAAGGAGGTTTTGGAAACGGCTCAATCTCTCGGCTGTAGCATTGACGGTAGGCCACCGCATGACATTATCGATGACATCAACAGCGGATGCATAGAGGTTCCAGAGGAATACACTTTATTGGATAAACACACATAATTTAATAAAAATTTAAAAATTTAAACCTGTTATTATTCAGATAGCTCTGCTTTGTAATTTAAAAATTGTAGTTGCTATAGTTAAGTGTCCACCTACCAAAATACAATAACTTCTACGAGACTGAAAAAGTATATGTTATACAGAAAAAGGGATTTTTTAATATTTAATATTTTAATATTAAATTATTATTAATTTTAATTTTAGATAAGATCATTTTACCTATTCTATTTTTTAGTTGGCATATTTTCTATAAGCATTTATAACACATTCGATGTGCCACAAGGATCAAGTCTTGGACCGCTTTTGTTTTCACTTTTTGTATATGGTATAAGCAACTCCATCAATTTTTTATTTCTACTGTATGCATATGATTTATAAATCTTTAGAAAAATTGAAAACGACGTTGACTGTATTATCCTCCAAAACGACCTTAATAACATCTGTGACTCGTGCCATTCTAATGGCTTATTATTATTATGGAATTCTGAAAAAAAGTGAACACAATTATATAAGTCATATGATATATAAGTCGACATATTAAGTGAAAGGTATAAGGTATTTGGTATAAAAAAAGTCACATCATAGCATAAAATATTTTTGGTGATTTACACAGCGCATTTACCAGACATACAGGGTGGCGCAAGATTACGATGAAGTCCAATATCTCAGTTATAAAGAAATATACAAAAAAATGTTACTTACATTATTAGTAGCTACTGTCAAAATTCACATTTTAAAATTAGTTTCATATATACAAGGTGTCCAATAATCACGTAACGTATCAAACATATGTTGTTTTAAATGGAATGATGTATTTTTTATGAAGATTTTCGATTCTACGTTTAAAAATAATCATTTTTTATATAAGATTTAATAGGTCAATTTTTATTAATTTAAAAGTTATAAACAAATGAATGTTGAAATCGATAGATGTTTAGAGCCTAACATTTCAATAATGAAAAATGAAATAAACATTCTGTCAACGCCATACAAATGCAAAAATACTTAATAATAAAAGAAATACTCTTTTTTTCTCTTAAAACAAATTTTTATATACAAGGTGAAGCAATACGCAAAATGATTTTTTTCTCTTTTTACTTAAATGGGGCACCCTATATTTTTTATACTATCTTAATAGAAAATTAATCACTCTTCATTTTTTATATAACATATTAAATAGCTACTATTTACCGTTTTTGAGATATTTAATCTCAAATACAAATTTGGTATAGAATTTTTAATCAAAGTAGGCCGTGCCAGAACAACTAATTTATTTAGTTGTGAAAGTTACGCGAACACAAATATAAAATAATTTAGTGAAACGAATAATCAAGTGTATTAATTAAAATACATCAGAATTCATACATATTTTTTTTTACCACGGGATAAATGAGAATTTAATAAAAAAAAAGTAAATAAATATTAAGCTGTAATTATTTTAACACGCGATAAAATTGAAAATACAACAATTTAAATAGGTATGTTCTTGGCCGTGCGCCAGGATCCAGGTACAACGAATATTCTTATCACAGGAATGCGTTCTCGGAGTGAGTCATCGATCGTTTTTCTTCTTCTTGATTTGCGATAATTGCGCTTTTGTATTTCGATTCAGTCGTCCGAAAACGCGCAGTGTTCACTATTCCGGTTTAATTTTTAACGTTAGAAATTATTAATAATTAAAAACGCGATTTATTTTTGTTTATGAACAAGTGGTAATTAGTGAGTGGTGGAGGTGAGTTGGTTTTCGATTCATCAGGAATGGGTTGGAAGTTATTTTTTCTATTAAGGTATGTTAATATTAATAATTTATTTTTAAACAGATTTTACGATTCCTATTATCATCAATTTATTCTCCAAAATTGCATTTGATTAAATAATTTGGTATAGAATTTTTAACCAAAGTAGGCCGCGCCAGAACAACTAATTTATTTAGTAACTTTCAACGCTTAATATTATAATTAGTAAGTAAAGTACATTTTACGTTATATTTTGTAACACTGGTGCAGTTAAACATACTTCTTCAATAAATGATTAATTTAATTGTTAAAAACTAACAACAACTATATTTTTTGGTTATTATTCGAAAAATATTTAAAATATTCCTATATGCTTCTTAAATTGATTTATTTAAACAATTCATGTTGACTGATAAACCGAAAATAGATACTAAGTGATATAATAAAATATTTATATCATTATGTTTTGTTAACATTTTTATGTATTTATTTCACACATTCACATTTATTTTTAATACAATAGCATTCAAACATTTTACATTTTTTTCTTAAAAAATATGTCCCAATAACCATTATAACTCGCTAAATAATCGTTGAGCAACTATTTTCTTTATATTTTGTATACGCCTTTAAATATCGATTGTCATTTGAATATCCTCTTAGGTTAGGGAGTAAGTATGTTATTAAATACCAGAAAACGATTATGAATTGCATTTGTTTTAATTATAGCCTACTTAAATTATAGATTATAAGCGAAACTTATAATTTTGTACTTTGAATTGAAATTGTGAAAAAATGATAACAGATAGGGGTATAGTTTATTATACAAAAATTAAAGAACAATCAATTTTCTATCGAAATAGTGTAAAAAATATAGGGTGTTCCATTTAAGTGAAAAAAGAAAAAAATCATTTTGCGTATTGTTTCACCCTGTACACAACATTTGCTTTATGGTAACAAACGATTATTCCTTATATTATTAAGCATTTTTTCAATTAAATTGCGCAGAAAGTTTACATCGTTTTTCATTTTTGAAAAATAAGGCCCCAATCTTCCATTGATTTCAACCTTAAATTGTTTATAACTTTTAAAATATTAAAAACTGACCTAATAAACCTTATGTCAAAAATGATTAATTTTAAGCGTAGAATCTAAAATCGACATAAAAAATATAGCATTCCATTTAAAAAATCATATGTTTGATACGTCACGTGATTATTGGATACCCTGTATATATGAAACCAATTTTAAAATGTGAAGTTTTACAATAGCTACAAATTATGTCAGTAATATCTTTTTGTAAATTTCTAAATAACTGAGATATTGGACTTCATCGGAATCTTGCGCCACTCTGTATAAACGAATGTTTTATTGAATAACTGCGGCTACTTTATTTTTGTTTCTGTTATTAATTTGTTTATCTAATATATACCAATTTTGTGTTATTACCCTTTTATTGGATGCACTGTATCTTTTGGGTAATAAATGAATAAATAAAACAGGTGTATTCTTTAGATAAATAAAAAAATGCGGTAATAATTTTCGAGAATTAAAAAAGTCGATTAAACTTCTCAATAAATTCCGTTGATTCGAAAAGCATTTGGCTGAAATTCGTGAACTGAGAAAGGCACTTGACTCTAAACGTTTTTCTAATCCACTTCCAAAATAGATTTCAAATTATAATTTTTTTCTAGTCCACTTCGAAAATCAAATAAAAGTAGATTTAAAATGATAATTGTAAATATTTTTTGTATAACGATATTTCGTCTGAAACGCTGCATGTTTTACCACTGCACACAAACAAAATTAATGGGGATATTTTTTAACAGCAACGCATATTCATCGGGAATCAATACATGTTTGTATACTAACATGCTTATTCAATTACTTCATTATTTGATGTAAACACAAAGGTTAGCAAATTAGTTATTTACAGAGAAGCAGCCGGATACAGGATGCAGGTGGTAAACAGAGTGGATGGATGAAACTACGATACTGCGATACGTTATTAAGTTTGCTTTAACTAGTTAAGCGGGCCACGGCTTTTAACATTAACTTATTAAAAGCCGCTGCGGCTCTCAATACTGGTCAAGCAAATCATGTTAACGGAGGATTAAATTAAGCGCGCGGTCCAGTTTGTTCACACAATCAAGAAAGGGGCAAAATAATGCCTGTTTGGAATTAGGGTCGTTTGACAGGAATTGAAAATGCTTCATAAATTAATATATCTTTTTTTTCTATTAAGGGGTGATGCCTACCGCAAAAGTCAATTTTAAAAAGGTCTTCTACGGGAGCTGCGTCACGGGCCCTCAGGACCTTCGGAGAAGCCAAGAAAATCGAAATCGACGACAAATGTATGTCAAATAAACTGGTGTAATTGTATCTTATCTAACTTGTTTTGTTTTCGAGGAAAAAATTCCGAAATTTCGCCTTTTCTCGGCCTTCCAGGTAGATATCACCCCTTAATGATAATGACACTTACATTGTCGAAACTTAAATCGTTAAAAGCATTTATGTATATATCGAGCTTATAAAAAAATCGACGACGAAGTTGGCATTAGAAATCTAAAGTCATGTTTGAACTAAAATCACACGCGCACACGTAAACTGGTTGTCATGTTGACAAGTCACGCGTACAGACATGACTCAAGACTTCCAACCCCAACTTCGTCGTCGATTTTTGTTATACGCTCGATATATTTATGTTAAAATTCGTATATATATATAATTAATAAAAAGTGGTAAAAAACATAGTAATTATTTTCATCGAATTGGATATGGATTACCACGGATTAACGGTTGAAACCATCGTAATGTTTTTTTGACAAAAAAATGGAGTTTTTTTTATTCGATGATCTCAGAAAATACCATACCTACTCTCAGGGCGTGAAGGCAAATAGCCAGCGATTTAACTAAGTATTTAAATTCGTTTGTTGTTATTTTTATCGTTGTTAATTATACGAAATATTTAACGAACTAGGAGATTCGGTTAGTAATATTTTTATAAAAATTAGTCACACGTTAATATATTCCAAATAATGTATGTGAAATGCAACGTGGGCTATATTTATTCAAGAAATTACAGGAACGTCATACATGTCATACCTGGAACTCATCTCCATGTTTTCATTAAGCACACTTCCCATATTTGTCGTGTAATAGAAGCAAAAACAACTTCCGCCGGAGCGCAGATCTTTTAATAAAAGTCGGATCCCTGCGTAAAGTCGGTGTATAACAACTTTATATACCCCCTACAACAAAAAATACCTGCTGTCTGAAAGAAAAAGGTGAACTTTACGACAATCATTGTAAAAATTTACTCGCGCAATTTGGTACATGATATAGAAAGACAATGAGCGTTTTTATTTGCGCGCGAGCGTTAAAATGTAACGGAACGTTTTTACGCGATTTATACGAGCGTTTACAAGTTTATATTGCGCTATCATAAATGTTATTTTCCTAATAAAAGTCCTCGGTAAACGTACACACCCCCCTCGTAAACTCTCCAATGGACGCGTTTAAGGAAATTTAAATTATTGAAAATTAGTAACGATAATTTTGTCGAGTTTTATATGAAAAATAGTTTTTTTTTATATAAAGAATATCCTAAATTAAATTATTTAATAAAAAATCGATTGAAATTAAAGAAAAAAAGAAAGAAGATAAATATGAATAAATTATTAAAAATCTACCAATGACATAAATAAAAATACAAATTAAAATTAATGTAGAATTATTGATAAAATAAATATGAATAAATTATTAAAAATCTACCAATGAAATAATTAAAAATACAAACTAAAATTAATGTGGAATTATTTATAAAATAAATATGAATAAATCATTAAAAATCTACCAATGACAAATAAAAATAAAAATTAAAATTAATGTAGAATTATTGATAAAATAAATATGAATAAATTATTAAAAATCTACCAATGAAATAATTAAAAATACAAATTAAAATTGATGTAGAATTATTGATAAATAAATATGAATAAATCATTAAAAATCTACCAATGACCTAAATAAAAATACAAACTAAAATTAATGTGGAATTATTTATAAAATAAATATGAATAAATCACTAAAAATCTACCAATGACAAGTAAAAATACAAATTAAAATTAATGTAGAATTATTGATAAAATAAATATGAATAAATTATTAAAAATCTACCAATGAAATAATTAAAAATACAAATTAAAATTGATGTAGAATTATTGATAAATAAATATGAATAAATCATTAAAAATCTACTAATGACATAAATAAAAATACAAACTAAAATTAATGTAGAATTATTGGTAAAATAAATATGAATAAATTGTTAAAAATCTACCAATGAAATAATTAAAAATACAAATTAAAATTGATGTAGAATTATTGATGAAATAAATATGAATAAAGTATTAAATATCTACCAATGACATAAATAAAAATACAAATTAAAATTAATGTAGAATTATTGATAAAATAAATATGAATAAATTATTAAAAATCTACCAATGAAATAATTAAAAATACAAATTAAAATTGATGTAGAATTATTGATGAAATAAATATGAATAAATTATTAAAAATCTACCAATGACATAAATAAAAATATAAATTAAATTAATGTAGAATTATTGGTAAAATAAATATGAATAAATTGTTAAAAATCTACCAATGAAATAATTAAAAATACAAATTAAAATTGATGTAGAATTATTGATGAAATAAATATGAATAAATTATTAAAAATCTACCAATGAAATAATTAAAAATACAAATTAAAATTAATGTAGAATTATTGATAAAATAAATATGAATAAATTATTAAAAATCTACCAATGACATAAATAAAAATACAAACTAAAATTAATGTGGAATTATTTATAAAATAAATATGAATAAATCATTAAAAATCTACCAATGACAAATAAAAATACAAATTAAAATTGATGTAGAATTATTGATGAAATAAATATGAATAAATTATTAAAAATCTACCAATGAAATAATTAAAAATACAAATTAAAATTAATGTAGAATAATTGATAAAATAAATATGAATAAATTATTAAAAATCTACCAATGACATAAATAAAAATACAAATTAAAATTGATGCAGAATTATTGATAAAATAAATATGAATGAATTATTAAAAATCTACCAATGACATAAATAAAAATACAAATTAAAATTAATGTAGAATTATTGATAAAATAAATATGAATGAATTATTAAAAATTTACCAATGACATTAATAAAAATACAAATTAAAATTAATATAGAATTATTGATAAATAAATATGAATAAATTATTAAAAATCTACCAATGATATAAATAAAAATACAAATTAAAATTAATGTAGAATTATTGATAAAATAAATATGAATAAATTATTAAAAATCTACCAATGAAATAATTAAAAATACAAATTAAAATTGATGTAGAATTATTGATGAAATAAATATGAATAAATTATTAAAAATCTACTAATGACATAAATAAAAATGCAAATTAATGTAGAATAATTATAAATGAAACACTTTTTGTTATTTCGTTTATATAACTCGGATTAACGAAGTAACAATATGCTTCATTTATTAAAATTGACTTACAATGTATAACAAAGTAGAAGCCTCAACAATTAACAATTTAATGTAGAATTCTGTTTTGTCTCATAATCAAAATGATTAATGATGCGCCTAATGATCCGTTGTTTTGGTGAAACAATTGTAATTCTACAATAAAAACTGGGAAACTAAAAAAATGTGTTTTGTTTTTATTAAAGTATAGATTGATTTCTGCAATCTTTAATGTTTACCATACCACCTCATGATATAAATAATATTGTCTTTCCATTAACTCAATATTTATACTAATTTATTTATTTTTAGTAAAAATGCAATGCTTTTCGATAAGTTTATTTTTATTTAATTTTAATTTGTTATTATTATAGATGTAATCTTAGTATTAGTTTTTGTTGCTGTTGTAAAAATGGATGTTCCGTTTAATATATACAAACATCTTTATTCAGACAATATGACAACAAAATAAAATTGGAAATATAACGCAAGCGCCATCTATTGTCTTGTTAATTATATCTCTTATGCGATCTTATCTATCTTAAATTTCAAACAATATGTGGACCTGTGGATTAAAACTAAAACTTTTCCCAACCAATAGAAATGGGCGAGAATCTGCCCAATATATAAGAGGGATGACAGGAATAATTTTAAATACTAACCCTATTGCAATCCTGCCGAATTTCAGCAAAGTAACAAATTTTATATTCATCACTGCTCAGAAATATTTTCCCATTTATTACAAAAACCCAACACGGATTTTTACCTGGTCGCTCCACTGTAACAAATCTAGCGACTGTAATACATATATGTGAGGAGTTAGATAAACGAAAGCAAGTGGATGTAATTACACGGATTTTAGCCTTGCATTCGATACACTAAATCATTAGATTTTAAGCTTTTTTTGACATTTCATCCAGGTTCACTACAACTAATTCAAACATACTTACTAAATAAATATTGCTCATTTATTGCAGGTACGCACTTAGCTCTGGGGTACTCCAGGGTTCCAATCTTGAACCTTAATGTTTTATATTTATTTTTAAAACAATTTACTCACTTCATAAACTGAGTAAGTTATATTATGTAATAATTATGACCTTTAGTTGGGATAACCTGTTTGACAAATAAAAATATTATTATTATGCGGTATTAAGGAAAAACATTTGAATATAATTGCTAAATTATGAAAATCAACTTCTATCAAACGTCCTCCCATCAGCATTCATCAATTCAGTTAGCCAGCATAGATTTTTCTTTAACTTCATCATAAATTCATAACGGGTCGGAAAGTTCTCTGGCCGATAGCCCCGGTAGACAGACTAACACCTACATGTATTGTAATTATTTATGTTATATTGTTTAAATTATCTGTATAGTCTGAATAAAGATGTGTGTATATATCAATAACTACTGCAGTGTTGATAAGGAATCCAAATCAGAGTAATCTTAAATATGAGCACATTCTAATCATGCCCTATCAATTAAAAAATAATTATTCGATTCTTCTTCCGCCAGGTAAATGAGATTTTAACGAGTTGGCCGATAATTCGCGACAATTCACCCAGGTATTATTAACTGTTCCTTTTCCCCCGGCCCCATTATAATGACTTTATTATCTTGATTTTTTGCGCGCAACGAAGGAACACTACGCTTCTTTAAATATAATTTTAATGACGTCCAATTTGTTACGTATCGATTTGCGACGAGATGCATTTTTCTTAACTGTTCCTTTTTAATTGAAAAAAAAAACTGTAAATTCCATTAAAATAGAAACGACCACTTCCTATTATTACATTTTTTATCAAATACAATTGAATTTTTTGTAGAATATTTCGGGTTGAAGGCTGGAATAATTTTATTAATAAGTTACAAAGCCGAGTCATAAATGGACCTACAGGTCTTATACGAACATTTACTTTATATATTTTTGGTAAGGTGTATAGAAAATATTGAGGATTTATATTTAATAATTTATAAATCCATTGGGGTCTATCGGATGTTAACTTTTTTTTAATATATATTTGATTGTTGAAGCCATTAATTTGTGATACATGTTTATTATTAATATGAAGGTGAAAAATTAATAAAATATTTTGCTTGTATCATGCATTTGATTTTTTATTCCGGAATAATTTTTAATAAATCTATATATGATATTTATATAATAATAACTTTTTTTTCAATATATTCTGTTTTTCCACTGTGTTCCCTTTATCGACCTTAATAATAATAATAATAATAATAATAATTTGTAATAATAATAATTTTATTACGGAATCACCTTTTTACGAAAACAATACTATAATTATGTGATTATGTGTTTTTCTTTTCTTCTTAAAGAAATTATTATTGATTAATTAAATTGAATAAAAATTATTAGAAAATAATAAATTATTTCCACATTCAGCTCTGTGCCATTTTAACTTACATAACGTAAGTACTTTAAGCAAATGCACATTAAAACAAGTACTTTCCGGGCAAATACCCCGCCGGACATTGACTTATATAATGTATATCTGCTGTTGCATATAAATTGTGGAATTAATTATTTTCAAATCGTTTTTATTTAATTTATTTAAATAATTGTGACCAAGAGAATGAATAATCTTTTCTATTTATATTATTAATTATTATAAATAGAAAACAGTATTCATTCACTTGGTCACAGTTATTTAAATATATTAAATAAAAATGATTTGAAAATAATTAATAAATTATTTTCACATTTAGCTCTGTGACTATTGACTTACCTACGTAAGTACGTTAAACAAATGCACATTAAAACAACTACTTCCCGGGCAAATACCCACGCCGGACATTGAATTACATAATGCACACCTGCTGCTGCTTTTAATTAATTTGATTCAATTCTTTTCGTTTAATTTTATTCGGTTTTGATTTAAATTGAATTAATTTGGTTTAATTTAATTTAAATTGATTTAGTTTAATTTGATTTAAAATAACTGATTTAATTGTGCTGATTGTATTTGAATTAATTTAATTGATTTATTTTAACATCTTTAAATTATGTAAGGCATAGCTGTACTGACGAGGGATAGATCCCGAAACACGTGTCTGCAGATGGCCTTATATTATGTAACGTTCCTTTTGTTGTTTTTACAAAAAATTTTTCTCGGATCAAAATTTTGTTGCATTATTCAATATTTGTTGATATGCAGCAGCAGGTGTGCATTATGTAATTCAATGTCCGGCGTGGGCATTTGCCCGGGAAGTAGTTGTTTTAATGTGCATTTGTTTAACGTACTTACGTAGGTAAGTCAATAGTCACAGAGCTAAATGTGAAAATAATTTATTAATTATTTTCAAATCATTTTTATTTAATATTATTAATTATTTATAAATTATACACCGGTTTTAAAAGTTTTTCAAAGATTTTAAAATTCTGAACACATTTTAATTCTTTCAATTTATTTCTAAAGCAGGACTTTGCATAAAATTGTTTTTACATGTAAAATCCCTATGTAAAACTGATCGCGTCAACACCCGGTATGCATTTCTTTAATTATACAATTGATTGGGAACAAGTGTTGACGGTTCACTCTGACAATCCTGCAACCCTTTGTGATCCCACAAAAGGAGGCCCGCGCCATTATTGCGACGCTGAATCGAATGTTTATCCAAAGCCGCCCAATACCCCCCGATAAATATTTGCCGCTAAAATAAGGGCTGTTAAAAGGGGAAAAGCGCGCCCCGGCGAAAACCGAAAGTAATTCAAGCTCCCTCCCGTTTTTTTTTTATTTATCATCCCGTCCTGCGGGAAGCTGCACCGCAGCAGCAAGCGCAACTTTACGCGCTAGCATTGAATTTCATTATTGTTCTTCTTCTCCGGATCAGACAGCGGTTTCTGTTACTTTTTTCTTTATTTCTTCATAAAATTCTCAACCATGTCAGATTTCTTTTTAGTTTCGTTCCCTCGAGGAAACCTATTAAATGTATGCTAGCGTCATCGATTCGTTGCTTAAAATAGAACGGCGATTTTTATTGCTTTTATGAACAATTCGAGCCGCTTTATACCGGGTGAATATTTTTAAACGGAACATAAGGAATTTACACGAATTTAAAATCGAAATAACGCGCATCAACCTTTTAGATGCGCGTTATTTCGATTTTAAGAATTTATTAAGTCTCTAATATACAGGGTGGCGCAAGATTACGGTGAAGTCCAATATCTCAGTTATAAAGAAATATACAAAAAATGTTACTTACATTATTAGTAGCTACTGTCAAAATTCACATTTTAAAATTAGTTTCATATATACAAGGTGTCCAATAATCACGTAACGTATCAAACATATGTTTTTTTAAATGGAATGATATATTTTTTATGAAGATTTTCGATTCTGTATATATATATTATCAAAATCCCATTTACCCTTTCGGGTGTCGGGTAAGTCTTTAATATAAAGCGTTCTTTATTCTAATGAGGTGAAAATCATATAATTTTAATGTAAAGAAAACACTAAACTTTTTTATACTTGATATTTATATGAAACTTGTCACTAAAGTAAAATAATAATATTTAACTCTAACTTTATTGTCCATTATAATTGTTAACATTATTTATTTAATTTCAAAATTTGTGGAATTTTGTTGAAGTTTTAGTTGAAAATCTCCTATAATTTCATATTCCAGGTAGGTAATTTGGTGCATATTGCCTCGATTATATATATTACTAACAATAAATAGTGTAAAAACTCGCATTTTTCTATTCATTTCAATATTTCAAAAGGATTTCATAAACAATATGAAATATATAAAATGGTGCATGCGCCGGGTTACTGCCGCTTTCATAACATCAAAACCGCAAATCTATCACAAAATGAACATTTCAAAGATTCAAAAGTGATATAATTATAATCAATTTGTCTGAGAAATATGCTTTTATAATTCAGACAATTTTTTTTTATTTTGTATGAGCTTCTCTCATATTTTATTAATTTTTTTTAGATAAGCGTATAGTTTCCTGCACCTGAATTTCGGTGCAGGAAAGTACCCCCTATCAACAAAAAATAGATATGGTGTCATTTGAAAATAAAAAAAAAGTTGACTATCGCTACCTTGACAGTTGTCATCTTATTGTCAATTTGGCGACACCATTAAATAGAGAATTTCTTGCCGTTTACAAATATATATGGTGTGTTATAGTTTACTGTCAAAGTAAAAAAGTTAGAACTACAAATCACCCTGTATACAAAAATATTGAAAAATAAATAAAACAATTTAAATTGAAAAATCAATTATTAAAACAATTTATTTAATAAATAGAAATGAGTATTCATTCACTTGGTCACAATTATTTAAATATATTAAATAAAAACGATTTGAAAATAATTAATAAATTATTTCCACATTTAGCCCTGTGACTTCTAACTTACGTTACGTAAGTACGTTAAACAAATGCACATTAAAACAACTACTTCCCGGACAAATGTGCATTTGTTTAACGTAACGTATACGATAACAATTTGAAAATATTATAAATTTGTTGTTTCAATATAGTTTTATATTTGCTAACACTCATTTTTATTTGCAACAAGATTGAAAATTGGTCCTTTGATAAAAAGTTAAAGAAGTCACTAACATATATAATTTCATTTACCTTTTTATGAAATTAATTTACTTATCATGATCTCCGATTAAAACAATAATCGTATCTTTTTGAACGTTATTAATAATAGCACCAATGAGATCATCGATATAAGTAGTAGCAGCTGAATAACTTTGAATAATACTCTTGGTAACAGCAATAGGAATCCTTCCAAACGGCAAGGAAATATTTATTTTTTTTATTTATTTATTTATTTAACGGATTTACCTTTTTACAAATCTACAATTTAATTAATAATATTTATGTATAGTGGATTGTAGAACAAAAATAAAGAAATAATAACAACAACAAGAAAAAAAAAGTAATTGGCGCCCCTAGAAGATAATAAATTTTTAAGCTTTAATATCACCCCGCTTCCTCAAATCTGTCCAAGGATTCCACGCGATGGTCGGCATCAGCGGCGGCTTAAAATGGTACTTCGGAGCCGCAATTTCATCCAAAGAATGATACTCTACAAAAACACACAATATCATGGATGGTAAATTAAATCCTACATTGTTACGTAACGTAAGTCAAAGTCACAGAGCTAAATGCGAAAATAATTTATTAATTATTTTCAAATCATTTTTATTTAATACAGTTTATTTAAATTTGTAAATTGATATTTTCAATTTTAAAATTTTTGTATTGTTTCAATGCAGTAATAAATGTTTTACGCAGATATCTGTGGAGTACTCTGGCGCATTCACCATTTCGACGAGAAATTAAATTTAATTTTAACGATGATTCGAAATTCTCATAAATGATGGAATTTGAGAAAAAAAATTAAATAAATTAATTAGTTTTATAATGACAAGTGTAACGTTGATGTCAACACCTGGAATATGTTTAATTAAATTATATTCAATTATTACGAATATATAACATAATCGACTTTTGACATCACTTGGTTACGCACGTCGGTTATTTTTTTGCATCGAAAACCCGGCGCATGCACCATTTTTTTTGGGAGAATTTCACATTGTTTGTGAAATCCTTATGAAATTGTAGCCACAATAAATTGAAATAAGTGTTTTACGAATAAAGTTTAAAGTGAAAAAATTATTCGTTCATTACTCCACTTTTTATTTATAATAGCTAAACGTACATTTTAACTTTTATTACTCATGAAGATAATTTAACAAAGTTTAAAGTGTTTTATTTAATCAATAAATCTAAAATTGAATAAAGTATAATTTTAAACAGATTTTTAAATTCTGAGCATATTTCAATTGTTTCAATTTTTTCTCTAAATAATTTATAAATGATGGGATGTCAAAGAAAATAAAACAATAACTAGTATTTCATTAAAACGTGAATGCACAAAAATTCCCCGATGTTTCGATATGAATTATATTTTCAAATTCAAACATAGGAACTTATTATTATTATTATTAAATACAATCTTAGATACTAATAATTTAAATAAAAATGTTTTGAAAATAATTTATAAATTATTTCCACATTTAGCTCTCTGACATTTTGACTTACGTTACTTAAGTACTTTAAATGCACATTAAAACAACTACTTCCCGGGCAAATACCCCGCCGGACATTGAATTACATAATTTACACCTGCTGCTACATATCAATAATATATTGTATAATGCAACAAATTTGCAAAGAGTATATTAAACATTTAATTACGTTGAAATATTGTTATAAAGGCAATAAAATAACCTTATACTGTAGTTGTTGCAGTATTAATTATTTTCAAATTTCAAAATTTTACAGTAGTATTTGTTTTAATATAAAAACTATTTGAGGTTAATAAAGTCTATAATAAAAACAACAAAATAGAATTATTTTGTCTCCAACGGGGGGGCATTAAATATACATTAAAACAACTACTTCTATGTATATTTGTACTTGCGTAACATAAGTCAAGATATCACAGAGCTAAATGTGGAAATAATTTATTAATTGTTTTCAAAACATTTATTTAAATAACTGTGATCAAGTGAATAAATATTCTTTTTTACTAATAATTCAGTTACCAGGTGCTTTTACTTTTAATTACTGTCTACCTTTTGACAACCTAACCTCAAAGAAGTAGCAGCGAGAAAAATAATTCAATAATAATTAACAACTAATTCAATAAAACTTTGTATGTTATTTTTTTCGTTCGCGTTTATTTTTTTTTCTCCCTCGCTGCAATTATCCGAGGATCAGACTAAATTAGGCCTTACCGGATGATCGTCTTCGGCGGAGTTTCTGAGATAAAAGAAGAAACCGGGAGTTTGAAACTAAATTAATTAGCGGCGTAGGGGCCCCTTTGCAGAATTAATTCCAGTTTGCCGTCAAAGCGGCGCGACGCCGACGAAGGAAGGAATTCCACCCGTAAACGCATATTAATATTCAGTTTACGTAACGTGAGTGCACTTAAGTGCGCAATAATTACGGAGGCGTCGATAAACTCGCGCCTCTGGAGCGTACCTGTGCACATGAGATTAATACCTTGCGCAAATACGGCCTCGATTAAAGTAAGCTGGGATTATGTTATCAATTCGCCAATGCGTAATTTGCAATGCCAGTGCAATTGTGATAATTGTTGGTGCGGTGTAATTATTTTGATACAGGGTATATACAGGGTGTCTCACCGAGAGATCATATTAGAAGTATATGGATTTCATATTGTTGGATTGCATTGATTTTTTTTTTCCATTTATGTAAACCAGTATGTTTTTTTAATGAAAATATTTTAAAGACTCTAGTACTTCCGGTTATACCGGAATAATATTTTTTTTCAATTTATGTAAATCAGTATGTTCATATTAAATAAAAATGATTTGAAAATAATTAATAAATTATTTTCACTTTTAGCTCTGTGACTATTGACTTACCTACGTAAGTACGTTAAATGTACGTTAATGTGAAAATAATTTATTAATTATTTTCAAATCATTTTTATTTAATATATTTAAATAACTGTGACCAAGTGAATGAATACTGTTTTCTATTTAGAGTATGTTCATTTTAATGAAAATATTTTGAATATTCGAGTACTTACGGTTATACCGGAATAATAATGAATTCCTTTTATATTTATGTAAATCAGTATCTTCTTTTTAATGAAAATATTTTAAAGATTCTAGTACTTCCGGTTGTACCGGAATAATCATGTTTTTTTTTTCAATTTATGTAAACCAATATGTCCTTTTTAATGAAATTATTTTAAAGATTCTAGTACTTCCCGTTGTGCCGGAATAATAATGTTTTTTTTTCAATTTGTGTAAACCAGTATGTTCTTTTTAATGAAAAAATCTTGAAGATTCCAAAACTTCCGGTTATACCGGAAGTCGCTGCCAATTTCCTTATTTTAAATAGAATACTATTCTTTTCATTTCAAATTTGGATTATACATATGATTTTTTACAATATGTATAAAAAGGGACCATACCTAAACCTAACCGTTTTTGAGATTTTTCAATATTTATTATTATTATTTATGAAAATTATTATTTATTTAGACATAATTTTAAAATATGATATCACAAAGTAGAATGAACTCAAAGAAATGAAAATTGGAACATTCGCAGTACTAATCCTGAAGTATTTTTATATAAAAATATTGAAAAGTTTTTATTTGGTTCTTATTAATTACTTGATAAAACATGATCACAATATTAATACACGTGATTTGTTTGTTTCACTACTTAATTTATTTCCTCCGACTAGTTTCGACTCTCGTCATTATTTATTTATTTATTTATTTAATACAATCATCATACACGTTTATTGATTGTACATAAATTACAAAAACTTAAAATTAGCGTAGACATAGATATATTATAGTAAACAAATATAAAAAAAACATTATTGTTAACAGGCTAGGAGTCGTGCAGTAGTTGTAGAATGTAATGAAAGCACTTTTTTGGGGTAATTATATTAAAAATATCAAACATAGGGTCAACCGTTAATAAATTGTTAAGCAAATTACACATGGCGAAAATTGGCGATTTTAACGAGACGTTTGTGTTGGGGATACTTAAGTGAAAAAGACGTGTTTGTCTAGTTGAATGTGGAACTTGGAATTTTATTAAGGCTAGAATCTCGCTGCAATCCGCCATATTGTTTAAGATTTTGAATAAATATGTAATTAGGTGAGCCTTCCGACGATGTTCCAACGATTATAACCCAAAGAAATCAAGTAGTTGAGCATAAGTTACAGAGTTATCAGGGTAAGTACCTGTCTCCTTAAAATAAACGAATTTAATAAACTTTTTTTGAATGGCTTCAATTTGATTGGAGTAGGAGCATTATCAACCTATTAATATTGAAAATTTTGTACAATGTGTCGCAAAATAACTGCGAAGTCCATTGTTAAAAACTTGATTTGTATTAAATGGAACACCCTATATATATATTTTTTTTCATATTTTAACATTTTATTTCTGTATTGATCAATAATAATATTCCCTATACCTATCTCCTCTGTGTTTTTAAGATATTAACATTTATGAAAACAGAATTGCAAATACTTAATTTTTTAAATGGAACACAGTGTATATTTTGACATAATTTGAAGCAGAATTTATCTGTGTTTTGATCTATATTAGTATAGATCTTTTATATTTTCAAGATATTAATAAATTTTTTAAAAGCGACTCCGTTGAATTTTTTGTGGGAAATTCGAATTTGTAATTGAATACAATTTTAGTTACAGTTTAATATTTTGAATCCGACATCTAAGAAATGGATATGTATTGTATAAAAGTTATTTGGATGAATGAATTAATAAGTTTACTCGATGAAAGATTATAATTATTATATCTACTTGCTTTTGTTTTCAAATAAAAACTGTATTGTGTTAGATATTTCAGTTAATGCATTAACATCTTGAAAACCAACTGAGATAGGTGTAGGGAATGTTAATATGGATTAATACAGAACTAAATTCTACGCCAGACTGTGTAAAAATATACTGTTCCATTTAAAAAAAATCAAGTTTTAACCATATGAAATTAACTCGACTCTACAATTTTATTGAGACACACTGTATAATAATTTTCATTATTTTTGGTACAACCCTAGGGGTTGTAAAATAAATTCCAAACCAATGGCTTGCTTCCATATGATATAAATTTTCGAAGTGACCTATTAAAAAGTGATATTTTTTTATAAATATCCAGGCATCTTAAAAATGGTTAGGTTTATGTATAGCAAAGTCTAATAGTTTTTGTTATAAAATCATATGTAGAACCCAAATCTATTAAAAAAATATAGGGTTCCATTTAAAATAAGTAAATATCGGCTTCCGGTATAACCGGAAGTGTTACAATCTTTTATTGAAAAGAATATACTGGTTTACATAAATGATAAAAGTTTTAATAAAATCTATTAATTAGAAGTCCACATACTTTTAATGTTATTTCTCGACGGTACACCCTCTATATTAGTATAATAATCACCGTCAACATAAACGTACATCCATTCTGAGGAGCAGTCATAAAAAGAGTGTCGAGACTATAAGTAAGTTTAATTTTTTAAATGGGTACATGCTAACAATGCTTATTGTTGAGATTTATAGTTTCAGTTTAATAAAGCAAAGTTGAGATAATCGTCTCACCCTATCTATACTCTAAACCTGTCCAACAGTCAAGGTAGCTGTGAATACCTTGGTTTTCAGTCACGTTTCCTCAAATTTTCATATATTAAACTGCCTCATATCTCACGCTCATTCTTCCTAAAAAAATCCAGTATTTTTTTCTTTGTATTCCTCATATTTTTATATATTAAACTATCTCATGTATCACACATATTCTTCCTAAAAAATAACAGTATTTTTTTCTTTGTATTCCTCATATTTTTATATATTAAACTATCTCATGTATCATACATATTCTTCCTAAAAATATCCAGTTATTTTGTTCTTTGTATTCCTCATATTTTTATATATTAAACTATCTCATGTATCACACATATTCTTCCTAAAAAATCCAATATTTTTTTTGTATTCCTCATATTTTTATATATTAAACTATCTCATGTATCACACATATTCTTCCTAAAAATATCCAGTCATTTTTTTCTTTGTATTCATCATATGTTTATATATTAAACTCTCTCATATCTCACACCTATTCTTCTTAAAAAAATCCACTCATTTTTTCTTTGTATTCATACGCTACTATGAATTCCAGAAACGTCAATCATCGTTAAAATTTTGAAGTTACCTTTTCTAAAACCTCATTTACTCTGCCACCCAATTCTTCAGTTGGTTTACATTATTAGGAAGTCTAAAATTCAAGTAATGCATTCATATAATAAAATCAGTTGTATATTCATAATTGTTATACAAATAAAATTTAAAGTGTTTTATTGAAAAGAAATATTTTCATAAAGGCTAATTTTCTGTTTTACAGTCGACAGGTAGAGAGGCTGGATGGAAAAAGCGCCCTCTGCTATATCTTATATGTAATTGTTAGTATTTGTCCGTCAAGATAAGATAAATAAAATATCTATTTAGATTTAGATTTCAAAATATAATTTTTGTAATTGTTTAAATTTACGAATTAATTATGAAATATTTAGACTTAAATTGTGTTTACCATATAAACCAGAGCCTGCTAAATATACAGGCCGGAATGTTTGAAATTGAAATTGTTTAAATTTACGAACTAATTATGAAACATTTAGATTTAAATTGAGTTTACCGTGTCAAATCAGAGCCTCCTAAATATACAAATCGGAATGCCGGAGTGAGAAGGACTCCGAGATGCATACGTAAACCTGGCCTTCGAGCGCCTGCTGCCCTAATGCAAGCGGGTTAAATTATCAAAAAAGGTGTTTATAATTTGTATGTATAAGTTTTAAACACCATAGTGTTAAAATAGTGAGTTTCATTTTTGCCTTCCCTCGGCGGAAACAAATTTACAGCACTGTGCCACTACATCAACTATATTCCGCCTCGAGCCCGGTCCCGAGAGGTGCATATCGATTTATATTTTAATATGACTCATTAATAAAATAACGATGCTTATTATACAATTACAAATAATAAACATTTTAATTTTTATTCCATGTTTTAAGAAATCGATTAATTGAATGTTGATGTATTACGTTTTACGCATTTCATTATACATGAAAACGCAATCCATAATGACTATAAAAGTATTTAAATACATTTGCAAAAAAATATATTTCCATAGATAAATCTTATTAATACGAAAAATAGAAATAAAAAGGGACATAATAAAAGGTAATTTATCAAACGCAATGTTTCAGTCGATCGGACGATTTAAATTGAATTTCTATAACATCTAAATTCGTTGCTTGAAATTATAAATATAAATTAAATAAATAATAATAATTTTATATATTGAAAAATTACTTATTTATATTAAATTAAGTTTTTAAATAACAATTGGAAAGATGCCGCAAGCGCCATCTATTAAATAAGTGGTTCAGTATTAAAAAAAATGAAATAAATGATTATATAAATAAATATATGAATAAATAACTATATTAAATGGAGGATAACGCAAGCGCCATCTATTGACTAATATCATGAGGCATCGTCAACGATTTGGGTCTACAAGCTATACGACCGAGGATCGCTGTTTCGGGAATGGTGGTTGAACATTTTATTAAATAAGTATATAGCTGAAAAACTCAAGTTACGAAAATAATTTTAATTTATAATTTAAAAAAAAAATAAAAAACAATAAGTGAATTTTTTTTATACATTTTTTATACAAACATCTATATTCTGACAATACACATTTTACAATATGAACTTAACATTAAGGCACAAAGATCTTTAGGTCGAAGTGCCACAACAGCCCCACAAACGAAAACAAATAATGTGAACATTTAATATGGACAATATATGATTCGGTCTGTGTCGTCGATTAAAAGCCATTTTTGCCCTTGGATGTTTTTTTTTTTACAAAATATTAAATGGGATTCGATATTGGAATTTCGAATTAAATTAGAATTAAAAAAAAAACTAAACAAAATATTAAATGGAATTCGATATTGGAATTTCGAATTAAATTAGAATTGAAAAAAAAAAACGAAACAAAATATTAAATGGGATTCGATATTGGAATTTCGAATTAAATTAGAATTGAAAAAAAAACTAAACAAAATATTAAATGGAATTCGATATTGGAATTTCGAATTAAATTAGAATTGAAAAAAAAAACGAAACAAAATATTAAATCTAATTCGATATTGGAATTTCGAATGAAATTAGAATTGAAAAAAAAAAAACGAGACAAAATATTAAATGAATTCGATATTGGAATTTCGAATTAAATTAAAGTTGAAAAAAAAAAACGAAACAAAATATTAAATAGGATTCGATATTGGAATTTCGAATTAAATTAGAATTGAAAAAAAAGAGACAAAATATTAAATAATTTTTTTAATATGTAAACAGCTTGTACGTACATGTAGAAGGGTACTAAAATCAATGGAATTTGATATTGGAATTTCAAATTAAAATAGAATTGAAAAAAAAAACGAAACAAAATTTTAAAGGAATTTGATATTGAAATTTCGAATTAAAATAGAATTGAAAAAAAGAAACAAAACGATAAATTTAATTAAAACTAACGACAGAAATTTTAATTTTAAATCGATATAATAATAATAATAATATTTTATTTATTACAAAATGTGCACTATAAATATTAATATTATATTATACAATATATTTTTAGTATAATATTTTTTAATGTATGAGTGCTAAACGCTTTTTAAATAAGGAATCAAATTATGATATGATTATTAATTGCTTTCAAATGAAACAGATCAATAATTACAAATTCGTTCGAGTATAGGCAGTTTATGTTAAATGATTTGGAAAAGCGACAGAATTTACACTGATTTGTTCTAATGCATTCGATAAGGTTGAATGTAATCTATTATTAAAGAAGTATCGTTGTAATGGCCTTCATAATAACTCATTGAAATAGTTGGCTCCATTTTTGTGTTACTGTAAACGAATCATAAATTAATTTCAGATTCTATATCTGTTATTTCTGGTATCCCCCAAGGATTCCACTGCGGTCCCATATTATCCAATTTGTTTATTAATGATATCCAATGCAGTAACCAAAATTGCAGGGAAATATCATTATAATTGACTGCCAACAATAACTCGTACGTTATTTTCTTACCAAGGACGCCAGTTACGAGTTATCTGGTAGCGTCTTCACAGATCAATTTTGTACCGCTACGACTAACCCCGTAGAATAACAGTGTAAATATAAATAGTTGGCCTTTAAGAAAATAATAATAATAATAATAATAAAATCAGGGATGGCTTTAATGAAGATATGAAGTTTCTGTTCATATTCTTTAGATATGAATACAATTTATAAGAGTACAAATAATATTTTTATTGATTGTGATTTTAAAATCATTCTATGTTATATGCTGTTTTATCATTATTAACGTGTTTAATAAAATTATATGATTAAATTATATTGGCTTCTGGTGCCGGAATCTTCGAAACTACCCTGGCAGCCAACTTTTGTTTTGATAATAACACGTTAAGATTTTTGAAACTATAGTCAACTATAAAACAATCCGAGTTACACAAACAAAGTAAAAAAGTGCTTCATTTATTAAAATTGCAAGCCATTGCACATGGAATACTCTAATCTGATTATGAAATTAATGTAACTTAATTGTCTGATATGATTTTTTCTGTTTTCAAATTGTTTTAAGAATTAATTAATACATTATTTTCTCTTTTGCTGCTGTGACATAAAATAATTAATTAATTAATTTTCAAATTCTTTTTATTTAAATAGGTGTGACCAAGTGAATAAATTACTTTTCTATTATTGTTTTAAGAATTTATCCTATGTTGGATTTTTCCGTTTGGACAATAAAGTTATTATTAATATTATGTAAACCGAAATGACCATCACTAGTTATCCATAAACTAGATGATTGGGGCTGAACATTTTATTAAATGTTATTATTAATCATAATAAATGAAAGACGACGCAAGCGCCATCTTTCGCCTAATTTCATGTGGAATCATCAACTATT
Organism: Philonthus spinipes; assembly: GCA_963082785.1. Classification (NCBI taxonomy): domain Eukaryota; kingdom Metazoa; phylum Arthropoda; class Insecta; order Coleoptera; family Staphylinidae; genus Philonthus; species Philonthus spinipes. Next base: position 25,455,470 of record OY720300.1, on the reverse strand, counting down.
CGGTATTTAATTAAATTTATTAAATGTTGATTTAAAGTTGAGATATTTGAAAATGTTATTTTTGCTACTATTAATTATATTAGAAATTAAATACGCATTAAATTCAACACAAAAAATCGAAAACTGCATACAAAATTTGATATTAAAAGAAACCAACAAAAAACACGTCCTACACGCATTCGAGAAAGATGAAATGCAGAATGAAATTATATTTTCGCCTAATTACACAATCACCATAATTTCACTAACGCACCACGAGGAATTACCAGACATAAAACACACCCCGGATATCATCGTTTATCACTTACCTCGCGCTATTAATCATTTAGATTGGTTTTTAAAGAAATTACGATTTAAGCCTTATTTCAGTTCGAGTGCAATTTATTTGCTGGTGACGCAGCGTGGATTTAATTCACTCCTAAAAGACGTTTTTGAAATGTGCTGGAAATACAAACTGACTAACGTTTTATTATTGGAAAGGTACGCGTATGAAGGCCTGTACACGTACGATCCAATTGGAGAAAAATGCGGTGATGTTGAAGTGATTAGAATTGATAATTGTGGTGGATTTAAAATGGGAAGTTACTCGCGTTTCAACGGGTGTCCAGTAAAGTACAGTTTGCAAATAGCCGGTTTGGATGTTGCTGAAGAAATTTGCCGACTTATTTGGGCTGAATTGCAAAAGAGACTCGATATAAAACCAATTCATATGTTGGAAGAATTCCCCTTGTCAATAAAAATCGATAATGGTTCTGTTTTTGTTGGAATGGATAAATTCGGGAATGGGAGTTATTGGGGGTATCAAGGGTTGCTGCAAAGAGGGGAAGCTGATATATTCGTTGGGCCGACACAATTATCGAAAGTTGGTTTTGATTTAGATTTTACTTTTACATACGCTACAGTCTATGTTAAGATTTATGTTATAGAAGCGGAACAAGTTAGTGTTTGGAAGAATATATGCTTAATTTTCGAAAGGAAAGTTTGGCTGGCGATACTAATCACAATGATTGCTGCAATTATTGTTTGGCATTGGGTGATTAAACTAGAAAGAACGTCGACTGTTTCTGAAAGCGCGTTATTTATTTTTAAATACTATTTACTAATCAGTGGAAGACTTCCCAAGAAATTCATAATACGAGTTTATTTAATGCTAATAATACTATCGGCATATTTAATAAACATTTCGTATTCCAGCTTACTAACAGCATTCTTCTTCAAACCTGCAATGGGGGAACAAATTTCTACTTTCGAGCAACTAGCAAAATCGAATTTATCAATTTTAGGACCTCCCACCTTAACCGTAGCCCTACAAAGTATAAATAGTCCATACAAAGGAACGCTTTTATCAAAATTAAAATTTAATAACGACATCAATAAATTACCCACGAATGAATTTGCTGTATTAACAGTGGGTTTACCGCCAGTAATCGATAAAAAGTTTGTTGTAATAAATACTGGATTTTCAACAAGGATGACAATGTACCTCACCAGAGGTTCTCCATTTACGAACAGGATTAATCATTTAATGAGGAGTATGTTAGAAAATGGATTGTTGGGAAAATGGACAGCGTTTTATACAAACCCTCCTAAAATACATGTTTTCAGTAGTAATTATTTGAAGGAAATTAGTATTGATCATATACTGTTGGTTTTAATAATTTACGCAGTTGGGAATTTATTAGCAAGCTTAATATTTCTGTATGAAATAATGGATTACTTTAAATAACAATAATTTTATTTTAGACTCGCAAAAACTTTAGATTAGTTATAGGTTTGACGTTGTTATATCACAAATTCCGGTCGTATAGGAATTAACAAATTTAAAATAAAAATACGTTGTGTTTCGTACTAACCCATTAATTAATTTATTGGAGAGGTTCGTTGTTTGTGTTAATAACAATTATAAGTACTTACTGTGTCTTGCTTTCATTTATGTCAGGATATCTTGAGTGGACATGAAAAATAACTCGGAAATTGGGTTCAACATATGCACTGTTTATTTTATTGATTTATGGTATTTATAAAATCAATGGACATTTACTTTTCTTTAATGTGTTATTTTATTAATAAACATTTATCCCTAAACCATTATAAATATTCGCTGAATTGAAATAAAAGCATATGTGGGACTGTGCTACTAAGCTCCTTCCAAAATAAAAATAAAAAAATTAATATCTCTCTTTCTCAGAGCAAATACGAATTTATCTGATTAAAATGTATTGAATTTACTTATTTGAAATTATTATCTTTAATTTATGTATTAAAATATATTGAGTTTCGCATCTTGAATTTTATTGAATTTACTTCTTGGGAAATGTTCATAAATTTCCATTACCCACATAATAATTAAAATTCTATTCATATTAATTATATTCAATATGAACTACCGATGTTTAAATATCAAAACTAATAAAAAAATAATTTAAGGATTATGTTATATTGGATCTTAGTTTTGAAAATTTAAATAACTATGACCATCTGAATAAATCCTTTATTTTTCTAAAAATATATTTGATTGTAAATTGAATTCAATTGGTGGCATAAAGCCGAAACTAGTCGAAAATAAAATACGTATATGTGAAACAAAGCCAAGTGAATTTAATTTATAAAGTAATATATTTTTGAATATGTTTTACCAAGTGATTAATGAGAAAAAGGTTTCCTTTTTTTCTATTAATATTATAGTAGCAATTTATTTTCAATAATTTGTACATGAACGCTGTTATTATTATTATATTATTGAAATAATTATGAGAAATATTAATAAACTAAATTTATCTAGGGAGTTAGACTTATTTAATGTTTCTTTAACCTCATTAAAGACAGACATTACTTCGCAATACGTTTAATTATTTCAATCTGGATATTATTTGTTTCAACAATGATTTTTCCTGTCATTCAGCTAAATTTAAATTTAATCCTCATGAATTATTATTAATTCATTATTATGTATAACAATATGACTCTGTACTTTTCTACTAAATAATTTACTTTTTTTTCTTCTTATATACTTGTATCTTTAATTTGTAATACTGTTTGTAATTATTTTGTAAAAAAAGGAGATTCCGTTAATAAATTAAATTAAATTATTACATTAATTCTGAGAGTAGTTTATTTTGAAAACATCTCCTAGTTTGGCCCCAAAAAATCATTTAGAAAATTACCTCGCTCTCAAAACAAATCTACACCCTGATAATAACGTAAATATCTAAAAGCAAGAAATAAAAAAATATCTTACCTTAATCCGAATTCCTCAATCCAGGATAAACAAAACTTAGCTATGGTTCCAGGACAAATATTAAAGTTATGATTAAAAAAAGTGCCTGTATAATGTAAAAGTTGAAAATTCCTAGATCCAATAGTTTTTGAATAAAAAATAAAAAACGAAATTTGAAATATATATATATATATTTTTTTCTGGCAATATCTCGAAAACAAAAAATGATATTTCAAATTTGTTTTCGGATTATTGCTTTCACATATTTTCCCTAATTTAACCAACTCTCTAACTGTTCAAATCCCCATTTATTTCCACGAAATATGGATGCCCTGTATGCGTCTATTAAAAAAGCTGCTTTGACTATGATGATAAAAAATAACGTAGACGTTATTACGGAATATCCCCGATTATATCATATAGTAATAATTGGCTGAGTTTGTTTACGTGACCAACATGACGTTTGATTTTGTTTCTTAAAAGAATAGAATACGACATTAACATTTTTTGACAGCAAGTGAGAATTTGTAGAACATCACTTAGCCATTAAAATTCAAATTCCTTTATTAACGGCAAAAAAACATTTAACAAACAGAATAAGATAAATATTACAATAACAAATAATATATAAAACAAAAGCTACGTGCATCTTGGATAAAAAGTGACATAATAAAAATAGAAATACAATTGGTATTACTGCAATAAACTTGTAATGATAATTAACTAAATGTTATATTCAGAACATTACATTCCCTCGAAGAATTTAATGCCATTATTAATGATCACATTGTGTTCGAAATATACATATGCAATGGAAATAAAAAGGTTCTTAGTTTTTTCCATCAACTAAATTTGATCTTCCCGTAATCACTCAATTAATTAAATCTTACTTTAGAATTTGTTTCTAAAAACAATTTTTTTTAAATAAAATATTTTCTTTTTATTAAACTAAATATACTGGGTGTTCCGTTAATGTGGGGAAATAGCTTAACCTCAAGTTTCTGAGAAATATACAGGGTGTATATTTCCAATTTTTTCAAAATCTTATTCTGCTCTTCCATTTTTATCATTTCTTGTTTGAATAAATCGAATAAAGGAATTAGATTAGGTTGGGTTTATTTTTGCTTGTTGGATAAATAAGACAAAAAAGACAAAATTTGTTGCTACTGTACAAAACAGTTAATTTTCTGCTAAATCGATTTCAGGTGCATCAAATGACAGTTCAAAAAGCGGCCAGCTACACGTAAAAATAAAATTTAACAATCGCTGTTCGAAATAATGCACATTGTACAATAAATTATTTGTAGTTAATATTGACGAAGATTAAAAATTAGCTGTATAGTTAGTTTACAAAAATAAGAAAACTGTATGTAGCTTTAATATATATATATACAACATTTATACATTAATGAAATTCAAACAATATAAAAACAATGCCGATAGCCTTTTTCTGATGTATTTGTCAACCATGATTGTAAATATTAATTGTAAAAATTCTATGTATAACTTCAGAAATAAAGATGTGTATATATATAAAAACAATACATTAGAAAACCTTTATGCTACATTATAAATTATAAATTTTATAAATTGGCCTTAGACCAATAGCTTAATATAGTTTTAAAAATATTCGCGTTAATTAAAAAAATGAAAATTTTTAAAAATAATCACTTGGTTTTATTTTATTAATAAGTAGAACATTCTCAAGATATTGCCATTTTGAAAATGAAGTTTTTGAAAAATAAGTTATTAATAAATCACTTGATTTTGTTTTATTAATAAGTAAAACATACCCAAGTATTGCCATTTTGAAAATGAAATTTTTGAAAAAAAAAAAAAAATTATTGGTAAATCACTTTATTTTGTTTTATTAATAAGTAGAACATACTCAAGATATTGCCATTTTGATAATGAAGTTTTTGAAAAATAAACTTATCGTCTAAAAAATCACTTGGTTTTGTTTTACTTATTAATAAAACAAAATCAAGTGATTCAACTTATTTTTCAAAAAAAATCATTTTCAAAATTTATTATTGAGAATGTTTTTCTAAGAAATTCAATTCATTTATTTACGGTAAATCACCTTTATACAGGATAATAACAATATTCAAAATGGTTAGATAAATAGCATGACTCTTAATGAGAAAAAAAAAATATTAGCGTGTCATGAAACCAGAAACCATGGTTTTATGGATGTATATCCATTTATTCTGGTTTCATGACACGTTAATATTTTTTCATTTTTTTTTTCTCATTAATTTCTTAGAAAAACATTCTCAATAAGAAACAAAATGATATAATAATTTTTGAAATTGGGATGTTTAACGCTTTACTTATAAATTATTTTCATTTTGTTACTTCAATAGACCAGTTCAGACTCAAAACCGTATTTAGCTGTAATGATGTCAAACTATTTCAATTTCAGCAAGAAGATTAACCGATTTGCACTGTAATGGTATATTTATTTTTCAATATGTACATATATAAATTAATAACAAGCAACATATATATATAATTGGAAACAAATCTACACCACATCTCAGAAACATTTTTTTTTAAATAAATTATTATAATTTCCTTATCAACACTTATCCATTTTTTTATCACAAATAGTTCTTTTACTTCACACATAAAATATACATACTTTAAGGATGGCAAGAATCGATTTTAGCGTTTTAGAAGAACATTAACGTATTTTTACGTGTTTTCAAGTTAACATTGAAACATTGTTTTCATTATAATAAATTAAAGACGAATCAAGCGCCACCTTTTGCCTAATTTCAAGTGTGGATTGTTTTCAATAGATTTATATATACAGAGAGCTTTTTTTATCAGTATACATTTCCCCTATGTATACATGCAAAATACGCGAGTCAAACGCATTGATGTATGTATGTTTAGTTGCATATAACGCGGAACTGAACACACATATGCCAAATAGTCAACTAAACATACACACATTAATCGGTTCAATGCGTTTGACTCGCGTTTTTTACAGGTATACACTTCCCCTAATGTATACTGATAAAAAAACCTCTCTGTATAAAAACAGTAATCCCGTTTACTATATTGTTCTAAACACCTCCTATTATTTGGCATTGCTTAATAAATAAACTTAATGTATTATTTTAAACTATTGGGCAAACGTATGATAATAAAGATTTTTACTACTAATTATAATGAAATTTTCATTATATGATAATGAAAATTATGATATAATAATAAAGATTTTTATTACTAATTACAACGAAATTTTCATTATATAATAACGAAAATTTCATTATAATTTGTAGTAAAAATATTTATTATTATACGTTTGTAGAACAGTTTAAAATAATGCATTAAATAGTACATTTTTATTTTGATAAATGGCTATCGACCAGTAGCCTTTCTGCCGAGGTTGATGATTTTTATGGACATATTGTGAGGTGGTAGTGATTTATAGATGAGAAAATAAAAAAAAATGTGTCTGGGGTGATTCATTATAACTATTTAACCATAAACAAATTCTTTATTATGAAGCAAATAAGCATTCATTTCATTTTCTGAAAAGCCATTAGTGATAGTGGAGATCACAAAGAATTTAAAGGAAACATTTACAAGAAATGACAATAATTAGTGTGCAAAAACAAACACGATTTGAAATAACTGCATTTTTTTTTAATACAAAAATTCAAAATACTCAAGAGGAGAAAAATCGTCAATTATATGATATTTCAAATAGTATTTAATTTTTTAATTTGTTTCATTTTATAACTTCACTGAAGTTGTAGAAAAATTAATTGTCAAAATAATTACTCATTTTATTTTCTCAAAAACCTTTAATGATAGCGCAGGATGTAGTAAGAAATTTAAAGGAAATATTTTCAACAAGCCAACAATGACAATAATTAGTGTGCAAATAAAAACACAATCTGAAATAACAGCATTTGCGCATTTTGTACTTTATCTTTCTCTAGTGTAACTTTTCTTATAAATCAAAAAATATTGCAAGGAAGCAGAAATATACACGCATTCAGTACAGACAGATGTCCATACAAGAGCTGTGTGAATAAAAATCTGTCCAACAAAAGAAATAGCCATCACTACTTATCCATACGCTAAATGAATGGTGGCTGAACATTTCATTAAATGTGAATTTCATTTCTTGTTCTCATAAACAGGATAAGCTCGCCTTCCTTTAGTGGACGAAACAATGATTCTCGGTCGTCTACCTTGTAGACCCAAATCGTCGACGATGCCACTTGAATTTAGGCAAAAGATGGCGCTTGCGTCGACTTTTATTTATTATGATTAAAAGTTAAAATGTTTTAACTTTTATTCACAAGGTGTTTTGATTTCTACAATCCACTACATATAAATATTATTAATTATATTGTGGATTTGTGAAAAGGTATATCCGTTAAATAAATAAATAAATAAATAAAATAGATCATAACAATATGGTGTAGGGTACATTACGTTAAATTAAAATTACTATTTTTTTTGTGAAACAAACCAAGTGATTTTAATGTTACTTTATTTACCTTTTAACCAATATTTCAATTTTACATGAAAACGGTTAAAAAAAACGGGAGATTATAATCACGTTTTTTTTTATTTTTATATGTAAACACGTGAAATAGTTCTTTTTAGTTTCAATTCATTTAAAAAAATGTATCTCCTCGATTACAATCACCGCATGCAGCATTAACTCTTGCCAACCCTAAATGGAAATATTTGATCGTACGTTTAAATGTATTTACAAAGTCCGTGTTAATATATTTAATAAGAAAATATCATTTTCCCTCTTGATATTTTACACACACACATATATATTTATTTTGTCTGTAGTTTTTTTTATGTTAAAGCATAACATAAAATAAAACACATATATTTTTGTCTGTATTTTTTTACGTTTAAGCATAACATACTCTCGGCAATTACGAAAGGACTAGCGATAGGAATAATCGAAATATTTTTAATAACGAATTGCTTCGATGTTAAAAAAAGTATCTATAAAAGGCTTTTTAATCAATTTAAAATTGCTCTCCTTCAACAAACATTAAAAGGTTTTTTATGTACACTTCACCGTAAATTTCCAGTTAATGCTGGTGCTAAAATAAATGGCCAAAAAGAATATTGCATGATACAATTACGATTAATGAAAGGACACATTATGTTGGTATTACGTAAAACACTGAATACTATTACAGATAGGAAACTATGTGCTGTACTTATAAAAGAGTCAACATCGATTTTGGAAATTAGTTGAATACTTTTACAAATAAAACGGCTTGAGACTTTGTTTAAACCCTGTTATTTGCTTAATGTGTTTATTCGTGCACTTTAAACAAATTTTAAAAGTGTTTCATTTACATATTCATATAAGAATATGCAATGAAACAGTTTTTGTATTATGTATTGTTGTAATGCATTTGTTTATAGATATATTTAACATTTTATTTAAATCTTGTAATAAGTGTAATTACGTATATTAATAAAGAATAACAAAATATACTAAAAAAATAATGAAAACCACAAGACAAATCAACTAATATATAGTTTTTTATAATTGAATTCACTTGTTTGTTTTACAAATAATTATTTAATAAAATGTACTAATAAAAATAATAAAAGCACAAGACAAATCAATTAATATATAGTTTTTTTTTTTAATTGAATACACTTGTTTGTTTTACAAATAATTATTTATTTTCAACTAGTTTCGGCTTAATGCCATTTTCAAGATTCCTTCAATGATTTCTTGAAAATGGCATTCTAAAACAAACCAAGTGAATTCAAATAAAAACCTATATATTGGTAGAAATGTTTTACCAAGTGATCAATGAAAAACAAATTAATCTCAAATCAACTAATACATATTTTCATTATTTGGTTGAGGTTGACATTATGGAACAATACATATATTTAATATATTTCATACATCTATATTTATAATATTTAGCAAAATGCATTAAGATGCTCGCTTTTATTATTATTTTCTTTTTTTATTCATTTGCATAAATCCTGTATTATTCATACTTTTTTTTATAAAAGCTGTATAAAAAAGAGATAAGTTATATAAATTTTAGTAATCCTATTTAATTTGCATATCACGTTCCATTCCTTTTTTTTTTTTCGACTATTCCCATTACTAGTTAAGCAGATTTCGCTTGCATCATTTAAAAATAATTGTGTTTGCATCATAATCCTTTCAAAGGGTAAATTATTTGTGTCCCGGTGTGTTTCATTCTATTTAGCCTCGTTTCTGCAAATCGTCGGCTTCTAGGAGATTTTACGGATCGGCTGCAGAAATGGACGACATTAACGCTCTTGGTCGGTTTAACGTGCATCTGTGAAGCAAGATAATATAAGTGAGTTGATAAACAAATTTTACTTAATGCATACAATAATTTTGAATTCGCCATGGAAAGAAAATTAGTTATATTAAGTCGTTAACGCCCAGTCACTGGTTATAAATTATAGTAAATAATATAAACACGTTATTATTATCTGTATAGTCTGAATAAAGATGCGTGTACTTTATTTAGACTATACAGATAATACAAAACATAACAAACTCAAATGTATAATTTATATCTGTTAATTGGCTATCGACAAACATATTTTTTTTATAAAAATAATCAATTCCTCTAGTGGAGAAAAGTTCTCGATCGTACTGAACTCTGAACTTTAATTATTTATGACGTTGTATTTCGTTAATTTTAGTGGATTCACGAACCAAGTCTCTCAAGGACATCATGGACTTCGCTAAAGAGGAAGGATTTCTTGCAGAATAAAGGCAGAAGTGTAGCTTAACAAAAATATTCAAATTTCAATAAACTGATAAAAAGAGAAATCTCGACATTTCTAAGTAGGTACAATAGTCTTCATTGGTCACGGTGCAGGAAGGTTGAATAGCCAAACGACCCAGTTTAAAAAAAAATCAAATTCCAATAAAGTGATAAAAAATAAGAAATCTTGAATTTTCTAGACTACAAAGTCATTTCCTGAACAAAAAATGTAAATAATTAATAAATTATTTCCTGTTTTATCACTGTGACATTTTGACTTAGGTTACGTACGTAACTCAATAGTTTCGAGTTGACGTGAAGTGATTAATCACAAAATAGAAAGACTGTTATTGCTTATTTCACTTTTTATAAAAATTGAAGTAATTAATAAGTCTTTCTATTTTGTGGTTACGTAAGTATATTAACGTAACAGAGCTAAATGAGGAAATAATTTATTAATTATTTTTTATTAAAAAATTTTGTCTGTGACATTTTGACTTAGGTTACGTTAATATTTTTTTCTTTTTGCGTTTATATTTGCGTTCAAAGTGTTTACTATTGCATTTAAAATTACATATAAATTTATTGCATATTACATGTATGTCTTATAGTTGTAAAAATGGTATATTCCGTTAAATAAATAAATAAATATACTTACGAAACCAAAGTCAGAATGTCACAGAGCTAAAAGAGGAAATAATAATAAAACAACTACTTCTCGGGCGAAAACCCCGCTAGACATCACAAAAAAGTGTTCAGATAATCAGTATTAAATATTGTACACTCTATCTAAATCTGTAATAAAAAATGGAGTACCAAATTAACACTTCTTAGTCTCCTCTTGTGCTGAGGAATATTTTTAGTCATAATTGTGCGTCCCCTCAGAAGTATTGGAATTTTGATTTGGTATATTTTTTTTACGAAAATGTACCGCTTTCAAATTATTTCGAGAATTAGATTATAATACGACATCCTGAATTCATGGTATTTTTATCAACACATTTTTGTATTAAAGATAAAACTTTTACTTTTTTGTATGCACGTGATCCATTATAAAAATGAATTTAAAAATGGCTCGATGATGAGTTAAAACAGGTAAAATAAAAGTGAATACAAAAAATATTTTTTTTATAAAAAACACGTTTACTTTTTTGTATTCACTTTTATTTCACTGGCGAATTCACCATTTATTAATAGTAGTACAATCAATGTTCCAATCTAATCTTACCAGTGCAATAATATTCGGTGTGGCAACGAAAGTCGTTTGTTTCATTACACGGGATGGAAAGAATTCTCTATCGGTATCCAATCCAATAGAGAACGTCTTCATTTGTTTGAATTCTTAACAAACAATTCACACTAAAAATAAAGTGATGTTCCTTTTTGTATGAAATTCGAGTCACCGGTTTTATTGATAATTTTATGTACATACTTAAAACTTGTTCATGCGTTGAAACCAGTTAAATAAAAGTGAGTACAAAAAAGTAAAAGTGTTTTTTTTATAGTAAAAATGTATCAAGAAGTAACCGGCTTAATCACACAACACATTTTTGATTATTAAATTTCTGTTACATTAAAGCTTATAAAAATAATAATACAGAATTTCATCGGATTATAATTAATAACTTACCGAAAAGTAGATACTTGCTGGTTAATATCAGTAGATAAGGAATTAGGTTTGACACCCACGAATACGTTCGTCTTGTAGCTGAACTTCCTGAAAAATGAAATAAAATAAAATTAATAACCAAAATCCGCGACCCAAACAATCCTTTATATAATCCATCTAACACATTCCTTTATGACAAAACTGGAATAATCCCAATACCCCAAAGATTACCCCAACAATCCCAAAAATTTGCCACAAATCTCGTAAACTAAGAAATTCTAAACCAACTCTGCTTAAACGAAACCTAAATATAAATTTCGCCATCCTGAATCCACTATTCATCTCATCTTTCATAGATGACACATAATCCAGTGGATAAAAAACCGACGGTCGATTTTAGAAATAATAATTCCAACAATAACCCGGCTCTTCCACCATTTTTTTAAATAATTTAAATAATATTTTTTACAACAAACCAGCGACTAAAGGTAAACATTTTATAACCATTTAAGTAAAAGAAACTAAATCTATAAAACGCGATAAGACAACATTTTATAATTGCATCCTAACCGAATTAATGGTGAATTAAAAAATCCCAAAAGTCAATTTTTCAAAATGTTTTTTCTTCCAAGTGCACTAATTTATATTCAATTTTCTTTCACTAAATGTTTACACAATTATTATACAATACATTTCCAATGTCAAAATGTTTACATTCTTATTAGTCTATTTTTTATGGGGCTTATTGCCAGCTCCCAAATTTTCCTCTATCGGGGACATTTTCAAATAATCATATTTTCAAATTCGATACTTTAAATTCAACTATCATTCTAGACTTCTTTAAACTATTCCTAGTGAACAAATATCACTTGTCAAAGGCTTTACTTTATACTTTCTTAAATTGTTGTTACACATTTTGTTGGGTCTCACCAACCGCCTTAAAGGTGTAATTTTCAAAATGGTATATTTCAAAATGGCACTATTTTAAATTCAATTTTCTTTAAAATTATAATAACACAATCATCACATGACAATATTCAACTGTCAGAATGTTTACATTCGTTTTGGTTAATTTGTTATTATACTTATTGCTAGCAAAACGCGCTGCGACCATCAAAGTGCATATCTCAATAATCCATTTTTTGAGAAATAACATTATTTAAATTCATTTTTCTATAGAAATATGATAGAACAATTCTTAATTCGCAGTAATCAATTCTCAGAATGTTTACATTCGTTTTGTTTAATTTGTTATTACACTTATTGCTGGCAATCGCGCTGCCACTATCTGATTTTCACTTTCAAAAATTAATATTTTCAAATTGCACTACTTTAAGAGTATTTTTTCTTCAGGATATGCTCGAATAAGCCAAAATCAACAAATGTAAATTGACATAATGTTTACATTCCACTTTGTTAATTTGTTATAAACATTTTTATTTAAAAATATCATATCTCGGAATGGCACTACTTAAAATTCAATTTTCTTTAAAATAGAAAACAGTATTCATTCACTTGGTGACAGTTATTTAAATATATTAAATAAAAATGATTTGAAAATAATTAATAAATTATTTCCACATTTAGCTCTGTGACTTTTAACTTACGTTACGTAAGTACGTTAAAAATAATGTTCCTTTTTGTATGAAATTCCAAATAGATCCCGAAACACGTGTCTGCAGATGGCCTTACATTATGTAACATTCCTTTTGTTGTTTTTGCATGAAATTTTTCTCGGATCAAAATTTGTTGCATTATGCAATATTTTATTGATATGCAACAGCAGGTGTACATTATGTAATTCATTGTCCGGCGTGGGTATTTGCCCGGAAAGTAGTTGTTTTAATGCGCATTTGTTTAACGTACTTACGTAACGTAAGTCAAAAGTCACAGAGCTAAATGTGGAAATAATTTATTAATTATTTTCAAATCATTTTTATTTAATATATTTCTTTAAAATTATAATAATACAATCATTACATGACAATATTCAATTTTCAGAATGTTTACATTTATTTTGGTTAATTTGTTATTTAAATTGCATTATTTTAAACCATGTATACCTCAATAGTAGGTTTAGTAGAGGAAAAAGAAAGAGCCAAAGGAGGAGTAGGAATTATAATAAAACCGGAAAGGATAAAAGACACAATAAAAGAAAAACATATAAACGAAAGAATAATGACATTAGAAATGAAACTAGTAGAAGATGAAACATGGACTCTGATAGTAGCATATGGACCGAACGAAGACGAAAAAAAAGAAGAGAAAGATAAATTCTTTGAAAACATACAACGGGAAATAGATGAAGGAAGTGAACACATAATGATAATGGGAGACCTAAACGGAAGAGTAGGATGCCAAAATACCGGAATAGAAGAGATAATGGGAAAAGAAGGAGAAGAAATTAAAAACAACAATGGAGAAAGAATAATACAACTATGCATTGAAAACAACCTCGTGATTACAAATACAAAATTCAAGCACAAAAACATACACAAGTACACAAGGGAGCAACCAAACAGAAACGAAAGATCGATTATAGACTACTACCTAATTAATAGGAAAAACTGGAACAAAATAACTAATGTAAAAGTAAAAAGACAAGCAGAAATAGGAAGCGACCACCACCTATTACGAATAGACATGAAATGGAAGGAAATACAAAAACTGGACAAGAGGAGGATAATAGTCAAAGAGAAAATAAAAACATACAAATTAAGAGAAGCACAAATACAAGAGAAATATCAAGAGATATTACAAAATAAGTTGAGGAAGAACGAATTAAGGACAAACATAGAAGGAAAATGGGAAACATTCAAAAGAAATATACTAGAAGCGGCAGAGGAGTGCTGCGGAACAACAAAAATAGGAAACAAGGAAATGATAAAGACAAACTAGTGGACAGAGGAAATCAAAAAGGAGATAAAAGACAAAAAAGTCAAATGGAAAAGATACCTACAAACTAAAAAAAGCGAAGACTACGAACAATACAAAGAAAAGAGAAATGAAACAAAAAGATTAATTAAAGAAGCCAAGCAACAATCATGGACGAACTTCGGAAAAAGAATGAACGAGAACTTCAGGCAGAACCAAAAACTATTTTATGGAACACTAAAACAACTAAAACAAAAAAAAGAACACAATATGATGAACATAAAAGATAAAAATGGAACAATAATTACGGATGAAGACAAGATAATGGAAAGATGGAGACAATACTTCAAAGAATTAACCGAACAAGAAGAAGAAGATACCGAAACACAAGAACGGGAAGAAGAGTCACAGGAAATACGAACAGAAAAATTTGAGGAAATTAAGGAAGAAGAAGTAAAAGAAGCAATAAAAAAGCTAAAAAACGGGAAAGCACCAGGATTCGACGACATAACCCCGGAAATGATAAAATACATGGGAAAGGAAGGAATAACACAAATAACAAAACTAATAAATGAAATAATAATGAGCGGGGAAACACCAAGAGAATGGAGTAAAGGAATAATTTTACCAATACATAAGAAAGGCGATAAAAGAAAATGCGAAAACTACAGAGGGATCACGCTAACAAGCATACCAAGCAAAATAATGACCAGAGTACTAGAAAAAAGAATGAGAGACAAACTAGAGACAACAATAGAGGACAGCCAATGCGGATTCAGAAGAGGGAGAAGTACTCTAGACCAAATATTCATACTTAGGCAACTAAGTGAAAAATTAATAAAGAAAAATAGGGAAATGCACATATGCTTTGTAGACCTCGAGAAGGCATTTGACAGAATAAAAAGAGAAGACATATGGAGAGAAGTAGCAGAAAGAGGAATAGAGAACAAAATAATAAATGTAATTAAAACCATGTACAAAAATAATAGAAATATAGTAAGAACAAATAACGAGGAATCAAAGGAATTCGAAACGAAGAAAGGAGTGAAAGAAGGATGTGTGCTAAGCGCTCTACTATTTACAATAGTATTGGACACGGCGATGAAAAAAGCAAAACAAAAAATGAAGATGCTGAAAGTTGGATATTATAAACTGGAAATCACAAAAATAGCGGAACTACTCTTCGCAGACGATATGGCAATAATTGCAGAAACAGAAGAAGACCTACAAAACAACATGGAAATAATAGAGAAAGAACTTACGAAAATAAACATGAAAATAAACTATGAAAAGACAAAAACAATGATAATTGCCAAAGGAACAAAGAGACACGAAATAAAAATACACGGTAAAAAAATCGAACAGGTAGAACAATATAGATATTTAGGAACCATTATTCAGAGTAATGGCAAACTATATAAAGAAATTGATGATAAAATAGGTAAAACGGCAAAACTCTATAACATGTTGAAAAACACATTTTTTAGTAAAAAAGAAATATCAAGAGACACAAAAACAGAGATAGTGAAAAAAGTAATTAGACCAACGCTAACATACAGTAGTGAAACATGAACGATGACAGGAAAGCAAATAAAAAGAATTAATACAATGGAGATGAGATTCCTAAGAAAAATCGAACACAAAACAATAAGAGACAGAATAAGGAACGAAACACATAGGAAAAACCTACAAATAAAGCCAATACAGGAAAAAATCACGGAAGGACAAATGAGGTGGTATGGACACATAAGAAGAATGAGCGAAGAAAGAAATACAAAAAAAATATACGAGACACGAGCAACAGGAAAACAACAAAGAGGAAGACCGAGAAGAGAATGGAACAGTGTAATAAAAGAAGAGGCAACAAGAAAAGGGAACACGTGGGAAGAAATAAATGAAATAACAAAGGACAGGAAGAAGTGGAGAGAATACTATAAAAATTAGTAATGTAAGCCTTACACCGAAAGGTAGATAGGGAAAGGAATAAATAAAAATAAAATGTATACCTCAATAAAGATAATTATACATATGAAATTAATATGTTATGATTCTTAATAAATAAATATTATTTTAATGTAATTAAACAGAATAAATGCAATCACCGTGCATTGAAAATATGTAATTAATTTTTTGTTGGTTTAAATGTAGTCTGTATAATAATAACCCGGCGCATTCACCATTTATTTACACAATAAATGTTACTCTCGTTTGTAAAATAATCTTACCAGAGCAGTGATATTCGGTGTGGTAACAAAAGGCGTAGTTTGTTTCATTTCACGGGATGGAAAGAATTCCTTATCGGCATCAAATTCAATAGAAAACGTATTCATTTATTTAAATTCATAAAAAACAATTCACACTAAAAAGAAAGTAATGTTTCTTTTTGTACAAAATTCCAGTCGCCGGTTTTACTGATAATTTTATATACATACTTAAAACTTGTTCCGTTAAAGAAGATAACATTTTTTTTATGGGACACTCTGTAAATACATTTTTAAGTGCAAACAATGTGTAGTTAAAAATACGAATCAATTATTATTACATTAATAATAATTATTATTTATTACGCCGAAGATGTTACGAGATGAACACCAGGAAAAGGCACAACACGAAGTAATGTGGTAAACGGTTCCTTAATAAATAATTCTTAATCTTAAGAATTACGATAAGGTTATTTTAAGTACAAATGTTTACATATTTATGTAACAAACATTTAAATAAAAAAATATTAACGAATTGGCAGACCCCGATGTTTAATCTGGCTACCGCTCGATATCACAATCCGTCGATGCTTTAATTTGATTAAACATCGTTATTACTGTTTTGATACAATATTTATACAATTATATATAACATTTCAAATTAATCGATTTGGTTAAAAGTTTTTATATTTAAACATTGGTAGTTCATAATAAATATAAATCTTTATGTGAAATAATCATCGAGAATATTTACTTACAAATTCAATTTTTGTCATAAAAAAGAAAATAATAATGATAAATCATAATAATTAGAAGATAACGCAAGCGCCATCTATTACCTAATTTCATGTGGCATCGTCAACGATTTGGGTCTACGAGGCAGAAGATCAAAACTTTCAATTCTCGACTGGTTTCGGGTTATTCATTTTAATCTGTGTTTTATTTATTTTATTGGTAGATTTTTAATAATCTATTCAAATTTATTATTGAATGTTAAAATGTTATGTAAATAATGTAGAAAGTACGTAATTATTTGTAATGCTTATTAAACTTTGTGGTTATTTATTAATTACAATTTATTTAATTATTTCTATTTAATAAATATTACATTTTCAACTCTGAATATCATGAAACAATTATACAATATTATATTTCTACTGACATAAATTT
This sequence comes from Philonthus spinipes, assembly GCA_963082785.1. Lineage (NCBI taxonomy): Eukaryota > Metazoa > Arthropoda > Insecta > Coleoptera > Staphylinidae > Philonthus > Philonthus spinipes. Next base: position 25,437,623 of record OY720300.1, on the reverse strand, counting down.
TCTAAATCGCATAATCCTTCATAAATCAATGTCAATTAGCGAATATTTTGTGCCGCTGCTAATTATTAATTTCGCATTTGCGAGCGAACGGAATACAGAAAGCGCCATATGTGTAATTATGATGTATGTTGAGTAGACAGTTTTATCATTCCGGGCGATAAATATTTAAATTTCATTTCTACGCTTGCATGTGAAATTGAAGTTCCGATCGATTGCGACTCAAGTGAGAGAAATATTACATTCGTTTATTTCCTTTTTCATTTATCACACATGCAACTGATTCCATGTTTTTGTTGTATTGTTTTTGCTTCTTGGATTATTCATGTTATTTTTTATTCAGGGATATTCTGTAAGGAAAATGTTAAGTTTAAGGTTAACGTACACGTTAATCTTAATATTTTCCTTAATATGAATAATAAATTTTTATCATCACAGTCTAAGCAGCTTTTATAATCGATGTATATACATAGCTTCACATTCTATGTATATATATGGATTAGAAAAGCTGCTTAGACTGTGATGATAATTAATAACATATACGTTAAACTTAAAATTTTTTGTACGAAATAGCCAAGATTATGACTATTCATTTTTTTTAAATACAAGAATATTTAATATGTGTCAAGTGTGTTGTAATTATAATATTATTTGAGGGGAAAAGTAACAAGCAATCATTTGCAACTTTTCACATTAGATAATATAAAAACGTTGGCAATCCTACATCACCGGCTTGTGTAGCTTTTATCTACACTACGTGATCAAACGCGAGGAGTTTTAACGGCACCCAAAGGTCGAAAGTTCGCCGCGCATATTTTCCTCCCAAACCGCAAAATACCTCCCGAGAGTGCCGGCAAGAAATTCGTGCATTTAACTAATTATCACGAAAAGCAGCAACAAGACGAAAAAACATCCTCCCCAAGAACATTATTACGGGAGTTAGTTGCAGGTTTAGATGTTATAAAATATGCAGCAATTTTATAACAACGCCCGCCCCCGTTGGACTCTCAAAGCTTTTAAGCTCCCGGCTTTTAAGGGAGCGCGAAAGTATAAGCGCTTAAGTTGTCTTCATTTCGGGGGCGCAACACTAATAAAAGACTTGATGGGATATTATATAGGTTATCGAAGCAGAGTCTTAAGCTTAGTTCGCCTCGTTTACATTTATATAAAAGTTGTTGTTTTGAGGAAGAACCTGTAAGCAACTATTTTCATAAATGGATTGTATTAACCTACATTAAAAAGAAAACAACATCGGAATATTTTAGTTTATTCCAAAATTATATTATTTGTACTTAAAATAACAAAAATTATACCATAAAAAATATTCAAATAATAATATTGACCAAATAGAAATTTCTAAATTAAATAGAAAAGAGTATTCATTCACAGTTATTTAAATATATTAAATAAAAATGATTTGAAAATAATTAATAATTAGCTAAATGTGGAAATAATTTATTAATTATTTTCAAATTATTTTTATTTAATATTTCTAAATTAGTTTTAAACGTATTTATATAGAAATAAGCCAATTCCAATAATAAAACATTTCACTTCGTTCGGTTTGTATACAGGATATTTGAAAATTCATTGATTTATTATCTAAAATATGAAAGAAAAAAAAAATAAGTTTACTATGAAACATACCCCATAATAAAATCCCTTTCTTTAAAACTTTCCATTAACCCCACATTGTCCCTCTCCCACCCTTTATTTAAATAACATTTTTTTAAACAAACCAAGTGTGTTTTTTTGAAAAATCATTAATAATTATTCACATGTTACATATGAATTTGTATTACTTTTTCTTACTCCTTTCAGTGGTATATTTTTCAATGTGGACGCTCTGAGCTATAATTTAATTTTATGGCGACCGCTGATGACATCGTTTCCAGATAGGAGACAATGGGAAATGGGAAAATTTTAATGAGTTTATTTTATGGTATTTAAGCAACGTCACTGGTACAGCTATAAGAAAAAGCTGAGACAGTACAACAAAGGAATCCCAAAAACTGAAAGTGATTCGTGAAGAAAGTTTTGCGAAAATTTATCTCAAATACAAAATAAAAAAATATATATTCTTTGGATAAATTAAATAAAAATGATTTTATTTACGTAAAAGCGGGTGTTTTTTGCTAATTTGTACTATTACAATTTAATGTATGTAACTTATTCTATAGTTAAAATTGTATGTAGTATTTATTAGGCGTAAAATCACAGCCTTAAACCCGATAAGTAAAACAATAAAAAAAATAGAATCATTCGTAAATTGATTTCAAACCTGGAATAATGACGGTTTCTTTCTGTTTCGTATAATTGGCTGCGGGTATCCGTAGTTCGCACACGAATTCTTCCGGCTCGTCGAAGGGCTGTAATTGGACAGTGGCCGTTATATCGAAGAGCCGCTCGTTTTCTCGGATGTCTAATTGTGTATCCAGTATATCCCTGAAACAACAAGAAAGTGATTATTAGTTACATAATACGTTTTTAAAGTAGAGTGGGGGGACTTATTCCCTTTTTATATTTATTTTAAAAACGCTAATGCTAAATGTTCATAATAATTGGGAGATAACGCAAGCGCCATCTGTTGCTTAATTTCCAGTGGCATCGTTAACGATTTGGGTCTATAAAGTTGACGACCGAGAATCGCTGTTTCGTCTACTAAAGCAAGGCGAACCTGTCCTGTTTATGACAACAGAAATAGTTAACTATTGATAATGAACACCTAGTGTTCGAAATGTACATATAGTGTCAAAATAAAACAGTGAAGAAAGGAATATAAGTACGTTTTATTTAACAGAAATCGAAATTAATTTAATAAAATGTATATACTTAAGTTTCAATAATAACAATATTATTTTCTCGTGTTTATCGCTAATGATGACGATGTTAGGATAAATAATAATACTTTTATTACGGAATTTCCTTTTTTCAAAACATATGCTATAAATACCAATATTTCATCATATATATATATATAACTGTGTAAGTAATTTTTGCAGTTGCAATATATTATTATTACTTATCTTAAGTCCTTATACCCTTTCGGTTGTCGGTCTGTCTTGTTTTAATAGTCTTTCACTTTTTGCTTCCACTTGTCTCTGTCCTGAGCCATTCTCCGTATCTCGTTCCACTTTATTCTTTTTCTCGCTCCTGCTTTGTGGAGCTGTTCACTCCAGGTCTTTGTCGGTCTTCCTACCTTATTTTTTCCTTAGATTCGTACTTCGTATATATTTTTTGTGATTCTATTCTCGTCCAGTCTATGTATGTGTCCCAGCCATCCCAATTGTCTTTCTTCTATGACTGTTTCAATTGGTTTTATGTTCAGTTCACTTGTGTACATCTCTCTTTCCTTGTAATTCCTTTTATTTTCCTTAGGAATCTCATCTCTATCGCGTTAATTTTGCTTCTGTTTCGTTCCGTTAGTGTTCATGCTTCGCTTGAGTATAATAAGGCTGGTCGTACCACTTTTTTGTATATTTCCGTTTTTATTATTCTTGTTACTTCTTTTTTCCTAGGAATGAGTTTTTTTGTTGTAGATTCTTCCTCCTTTAGCTATTTTGGAGTCGATTTCCATATCTATCTTCCCTGTTTCCTCTATTATAGTTCCTAGGTAGTTATAGTACTTTACTTATTCTATCTGATTTCCTACTAGTTCGATGTTGTGTTTCTTTGGTTTTGTCGCTATTGTCATACTCTTTGTTTTATTGGTGTTTACTTCCATGTTTATCTTTTGCAGCTCTTCCTCATAAATGTTTATATTTTTTTTGTAGTTTCTCTTCGTTCTCTGTTATTAATATCATATCGTCTGCGAACATCAGTGTTTGGATTGATACTATTTCCATTTTTCGGTGTCCTATCTCTGTGTCCTTGGCTCTTTCTTGAATTTTCTTTATGGCTTGGTCTATTATCGTTGCAAATAGTATTGGGCTTAATATACAACCCTGCTTTAGTCCTATTTCTTGTTCGAACTCTTCTGATTCACAATTTCCTATTCTCACTCTGTTTTTGTTGTTCTTGTATAATTATTTTATTATTTTAATTAACTCTCCTTCCACTCCTCTTTTTTCTAGTGTTCTCCGTATGTTGTTTGTTCTAACTCTGTCGAATGCTTCTTTCAAATCTATGAATCTTTTCCTTTTCTGAGTATTTTGTCCGTCATTTGTCTCATTATGTGGATTAGGTCTTGTGTGCTTCTGTTTTTCCTGAATCCATGCTGTTATTCACCTAGTAGTGGTTCTAGTTTTATTTTTAGCCTTTCTTCTATTATTCTAGTGAATATCTTTCCTGGTACACTCAGCAGTGTGATTCCTCTGTAATTGTCAGTTATCTTTGCAGCTCCTTTTTTATGTATGTGTAGTATTATCCCCCTATTCAAATCTTCGGGAATTTTTTTTTATTTTCATTATTTTATTTATTAATTCGAGGAAGATCTCTTTTCCTTTTTCTTCCATGTATTTAATCATCTTCCCGGTGCTTTGCCTATTTTTTCTAGTTTTTTTCAGTTTTTCTTTCTGTTTGTTCTTTTTGTCCTTTGTCTGTCATCTCCTTGAAGTGTTCTTTCCATCTCTTCATTATTTTCGTCATTTTTTTTTTTTTTCGTTTCATCAGTTAATATCTTTCCGTTTTTGTCATTCACACATTTTTGCCTCTGTTCTTCTTAGTCTTCATTTGTTTGAATGTGAACATTTTCTGGTTTTCGTGGAAATTCTCCTTCTTTTTCTTCCCGACATTTTACATGATTTTAGTTTTGCCTCTTTTATTATTTGT